>CM070508.1:35980861-36580861 GCA_036346375.1 Guadua angustifolia
CTTCTCGGTTGTGGAGGATCTCTCGCGGAGGGTAGGCAGGTGACCACGCAGTGATTTCCGCCCTTGGAAATAATGGCGCAACCTTCGACCAGGCACCGTGATTCCGCAGATAGCATCTTCTTCGAGTCATAGTATCGGTCTTCGCTTGCAGGCAAAGACTTTGTCGATAGTAATAATCTGACCTCTGGACACCTTCTCTCTCCTTGATCAACATCATACGCCACCTCGAGGTGACGTTTATGCATGAAACAACGGCTCACGCGTGGCGAACTCAACACCGGGAGAGGAGAGGCATCGCTTCAACTCTTCAAACATATACAGGCTTCTTCTACCCACTCAAGCGGTTTGTCTTCTTCGCCAGCCTTAAACAGAGGCAAGCTTTTTCTCACTGGCAATGAATCGCCCCAAGGAGGCCGAGCGACCGTCAGCACCGCCTTGAACTCCGCTTGAGTCGTGGCCGGCGGCTTCATGTGTTTGATGGCTAATATCTTGTCGTGGTTGGCTTCAATGTTCTTTACTGACACCGAAGCCCAATAGCTTGCCGTGAGGGCACAATCAACACGATTTCTCTGGCTTGAGCTTCAGCAATTCTTCTCGGAGGTTAGCAAAGGTTTCCCTCCGGTCTTGGATCGCTTCTTCACTTTTTGATCTTCACAACTAAGTCATCCTTACATAATGATGACACCGTAGGGGTTACCAAAAGCGTCTTCTCTTCATCTTCAAAGCGCCATGCTAATCTGGGTGGTACCCTGAAAGCACGATCCGTTGCTACGCATCTTGCTTCGCGACCGGCCGTGGAGTCAACAATGAGATCGACCCGTGGCCAGGTAGGGTCCTGCGAGGCGAGCCTTGTTGAGGTCGGGTGAAGTCGACACATATGCGCCATTTCCGCTGACTTCTGACGAAAGCACGTGGTTGGCGAGCCACTCAGATGAGAGACCTCTTGACTATCCTGCTGGCCAACAGCTTTCTACCTCCTCTCGAATGGCATCTTGGCGCTCGGCGCAGCCTCCGACCTTCGCTGACGGACCGACGCTGCTTGGGAGCATCGCTTAATCGATGCTTGATCACCTCCCCAGGGACCCCAAATATGTTTTGACGGTTGCCAAAGCTAACACGTCCGAGTTAGATCGGATAAGGTGACGAAAGCGTGTCTTCCTTATTTGGCGCTGAGGTTAGGCGCCAATGTTGGCGTCTTTTTCGAGGTTCGCCCAGCTTCAGGCGACACCTTGACCTCACGGCAGAGTGCGTGAGGCACGGGTCCCGAACTCGAGGCTCCTTGGAGGAAGTGGCGCCTGGGCGCCGACGCAGGCAGACCGCCAGTCCTCAAGGGTGACCTTGAACAGCCAAGAAGGCCTCGGCCTTATCCACCTCGATCACAATGGGGCCCACGGGCCTGCATCTTCCACCATTTACGAGACAGTGGTGGCGGTCCATGAATCGGGCCCAGCGCCGGCCAAATGAGTATGGCATTATAGGGGAGGTCAAGTCGGCGACCTCAAATCCACCAACTTCGGTGCAATAGTTATCCCTCTCCCGAAAGGTGACGGGAGGCGCACTGCACCTGTAAGCATCAAACCAGCCTGGCATACTCGAAAGAAGCGGCCTAGCTGGCCGCAGATCTCGCCAAGGATCTGGGCTAGCAAGGAACGATCGAGGAGGACGGGAGGTTGATGAAGAACTCCTCATCTCACCAAAGACGGTTAGCCGGACATTCCGAACGATGGGCTTACACTACGACCGGAGATGCCCGGCTGTGCGCTGGCGCCCTCGGGATGGTCAGCGACTAAAGGTGAGAGCGTTGCTCGACCACTTCAAAGATCCCACCCGCCTCTGCTTGATGTGGTGGCACACACTTCTCTTCAGCCGCTTGTAAGCGGCGCTGAGTAAAGTGCACGAACCACCATGGATATAGGCCACCACGGATCGCCCATCGAAGTCCAGTCCAGCCGGGATCTTCATCTTGATCATCATCTGGGCGGCGTTTCCTTGAGTCACTGTGCGTGGCTCCTAATTTCCACAGATTCGACACTCAGGTATTCTCAGACTAGTCCAGATCACGCTTAGTACACACAGATAAACAGTTGAAGTACCACAATCATACACAAATGAAATAAATAATAAGTACTTCAAACATTAATAGTAACGAGTTACATGACCTTATGGTCGCTTTACAATACTTCACAAGCAGAGGTATAAATATCATCAAGATCAAGTTCATTCAATGAAGCAAAATACGATAGCGAACCACTCCTAGCCACAGCTATCGAAAGTGCTCAACCCTTAATCCTCCCGCCTTCGATTTAACTCTTCATTCCAAGCCGCACACGCTTTTTCTTCTCTCGAGGTTTTTGTCGATGCAAGGGTGAGTATACAACATACTCAACAAGTCATGCACAATGCGATTATTACTATATGCAAGGCTTATTCCAAGGAAAGGCTTAATTGGTTATTTTGCATGAAGCAAAGATTTCTTTTAATAGGTAATCCTATTAGATTAAAAGCAAGAAAATCAATATTATTGATAATTAATTTTCAATTTTTTTTCCAAGAGTTTGGCACATGTACTTTAATTTATTCATCGGTTGTTGGCACACGTACCACCCATTCCACCTCTTTTATTTTTAAAATCTAACCTTGATCAGAATCACCGAAAGCAATGTCCAAGCATCATGACACGGCTATTCAATAGATTCACACACACACTCGCAGAGGTCAGACACTTTACCCACGTGATACAAATGCTCACCACACAGCGATTGATTGCAACAAAGCCTTTGAGACTAACATTTAACCGTTGAACCTCTCCACATTCTCCTTCTAACACTTCCTCACTCAGAGCCAAGTTTAGACAGGCAAGTACTGCTGAATGGGTACCAAGCAAAGACAGTACGCTTCTCTACAGCTTGCACGGTGTGCACCACACCAGAGGTTTCAAAGGAAAGAGGTCGAACCTACTTAACTAGGTCCGCCCCATTCCTGACAAGTGGTTGTACACTAACTCAGCTCAAAGGCTCGCAAGGTTAAGTCCTTAACTCGCCCTGCAAGACATCCATTTTATACAACTCGCACACCCTCTTTCTTAATCATTCATACAAATCCATTGCCACACAGCCCACCTGCACGAAGCCTTCTTGCCACTTGCCCTGCTCAAATCATTTTCCCACCCCACTTTATACTTAAGCAACACATGCCATTTTCCACATCATTTCATGAATAGCACCACACGTGTCACTATCCCGCCCAATTCATGACATCATCGTGATTTTCCAAAATGCGCTCCATAATTGTTTAGTCAATATTCATTTGATATTTGAAAGTCATTCCACGATACAAGCAAAGCAACCTAATCACTTGCCTAGCCTCCCGTGTTGGCATCATATTAGCATCCAACATATTTAAGCATCTTAGGTGGACAAGGTTTCAGGCATATAAACATTATAATCAAGGTGGCATAACAAGTTTGGCTTTTAACTACCATTTCCCAATTTAATCAATAGTGGTTGTACTTAACATAGCATGCAATATGGAAATCAAAATATACTTTTAAAACTAGGCGCGAAATGATCAAAGCATGACTTGCCTTCAAGAGGAGTTGGTTCTGGTCGAGGTTCTCATGACGGTCTTCAAATTCTCCTCGATTTAAACCCTACGACTTGAGTCTACTCGCAGACAAGCAATCACACAATAAATACACTATACAGACAGCAAGATAAATTCTAAAATAAAATAAAAATCATCATTAAATAGTTCACATTTTTACAAATTTTGGGCACCGAATCACCCAAATCCGAGTTAAAATGCGAAAGTTATAGCGCTTAATTTTGCTGAAATTCAATAAAAGAATAACCGAATTAATCTTTTATTTTTGTACTGAAAATCCGGATTAAATCTCTCGGCGACACGCTGCCGGCACCAGAGCGAACCACGCCGCTTCTCGCCATCGACAGTGGGCCCGGATGACGCCACGCCGACGCCAAAGACGGCCGGCGTCCACCCATCGACGCAGGGTCCCGTGAACAGTACCGCCCCACATGCTGCGGATCGACACGCCGAGGAATCATCCGCCACGCGATGCACGATTTCGACCGCCGGATTCGGATCGACGGCGCAAGAACTAACCGAGCGGTTCATCGTTAACGAGCCTACGCGGCGCTACCTTGGGCGCTTGATGAAGATCGACGGCCGGGAGCTCGCGAAGAGTTGAAGAAGAGCGGCGGCGCCAAGGTCGGAGTTGGAGAAGATGACACGCGACGGCGCTTCCGGTCTCTTCGGCCGAAAAGTAACCACACGGACGCCGCTTTGGCTTGGTGAATCCGGAGAGGGTCTCATGACCAGGAGAGTAGCGGACGGCGTAGATGAGGAGAAGAACCGAGACGAGAGAGAGAGCAACTCGGTGAGTTTCTAGCGGCCTACGGTGAGCGAGAGTGCACGGAGAGGTGGCAACAGAGCGGATGAAGTGCTGAATGCAGCGGGCTTTATCTCCGCTTTCGGCGAGCCTCGACATGCGCGCAAATCTCTCGACAAAATCGCGAGGCTAACGGCGAAGCATGGCAATAACAAGACTTCGAGGCGCGACCAACGATTGATCGATACCGTCCGACGAGATCTGACGGCCATGAGCTAAGCGGCGATTAGGGTTTTTCTCATGAGCACAAAGTGTTGGGCCGCCCAACACTGTAGCTAAGGATTTTCAGACTTTTTCTAATAAAAATAAATGCCAAATTCAAAGTAATTATTTGGGGCACTAAAAATAATTCAAAAATTCTAGAAAAATTCTAGAAAATATTTCAGAGCATTTTGAGCTAAAATAAAATATTAGTTTTAATTTTTGATAATTACATTTTCTGGTATTTAATTACTCAAGAGAAAATGATATAAATAAATTCCAATTAAATCCAATAAATCCCAGAAAAATTAGATAAATTCAATTAAATGCAATTAAATGCAAATAAAGGTTGATTAATTCATAAAAATTCAAATAACTCCAAAATTTAAAAATTGGACCAAAATTCGGGATGTTACAAACCTACCCCCCTTAACAGAATCTCGTCCCCGAGATTCGAGGCTTAACTATAGAATAGGTTTGGGAATTCCTTTTTCAGATCTTCCTCTCGCTCCTGTGTGGCTTCACTTTCGTGTGGTTGCTCCATCGAACTCGCAGAAACCAGGTTGTCTTGCTTCTTGTTTTCCGATCCATTGTGTCCGCAATTTTATCTGCTGCTCTTTGTAAGTCAAGTCTTCCGTAGTTCAACTTCTTCCAAAGGACGCTTGTTCCTCGTGCACACGGAGACACTTCTTGAGTTGCGATACATGAAAAACATTGTGCACTCGCTAGTGATCGTGGTAACTCCACCGGTAGGCGACTTCGCCTTACGGCTTATGATCTTGAACGGCCCTACATATCTTGGCGCGAAGTTTACCCTTTTGTGAAACCTCTGGACTCCCTTAAGCGGCGTAACTCGAGATACACGTAATCCTCCTGCTCAAAACTCAAATCTCTACGCGGTTGTCAACAGAGCTCTTCCGCCTTTGATCAGGCAATCTTTAACCTTTCTCGATCGCTATTTGCTCTTCTTCTTGAAGTATGTCTCGTCCAAGACACGACGCCACCGGCCTCATTCCAATTTAACGCGCCCTACAAGGTCGACTATACAATGCTTCAAAAGGTGACATCTCAAGACTTGCTCGATAGTCGTTGTTGTAACTAAACTCCGTGATATGGCAAACATCTATCCCAAGTTGATGTATATGCTAACGCACAAGCTCTCAACATATCTTCCAATATCCGTTGACTCTTTCATCGCCCATCCGCTTATGTGATAAGTCAGATCAAGTTCAAGCGGGTGCCCATTGTCAGATGCAATTTATCCCAAAACCTTGAGGTAAACCGGTACCTCTGTCCGATACTATCTTCTTTGGCACTCCATGCAAGCATACGATTCTCGCCATGTATAGCTCTGCCAACTTATCTCCTGAGTAGGTGGTCTTCACCGGTATGAAATGTGCGACCTTGTCAAGTTTATCCACGATAACCCATATGGAGTCATAACCTCCTTGCGGCCCTGGCAATCCGTAATGAAATCCATTCCATTTCTTCCCATTTCCACTCGGTATTTTCAATGGTCAGCAGCGATCCCGCCGCCCTCGATGCATAGCTTTGACTCACCGGCATACATCACATAGTGCTACGTGTTCAAGAACCTCTCTTCATATTCGCCACCGTAATCTCTTTTAAATCTTGATACATTTTTGCACTTCGGTGAATCAATACTTGGAGTCATGAGCTTCCTCCAATATTAACTCGCTTAATTCCTTTTTTGTTGGGTACGCAACACGCTCTTTCATCCACAACGCTCCACGCTCATCCAGCTTTAAAGTCTCTTGCTTGGCCTTTCTCCATCTTGGCCTTGATTCTCTCGATCTTCTCATCATTCTTCCGTTCTTCTCTAATCTGATCTTCCAAGATAGGCTTTACTTCTAATGCGGTTATTAATCCTTCTGAACGACTTCCAATTTCAATCTCTCAAGATCCTGCACGCTTCTCCTCGGCTTTCTTCCTCTTTCAAACTTAGGTCGTGGCTTTTTCCGACTCAGGCATCACCACTACATTGGCCTTGCTTGGGTGATAATGGATACCCATGTTGTAATCCTTGATCACTCTAACCATCTCCTTTGCCTCATGTTCAGTCCCATTGGGTGAAAATGTATTTAAGGCTTTTGTGGTCTCAGATACACCTCACATCTGCTGCCAATGAGATAGTGACGCCATATCTTCGGGCATGCACTACAATGCTAATTCTAGATCGTATGCGGGTAATTCCTTCGTGGCCTTAATCGCTTTGATGCATAGGCTACTACCTTTCCATTTTGCATCAATACACATCCAAGCCCTTGGCGTGATGCATCGCAAAGAAATATCAAAACTTTGGTGCACGCCCCAACTGAACTAACACCGTGCCGATGTCGGGCTTTTTTCTTCAATTCTTGGAAACTCTTCTAATCCGGTGTCCAAACAAACTTCTTTTCCTTCTTTAGCAATTGCGAATTGGCCTTGCAATTGTCGAAAATCCTTCTATAAATCGGCGGTAATAACCACCATTCCAAGGAAACTCCTAACTTCATAAACTGCATTAGGCGACTCCCAATGTAGCAATCGTCTCAACCTTGCTTGGTCCATCATGATTCTTCTGCAAATCATGACATGCCCTAAGAAATCTACCTTACTCTTCCGAAATCGATTTACTAAACTTTGCATACAACCGCTGTTCTTTAGCTTTTCCAACACTAATCTCAAATGTTGGGCGTGTTTTTCATCCGCCCTGAATAAACCAATATATCATCGATGAACACCACTACAAATTTATCTAGGTATTCCATAAATACTTTATTCATCAAGTTCATGAAGTATGCGCGATTTGTCAATCCAAATGACATAACGGTGAACTCATAATGTCCATATCTTGAGGAAAATGCGGTCTTGGGTATGTCCTCTGCCTTGATTTTCACCGGTGATATCCTCGACCTAAGGTCAATCTTGGAGAATACTCGCTTCCTCTTAATTGATCGAAAAGATCATCTATTCGGGTAACGGGTATTTATTCTTTATCGCCACTTCGCTATGCTTGCGATAGTCTATACACATCCTAAAGCTCCCATCTTTCTTTCTTAACTAATAGAACCGTGCTCCCCATGGTGATGAGCTCGTCGATGAATCCTTTTTCCAACAACTCCTCAATTGCTTTCTTCATCTCCACCAACTCTTGTGGACATCCGATATGGTCTTTGCTATTGGTGCTGCTCTGCACTAAGTCAATTACTTAACTCTATGTCTCTGTCTGTGGCATTCTGTAATTCTTCTAAAAACATCCGGTATTCATCGACCATCGGTACATCTCTTATAATCGACAGCTTCAAATTGTTCACTAGCATTTGACCTCCTCGAATCGCCATCGCTTGAAATTCCACTTTCCTACCTTCAGGCTCTCAATAGACACAACTCTCCGCCCACGCCTAATACACTTTATGTTTAGTCAACTAATCCATTCCCGTGATAACATCCAGGTTTGGGTATCTAGTATAATAAGGTTCGCTAGAACTCTACCCTTTTATTAATAACTTAACTCCGTAACATCCGACCTTAGAACGGAGTTCGATCCGTGGATTGAACTAGGAGTGTACTCTTAAGGTTAACAATATCCAGATCATTTGTCATGGCAAAATCTCGAGAAACGAACGAACGCGAAGCTCTTGAATCAAATAGTACCAGAGTCGCAATCGAGTTGACTAGAACTTACCGAGCACGACGTCAGAGCATTGTGGACTTCGCCTCATGAGATATGATTAATCCGCCTCGTGAATGCTCGGGCGAGCTCCACTTGAGCAGTACTCGCTTCCTCCTGGGTAGGGTCTTGGCCGGGTGCTCCTTAGATTGAAGCTGCATCAAGGCCACGCCTCTTTCTTTGGGCACGATTGGCTAAATGCCCCGCCTCACAGGCTTGTAGCAATACTTTCCCGCCATTTGCCGATTTCCACTATTCTCGATTATTAATTCGATGGGAGTCCGAGGGGTTTGTCCGACCGTCTTGGCATTGGTGGCGGCGTCTCGACATCGCTCCTAGCTGAATCGTGAATTGTCAGTATCGCCTCGATTTCAAGGCCATGGCGCCCTCCTCTTTGTGTCATGCGCGCTTCCGATATCATCCAGCTCCTTGCGCTTGTCCTCTAGTATGAGCGCCTTTGTTCACTAACTCCTGAAAATCCGGAAGGTGTGGGTAATCACCCCACCAAGCCCGTGAGTTAAGTCCTTCATGAAGCGAGACCGCTTTGCTTTATCCGCTGTTACGCTGCTCGAGCGAAGCGCCGTAGTTGCGTGAACTTGTTCAGATAGTCGCCACCGATCGACCTCCTTGCCTCAAGGTCCCGAATTCTTCCTTTTTCAACTCCATAATACCCTCCCAAGCACATGATATTGACGAAAGGCTGTCGTGAACTCATCCCAAGTAATCTCCTGCGGGTTTTCCTGCGATGCGCAGTAATTCTCCCACCATTCGGCTGCTGTTCCTTCAAGCTGGTGAGAGGCATAAAGTACCCTCTCGTTTCCTTCACATTGCGTGATATGCAATTTCCTTTCGATGGTTCTTAACCAATCATCTGCCTCTAGCGGGCTGGCATTGCCTGAGAAAGTCGGCGGTCGTGTCCTCATAAATTCAGACAATCTTGAGTACGGACGTGGCCCATTGTTCACAGCTTGGTTGTTAGCGACGGCCCGAGGCCGAAATGTTGTATCGTTGTCATCATTGTTTGCATTAATCGCTTTGTGCTACGAGAAATGCACCTAAGTTCTCAGTGATATCGATCGGGCGGTGCCGCCTCATGGTGGTGGTGTATGGTCCCGACCGCCTCCGGGCGTGATCCCCCGCCTCCCGCCCGCTGTTATGCAGTATTCACCATCTGCTGATTCTTCGGTTTTAGAGATAAGAGGAAAAGAATAGACAAGTATAGAACTTATACGGGAAACAGTGTAACTTAAATAGAACCATAAAACTTTCAAGCTTAATAGTAATAGGTATGGTTGCTTACATAGTCTAGGACTATGCAACCACAAAATCACCAATCACATCATCACATCAATAGTTCATTACAACATCGCATACTAAAGTTCGAAATAAAGACGCGACTAAAACAACCGAAGTCTCGACGCAAAGTCGACATCGTGCATCCCCGACAAATCATCACCTCGCCAACCATGCCGCGCTCGCCGATCACGAAAACGGGTGTGCTGCATCGGGCAACCGTCCCCATGCCCTCCCATCGGGCGCACTGGGGCTCCACTGCCGCTGGTCTCTCGGCCAAGGCGCTGCTCGCTCACGGGCTGCTCTTCGCCGCCGCTGCCGAGCTCCATGACAGCTGTCTCGCTCTCTCGCCTCAGAAGAGCCTCCTCCAGCTCGCGATCCTCGAACGGCGCGGCATGCGGTCTCGTAAGGCCTCCTCGGTTCTCCAAGGTGCGGTAGACGGCTCGCAGCTTTGTAGTCGTGGCGCCCATCACCTCCTCCTCGTGCCGCAGCGAACCGACCTGTGCACGACGGCGCGCTGCCCTCTGTGTCCAAGCGGCTCATAGGGTCCACCAAGCGCGGGTGCACACGGAAGGCGGTATCCCACACCAAAGCCGTGGTCCCGGCTGATCCGGCAAGCAGCAACTCGGCACACTCTCAGATGCCCGCCAGAGCCTGCTCGCTTCACCGCGAGGCGGCGGACGACTAGCATGAGCGTGTTCCCGAGCGCATAAGGTCGAGTCGCCTCCCATCCGCGAGCAATCCCGCTGACTATCCAAAGCGAGACTTGTAGAGTGGACGATCGGCCTCCCAACACTGAGCATCCTCCAGTGAGCTCGCAACAGAGCCTCCGTGACGCCTCCAAACGAGTGAACCATCCGTGATTCCGCCAAAGCAACGCCACAAGACTAAAAAGAAAATTTTAAAAGAGCATGAAAGTAATAGCATAATACAAACAGAGATATGAAGTAAGGAAGAGGGGATAAGTCAAGATTTCTTGATTATTCTTGTCCAAATTTTATTCTTTAGAAATTAATTTGACTCCTCTAAAACCACACTACCTAACTAGGGTTAAGTCCTACAACAAGATGGCTCGATACTATCCCCTGTCAGTGCCCCGATTTCCACAGATTCGGACACTCAGGTATTCTCAGACTAGTCCAGATCACGCTTAGTACACACAGATAAACAAAGTTGAAGTACCACAATCATACACAATGAAATAAATAATAAGTACTTCAAACATTAATAGTAACGAGTTACATGACCTTATGGTCGCCTTTACAATACTTAGCATGGGCGATAAATATTATTAGTATCAAGTTCATTCAATGAAGCAAAATACGATAGCGAACCACTCCTAGCCACAAAGCTACCGAAAGTGCTGCTCAACCCTTAATCCTCCCGGCCTTCGATTTAACTCTTCATTCCAAGTCGGCACGGCTTCTTCTTCGAGGTTTTTGTCGATGCAAGGGTGAGTATACAACATACTCAACAAGTCATGCACAATGCGAGACTATTACTATATGCAAGGCTTATTCCAAGGAAAGGCTTAATTGGTTATTTTGCATGAAGCAAAGATTTCTTTTAATAGGTAATCCTATTAGATTAAAAGCAAGAAAATCAATATTATTGATAATTAATTTTCAATTCTTTTTCCAAGAGTTTGGCACACGTACTCTAATTTCATTCATCGGTTGTTGGCACACACCACCCATTCCACCTCTTTTATTTTAAAATCTAACCCTTGATCAGAATCACCGAGCAATGTCCAAGATCATGACACGCTATTCAATAGATTCACACACACACTCGCAGAGGTCAGACACTTTACCCACAGATACAATTGCTCACCACACAAAGCGATTGATTGCAACAAAGCCTTTGAGACTAACATTTAACCGTTGAACCTCTCCTCACATTCTCCCTTCTAACACTTCCTCACTCAGAGCCAAGTTTAGACAGTAAAGCACTGCTGAATGGGTACCAAGCCGCAAAGACAGTACGCTTCCCTACAGCTTGCACCGTGTGCACTGTCACCCAGAGGTTTCAAAGGAAAGAGGTCGAAACCTACTTAACTAGGTCCGTCCCATTCCGACAAGTGGTTGTACACGGAACTCAGCTCAAAGGCTCGCAAGGTTAAGTCCTTAATCGTCCTGCAAGACATCCATTTTATACAACTCGCACACAGCCTTCTTAATCATTCATACAGCCCATTGCCACACAGTGCCCACCTGCACGAAGCCTTCTTGCCACTTGCCCCTGCTCAAATCATTTTCCCACCCCACTTTATACTTAAGCAACACATGCCATTTTCCACATCATTTCATGAATAGCACCACATGTGTCACTATCCCAGCCCAATTCATGACATCATCGCATTTTCCAAAATGCGCTCCATAATTGTTTAGTCAATATTCATTTGATATTTGAAAGTCATTCCACGATACAAGGTGCTAAGCAGCTAATCACGGTCTAGCCTCCCGTGTTGGCATCATATTTGCATCCAACATATTTAAGCATCTTAGGGTGGACAAGGTTTCAGGCATATAAACATTATAATCAAGGTGGCATAACAAGTTTGGCTTTTAACTACCATTTCCCAATTTAATCAATAGTGGTTGTACTTAACATAGCATGCAATATGGAAATCAAAATATACTTTTAAAACTAGGCGCTAAATGATCAAAGCATGACTTGCCTTCAAGAGGAGTTGGTTCTGGTCGAGGTTCTGCGACGGTCTTCAAATTCTCCTCGATTTAAACCCTACGACTGAGTCTACTCTAAGACAAGCAATCACACAATAAATACACTATACAGACAGCAAGATAAATTCTAAAAATAAAATAAAAATCATCATTAAATAGTTCACATTTTTACAAATTTTTGGGCACTGGAATCACCCAAACCGAGTTAAAATGCGAAAGTTATAGCATTTTCAATTTTGCTGAAATTCAATAAAAGAATAACCGAATTAATCTTTTTATTTTTGTACTGAAAATCCGGATTAAATCTTCTCACGACACGCTGCCGGCACCAGAGCGAACCACGCCGCTTCGCCATCGACAGTGGGCCCGATGATGTCACGCCGACGCCAAGACGGCCGGGGCGGTCCACCCATCGACGCAGGGTCGGTGAATAGCCCGCATTTCCCACTTGTTTGCGGATCGACACGCCGAGGAATCATCCGCCACGATGCACGATTTCCGACCGCCGGATTCGGATCGACGGCGCAAGAACTAACCGAGCGGTTCATCGTTAACGGGCCTACGTGGCGCTACTTTGGGCGCTTGATGAAGATCGGACGGCCGCCGGAGCTCGCGAAGAGTTGAAGAAGAGGTGGCGGCGCCGCTGTCGAGTTGGAGAAGATGACACGAAGCGACGGCGCTTCCGGTCTCTTCACCGAAAAGTAACCACACGGACGCGCTTTGGCTTGGTGAACTCGGAGAGGGTCTCGCGACGGTGGAGAGAAGCGACGGCAAGCGAGATGAGGAGAAGAACCGAGACGAGAGAGAGAGCAACTTCGGTGAGTTTCAGCGGTTTACGGTGAGCGAGAGTGCACGGAGAGGTGGCAACAGAGCGGACGGCGTGCTGAATGCAGCGGGCTTTATCTCCCGCCGGGCGAAGCTCGACACGCAAAATCTCTCGATAAAATCCATGAGGCTAACGGCGAAGCGCAAGGTAATACAAGACTCGAGGCGGCGCGATTACGACGATACCGTCTGACGAGATCGGACGGCATGAGCGAAGCAAATGATTAGGTTTTTTCCTCAAGGAAAGCACGTTGTTGGGCCGCCCAACATCAGTAGCTAAGGATTTTCAGACTTTTTCTAATAAAAATAAATGCCGAAATTCAAAGTAATTATTTGGGGCACTAAAATACCCAAAAATTCTAGAAAAATTCTAGAAAATATTTTAGAGCATTTTGAGCTAAAATAAAATATTAGTTTTAATTTTTGATAATTACATTTTCTGGTATTTAATTACTCAAGAGAAAATGATATAAATAAATTCCAATTAAATCCAATAAATCCCGTAAAAATTAGATAAATTCAATTAAATGCAATTAAAAGCAAATAAAGGTTGATTAATTCATAAAAATTCAAATAACTCCAAAATTTAAAAAATTGGACCAAAATTCGATGTTACAACCGCTTTCTCCACTATCTTGTCCACGACCCGGTCAGCTTGTCTAGGTCATGGGTATTGGTTTTATGTATCGCAGAGGGCTCGCCTTCTTTTTGGTCGCGCGGCAGTCGCTCCCACGATCACAAGCGGTCATCGCACCGATCGCGGGCGATCGCTATACCGCCACGACGGTCACGCCACGCCACGGTGATCATCACGCCGTCATGGGCGGTTGCGCCTCCGAGGCGCTGGTTCTTTCTTTGCTGTCAGGCTTCGGCGGCCAGACTGCCTCGCTTTCTTACGCCTCGGCTTCAAGCTGCTTTCTGTTCAAGACGGCCGAACCCTTCGAGGTCCCGCCTGTTCTTGCCTTTGGCCACCCTTGGAGCTGAGGTTGGCCCTCGCTTGACGGCCCTCGTGACACTTATGTGCGAGGGAGAAGAGCTCTGAGGTGGAGCTGATGGTATGGGTGGCCATCTTCTCCTTCATCTTATGGTCGCAGACGCCCCACCCGAAGGCGATGACGATCGATTGCTCCTGAGATGTGGGGATTGTGTTATGCGGCAGCGGCGTAATCGCCGGATGAAGTCGCTGGTTTACTCCCCTTCTCTTGCTCCAGAGCGTGGAGGTCGCCCTCCACGCCGCTGGCAAGAAAGGAGCCCCGAAGTTGGTGACGAAGAGGTCGCACAACTTCCCCACGAGTGCACCGATCCTCGAGGGAGATTTAGCACCAGAGCGCAGAGCTCATATACTGGGGAGGTAGTTGGCCATGACCTTTTCAGATTCCGCCATTGCCCGCACCATCGCCGTGTAGATTTGGAGGAACTTCTCGTTGGTGGTGCTGCTCATATTTTTCGATGGTCACGGGCGAAACTCGTCTGCCACGCCACGCGCGCAGCAATTGGCCGAGAAGGCCTCGCACCGACGCCAGAGGGAGCCGAGTCATTATCGGGAGCTCCCGTCCCGAGACTGCTCATGGGAGCGCAAGGTCTGCCTTGAGAGTCTGAGGAGTGAACTCCTCCTTGCCCGAGAATGAGAGCCACGGGGACTTCATCGTCACCGCTACCCGCCACTCGTGGTAGCGTTTGGTCCGTGGTGCGGCAAAGCATCATGGAAGGTCATCACTGCTGCGGCCGGCTCTCGCCAAGATGAGAGCGGAGGTCCCCACAGCTCCTCGGGGAACCGACTGCATCACGCGCCGCTTTTCCTTGACCCCGCCCACCCGGCCAGGCCTTTTCGTTAGGGCGGCCGAGGCCCGAGAGTGCCTCAGATGCGCTTTAGGCGTCAAGGCACGACTGCACTGATCGTCGGGAGGCCCTACTTTGCCGGCTGGCCCACGAGGCCGGCGATGTTCGCAGCCACGGCAGTGGCCGGGAGTCTCCGCGAACTCCACCGAGGGTGGTCCAAGAGCATGGGCCGCGTAAGTTCTCGGCAGGAGGGTCGCTGAAGGCCACCATGACGCGACGGCTGCTTCCCCGCCTAAGGGAGCAAAGAGGCTTTGCAAGGGCGGGGTGAGACGGTCCTCAACCGACGCGATGACCGGAGGCGCTTTGGTCGCCGCCGCCTCGCGATATTCTCGATGCCGAATCCGCCATCTTCGTGATACACGGCTTGCTTCCAAATCACGGACGCCAAGTCTGCCGGGAGTTAGCCGGGAAACCAACCACTAGCCCCCACTGCATGCCCTCGTCCGGGCGATTCCGCCGACAGTCCGGAGTCTACAGACCGGGTTTGGTTCTAAGGAGGGCGCTCTTCATGGTAGCTAAACCTAGAGGGTGAAAACCCCAGAGACTCCCACGCGAGGGATTCCTGCCTATGAACTAGGGATGACACAAAGACTTTACCTGTGTTCAGCCCCTCTTCCTTGGGTAATAGCCTTACTTCTCGCGATTGGTTTATAGAGTGTGCAAAGCTAGTACAGAGCTTTCAGTTACAAGTTCTCTAGACTATGTTATGGAGCTCTTGCTTGCTCGAATGCAACACTACTCGAATGCTCGACCCCTTTCCCATGCAACCGAGGCCCTTATATAGGCCAAAGCTAACGGAGTAGGTAAAAAGGAGGGTCATCATGCTTATCTTCATACATTTATTACCCTTCCCGCGCTGTCCCTGCTCTCCAAATTTCATTAAATGCCGACGATGGCCGCCGTCCGCCGGGATGTGACCCCTTCTTGACGGATTGGTGAGAGGCGTCAGAGGAATGGGCTTGTAGCAGGAATCCTTGCAGTTGATAGGTCTGACACCGCTGTCCTGCCACCCAGAACGGTATGACAGGGGAAGGAGCCTTCGAGGTGAAGCCACCTCGCACCACCTTGTTGTCTTCAGGGCGGGCGAAAGCAGGCGCGCGCACCCACCGCCGGGTGCCACGTGGACCGATCACCAGCGAAGCAGGGCGTGCTTTCGCCACCGCCGCCGGGGCCACGTGGATCGATCGCCAACGAGCAGGCGCGTTTCGCCCACCGCCGCCGGTGCCACGTGGACCGATCGCCGGGCGAAAGCGTGGCGTTTCGCCACCGCCGCCGCTCCCACGGGATCGCCGCCGGGCGAAAGGCGTGTTTCGCCACCGCCGCTTCGGGCGCCACGTGGATCGCTCACGGCGAGCGGCGGCGTGCTCACCCACCTGCTCGCCGGGCGCCACGTGGACTGCCCGCCGGGCGAGCAGGGCGTGTTCGCCCACCTGCTCGCCGGGTGCCACGTGGGTCTATTATGTTGACCACCGTGTTGACTGCTTTTGTGCGGCGGAGAGGGTACCCCAGCGCAGAGTACGCTGACAAATAGTTATCGTTGTTTCACACTTAAGGAGAAAGCGCTGGGTGTCGCTACCAATCCTGAAGATCGTGAAGACAAAAATCGTCGAACTCAAGAAAAGTGGATCGATGAAGTGTTCCAGAAGCTAGAAGAACTAGTGCTTTCGTAGCCAGTTGAGACTCATGTGTGAGAGTTGCGTCTATCTAAGATAGAAGTGTTACCCTCTTATACGGTAGATTATTGTGTGTTTAGGTTAATTTGGTTTTCCTTGTTTGGCGAAGGTGTGCATAATGCATTGCGAGCTTTTAGGCTTGGATAAGCAACCATACCAAGTTATTAATAATGTTTGTATAAGTTTTTGGGTTAAACCTGCTTCCTCAAGACTAGGATTCATGAACCTCATCTATGCTATTCCTCTACCTAAACCCCGGAGTGGTCAACAGCTGGAAAGGATCGACCGCAAAGAAGGACTCGGGCGCTTCACGTTAGTTCGGTTGCTACCATCGTGTCAAGCTTACAGATAGTGACCAACAGCCGTCCATTGTACCAACCGTGACAATTCAAAACTTGGATCAATTGTTCACCACTTAGACTCTACTTATGCAGACAATGATGCAACGGATGAATGTTATCAGTGCCAACATCAATCCCTCCCCAACTGAAGTCGCAACCTCCTGTTCATAGTCAAAGATTACCTTGTTCATGAAGACCAAACCGCCCACGTTTGATGGATCAGCCACTCTCAGAGATGCAGAAATTTGGCTTCACATCATAGAAGAGAAACTGGCTTTGGTGCAATGTGAAGATAAAGAGAAAGTTCCCTACGCTACGTGCCAGTTAGAAGGAAATGCATTAGTCTGGTGGAAGAGTTTCTACGCCACCCCTGAGGATGGACATACCATCACTTGGTTAGAGTTTACCACCGCCTTTCGTCGGCTCTTCATGTCATCAGAAGACAGTGGAACTACAGTAGGGCCAAGGAAGAATGGTACCTCCGTACCTGATACCATACCTGGATGTTGTTTCTTGAAGTATTGTCAACCAAACAAATCAGAAGACCGTACATGCATCCGTTGTAGTGAAATAGGACACACTTTTGATGAACATGCAATTAATTGTTCTAGCTATGAAGGAAGCCACTAACCTGGAGAATGTCTTATAAACAACATCACCTGCTATCTTTGTGAAGGTCAAGATCATTGTCCAGCTCACTGTCCCCTGGATCCAATAGTGACCGCTGTGACTCGGCATCAGCGATAGAATTTTCGAGCAGTCATTGCTCAAGAGTTAACGAAAAGAAAAGGATTGCCATCCGTACTTGCTATGCCACATGAAGAAACAAAGAAGAAACATGTCAACCCTATCTGTCTACCTCAGGAGATCAGTGATACTTGTCCACCATGGAACTGTTTCTTGTGTGATAAACGAGGACACTGGGCTAGAGAATGCCCCAACAACCCAGCACGATGACCAAAACATTTATGTTACAACTGTAGTGAGTTAGGTTATTTTATTAAGGAATGCCCACAGAAAGATCAAGCAAACTCTGAAGCCATTATCATTCTCGAAATTACTTCAGTAAAGACTATAGACTATAACACCAAAAGTGAGGAGTAAGACTATGGAAGCAACTTGCTCCAGGAGTCAGTTGAAGCAAGAGTAATTGGTTAACAAGACCCTTGATCTAGAAGATGAGTGCAAGGAATTGGAGGACAACTGCAAGCGTCAGAAAGCTCGTCGAGATGGACACCGCAACAGCGAATGAGGAGTGCCCCTCAACAACTCAGTTGCCGTATTGCTTAGATTTTGTTCGGGACATCTTCACCTGTGCTATGCCCTGATGGTCAGAGTTTCTGTAAAACCACCCCAGTGAAAAGTCTGCAAGGAAGAAGCTTATTGTCTAGAATTTGCTTTGCTTGTCGCCAGCCAGGACATCTTGCTAATAACTGCTCTCAGAAGGAAGTGATCACTGTGGATCACGTCGATCTTAGCTCTACCCCTACCAAGATTAGTGCCATGTCAAGAGGAAGACAACAGATGTCGGTCAAGCGTTGCTTCAGATGCAATGAGCATGGATACTTTGCCAATAGTTGTCCCAGGAGAAAAGGTGTTATACCTATCCAGTTAAGAGGAGTTATAGTGTTCCTGAGATAAAGTTGTGATCAGGTTAACTTTAGTTTGTTGGAGACAGTGGAGGACTGTCTATTTTGTTATGGTTGAGTCAAGAAAGTGGATGAGCCATCACATCAAAAGAAAGAGTTATTGTGTATGTTTAATAACTACACAAGATAATTGTCCTCCTGAAGAATTACCCTAGCTACCGCAGTATATGCCAGCAAACCAATACCATTACATCAGTAATAGTTGAAGCTTGAGTTCAATGTGAAGGAATACCTAGTTGAAATAGAGTTCAAGCCAATACTCGAGAGTCAAGCCGACAAAGATAGTGCAAGACAAACCGGAATGCTGTTGAAGTCTCGTTCAAGACCGCAAAATTTCAAGTAAGTTTCGTCGTCAGATGTAGCTTGTTCAGTTTCTACGAAAAGCAGAAAATCAAGTGTTCAGGAACAGAAGTAAGTAAACCTGTCAATGGAGTTGCCAGAAATGTTAGCAAGGATGGTGTTGGAAAAGTTAAGAGAAAACCGATTATATGCGAAATTTAGTAAATGTGACTTTTGGAAAAAGAAGGTAGAGTTTCTTGGACATGTAATGACTGCTGAAGGAGTGGCTGTTGACCCGAAGAAAGTAGAGGCAATGTTACATTGGGAGCAACCAAAGATAGTTACCCAGATTAGAAGTTCCCTTGGTATGGTAGGATATTATCACCGGTTCATTGAAGGTTTTTCATCAATTGCGAGACCTCTTACGCAATTGTTGAAAAAGGAGAAAAAGTTTGTATGGACGCTTGAGTGTGAAAAGTGTTTTCAGGAATTAAAGAAGCGTCTAACTTCAGCACCTATTTTGGTGTTGCCGAATGTTAAGGATAACTTTGATATATACTGTGATGCGTCGCGTCAAGGACTTGGGTGTGTTTTGATGCAAAACTGTAAAGTTATGGCTTATGCGTCAAGGCAGCTAAGGTCACATAAGCAGAATTACCCAACTCACGACCTAAAATTAGCCGCAGTAGTGTATGCTCTTAAAATATGGCACCACTATCTCATCAGAAACCGATGTGAAATATATACTGATCACAAAAGTCTAAAGTACATATTCACTCAAACAGACCTAAATATGAGACAAAGGAGATGGTTAGAATTAATCAAGGATTATAATATCGGAATCCACTACCATCCTGGAAAAGCTAATGTGGTAGCCGATGCTTTGAGTCGGAAAAGTTATAGCATAAATATGTTGGTAGAAGATAGCCGAGCAAAATTGTGCAAGGATTTTCAAAAGTTGAAATTGGAAGTTGTACCGGAAGGATTTTTAGCTACTCTAGAAGTTAAACCGACCCTAGAAGAGCAGATTAGGAAGGTCAAAAGGATGATGATAAGATTTATAGGATCAAATCCAAGATGGATGAAGGCTTAGCCAAGGACTTCAGAGTAGATGAGCAGGGTATATTATGGATGAAGAATAGAATCTACGTACCTCATAAACCTGAATTGAAGTAGTTGATACTTGAGGAAGCACATGATTTCAAGTACTCAATTCATCCAGGTAGTGCAAAGATGTACCAAGACTTGAAAGAAAGATTTTGGTGGCCGAATATGAAGAAAGCGGTAGCTGAGCATGTAGTGTTGTGTGATATGTGCCAGAGAGTCAAAGCAATGCATCAGAGACCAGCAGGACTGCTACAACTGTTAAAAATACCGGAATGGAAGTGGGATGAAATTGGGATGGATTTCATCACCGGTTTGCCAAGGACTCAAGGTGGATACGATTCCATATGGGTCATTGTAGATCGACTAACAAAGGTTGCGCATTTCATACCAGTAAAGACAACCTACTCTGGAGATAAGTTAGCAGAGTTGTATATGGCGAGAATTGTGTGCTTGCACAGAGTGCCTAAGAAGATAGTATTAGATAGAGGTACTCAATTTACCTCTAGATTTTGGAAAAAGTTGCATATGGCAATGGGCACTCGTTTGAATTTCAGTACGGCATACCATCCGCAGACAGATGGTCAGACTGAAAGGGTGAATCAGATACTTGAGGATATGTTAAGAGCTTGTGCACTATCATATACTACATCGTGGGACAAATGTTTACCACATGCAGAATTTAGCTACAACAATAGTTATCAAGTTAGTTTGAAGATGTCTCCATTTGAAGCTTTATATGGTCGTTCATGTCGAACACCATTAAATTGGAATGAGACGGGAGAACGTCACGTTTTTGGACCAGACATACTTTCAGATGCAGAGGAAAAAATTACTTTGATTAGAGAAAGACTGAAGACTGCACAATCAAGGCAAAAGAGTTACGCTGACAACCGACGCCGTGATTTGAGCTTTGAGCAAGAAGATTATGTTTATCTCAAGGTCACGCCACTCAAAGGAGTTAAAAGGTTTCATACGAAAGGAAAACTTGCCCCAAGATACGTGGGTCCATTCAAGATCTTGAGTCGCAAAGGTGAAGTTGCATACCAGTTAGACTTGCCGCAATCATTGGCAGGAGTGCACGACGTGTTCCATGTGTCCCAACTCAAGAAGTGCCTTCGAGTGCTAACAGAGCAGACACCTTTGGAAGAGATAAAATTGCAAGAAGACCTGACCTACAAGGAATACCCAATCAAGATCATGGACACACCTGAACGAGAAATCAGGAATAAAACAATTCGTTTCTGCAGAGTTCAATGGAGCAACCACTCGAAGAGCGAGGCAACTGGGAGCGCGAAGAGGAGTTGAGGAAGGAGTTTCCTGATTTATTCTCTAGCCAGCCCTGAATCTCGGGGACAAGATTCTGTTAAGGGGGGAGGTTTGTAACATCCCAAAATTTGGTCCATTCTTAATTTAATGGTTCATTTGGATTTTTGAGAATTCTTGGAGTTTATTTGGATTTAATTAGAATTTTTGGAAATTAATCTTCTTTGGAAATTAATTAAATAATGAATGAGTTTTTATGAAATAAAAATGAAATTATATTATTTGAGTCCAAAATGTTCCAAAATATTTTCTGGAATGTTTCTAGAATTTTTCTGATATTTTATAAGCCTCAAATGATTTAAATGAATTTCGGGAATTATTTTTATTCGCAAAAAAGGATTAAAAATCCTCTAGGCAGTGTTTGGGCCGAAACCCAACGGTCCGGCCCATCAGCTCAGCCCTTCGTAAAACCCTAGTGTCGGCAGATTTCAACCGTAGGCGATCTTGATCACACTACCGAGAAGCGCTGCTTGCTTCGCTACACCGGACCGTCCGATCAACGCCGCGTGGTCGTCTCGAATGCGTCCACATCGCCTCGAGCGTTTTCACCGCCGCCGTCGTCCCCGGCGAGTAACCGCTGTGTTAACGTGTCGTTTGAGCTCACCTTCCGAGGCTATAAAGCCTATGGAGCACGTCGCGGGAAAGCTCTTCGCCGTGTGCACGTTTTTCCCCAAACCACACCACCCATCTCGTCGCCATTGAGCCGAAATCTCTCGCCGGAGTTCTAGAGCGCATCATTTGTTCTTCGCGACGTGCCGCCATCCTCGGCCGCCCGACGCCGCTGATCGCCTCCCGAAGTTCGCCTGCGCCTGAACGTTTTGCGCTACTCGCCATCGCCGGAGAAGCCCCGCAATGCCTTCGCCGACATCGCCTTCCTCGCCCGCTTCGAAGCGCCGCTGCCATCACCGAAGCTTGCAAGCATCGCCGCCATTGGATCTGATCCTACCATTCCGTGAGTCCACGTGTTCTCTCAGAGAAACCAGAGCGTGCAAAGATTAGATCTTAGCCGAGAAATTTTGATGGATCGGTTAGATTCTAACACGTGCCCACCTTCGGATCGCCCACGTGTTCCTTAGATGTGTCGGATTGTAGCCGCTGGATTTAGATCTAGCACCGGATTCCGCCACATAGTTTAGGTCAACAAGGATGAGCTCGGGTAAAGATCACCGCTGATTTAGATCGATGATCTAGATGTTGCCACGAGCGAATCTAGTGCGAGGATTGAACCATTGTGAGCCGTTGATTTTGGTTGTGCGGTTCAGACAAGCGCCCACGCCAAGCACCGTGGTAGCCACGAGTCGATCGTGATGCGTGAATTGATTCAATCCGCCGCTGAATTTGAATGAACGGTAGAGATCTTGCCACGCGTCGCTAGTCCCGAGATGACGCGCGTCGCGACGAACCGAGGAGTCGAGTCGCCATCGATCGCCGACGTCGCCGATTTGATTTTTAGTCGTTCGATTGTGATATGACGGTCACGGTAAGGCCACGTGTCGGATTAGAACCGAATCGTCGGGTTAGATCTAGCCGTCCATTTTAAATCAGACGATTGAGATTAGATCAAGCTCTCAATTGATAATTCGTCGCCACGTGTCGCTTTTAGATAGTGCCACGTGTCTTGCCGACGCCGCCAATGACGCCATCGGGGACCCACATGTCGGCCGTGGTATCAGGTGCCGACGCCATCGCGACGCCGTGAGGGGGTCCACGGTCGCTGAGTGTACTGCTCCGAGACCGGGTTCACTGTGAGACTAAGCCGAGCGCCAGATCGGGTCTATGGACCGTGACGCTATGCTTATGCTAATATTTGATTTTCCTTTAGAAAAATAATTTGATGGAAATTCAATTCGGTGATGACGTCATGCTGACGTCATATTTTCGAATTTTCGTATAAAAATAAATAAGGAAATTCGGTTTATTCTTTTTAATTGATTTTTAAAACTTCAAATGACTATAACTTTTGCGTTTTAACTCCGATTTGAGTGATTCCAATTTATAAAAATTTGTAAAATCAAGATATATTTATTGGTGAATTTTATAGAATTTTTAGAGTTGAGTTTGATCTCTGGAAATTATATTTATTGTGTGTATATATGATTTGAGTAGACGTTGATTTGCCGGAGAGTTACGAGGGGGAATTCTCAGCACAAGATCAAGCTCCGGATCAGGACCAGCAGCTATTAGAAGGCAAGTTGTGCTTTGACCATATTGTTCCTAAATTTTGAAAATGTATTTTGGGTTCAAACTGTGCATGCTAATTTAATTAAAAGTGGATTTGATTAATTTGGGTGAATTAGATATTCAACCTACTTGTTAAATGCCACCTTGTCACTAATATTTGTATGCCATGATTTCATTTGATGCCTAAGATTGGTAATATTAGTTGGTTGTTAATATTATGCCAACACGAGAGGCTAGACCGTGAATAGTTGCTCAGTCTTGCACGTATTGTGAATAATCTTTTTGAATACCAAAGCAACATTGACTAAAGGAATAGTGAATGCATTTTGTTAAAAGGTGAAATAATGTTGGTAATGACATTGGAATGTAGAGACCTGTGTGGTTCTAATGAAGGGTGATTGCAGACATGTGTTGCACTGTTAAACAATCTGGGTTGGAATATGTTTTAGACCGGCATGTGGACCGTATTGTGTGTCGAAAGAGCCTGTGGTGGCGATGAGATGGTCAGAGCCAAAATTTTGGGAAAAAGGAAGTCTTGCCCTAGTCACTCTAAGGACTTAACCTTGCAAGCCTTTGATCTGAGTCTTTCATACAACCACATGGCTGGTATGGGATAGACCTAGTTGAGTATGACTCCAAAATCTTAGCACATGAGACCTCAGGTGGTTTTGGTATGTGGATGTGGTAAGAAGGGTGTAGTGTTTACCATTGCGGTCTTACATCTCTTCAACGATATGTGTTGGCCTCAGATTTCGCTCGCCTGTGAGAGAGAAGGGACAGTGGGAGCTATATCGGGAGGTACGCGTGCGAGGATGGAAGTTTCGGAAAGACTTTGTTATGGTTATTCGCCTGAGTGGTGTTTACTCCTGCTAATGACTGCGGTAACTCCAGTTGATATGCAACTTCGCCCTTACGGCTTATGATCTTGAATGGTCCTACATTTCTTGGCGCAAGTTTACCCTTTTTGTGAAACCTCTGGACTCCCTTAAGAGGTGTAACTTTGAGATACACATAATCTTTCAGTTCAAAGCTCAAATCTCTCCATGGTTGTCCGCAGAATCTTCTCGCCTTTGATCGGCGATTTTCAACCTTTCCTTATCGTGTTATTTGCTCTTCACTTCTTGGAGTATGTCTAGTCCAAGACACGACGCCCCCGCCTCATTCCAATTTAACGGCGTCCTACAAGGTCGACCATACAATGCTTCGAAAGGTGACATCTGAAGACTAGCCTAATAGCAGTTGTTGTAACTAAACTCCGCATATGGCAAACATTTATCCCAAGTCGATGTATAAGCCAACGCACGTGCTCTCAAAGATATCTTCTAATATCTGGTTAACTCTTTCATCGCCCATCCGCTCATGGGTGATACTGTTTGTCTCAAGTTCAAGCGGGTGCCCATTGCTGTATGCAATTTATCCCAAAATCTTGAGGTAAATTGGATACCTCTGTACGATACTATCTTCTTTGGCACACCATGTAAGCAAACGATCCTTGCCATCTATAGTTCTGCCAACTTATCTCCTGAGTAGGTTGTCTTTACCGGTATGAAGTGCGCAACCTTCGTTAATCGATCCACGATGACCCATATGGAGTCATAACCTCCTTGCGTCCTTGGCAATCCGGTGATAAAATCCATTCCGATTTCTTCCCATTTCCACTCTAGTATTTTTAATGGTTGCAGCAATCCTGCCGGTCTCTGGTCCATGGCTTTGACTCGCTGACACACATCACATAATGCAACGTGTTTAGCAACCTCTCTCTTCATATTCGGCCACCAGAACCTTTCTTTTAAGTCTTGATACATTTTTGCACTTTCTGGGTGAATCGAATACTTGGAGTCGTGAGCTTCCTCCAGTATTAACTGCTTCAGCTCCTTTTTGTTAGGTACACAAATACGCTCCTTCATCCATAACGTGCCTTGTTCGTCCAGCTTAAAGTCTTTCGCTTGCCCTTCCTCCATCTTGGCTTTGATTCGCTTGATCTTCTCATCATTCTTCTGACCTTCTCTAATTTGGTCTTCCAAGATAGGCTTTACTTCTAAGGCAGCTACGAATCCTTCCGGAACAAATTCCAATTTCAATCTCTGAAGATCCTTGCACAGTTCTCCCTGGCTTTCTCCCACTATCGAATTTAGACCATGACTTTTCCGACTCAGGGCATCAGCCACTACATTGGCCTTGCCGGGATGATAATGGATACCCATGTTGTAATCCATGATCAGTTCCAACCATCTCCTTTGTCTCATGTTCAGATAAGATTGGGTGTAAATGTATTTAAGGCTCTTATGGTCCGTATACACCTCACATCTATTGCCGATAAGATAGTGACGCCATATCTTCAGGGCATGCACTACAAATGCTAATTCTAGATCGTATGCTGGGTAATTCCTTCATGTGGCCTTAATTGCCTTGATGCATAGGCTACTACCTTTCCATTCTCAGATAACACGCATCCGAGTCCTTGGCGTGACGATCGCAAAGAAATATCGAAACTCTAGTGTACATCCGTTGAACTAATATCGACGCCGATGTCACCGCTTCTTCGCTTCTGAAAACTTCTCTCACACCGTGTCCAAACAAATTTCTTCTTTCTTTAGCAATTGTGTAATTGGCCCGCAATGGTGGAAAATCCTTCTATAAACCGACGGTAATAACCACCATCCCAAGAAAACTCGAACTCACAGAATCGTCTTTGGCGATTCCCAATGCAAAGACTGTCTCAACCTTGCTTGGGTCCACTGCATTCTCCACGGTCATTACATGCCCTAGAAATCTACCTTATTCTTCCGTAAATCGTGATTTATCAATTTTGCATATAATCTGCTGTTTCTTAGCTTTTCCAAAGACTAGTCTCAAATGTTGGGCGTGTTTCTTCATCCGTCCTTGAGTAAACCAGAATATCGTCTATGAACACGACCACAAATTTATCTAAATATTCCATGAATACTTTATTCATTAGGTTCATAAAGTAAGCAGGCGCATTTGTCAATCCAAATGACATAACCGTGAACTCATAGTGTCCATATCTTGAAGAAAATGCAGTCTTGGGTATGTCCTCTGTTTTGATTTTCAACTAGTGGTATCCTGACCTAAGGTCGATCTTGGAAAATACTCCTGCTCCTCTTAGTTGATCGAAAAGATCATCTATCCGGGGTAACGGGTATTTATTCTTTATTGTTACTTCGTTAAGTGCACGATAATCTACACACATCCGGAAGCTCCCATCTTTCTTCTAACGAATAGAACCGGTGCTCCCCAGGGTGACGAGCTCAGTCTGATGAATCCCTTTTCCAATAATTCCTCGATCTGCTTCTTCATTTCTACCAACTCTTCGGTGGACATCCGATATGGTCTCTTGGCTATGGGTGCGGTTCCCGGTACTAAGTCAATTATGAACTCTATGTCCCTGTCTGGTGGCATTCCTGGTAATTCCTCAGGAAAAACATCTGGGTAATCACTGACCACTGGTACATCTCTTGTACTGACGGTCTCCAAATTGTTTACCAACATTTGACCTTCCCGAACTGCCACTGCTTGAAATTCCACTTTCCTACCTTCAGGGCTCTCAATAGACACAACTCTTCGCCCGTAGTCTAATACAGCCTTATGCTTAGCCAACCAATCCATTCCCAGGATAACATCCAGGGTTTGGGTATCTAATATAATAAGGTTCGCTAGGAACTCTACTCCTTTTATTAGTAGCTTAACTCCGTAACATCCGACCTTAGAATGTAGTTCGATCCGTGATTGAACTAGGAGTGTACTTTTAAGGTTAACAATATCCGATCATTTGTCACGGCAAAATCTCGAAAACGAACGAATGTGAAGCTCCCGAATCAAATAATATCAGAGTCGCATCGAGTTGACTAGGAACTTACCGAGCACGACGTCTGTTGCATTATGGACTTCGCTCATGGAGATATGGTTGATTCTCGCCGCATGCGAATGTCGGCGGTGTAGCTCCACCGGGCGGTCCTCGCCTTCCTCCTTGGGCTGGGTCTTAGCAGGGTGTTCCTAAATTGAAGTGCACCGCATCACACCTCCTTCTTGGGGCACATATTGGCTTAAATGCCCGGCCTCATTGCAATTGTAGCAAAGATCTTCCCGACATCCGCCGATTTCTCTGCTCGTTAACAATCCTAATCGGGTCCGAGGGTTTGTCCACTGGTCTTGGCATTGGCGGCGTGTCTGACATCGCTTCCCGCTGAAATATGGTGAACCGCTGGGTATCACTTTTTTTTCACGACCAAGGCGTCCTCCTTGTTGTGCCATGCGGCGTTTGCGATTATCATCAAGCTCCTTGCGCTTATCCTCCAGTATGAGTGCCTTATTTACCAATTCTTGGAAATCGGGAAAGGTGTGGGTGATCAATCCCACCTGTAAACCAGTGTTAAGTCCCTTCATGAAACGAGATTGTCTGGCCTTGTCGGTTGCTACGTCTTCTGGTGCGTAGCGTGCAAGTTGAGTGAATTTATTTAGATAATCAGCCACTGTCTGGCCTCCTTGCTTCAGCGCTCTGAATTCCTCCTTTTTCAACTCCATGATACCCTTCAGTACATGATATTGACGAAAGGCTATGGTGAATTCTTCCCATGTAATTTCCTGCAGGTTCTCCTGCGACGCGCAGTAGTTCTCCCACCATTCAGCTGCTGTTCCTTCAAGCTGGTGAGAGGCGTAAAGCACCCTCTCGTTTCCTTCATACTGCGTTATATGCAATTTCCTTTCGATGGTTCTCAACCAATCATCTGCCTCTAGCGGGCTAGCATTGCCTGAGAAAGTAGGCGGTCATGTCCTCATGAATTCGGACAATCTCGAATAGAGACGTGGCCCATTGTTATTAGCTTGATTGTTGGCGACTGCCTAAGTGTTGATTTGTTGCACGGTTGCCATCATAGTCTGCGTGATTAATCGAGTCTCAGTCCGCGAGAAATGCTCCTAGATTCGCATGTCAATCGGCGGTGCCGCTTGCGGTGGTGGTGTACTTGCTCGATCGCCTCCTCTGGCGCGAACCACCGCCTCTCGCCTCCGTTGTTATGTAGTGTTCACCATCTGTGATTGCCTCGGTGGTTTAGAGATAAGGGGAAAAGAATAGGCAAGCATAGGAACTTATACGGGAAACAGTGTAACTTAAAACCATTAATCATTCAAGCATAAATAATAATTAGGTATGGTTTATTACATAGTCTAGGGACTATGCAACCACACAGCAGTCACAACATCACATCAAATTGTTCATTACATCACATCGCATAGCTAAGTTTGAAATTAAAGACGCGACTCAACACTGGTGAGTCTCAACGCAAAGCCGATCATCGCAACTTTGAAAAAGCTCACCTCGAGCCAACCCGCCGCGCTCGCCGATCACGTAAACCGGCGGTGAGCCGCATCGGGCAACCGATCCCCATGCCCTCCCACTGTGCGATTAGGGGCACCACAGCCGCTGGTCTCTGGCGCCGGGCGCTGCTCATCCGCTCCTCGCCGCCGCCGAGCTCCATGACAGCGTCCGGCTCCAGGGTCGAGAGAGCCTCCTCCACCAGCGATCCTCTGAACGGCGTGCTTTCTAGTCTCTCATAAGGCAACCTCGGTCTCCTCCAACGCGTACACAAGCTGGCTCGGGTCGTGGCGCCCATGACCTCCTCCCGTGCCGCGAACACGCCCAGTGTGTACGACGGCGGCGCTGCCCTCCAACTCCAAGCGTGCTCGAAGAGGTCCTCCGCGGCGGGTGCACACGAAAGCAAGGTCCCACAGCTCGAGCCGTAGTCCTCGCTAACCCGACGCGCGCTACCCGCACACCTCAGATGCCCGCCAGAGCTGCTCGCTTCACCGCAAGGTGGAGCGGACGATCGGCACGCTGCTCCTCACAGCATAGTGAGGGTGGTCTCCCATCCTCGGTTGATCCCGTTGACTATCCAAGTGCGGGACCGGTATAGAGGATGGTCGAAGCCTCCCAACACCTGGAGCATCCTCTAGAGCTCTGCTGCGTAGCCTCCGTGACGCTCGCCGAAGGAGTGAACCATCCGCATCTTCCAAAGCAACGCGTCAGTACCAAAAAATTTTAAAAGAACACAAAAGTAATAGCAAAATACAGCATAGGTATGAAGTAAGGAAGAAAGGATGAGTCGAGATTTCATTGATTACTCTTGCCAAATTTTAGTCTTTAGAAATTAGATTTTATCCTTTCTAAAACGGCCAGTCTAACTAGGGTTAAGTCCTACAACAAGATGGCTCGATATTATCCTCGTCGTGCCTCCGATTTACGGATTCGACACTCAGGTATAATGTACTAGTCCAGATCACGCTTAGTACACACAAAGCTAAACAGTTGAAGTACCACAATCATACACAGCGGAATTTAATAATAAAGTACTTCAATCATGAATAATAACGAGTTACACAGCCTTATGGCCTCCTTACAATAATTTGCCACGCAGGGCGATAAATATCAAAGTAGCACAAGTTTATTAGCGGAAGCAAAAGTAAGACAAGGAACCCTTCCTAACCACAGGCAACTGAGTGCGGCTCAACCCCTAATCCTCCTGGCCTTTGATGAACTCCTCCTCCCAAGCTGGCACGGCTTCTTCTTCTAAGGTTTTGTCGATGCAAGGGTGAGTATACAATATACTCCACAAGTCATGCACAATGCAGGTCTATTACTACATGCATGGCTTATCCCAAAGGAAAGGCTTAATTGGTTATTTTGCTTAAAGCAGCATTTCTTTTAAACAGGTAATCCTATTAGATTAAAAACAGTAAAACCAATATTATTAATAATTAATTTCTCAATTCTTTTCCAAGAGTTTGGCACACAGCCCTAGTTTCATTCATCAGCTTTTGGCACACAGCCACCCAGTCCACATCTTTTATTTTTAAAATCTAACCCTTGACTGTAATCACCGAGCATTGTCCAGTACCACGGACACAGCTATTCGAATAGGTTTACACACACACACTCTGCAGAGGTTGTACACTTTACCCACAGGATACAGTCGCTCACCACATAGGTGATTGATTGCAACAAAGTCTTTCAGAGACTAACACTTAACCAGTGAACCTCTCCAGTACTACCTTTCTAACACTTCCCTCACACAGAGCCAAAGCTTAGAACAGGCACATACCGTTAGATGGGTACCAAGCCGTAGTACGTGCGCTCCCCATCTTGCTACATTTTCGTAATCACACCCCGAGGTATCAAAGGAAAGATATTAGAGACCTACTAAACTAGGTCCGTCCCATTCCGGACAAGTGGTTGTACGAGAAACTCAGTTCAAAGTCTCGCAAGGTAAAGTCCTTAACTGTCCCGGGCAAGACATCCATTTTATACATCTCGGCACACAGCCTTAACCATCACAATACATCCCATTGCCACACAGGCCCACCTGGCACGAAGCCTTCTTACCACTTGCCCCGGTCCAAATCATTTCCCACCCAGAGTTTGCATTTATGCAACACATGCCAATGCCCACGTCATTGTATGAGTAGGACCACACAGGCCGCTACCCCCAATTCCATTCCATGACATCATCGCATTATTCCAAAATGCGTTTCATAATTATTTAGTCAATGTTCTTTTGCAAATTCTAAGTCATTCACGCACCTAAGCATTCTAAGCTGCTAATCACGGTCTAGCCTCCCGTGTTGGCATTTATATAGCAACCAACATAAATGATCATCTTAAGGTGACAAGGTTTCAGGGCATACAACTAGTATTAACAAGGTGGCATAACAAGGTAGGTATTTTAGCTACCGTTCTCACATAAGCAACATCATTTTTACTTAACATAGCATGCAATAATTGAATCAAAATATATTTTCGAAATCTAGGCGCGAAATGATCAAAGCATGACTTGCCTTCAAATAGCGATTGGTTCTCGTCCGAGATCTGCGATCGGTCTTGAAATTCTCCTCGGCGACTTCCTAAACTCTGAGTCTACTCGCATTCAAGCAATATACACAATCATTACACAATACAGATAGCAAGATTAACACTAAAAATAAAATAAAAATCACCATTAATTAGTTCACATTTTTACAAATTTTGGGCAATCGAATCACCCAAACCGAAGTTAAAATGCAAAAGTTATAGCATTTTCAAATTTGTCAAATTCAATAAATGAATAACCGGATTAAGTGATTTATTTTTCATCGAAAAATCTGATTAAATCCTCATACCGACACGTGTCGCACCAGAGACTACCACGCCGGTCTCGGCCATCGACAAGTGGGCCCCAGTGACGTCATGTCGACGTCAAGACAAACGGGTCATCACATCGACATGTGGGCCCCACTTTTAATGCTTGGACCAATCGAAATCGACACGCCAAGAGGAAGCATCAAGCCATGCACACACGATTTCCTGACCATTGGATTTGAATCCGACGGTGGAGACTAACCGAGCGACACACTGCTACTAAGCCTACATGGCCTCACCTCGAGCGTTGGATGAAGATCCGATGGTTGCTGGAGCTCGCGATGCGTCGCAGAAGGAGCGGTGGCATTGGTCGCCGGACTTGGAGAAGACGACGCAGGCGACGGCGTTTCCGAGCTTCTCCGGTTGAATGAAGTAACTTGCTAGACGCGGCTTGGCTTGGTGAACTCGGTGGAGGTCTCAGGTGCGGCGGAGAGCGGCGGATGTCGGCGGAATGAGGAGAAGAACCGGGACGAGAGAGATGGCAACTACGGTGAGCTCTAGCGAGGTCTACGGAGGATGGCTGAGCGCGAGAGATGGGGCAAAGTGAGCGGAATGGAGTGCTGAGCACGGAGGTATACTTCACCCGCTCGGACATGCCTCGAGGCGCGCGCAATATCTCTGACATGATCTTCAGCAGCCAACGGCGGACGGCGGTGCACAGTCGCGCACAGTCCCGATGTGTCCGATCACGTCAGCCATTCGATCACCATCCGACGGCATGGAGCGATGCGGCTAGGGTTTCCTCCGCGCAAGCACAGTGTTGGGCTCGGCCCGACACTATAGCTAAAGGATTTTCTGGCTTTTCTCAATAAAAATAATTGCAGAAATTCAAAGTATTTATTTAGGGCACTAAAAATACTCGAAAAATTCTAGAAAAATTCCAGAAAATATTTCAGAGCATTTTGAGCCTAAATAAAATATTTTCATTTATTTTTGACAAATAATTTTTCTAATATTAATTAATCAAGAGAAGAATATTTCAAGTTAACTTTATTTAAATCCAATAAATGCCCAAAAATTCAGATAAATTCAATTAAATGCAAATAAAGGTTGATTAATTCACAAAAATGTTAAATAACTCAAAAGTTAAAATCGGGGCAAATTTCGGGACGTTACAACTATCTACAATTGAGAGATTTTATGGTATGTAGTTGGTTTGAGTTGAATTAATACAGTAGCGTGTAGCACAGTGTTCCTAAACAACTGGTGGGTAACCTATATTTATTCAAGAGTGGCATAGTAATAAGTTCTATTCTCTTAATTATTGGCACTTCAAGGCCATTTTAAGTGTGGACATGAGGTACTGAATACTTAACATTAATACTGAGAGCTATACAATAATCATTAAATGCCTTTGAGGTAAACTCACCAGCATTATCCATTCAAATAAATTTGATACTTTGTTCTAGAAAAGAGGCTCTTAATTTAATAATTTAGGAAATTAAATTAGCAAAAGCATGGTTCCTTGTAGATAAGAGACATATGTGAAACCATCTAGTAGAAGCATCTATAAGTTCCATGAAATATTTGAAGGGGCCCAATAGGGTGTGGATAGTTCCATAAATATCATCTTGAATTCTCTCTAGGAAATTCGATGATTTTTTCCTAACTTTAAGATAAAAAGGTCTAATAGTGAGCTTCCCTTTAACATAAATAGGACATAAGAAGTCTTTAGGTCTAGGAAAGTCTGCAGCTTTTATACTATGGCCAGCAGAATTATTGATTATTTTTCTCATCATATTCAACCCAGGTTGACCAGTCGATCATGCCAAATCTTAAATATCTTAGGATTTTTAATTATAGTTTTCATTGCAACATAAAATTCAGGTAATATATATGTATAATATAACCCGAAGGAGAAGGAAGGGTGTTTTACAATCACACGTTTATTATACCTGTTAAACTTAGTCCTAAGTAGGTATTTTGTATCACTCTCATTTTCTATCTTCTAACAACCCAAATTTTGACCTATTGACTAGGGTGGTTGCAAAAATTTATTTAGCAACAACAGATTAATAGACGAATTATCTTGATTTTTGGGGTATATATTTTTTAATCAAAATCCAAGAAGGCCAAAATCAGTTCTTGCTATAGCTCCATCGGTTGTCTGCTCCTTCACTATCTATTCCCTACCAATGATGGAAAAACAAACAGTAAAAGATTGACGGCCAAGAGACAACAACAATAGTACAACAGTGAAAGGACGGTGGCAATAGTACAAAAATAAGCAAACAAAAAGAAACAAAGATAGAAAATGGGAAAGAAGAAAAAGACAAAAAAATATGGGAGGCAGCATAATAAAAATCTCCCCTATCTTATTTAGCCGACCACCCCCTGGCCCCAATTTCTTCTCCCTTTTCTTTCTCCCAACCTGCAGGAACAACGTGAACCCTCATGCCTTCCCCAAACTTGTCTCCTTCCAATCACTGCAAGGGTGTGGCGAGGCTAGGGCACGATAAGAAGAGGTGGTGCCGAAGGGAGCAAGGCTTTGAGATAGCTCGATGGAGGTGCAGCTTGAGACAGCCGTGACATCAGAAAGCCAGTGGCCAGGCGTTAGCGTAGGCGGCCCGTGGTGTCCCATAGCGCAACATAGCAAGCCGCAGCCCACGGTGGCCCGTGATGTTGCCAAGACAGCATGTGGCAACTAGCAGCACTGTCGCTCAGCAGCTCGGTGGCACACCATTGTAGTGTAGCAGTAGCCAAGGCAGCCACAGTGCTGGGGCCTACATGGGGAGGCCAGTGCTCAGCTAGAGAGGGGTAGGAGGAGGCCAACACTATGGAGGACTTGGCCAACTAGGAAAAAGCAGAAGGAAGGGAGAAGAGAGGAAGAGGAGGAAGGTAGGGAGAAGGGTGAGCCCGAGAGAGAGAGAGGTCCAAGGAGGAGCTTGGCCAGGAGTAGGGTGATGCTGTGGTGGAAGAAAGGAGCAAGGGAGAGGGAGGAAAAAGAAAGAGAGAAGGAAGAAAAGAAAGAAGAAGAATCTAGGAAGGGATGGCTCAGCCAAAGAAGGATAGAGAAGAAAGGGAAAAAGGAAAGAAAAAAGAGAGAAAGAAGGAAAGAAACAAAGAAAAAGAAAGAAATAAAAGGAAAGAGGAAAGAAGAAAAGGAAAAAGAAGGACATGGCTAGGAAAAAGAAATGGAGAAAAAGTAAAGAAAAAGAGAAAAAGGAAAGAAAAAGGGGAAAAGAGAAAATAAAGGCGAAAATGGGGTGGAGCCAGATTTCCAGTAATGGACCCGATTTTTGTCTCCAAGTATTTGAGGAGTTGCCCATAACAAATTTATTTTTTCCCATCGCTTACGTTAAAATTTCCATAGTCAATTTAATTTTCATATGCATTACTTTTAGTTATGTTGTATTTAATTCTTGACCATCGCACATTCTTGCATGCATGTAGTGAAAATTTGGTTTGGTGGTATGATCATGGTCGTGCTTTTGCTTCACATGAATAATTTGATCTTTAGAGTGAAATATTAATTGTAGGTTAGTGAATGTTGGAATTATTTAATTAGTAGATTGCTTGATCATAGGCTAATATTATTGGAATCACATAGAAATTGGCTAGTGAGTCTTATGTGTTAAATTGTGGTAGTTTCCTATCAAGTTAATATTGGTGGTTGCAAGATTGTTGATGGATAGAATTACTAGTCACATAAAATGTTGATTGGTTTATGTGTTTATATTGCATCAGTGAGACTTTTCCTTTTTAATTCAGGTGGTACTTCATTATAGTCAATTAAATCTAGTAATGTGTATAGGACTAAATTAGTCCTTAGCATACAAGTTTAATTTCGTGGCATTGGTACCCGCATATTCAATTGGTGGTTATGTGCCATTTGAGCAATGTATGTGCAATTAGATTTGATATCTTAAATAATAGTTAGATTGGTCTTATGTGATAAATATATGAGTACTCGGTGATTGATTATTTAACCATATACCATTAGATTAGAGCATAATATAAATTGAAGGATGAATTATAGGTGCTAGGATAGGTCTTTACCTTTATTTTGGATTGATAAATGTATGATTATGGGTCAATTGTGGTGGTATAGATATGACTAAATGAATATGTTACATGCATGATTATCCAATAGAGTGAGAACATGTATGAGTGATCAATATGCTATTAGGTAGTGAATAACCTCATTTAAGTGTTGCATGGTTAGATGCACCTACATTGGTAGAATTTGATATGTATGAGTATGGATTTACTAAAGTGGGATTGATAGAACTAGATTGTTAGCTCAAGCATGCATAATGAGTCTAATGGATAGTAATTGTTGAGATTGATTACATCCTTATGTAATTAATTTAGCGAGTTTTGTACAATTATATGTTGGATTGAATAAGTGGAATATCATAAGTCCGGTCAATAAGGAGACAAATTAATTAGGTGATCCTTTAATCCATAATTCATAAGATTGTGCATAATGAGCAACCTTGGTAGATATTATGTAGTAAGGCATGTGTGTCTAATTGATGGATTCCTCGTATATCATCACATCTAGTAAATGTGATGGCTTGTATAGCAAGTGTATGTTCCTTATAGTGGTTGACCTAGGAGTTGTAAGATACCTCTCACATCAATCTCATATGCATGACTTTGTATAAAGCATATATATATGTTGTTTGCACCCAGAAAGACAGTAAATTTGAATTTGTTTGATTGTATATCATGTTGATGTTGAAGCGTACACGTGAATCGTGGAAACTTATAAGAGATTCGATGTTAGATGACGTAATTAGCACTCCAATCAACCAAACTAAGACCAAATGTTCAACAAGCAAGGCAAACATCCCCTTTGATAGGAGATTTGGTCCGGATCTTTCGATGAGATGGATAACTATCGATTTGGTAGGAGAAGACGTTGACGGTCCGACTACAACCGTCCAAGGACATTGCGCCTTACCAACTGATACACCAACTCCAGATGGTTATTGACCTCACCGAAGTACAATTAACCTGACCACAAAGGTCTTTTGTTCTTGCAAGCAATCAAAGAACTAGCAAGAACGGGATGAATAAGCAATTCACTTAACTCAATAGGATGATGTTCTGATTGAAGAATAATTCAGATGGTCTAATCGACACGTGTGATTATAAGAAGTAGCAGTGGCTAACTTAATCAACAAAACCTCCTCAAAAGTAAGCCATACACATCCTATTTATATACATAAGAGGGACCCTTCAACTCTCTTGGACGTTTTCTCACATGGTTGTTAGCTTTTCATCTCCTGGATCTGATCGCCAAATGGAATTGATGATATCTGAGTGCTCGCATTGAATTTGGAGGCGTGAGTGGATCCGTTGGAAAGTGCTGGAGTTAAGCTCTCAAACAAGTACTGACACGCCCCAAATGGAGTCCATTTGCATTCTCTATGAGCAATTTAATCTAGACTGGTCATTAAAGTCCGAACTAAAACTCTTTCATATTCCCACTTGGTTGTTTGGATTCACACCTTGCATCCTTTCATGTGGCTATCTTGTAGCATGACTTGGTGTGTTTCTTCCCTCATTCCTAAGCATAACGATGTCATCACAAGCATTAAGTAGTATTCCATTCTGTATGTTATGTTTATTTAAATCTAAGAATGCATTCACTTGATGTTTAAGTCGACATGCACAAGCTCGAGTGAGAGGTCCTTGCACCATTGGTTTTGGTTCATCTTTAGGAAGGGTTGAACTAGACATGGTTGTATCTGTAGTTAAGATGCCCTCATCATCCTCCCCCTCTTGAATTGGAGTCGTCCTTGACTCAAGCTCATCCTCTTCCCACATGTATGGCTTCAAATCAGCAATGTTAAAAGACTTGCTAACACCATAATCTACAGGCAAATCAATCTTGTATGCATTAACATTTATCTTAGCAAGTACTTTAAATGGACCATCTGCTCTAGGCATTAATTTGGACTTGCGTAAATCAGGAAATCTATCTGTTCTCAAATGCACCCAAACAAGATTACCAGGTTCAAAAGTTAAATCCTTTCTACCCTAACTTCCAACAATCCTAAATTTTTCATTCATGCACTCGATGTTCTCTTTGGTAATCTCATGCAATTTTAGCACAAATTCTGCACGTTTAAGAGCTTCTAAGTTTATCTTTTCGGAATATGGTAATGGTAAAATATTAATTGGAGCACGAGGATTGAAACCATATACCACCTAAAAAGGACTCAGCTTGGTAGTAGAGTGTAGAGATCGATTGTAGGCAAACTCCGCAAGTAGACACTCTTCCCACATTTTAAAATTTTTCTTCACAACAGCTCTCAACATTGTAGACAATGTGCGATTAATGACTTCGGCCTGTCCATCAGTTTGGGGATGACAAGTAGTAGAAAAGAGTAGCTTCATTCCCAACTTATTCCAAAGTGTTTTCCAGAAATGACTCAAGAATTTAGTATCATGATCCGAAACAATGGTGGATGGCACTCCATGTAGTCGAACGATCTCCCTGAAAAATAAGTCAACAATGTGTGTGGCATCATCGATCTTATGACAAGGTATAAAATGTGCCATCTTGGAAAATCTATCAACCACAAAAAATACGCTATCCCTCCCCTTTCTAGTTCTATGTAGTCCTAAAATGAAGTCCATTGAAATATCTTCCCAAGAGACACTAGGAACATGAAGAGGTATATATAATCCATGTGGGTTCAGTCGAGACTTAGCTTTATTGCATGTAGAGCAGCGAGATACATAGCGCTCCACATCATGCCTCATCATTGGCCAATAAAAGTGGTTGGCCAACACATCCTCCATTTTCTTCACACCAAAATGTCCCATAAGCCCACCTCCATATGCTTCTTGTAACAATAACAAATGAACAGAACTGGTTGGAATACAAAGCTTGTTAGATCGAAACACGAAACATCATTGACAATGAATTTGTTCCAAACTTTTCCTTCTTTACAGTTTATCAAAACATCTTTGAAATCAGCATCATGCACATATTGCTCTTTAATCGTTTCCAATCTGAAAATTTTAGAATCAAGTTGTGACAGCATGGTATATCGTCTAGATAAAGCATCAGCAATTACATTCTCCTTTCTCTTCTTGTGTTTGATAATATAAGGAAAAGATTCAATGAATTCAACCCACTTTGCATGTCTACGATTCAATTTCCCTTGACTTCTAATATGCTTTAATGATTCATGATCGGAATGAATGACAAATTCTTTCGGCCATAGGTAATGCTGCCATGTTTCCAAAATTCGAACTAGAGCATACAATTCCTTGTCATAAGTAGAATATTTCAAACTAGGCCCATTCAGCTTCTCACTAAAATATGCAACAAGTTTTCCTTCTTGTAACAAGACACCACCCAAATCAATTCCACAGGCATCACATTCTAATTCAAAAGTCATAGCAAAATCAGGGAGTTGGAGCAAGGGAGAGTATGTCAACTTATCTTTCAATGCATTGAATGCATTTTGCTGTGCATCACCCCAAACAAATGGAACAACCTTCTTGGTGAGCTCATTTAGAGGTGCAGCGATGGTGCTGAAATTCTTCACAAAGTGACGGTAGAACCTAGTAAGCTCTAGGAAACTTTGTACCTATGTGACTTTTTTAGGAATCGGCCAATTCTGGATTGCTTCAACCTTGGCTTGATCAACTTCAATTCCCTATGGAGTGACAACATAGCCAAGAAAAGAGACTCGATCCGTGTAAAATATGCACTTCTCAATGTTACCAAACAGATGTGCATCTCGTAAAGCATAAAAAACAGAATGCAAGTGATTAAGATGTTCCTCCAAAGATTTGTTATAGATCAAGATGTCATCAAAATACACCACTACAAATTTGCCAATGAAATCATGCAAAACCTCGTTCATTAATCTCATGAAAGTACTAGGGGCATTAGTCAATCCAAAAGGCATAACTAACCACTCATATAAGCTGAAATTAGTTTTAAAAGTAGTTTTCCATTTATCTCCCAACTTCATGCGAATATGATGGTTTCCACTATGCAAATTGACTTTAGAGAAAACAATAGCGCCACTTAATTCATCGAGCATATCATCTAACCAAGGAATTAGGTGATGATATCTAATGGTGATATTATTAATTGCTCTACAATCCACACACATGCACCATGACCCATCCTTTTTAGGAACTAAATTACTGGAACAGTACAAGGACTTAGAGACTTGCGTACATACCCTTTATCAAGCAATTCTTGGACTTGGCATTGAATTTTCTTTGTCTCTTCCAGATTTGTCCTGTATGGCGCTTGGTTGGGCAAAGAGGCTACTAGAATCAAGTCAATTTGATGTTCAATTCCTATAATCGATGGCAGCCCTGGGGGTACCTTATTTGGAAACACATCCTCATATTCCTGCAAAAGGTTAGCAATAGCAGGAGGCAAAGTAGCAAATATTTCACTCAATGAAAACTGTGTCTCTTTGCCGATCAAAGCATAACATTCAACTTTGCCTTCTTCCAATTCATGAAAATAAGATTTTGTGGCAAACATGACAGCTCCCTTTAGTTTTATTTCACCTTTCTTGGAAATAGATTCTTTCTTCTTTTCCTCAATCTAGTTTTCAGTTTTGCCTTTTTCCTTCTCTCTTTGAGCTCTCTCTAAATCATCTTTCAAAATGGCATCTGGGGACATGGGATGCAAAACAATTTTCTTTTCTTTATGAACAAAGGTGTACTGGTTAGTCCTACCATGATGCAAAGAATTCTTATCATATTACCAAGGTCTGCCTAACAACATAAAACATGCTTGCATAGGCACAACATCCCAATCAATGAAATCATGATATAATCCAATAGCAAATGGTATTCTCACTAATCGGGTTACCTTTATCTTACCACTATTGTTGAACCATTGAATGTAATAGGGGTGAGGATGTGGTCTGGTGTCCTAGGAAAGCTTCCCAACCATATCGGAGCTGGCTACGTTGTTGTAGCTTCCACCATCGATTATTACGCAGCAAGCACACTCTTTGATCACACATTTGGTTTGGAGCAAATTGTGACACTAATTTTGCTCCGCCCTCTTCATTTGTGCACTCAACACACGCTGCACAATTAGACTCTCATAGCGATCTACATTTTCAGGTTCAATGTGTTCTTCTACTTGAGGAAGCTTATCTTCATTCCCTACATGGTCAGCGACAAGCATATCTTCATCCATGTCACTAGCGGAGGAAAACTCACCATTGTCCCACACGATCAGCACCCTTTTGCTTGGACATTCACTTCTTATGTGGTTGTACCCTTTGCACTGATGACATTGAACATCTCTCGTCCTCCCTGTTGAAGCAACAGAGGAAGAAATCTTGGCAGGTGCTTGAATAGTTCCTTTTGGTGCTTCGGTGGCTCTAGATGCTGGAATGGATGAAGAAGAATGTTGCTTGTTGTTGGAGAAAGTTGCTGCAGATTGACACCCTGTTGGTGTAGCAGGTGTGCGGGAGACCAAGTGGTAGCACGTCCTGCAGAATTATTAGATCTTATGCTTGTGCGTCGTTCCTGCACTTCCCTTTCAGTTTTGCAAGCAAGATGAAATAAACCAATAATAGAATTGTATTCTTTGTAATCTAAAATGTCTTGAATCTCATGGTTCAACCCCCCTATGAATCTAGCCATTGCAGCCTCTTCATTTTCCTCTAACCCACAACGAAGCTTGCCCATTTGTAGTTCAATACTCTTCTACACTATTACTACCTTGCCTCAATTGTTGCAACTTGTTCAACATATCACGCACATAATAAGATGGAACAAATCTAGCTTGCATGATTCTTTTCAAACCATCCCAAATTTGTGCCGCATTAGGATTTTGATGACGAAACTCGCGCCACCAAACAGAAGCAAAATTAGCGAATTCACTAGTAGCAGCCCTAACCCTTTTGTTCTCAGGAAAATCATGGCATGCAATTTTTTGATCAATAGCTAATTCCCATGTGAGGTAGGCATCAGGATCATATTTTCCATTAAATGAAGGAATAGCGAATTTAATCTTGCCAAGTGAATCATCAATAGCGTGTACCTAATCCATGCCAACGTGATTGCAACATAACCAACGTCATTGATGAGCATCTACTTCTTCCTCCTCGGTGTTGGCAGTGTAATCAGTTTTGTTCTCACCAGCTGCACTATCCTCTATACCAAAGTTGTCACGGTGTTGGTGAACTCCCGCAGCACCGGCAGAAGGAGGACGTCCCATGTCATCAAGTCGCCTCATGATTTCAGCTAGAGAGGTGTTGACAGTGGTGATGGCTCTCGTAGTCTCAATTTGGGTAGCTTTCAATTGTCCAAGTCGCTCATTATTAACTCGTACATCATCTTCAAGTCCTTCCATGCGCAACCTTACTTAGCAATCAAAATGTTGTATGATGCCCCTAGTGCGAGGGGAGTGTTGTGTGCCATCTTCTACAGATCTTGCCATATTGAGCAAACAAACACAAAGAATATGTTCCTAGTAGCTACTAGGATGTGGTTTGAACAACTCGCTCACTCATAACCTGTTCTTTCAAGTTCTTACTAATTCTTACCAAGCTTGGTAGAAAGTGATGGCAACCGACGAGGTAATAACTCCTGGAAACTAGGGGTTGTAGCAATATGTTGAGCTATAGGTGGCTTAAAAAGTACCAAGGAAAAACTAAAACCACACTAAGCCAAACAAGTTGAATAAGCGTTCAAAGATGGCGCTAGGCTGGTCCTAGTCCAAACCGTGCTAGAGACGCAAGCTGAAACACAAACGTCATCACAGAACAACAATGATCCCTTTATCTCTCTTTTTCTTCTTCTCCTTTTTTTCTCAAAATAGATTGCTAACTTTTGTTTTTGGTGTGGCTTTTATCTTTGCACCTGCCTCTTTCTTTCTTTTAGTGCGGCTTTTATCTATGCACTAACTTATTTTGTGAATATCTGAAATGATGGAATGGCAGATTCTGATATTCTCTCTACTTGGATTTGACAACAAATGCTAATTTGAACTCAATTATGATTCAGCAGGAGATTCACTCAAACTTAAAGAAAAATAAACCAAACTCAAATACTAGTGACAGAGTGTGACTCGAACTTGAAACTCAAAGGGTAGAACACTAAGACCAGCAAAGACACGACGAAGCAATGCAAACTCAACAAGCAGGACTAGGTAGAAATAGTATAAGGCTCAAACTGTTTTGGACCGACAGGATCTACTCTACTATATTTTTTGGCTGTTTTCTAGACTATAGGTAAATTAAAAGACTAAACATGAAATCTCTCACTGATCAACCAGGCGTTCTGATACCACTTGATAGGAGATTTGGTCCCGATCTTTCGATGAGATGGATAACTATCGATTTGGTAGGAGAAGACGATGACGGTCCGACTACAACCGTCCAAGGATGTTGCGCCTTAGTGACCGATACACCAACTCTAGATGGTTATTGACCTCGCTGAAGCACAATCAACCGAATCATGAAGGTCTTTGTTCCTACAAGCAATTAAAGAACTAGCAAGAACGGGATGAACAAGCAATTCACTTAACTCTATAGGATGAGATTCTGATTGAAGAGTAATTTCGACGGTCTAATCGACATGTGTGATTACAAGAAGTAGCAGCGGCTAACTTAATCAACAAAACCACCCCAAAAGTAACCCATACACATCCTATTTATATACATAAGAGGGATTCTTCAACTCTCTTGGACATTTTCTCACATGGTTGTTCGCTTTTCATCTCCTGGATCTGACCGCTAGTTAGAATTGATAATATCTGATAGCTCGCATTGAATTTGGAGGTATGAGTGGATCCGTTGGAAAGTGCTAGAGTTAAGCTTTCAAACAAGTATTGACACGCCCCAAACGGAGTCCATTTGCATTCTCTATGAGCAATTTAATCTAGACTAGTCATTAAAGTCTAAACTGAAACTCTTTCACGTTCCCACTTGGTTGTTTGGATTCACACCTTGCATCCTTTTGTGTGGCTATCTTGTAGCACTACTTGGTGTGTTTCTTCCCTCATTCCTATGCATAACGATGTCATTACTAGCATTAAGTAGTATTCCATTCTGTATGTTATGTTTATTTAAACCTAAGAACGCATTCACCTGATGTTTAAGTCGACATGCACGAGCTCGAGTGAGAGGTCCTTGCACCATTAGTTCTGGTTCATCTTTGGGAAGGGTTGAACTAGACATGATTATATCTGTGGTTAAGATGGCCTCATCACCCTTTGATTTTGTTGATCCCAGTATTTCAATTAATTTATATTGTCTTTGTCAAACCTAAATGCATGCATGTATTTTCAATAAATTGCTATATTTGTGGGTATCGGTAGATATTCCCTATAATTCATGGAATTTCCTTAATAAATATTATCATATAAACCTTGATAACCCTAAGGTAGGTTTAGATATTATAGAAATGTCAAATAGGTATATTCAATTATATGTGCAATTGCTTAGCCATGCTTTAGAAATGGAATAACAAATGGTCATGAATATTGTTCATTTAAGATCTAAAATTATGGACATGATGAGAATAGCAGCTACTGGTATTTTGGTATAAAAATCAAAACAAAACTATGGTTTGACATGAGCGAGATATGGCAATAGATAGAAGTGCATGGGACTTGCATGTAGTGTAGGGGGTGTTCTCACTCGGGTCGGATTAAGGACTGAACCTAGTGTTCGTTAAATCCAAGATATTCAGTGCAACCACAAGTGCTATTATGGGGTGGCCTTAACCAATTAAGTTACTTAGGCTTAGCTTTGCACATTAGAAAGCTGGAGTAGTATGGGTTTTCTGAGATAGATTGCTTGTAGGGTTGTCAACACAGAGGCTATGGGGAAATTGGCACGGCATGTAAAGGGTTACGGTAGGCTACATTAGCGCAAAGTAAAAACTTTACCGATCCCAAGAAGCCACATAAGTAAATGATCATGGATTACAGATCATTACCACTAGACATGTAGTGCAGCAGAAGAAGAAGTCAAAGCACGTTGCGTGTCCTGGTATGGTCATCGAACAGTGCGATCAGTTTGAGCAGTAGCCTAGTAGCAAGTTGATCCTTTGGCTTTTGGATAGGTGCAATCAACCCCTTGATCGGTCAAATAGTCATCGTCGAGTAGCACCACACTAGAGTAATGCCTCTATCAGTATCCACACGTTCGGGGTTGGAATGCCGAGCACCGTGGTGCTAGCACCGTACACACGATAGAGATGGTAGAGGATGGCTAGGGTTTTAGTGGTGGTGCAACTATTGCATACAACTTTTTTCTAAAACCCTAAGCCTAGTCCCACTTTTATAGCCCTCGGTAGCACCCAACCCTTTGGCCTAATCTATGTCTATATTCAATTTGGCCCATTAGAACAGACCTAATCTGAACTCTGATAAATGATTGTAACCATTCCAAACCCTTTAAGTGTGTGACCCTATAGGTTCGTGTATATTTAGACACGACTCGAAAACACTTTTTCGATCAATAATCGATAGTGGTCCCTAGTAGTACAATCAATTCCCAAATATTTATAAAGCATCAAACAAACCTACTATAGTTTGATAATGTCATGTTCCCTTTGCCTCACGATATCAGATTGAACTCAAGGCGAGCATCGTGTCATCCTATGATAGCTTGATCCCTTCACTCATACCTTAGTGGATTAATTTATCTAGATTGACTCTGAATCATATTTAGCATGGCCATGCACTTCCTTAATCTATCTACCTCGAGGGGCCAGAGATATCTCTCCGTTATATAGGAGGGGCAAATTCTATCTTGATCATTCATGTACCTAAGCATGTTTCATGGTAAACACGAAAGCTACCTTTATAACTACCTAGTTAAAAAGTAGCGTTTGACAGCCCCTAAGTAAACCATTACAATCTAGGAAACCAATGATGATCTCAGGTCTAAGTATCATACACACACTACGTATGAGACCAATTGATGACACATAACAATATATAACAATTCTCACAGTGTCTCATATGGGTCTATGCAACGCATGTTCTCTAACACGTGTCCACATTATTAATTAGATATTTTCATATCTTTATGATCCATTAAACATGGTCATCAATCAATATATGTGCTGATTTATGAAACATAATCGTCCTATATTATGATAACCGATCAGAGATAGCTTGAATAACATCAATATATAAAAAGAGTTCCACAAACAAGTCACATACTTGTTGATCAATCTAATTGATATTTATTTAAAGGACAAACAATTATACTATTCATAAACATAACATGTGATACAATCATCTCCATGATTGCCTCAAGGGCATATCACCATAGCAGGGTGTATAACCATTTGTTGGTAAAGAGTGTACAAATATCTTTCACTGTCATACAAGGGTTTGTCATCACTGGGATGGTGTGAAGTTAGATCTAGGCGATATCGAATATCTAAATATGGGGTATGAGCATGCACCGAAAACTCAAAGACTATACCATATATGTTCAAGCAAGCATCTAGAAACTCTGGATATCGCGAGCCCAGTTCAATGGGATAAAATATATGCGGAGGGGGTATCTCCATATAGGGAAGGACTTGATCGTTTTCCTGTCACGAGGAAACCAACTCGAGTACGCCTGATATCTAGGAAAGTTTGGATATGCAGTGAAGATCATATAACGATAGACTCTTCATCGGCTACGATCTGGTATCCTAAACTGACTACAACTCGACTTGAGACAAGGCTACTCCGGCTATATAAAGACGAGGGTAAGCACCCCCAGGGAAGGAAAGCAATTCTCAGACTACAAGCCATTCAGAGCTAGACAAGCGAGAAGACCCTTTAAGCAAAGCATCCATGAGTTGGCAAACTGTGCTTCGTCAATCCTTAGCTATAGCTTAGCCATCCCCAAGTTCAATCTTCATTGTAATTAGAGCTAGGCATCTTGCTTTGTACTCTGTTCATCAACTCCATACATCATCCACACAGGAGTAGGGTATTACTCCATCCAGGGGTCCGAACCTATCTAAATTATGTGCCTCCAATTTCATGCCTGACTCTGCTAAACCGAAGTTACCCGAGGTTATAAGTGTATTGTCAATTTCTAACATTCGACAGTTGGCACGCTAGGTAGGGGCCTTCAACTGTTTTTGCAGATCAGACATGTCTTCGGTGAGCATTCACAGCACAATTTCCAACGTCGACCCCTGCAGTGACTCCCGCTCAATGGCCTTCATAAACCAAACACCGGTAGTTGGATCTGAGATTGTGTTCAGAACCATGCTTTACCAGTGTGCTTCATAGACTTCGACCTTATGGAGCCCAGTGTCCTCATGTACATCGAGACAGAAAGCGACAGTGATAGAGATGGCCTTAGCAGTCAGAGTTATAGCCAAACAGATCGCTACGTATTCATGGCCAGAGCCAATAATAGTGCTACTGTTAGAAATTCCTAAGAAAGGGATCTAGGGACAGACATCACGGGTGGTAAGGAACACCAAATTCCCCTGTGCACACCTCAAGATCTTGGCACAGCAACAACTACAGCACGAGCAGTCGCAAACGCTATTGCTCCCAACACTGCAGACTATCAGTGAGATCTTACTACCGCGGCCACAGCCGGGATTGTGGCCAACCTATCAAAGCAACTCGATCTTGACAATCCAGCGACACCCCACCCGTGGGCGCCGGACTTTTAGGGACAACAAATTCTTCGGCATCATGATAGCAACTGTAGGCCTAGCCGCATCTTAGGAGCAGTGTCCCATTAGAGCCACAACAGCGTCATCCTCAGTACCCTTGAGGCAAATGTCTAATGCACTCATATTCTATTGAAATGCCTTCCACCACTGGATCTGGGCAACCCGATAACTCAGGTGTTCGATCAGATGAAAATGCTACTTGACGAAGCGCAAGGTCAGACTTCTCGAGTAGCCAACTAGAGGTTCGGATGCCCCATCCAGCAGGGCACCAGGAGCCAGCTGCTGGGACCATCTCACGATAGTTATTGGGCACCAAGGTTAGTGGTGGTTAGCTCTAGCCATCGTGCCTGCAGGCAGCTCGTTCCAACCTCTACCAGAGAGGGCTTTGGGATCTTCGAGACCATATTCCTCATGACTGACAGGATTTACATGATGTCCATAGTCATTGAAGGGAAGAACATGACCGCGAGGACAGCGAGCATCGAGAGAACTAGTCTTCACTGTTGAGGGGTCAATCTCCTGCACACCGGGCCCAACGATGTGAAACCCCACCCTCAAGGGGCCATTCATCGGCACGTAGATTCCCTCCTCAAGAGGAAGCACGGCAGTATCTGTAACACCCCAATTTTTGCTTTTATTGCATTTAAATGGTATTTTGAATTTTTGGGAATTTCTGGAATTTATTTGGATTTATTTGGATTTATTTGAAATTATTTGAATTTATTTTGAATTAAGCCATTTAACAAATTAATTAAATAATGGAAAAGTTAAAATAAATTTTTGCTGAAAATATTTTATTTGAGTCACAAATGTCTTAAATTATTTTTGAGAATTTTTCCAGAATTTTTCTCGATATTTTTAATGCCCCAAATAAATTATTTGAATTTCGGAATTATTTTAAATCGAAAAAGATTAAAATCGATGAATGATGTTGGGCGAACATTTGTGCGGCCCGTTCAGAAAACCCTAACGCGCCACCGCTCGATCTCCATCAACGGCTCTCGTTATACGTCGACCAGTCCGAAGTCGCCGGGACTCACCACGCCGCCAGTGTGGGCCTCGGTCTCCGCTTTTCACGAGGCCGAGGGCACTATTTAAGCGCCGCCGCCGTCTTGTGAACCTCACCTCACGCCGCACCCAACAGACCTCGCCTTGCCGCCGGAGGCGCCACCTCGCCGCCGCGACCTCGCTGGTTCCGGCCATCCGCCGCACTTCCTCGCGTCGGTTAAATCATTGCCGGTGACCTTCCGCCGTCGCCGTTGGTCCTTGAGTCCCTCTCGTCAAGCCGTCGGGCGCTATCTCTTCACGTCGGAGGAGCACGGGAGCGCCGTCGCCACGTCGTCGTCTCCGCCTCCGGTCAGCCAGCGCCGCCGCGACACCGCCGAACCTCGCGAGCTTCCACGACCGTCCGATCTCCAATCGACGACCCGGATTCCGCCACGTCGCCCTTGCACAGTAAATCTCATCTTCAAACCTCATCCGTTAGATCTAGATCCTACGGCTCGAATCGCACCGCACCATGCCTTTATTCATCGCGTGTCACTGACGCGTGGGACCCACTCGTCAGCCGCACTGTGCGCGTGAGTCGCTGATCGCCCGGACCCACATGTCAGCCGCACTGTGCACTATTCACCCGAGACGCTGACAGCACGGGCCCACTCGTCAGCCGCACGCACTGTGCGTGTGACGTCACCGCTGACGTCATCTTGGCGTCCACGGTGGGACCCACTTGTCGGAGAAATAGCCGATCGTAGGCTGGCGTCGGCAAGTCCACGTGTCACTCTCTGGTGGCGACCGTGTCACGAGATGACGCAATAATTGATTTTCGAAAAAGAAAATATTTATTTATTTCGGTATATTGATTTTAAATATATTTTGAAACTTCAAATGCTTATAACTTTTGCGTTTTAACTCCGATTTGAGTGATTCCAATTTCTATAAATTTGTAAAATTGTGATCTTTCTGTTTATGAATTTTAATTGAATTTTTGAGCACTGTTTGCCTACTGTTTATTTATTTTATTGTTTGTGTTTACGTTATGCGTAGAGCGTTGAAGTGCCGAAGGTTTCGAGGAGAGGTTCGACCGAGAGCAAGCTCAGGGCGTAATCAGTACTTTTGAAGGCAAGTTGTGTTTGATCATGTTGAACCTATTAGAGCAAATTACTTTGATTTAAACTATTGCATGCTAATTTGATAGAAATGACTTTGAATAAGTTTTTGGGATTAGTTAAATGCCTAGTTGTCTGTATGCCACCTTGTCGTATATAATTGTATGCCATGAATCATTTGTCACCCTAGGTTATGGACTAATAGTTGGACATTAATAATTTGCCAACATGGGTTGAGTAGACCAAGTAGTATGCTTAGCCCTACCACGTGGACATTTTATGATTTTGGAATACCAAGGTAAATATTGACCTAATGAGATATGGAACATGATTTGTGAATAAGACATGTGTTATTGAGTTGATGATGGCACGTGGTGCAATGGTAAAGAACCGGGTGGGAAAATGATTTAGGCGAGGCATGTGGCAAGATTGTTTACGGTGGGCCAAGAGTGGCAATCGGGCGGTCGCATTTGGTTTTATTGGTTTTGGATGTTTAAGGTCATTTTGGTTAGACTTGCCTCGGTCAACTAAGGACTTAACCTTGCGAGCATTTGAACTGAGTCTCTCATACACCACAAGTTCCGTAATGGGGCGGGCTTAGCTGAGTAAACCGGGAAATCTATTCTTTGAATCTTGTCGTGGTGGTGTGAGGCCTGAGAAGCGGAATGAGAACTCACATGGCGCAAGAGGGGCCACAGGTGTGGTAACCATCCCTCGGTGTTGAAACCTTAGCGAGCGTCTTGAGTTTAGATGGAACTTTGGAAAGGCTTCGTTCGGTTATATGCCTTGGTGGTATTTGACCAGATCTTGTGGGTAAAGTGTATAACCTCTGCGAGTGTACAACCTATTGAATAGCCGTGCTCACGGTATTGAGCATCGCTTCGGTGATTACTGATCAAGGGTTAGATTTTCATGAAAATGACTTGTTGATGGAAAGTGCTTGGGTTGGTGATGATGAACATGACTTAGGATGGAAAAGTGATTTACGATTGAAATGTTTGTGAAAGCTACTATTCCTACTCTTGTTTCTTGCTTTGCAATCTATTCTTGTTTATCTTGAATCTTTGTCAGCTCATGAACCATAGCCTATCCTTTGTACTAAGCCATGCATGTAGAATATTAGATTTGCATTACATGCATGACTTCTTTGAGTGCTCAAAGTACTCACCCCACAACAACACAACCAGTTGAAGAAGAAGCAACCCCTTTCGGGAGGAGGAGTATCGGGAGGAGCCGATTTAACTAGGAGCGAGCCCGATCGATTACTGTGGCAAATTGGTTGGCGCCACGAGTTTATTTTATTTTCATTTGCATTTGAATATTTTAATAAGTCTTAAGCCTGCAATCGTATCTTTGTAACTTGACCATAAGGTCAATCAACTAGTTTGAGTATTTAATTAAAGTACTTATTATTTAGTTGGTTATGGTATGATATGTACCAATGTTGAGGCTGTGTGCACTAAGCGCGATCTGGACTAGTGCTGAATACCGAGGGTCGGATTTGCACATTCGGGTCCCGACAGAGGTGGTATCGAGCCATCTTGTTGTAGGGTAGCCCTTAGTTAGAATGGTCGTAGTGAGGATAAAATTATTTTCTAAAGAGTTAAAATGTGCCAAGATGATAATGCAATCTCGACTTACCCCTTCTCTCTTCTCACACCCCTTGCTGAATTTATCACGTCTTTGCGTTGTTTTAAAATATGTGAGTTTCACGTGAGTGTCCTTTGGCAGATGAGGATGATCCACTCTTTTGGTGGCGCCTTTGGAGAATGCTACGCCATGAGCTTTGGCGTATGATCATTCTTTGGGAGGATATGACAGCCGATCTACTGGGGACTCTCAGTAGATCGGGCGGATCGATATTGCAGGATGTCACTATCACAGTTTACGCTCGGGATAGGGCGAGGGCGAGTCGTCCCATCCGCATCACTGCCAGGAGGTCATCATTTGATGCTGGGATCCGTGAGACATCGCGTCTGGCGATGAGGCGGTGCTCGTACCTACCCGGGGAGTTGGATGGCACGGTGTTCCGTCACCACCCACGCAGAGACACTCTACTGGCAAAGAGCCCATCGAGGAGGAGGATGCCACGATCACCCACCTGGCCAGATATGTCATCGCTCAAGAGGATGTTATCGACGAGACGGTTCAGGAGCTGCAGAGGTCTCGTGATGAATTCACACAGCTTAGGGCTCATCTGTTGCAGACTTGTGAGTACTTGGCCCACTCTATCCAGAGGATTGGGGGCTGAGACAACATGCATGGACGAGCCGGGCGATCTTTGGAGCTACACGACCAGACCGGAGGAGCCACAAGAGAGCCGCGAGCGAGCGAGCGAGTGGAAGTGAAGTCGAGCGATGGAAGTGAAGTCGAGCAAGTGGAAGTGAAGCCCGAGCTGTGGAGGTCAGCGCAGAACGAGAGGAGGTTGAGGCAGCGCAGAGGCGCGGAGGCGCCCTAGGCGAGGATCGTTAGGATAGGTTTGTACCCGCTTTTGCACACACGCCGGTGTATCCACCAGAAGTTCGGTGGGGTTGGCTCGAGTGGCGTTAGGATTAGCGAGCTGAGACTCTGAGTTGAGTCGCGTCTTGGAATAAGAGTCACCCTTAGAGCGTTTGACTCAGAGTGTTAGTTCGATTTGCTTCTTTCATGCTTGTGAGTGATTGGTATGTGTTGCAAGGCCCTTAGGCATTGTGAGCAACCATACCGATTATTAATAAAGTAATAAAGTTGGATTTTGTGTTACACCTTTGACCCCGCATAAGTATTCTACTACTTGTCTATTCTTACTTCCCTCTCATCTCTAAACCATGGAGCAATCGACGGATGGTGAACACCGTGTAAACCAGGGAGAAATGGAAGTGGTTCACGCTCATTTGAAACATCAATGATGAAGGACAAGGCACTCAACCAAAGACCGCCAGTTGATATCTGCGTAACTTTGGAGCCTTTCTTGCTGCCTGACTCGGTTGATGCATGCCATGATCGGCGAGTGCAGAGTCCTTGCCAAGCCGCCGCCGCTCAAGTCAACGAGCCAACCCGGTCAGAGAGCCACACTCGAAATTGTCGAATTCATGAGGACTAGGCCGCCAGCGTTCTCTGAAGCGCCAATCCATTGGAGCGCGATGATTGGTGAGGGCGATAGAAAAAGTTGCACATTACTCGGTGTGAAGGAAATGAGAGGGTACTCTATGCCTCTCATCGACTTGAAGGAACTATGCATGAATGGTGGGAAAATTCTTCTTGTTGCTCATGAGCACCCGCAGACATCGGTGGAGGAGTTCACGGTCGCTTTCGGCGATATCATGTGCCGAAGGCATAATGGAGCTGAAAAAGGAAGAGTTTAGGAGCATCAAGCGGGGCAATCAACGATGTCCGAATATCTGAACAAGTTCACGCATTTAGCACGCTTCGCTTTTGAGGGCGTAACAGCAGACAAAACGAGCGATCCGTTTCATGAAAGGACTGAATTCAGGATTGCAGTGGGACTCATAACCCACACCTTTCCGGATTTTCAAGAGCTAGTGAACAAAGCGCCGATATTGGAGGACAAGCGCAAGGCGGAGGACAACCGAAGCGCAGGATGGCACAAAGAGGGAGCACGTCGAGGCGCGGCGTTTGAGGGTTCGCCAAACCAGTTCTTGATTTCAACCAAGGAATGTGATGTCAACGCCGCCACGATACCAAGACTGGCGGACAAAATTTTGAACACCGGCACAAGTTGGGAACACGACCGACAGAAGCCGCGTGATCGGTAGTCAGCGATGTTTCATTTACAACGAGCAGGGCACTTTGCCAATTATTGTCCCAAGAAGGAGGAGGAGTGACACGGTTCGCTTCAATCTCGGGACTACTCCAACAAAGACACCAGCGCCAGAGTAAGCCGTGGAGTTACTGTCTGGAGCTGCCACGCAGATCGCGTGGTAAGAGGCGAGTCAATCATGTCACCGCCGATCAAAGTCTGAGAATACATCGGACGTCGTCTTGGGTAAGTTACTTGTCAACTCGAGACACCAATGATTTTATTTGATTACGGAGCTTCGCATTCGTTTATATCCCGGATTTTTGCTGTGAACAATGGGTTGAAAATGGTGAACCTTAGGCATGTATTGCTAGTACAATCCCGGGATCGAACTCCGATCGATGTAGGATGTTCGGGGTAAAGTTGCTTATAGATGGAGCGGAGTTCCTAGCAAACTTAGTGGTGTTAGATACCCGGACCCTAGATGTTATTTTGGGAATGGTGGTTGTCTAAACACAAGGTTGTATTAGGCGTGGACGAAGAGTCATATCGATCGAGAGTCCTTGTGGGAGAAAAATAGAGTTTCAAGCCCTTTGCTGTTCGGGATGGACAGTTGATGGTCAATAGTGTGAAGGCCATTAGCATAGAAGACGTACCGGTTGTCGAGAGAATACCCGATGTATTTCGGAGGATTTACAGGATGCCACCGACGAGGGACATAGAGTTTGTAATTGAGTTAGTACAGGAAACGGCCCGATGGCTAAGAGACCTTATCGGATGTCAGCCGATGAGCTAGTGGAAATGAAGAAGCGATTGAGGAGTTGATGGATAAGGATTTATCGGACCAAGTTCGTCACCATGGGGAGCACCGGTTCTGTTTGCCAAGAAGAAGGGCGGAGTTATCGGATGTGTGTGGATTATCGGCGTTAAATGAAGTCACTATAAAGAATAAGTATCCGCTACCGGGATCGATGACCTATTTGATCGCTTGAGAGGAGCCGGAGTTTTCTCCAAAATTGATCTCGATCGAGGATATCACCGGTGAAGATTAGATCGGAGGATGTGCGAAGACCGCATTTTCGTCAAGATATGGACACTCTGAGTTCTGATTATGTCTTTTGGTTTGACAAATGCACTGCGTATTTCATGAACATGATGAACAAGGTTTTCATGGAATATCTGGACAAGTTCGTTGTTGTGTTCATAGATGATATCTTAGTCTACTCCAAGGCGAGAAAAGAGCATGCCTAACATTTGAAGCTAGTCTGGAGAAGTTAAGAGAACGACAACTTTTGCTAAGTTTAGTAAGTGTGATTTTGGAAGAACAAGGTGGAATTCCTTGGACATGTAATGTCGCCAAGGAGTCGCAGATTGATCCAAGTAAGGTAGAAGCGATGTTGCATTGGGAGCCACCCAAAGCGGTGACCCAAATCCGTAGTTTCCTTGGAATGGCGGTTATTACCGCCGATTTATTGAAGGATTCTCAACGATTGCGAGGCCTCTTACGCAATTGTTGAAAAAGGAGAAGAAGTTTGCATGGACGCCGAATGCGGCGTAGTTTTCGGAGTTGAAGAAACGCTCGACAACGGCACCAGATGTTAGTTCTCCGGATTTAAGCGAGCTTTGATATATATTGTGATGCATCGCGCCAAGGACTTCGGTTGCGTATTAATGCAAAAGCGTAAGGTCGTTGCATATGCATCTAGGCGATTGAGGCGCATGAAGAAACTATCCGCGCATGATTTGGAATTAGCGGTAGTGGTACACGCCTTGAAGTTATGGCGACACTATTTAATTGGGAGCAGATGTGAGGTGTACACCGACCATAAGAGTCTTAAATATATATTTACGGTCGGACTGAACATGAGGCAGAGGAGATGGTTGGAGTTAATTAAGGATTACAATCAGGGAATTCATTATCACCGGAAAAGCCAATGTAGTGGCGGATGCTTTAAGTCGAAAGAGCCACACAAGGAACATGTTGATGGGAGAAAACCAGTTTGAGTTATGCAAGGAATTTGAAGTTGAAGTGGAAGTTGTGCCTAAGGGATTCTTAGCGCTCTAGAGGTGAAGCCTACTGGAAGATCAGATTCGTGAAGGACGGAAGGGCGATGTCAAGATTGAGAGAATTAAGTCCAAAATGGAGGAAGGCAAGGCGAAGGATTTCAAAATTTGGATGAGCGAGGTACATTGTGGATCAAGAATCGCATTTGTGTACCACGAGACAGAAGGAGTGAAGCGGTGATTTTGGAGGAGGCCCATGATTCCAAGTACTCAATTCATCAGGAAGCGCTAAGATGTACCAAGACACAAGGAAAGATTTTGGTGGCCAAGCATGAAGCGTGAAGTTGCGAGCATGTCGCGTTATCGACATATGTCAAAGAGTCAAAGCAATGCATCGAGGGCGGCGGGGTTACTCTGACCACTTAAGATACCCGAGTGGAAATGGGAAGAAATCGGAATGGATTTCATTACGGTTTACCAAGGACCCGAGACGGTATGATTCTATATGGGTTATAGTGGACCGTTTGACAAAGGTTGCTCACTTCATACCGATAAAGACTACATACTCGAGGACCGCTTAGCAGATTATATATGTCAAGAATTGTATGTCTACGGAGTTCAAGAAGAATTGTATCGGACAGAGGTACCCAGTTTACCTCAAGATTTTGGGATAAGCTGCATGAGGCTTTAGGGACTCGTTTGAACTTCAGTACTGCATATCACCCGCAGACAGATGGGCAAACGGAAAGAGTTAATCAGATACTGGAGGACATGTTGAGGGCATGTGCATTGGCTTACACAACATCGTGGGACAAGTGCTTGCCGTACGCCGAGTTCAGCTACAACAACAAGCTACGAGCAAGTTTGCGAGATGTCGCCATTGAAGCACTATATGGCGGACCACAGCCGACGCCGTTGAATTAGAATGAGGCCGGAGAACGTCATATGTTTGGGCGGATATTCTTGGCGAGGAGGAGCAGATAGCCATGATCGGGAAAGGTTGAAAATTGCACAATCAAGGCGAAAGAGTTCTGGCGATAATCGCCGCAGGATCGAGCTTTGAGCTGAAGATTTTGTGTATCTCGAGTTACCCCACTCAAAGGAGTTAAGAGGTTCCACACCAAAGGAAGTTAGCACCAAGATATGTTGGTCCATTCAAGATCCTAAGTCGTAGAGGTGAAGTGGCGTGTCATTTGGAGTTACCGATCCTTAGCAGTGTGCATGATGTATTCCATGTGTCACAATTAAAGAAATGTCTCAGAGTGCGGAAGAAGCGGATCTTGTTAGAATCGATTAATTGCGGGAGGATTTGACCTATAAGGAGTACGGTGAAAATCTTGGACACAATGGATCGAGAAACAAGAAATAAATCAACCCGCTTCGCGAGTTCGATTAGAGTAACCATTAGAGAGTGAAGCAACTTTGGGGCGTGAAGAAGACTCAAGAAGAATTCCCAACCTATTCCTTAGTCATTACAATCTCGGTCGAGATTCCGTTAAGGGGGAGGTTTGTAACACCCCAATTTTTGCTTTTATTGCATTTAAATGGTATTTTGAATTTTTGGGAATTTCTGGAATTTATTTGGATTTATTTGGATTTATTTGAAATTATTTGAATTTATTTTGAATTAAACCATTTAACAAATTAATTAAATAATGGAAAAGTTAAAATAAATTTTTGCTGAAAATATTTTATTTGAGTCACAAATGTCTTAAATTATTTTTGAGAATTTTTCGAATTTTTACGATATTTTTAATGCCCCAAATAAATTATTTGAATTTAGGAATTATTTTAAATCGAAAAAGATTAAAATCGATGAACAGATGTTGGGCGAACAACATGCGGCCCGTTCGAGAAAACCCTAACGCGCCCGGCCGTTCGATCTCCATCAAGCGGCTCTCGTTCGCCCGTCGACGATCCGTCGTCGCCACGACTCATGCCGCCGCTTGCCGTGTGGGCCTCGGTCTCGCGCTTTCACGGAAGCCGAGGGCACTATTTAAGCGCCGCCGCCCGTCTTGTGAACCTCACCTCCGCCGCACCAGCAGTACCTCGCCGCCGCCGGAGAGCGCCGCCTCGCCGCCGCGACCTCGCCGAAGTTCCGGCCATCCGCGCACTTCCTCGCGTCGGTTAAATCATTGCCGGTGACCTTCCGCCGTCGCCGTTGGTCCCTTGGAGTCCCTCTCGTCAAGCCGCGTCGGGAGCGCTATCTCTTCACGTCGGAGGAGCACGGGAGCGCCGTCGCCACGTCGTCGTCTCCGCCTCCGGTCAGCCAGCGCCGCCGCGACACCGCCGAACCTCGCGAGCTTCCACGACCGTCCGATCTCCAATCGACGACCCGGATTCCGCCACGTCGCCCTTACAGTAAATCTCATCTTCAAACCTCATCCGTTAGATCTAGATCCTACGGCTCGAATCGCACCGCACCATGCACTGTTCACCGTGTCACTGACGCGTGGGACCCACTCGTCAGCCGCCTTGCTTGGCGTGAGTCGCCGATCGCCGGACCCACATGTCGGCGCCTGCATGCACTATTCACGAGACGGCGACAAAGACGGGGCCCACTCGTCGGCAAGACGCCTTGCATGCGTGTGGCGTCACCGTGACGTCATCTTGGCGTCGCGGTGGGACCCACTTGTCGAGAAATAGCCGATCGGGGCTGGCGTCGGCAAGTCCACGTGTCACTCTCTGGTGGCGACCGTGTCACGATGACGCAATAATTGATTTTCGAAAAAGAAAATATTTATTTATTTCGGTATATTGATTTTAAATATATTTTGAAACTTCAAATGCTTATAACTTTTGCGTTTTAACTCCGATTTGAGTGATTCCAATTTCTATAAATTTGTAAAATTGTGATCTTTCTGTTTATGAATTTTAATTGAATTTTTGAGCACTGTTTGCCTACTGTTTATTTATTTTATTGTTTGTGTTTACGTTGCGGCGTAGGCGTTGAAGTGCGAAGGTTTCGAGGAGAGGTTCGACCGAGGAGCAAGCTCGGGCCGAATCAGTACTTTTTGAAGGCAAGTTGTGTTTGATCATGTTGAACCTATTAGAGCAAATTACTTTGATTTAAACTATTGCATGCTAATTTGATAGAAATGACTTTGAATAAGTTTTTGGGATTAGTTAAATGCCTAGTTCTTTGTATGCCACCTTGTCGTATATAATTGTATGCCATGAATCATTTGTCACCCTAGGTTATGGACTAATAGTTGGACATTAATAATTTGCCAACATGGGTTGAGTAGACCAAGTAGTATGCTTAGCCCTACCACGTGGACATTTTATGATTTTGGAATACCAAGGTAAATATTGACCTAATGAGATATGGAACATGATTTGTGAATAAGACATGTGTTATTGAGTTGATGATGGCACGTGGTGCAATGGTAAAGAACTGGGTGGGAAAATGATTTAGGCGAGGCATGTGGCAAGATTGTTTACGTGGGCCAAGAGTGGCAAGCTGGCGGTCGCATTTGGTTTTATTGGTTTTGGATGTTTAAGGTCATTTTGGTTAGACTTGCCTCGGTCAACTAAGGACTTAACCTTGCGAGCATTTGAACTGAGTCTCTCATACAACCACAAGTTCCGTAATGGGGCGGGCTTAGGCGAGTAAACCGGGAAATCTATTCTTTAGTCTTGTCGTGGTGGTGTGAGGCAGGAGAAGCGGAATGAGAACTCACATGGCGCAAGAGGGGGCACAGGTGTGGTAACCAGTCCCTCGGTGTTGAAACCTTAGCGGCGTCTTGAGTTTAGATGGAACTTTGGAAAGGCTTCGTTACGGTTATATGCCTTGGTGGTATTTGGTGTATCTTGTGGGTAAAGTGTATAACCTCTGCAGAGTGTACAACCTATTGAATAGCCGTGCTCACGGTATTGAGCATCGCTTCGGTGATTCTGATCAAGGGTTAGATTTTCATGAAAATGACTTGTTGATGGAAAGTGCTTGGGTTGGTGATGATGAACATGACTTAGGATGGAAAAGTGATTTCTGATTGAAATGTTTGTGAAAGCTACTATTCCTACTCTTGTTTTCTTGCTTTGCAATCTATTCTTGTTTATCTTGAATCTTTGTCGCTCATGAACCATAGCCTATCCTTTGTACTAAGCCATGCATGTAGAATATTAGATTTGCATTACATGCATGACTTCTTGAGTGCTCAAAGTACTCACCCACAACAACACAACCGGTTGAAGAAGAAGCAACCCTGCTCGGGAGGAGGAGTATCGGGAGGCCGAAGCGAACTAGGGAAGCGAGCCCGATCGATTACTGTGGCAAATTGGTTGGCGCCACGAGTTTATTTTATTTCATTGCATTTGAATATTTTAATAAGTCTTAGCCTGCAATCGTATCTTTGTAACTTGACCATAAGGTCAATCAACTAGTTTAGTATTTAATTAAAGTACTTATTATTTAGTTGGTTATGGTGTGATATGTACCAATGTTGAGGCTGTGTGCACTAAGCGATCTGGACTAGTCTTTGAATACACAGAGGGTCCGGATTTGCACATTCGGGTCCCGACAGTATCCGTGGTAGGTGACCCCCGAGGACGTCGATGAGAGGGGCAAAGCATTCACTCCCATGCTACGTGTAGTCAGATGGCTAGACAAGTTCAAGCTAGGTCCAGTCGAAAAGTACTCGGGTAAGATTAACCTAGTTGAATGGCTGTAGATCTACACTACAGTCATGAGGGCTGCTGGAGGAAATGAAAAGGTGATGACCAACCGCCTACTCACCACCCTAGATGGTGCAGCAAGATCTTAGCAGCTCAACCTCTCACCTCAGTCGATATCATCATGGGCGGAGTTGCAGGGCCAGTTCATCACCAACTTTCAGGGTACATATGAATGCCCCAAAACACACCGCCATGGCTCTCCCCAGGTTTCTCAAGTGGTTGGAAGTGTCGGTCACCTTTGACCAATCGGATCACCCAGACGCGGTTTCACATCTAGGGCGATACCCTTTGGTGGTCGAGCCCACCATCATTAACGTTAAGATCGCTCGAACCCTGGTCAATAGAGGTAGCTCGCTAAACCTTATCTTTGCGAAGATGCTAAAGAACATGGGGATCCCTTGAACAGACATAAAGGCCGAAGTTGAGCCATTCCATGGCACAACGCCACGATCATCATCAGTACCATTGGGCCAGATCGAGCTGCCGATCACATTTGGCATGCCAGACATTTCTGCACCAAAGGGAGTGGTGCACTACTTGTACTAGACATTTCTGCCGTTTATGGCAGTGGTGCACGACACGTACTAGACTGTCAAGATGCCAGCACCAAAGGGAGTCCTTACAATCAAGGGGGACCAGCGGGATGTGGTCAGGTGCATCAAAAAGAGCCTAGAGATGGCCAAACATCTCTGCGGATCGGTAGCCTGTGCCAACGACGTGGGGGCTACGTGCCAAAAATCCAAGGGTAGCGATCAAGCTCCCATATCCAACAGTACCACCCATGAATTGGTCGACAACAGCAAGAAGGACAAGAAGACTAGCAAAGGTGTCAAAATGGTGCCCTTAGATCTGTTGAAGCCTTCCAAGACGATCAAGGTGGGGGCTGACCTTGACCCTAAATAGGAACTCAAGGTCGTCACCTTTCTTAGGCAAACTGCGACGTGTTTGCATGGCAACCGTCTGGCATGCCTGTGGTCCCCAAGGAGGTAATCGAGCATCGACTGGCTGTGAAATCAAGTGCCAAACTTGTGGTGCAGAAGCAGCACAAATTCGCGAAAGATCAGAAGCAGGCCATACAAGAGGAGGTTGGGAAGCTCCTAAGGCCGGCTTCATCCTAGAAGTCCGTCACCCGACATGGCTGGCAAACCCTATCCTCGTCATGAAGCCTGACGGCAAGTGGAGGATGTGCATCGACTACATCGATCTCAATAAAGTCTATCTTAAGGATCCTTTTCTTGTTGCCTGCATCGACCAAATAGTAGACTCTACTACAGGCTGCAAACTGCTAAGTTTTCTAGATGCCTATTCGGAGTATCATAAAATTAGCATGTCACAGAAGATGAGGAGAGAATTGCTTTTACAACTCCTTTCAGTGTATTATGTTATATTAAGATGCATTTTGGTTTAAAGTGTGCTGGCACTACGTATCAACGATGTATTCAAAATTTCTTGAAGTCCCAAATCGGGTGCAATGTAGAAGCATACGCCGATGACATCGTGGTTAAATAAAAAACCGGGAGCACCTTAATCGATGATCTCAAGGAAAAATTCAACAACCTTAGGAAGTATCGAATGATGCTTAACCCCGAGAAGTGCATGTTCGGTGTCCCGTTCGGCAAACTCAGTTTCCTGGTGTCCATTCGAGGCATCGCAACCAATTCGTGCAAAATTGAGGCTATAGACCAGATGCTTCCTCCACGAACATTGAGAGAAGTGCAAAAGCTTGTAGGCTACATTGCAGCACTTAGTTGATTCATCTCTTGGATGGGTGAGCGAGGGCTACCCTTCTTCAAACTACTCAAGAAGTAGGACAATTTTGAGTGGACCGACGAGACAAAAAGCTTTTTAAGACTTGAAAAGGTATTTATCATCTCTGTCAATTCTAATTTCACATAACAAAAAAGAGAAGCAAAGTCCTGGTAGTCGAGTGAGATTGCCCCGAGAAAAATACCAAGGTCTAGAAGCCAGTATACTATGTGAGCAAGGTTTTACATGATGCCAAGTTGCAATACACTCAAATACAGAAGATGTTATGTGCTGTCCTGACGACTTCACGAAAACTGTGACACTACTTTCAGATGCACAAGATTACGGTCATGACGACATACCCGGTCAAGGAGGTAATATGCAACTGAGAGGCGACAGGGCAAATTGCACAGTGGGTGGTTGAACTCAATGAGTTGAAGGTCGATTTTGCATCACGGATCAGCATCAGGTCAAGGGTCTTAGCAAACTTCATCGTAGAATGGAAGCACGTCGAGGAAAAGGAACAAAAGACAGTCGATGACCACTGGACTATGTTCTTTAGGGCTCCAGGTTTGGCATCATGCTCAAATCCCTGACAGGTGAGGAGCTCAAATATGTCATCCAACTTGATTTCTAAGCTTCAAACAATGTTGCAGAATGTGAGGGACTGGTTAACGGGCTCCAAATAGCCGTGTCACTTGGGATCAGGCGATTACTCGTGAAAGGGGACTCACAGCTAGTCGTCAACCAAGTGCAGAAGGAGTACTAGTTCTCGGATGACAACATGGCAATATATCTAAAGTGCTCGGATGACAACATGGCAGTATATCTGAACGATGTTCACAAGCTAGAGCACAAGTTTGAAGGACACGAGGTAAGACATATTCGGTGAAGTGATAACTCCGCCGCCGATGAACTTACCAGGCTTGCTTCGTCCCGTTCACCTACGCCTATAGGAATCTTTATTGAGAAACTACTTAAACCATTTGTCTCCCCTATACAGGAGACAGATGCTGCCAAACTCGACTAGTAGCTTGGTCGAGTCAGTGAGGTAGAATCCGCAGACATGGAAGCTGTGCTACTTGAACATGAGCTGACTTGGATGACCCCATTCCAAGCCTACCTTGAAGGTTGAGAGATCCCTGACGATGATGCCTCTAACGAAAAAATTTTACACAAGTCCAAACTATACGTATTGGGAGACGGTAAACTCTACCGAAAGGGGAGTAATGGAATCTTATAAAGAGCATCACTTAGCAAGAAGGCAATAAAATATTGCTCGATGTCTACAGAGGCATCTGCGGCAACCATGCGTCCTATCATACTCTAGTCGGAAAAGTTTTCTAGCAAGGGTTTTACTGGCCAACTGCCCTCCAGGATGTTTGCGAGTTAGTAAAAAAGTGTGAAAGCTTCCAATTTTACAATAAGCAAACCACTCGACTAGCCCAGGCCCTGCAAACTATTCCTCTATCTTGGCATTTCTCTGTCTGGAGCTTGGATATCTTGGGACCTTTCCCAAGATCCCAAAAAGGTTACAAGTTCTTGTTCGTGGTAATCGACACGTTTACCAAGTGGATCAGGCCAAACCTGTTAGAAACATCACCTTAGAAGCGACCAAGAAGTTCATGAGAAGCATCATTACTCAATTCAACATCCCGAATCAAGTAATCATAGATAACGGTGCTAGTTCAAGAGCAATGTTTTCACAGTCTTTTGCGAAGAATTGGGTATCAAACTTTACTTCACCTCTGTAACTCATCCTCTGAGTAACGGTTAGGTCGAACGTGCCAACAGCATAATCCTGTAGGGGATCAAGACTCGTGTAATCAATAGGCTCAAGGCTTATTCGACCTAGCAGGCAAAAGAGCTCTCCTCGGTGCTATGGGCCGTTCGCACATCGACTAGTTGAGCCACTGGTGAAACACCGTTTTCTTGGTCTATGGAGCAGAGGCGGTGCTTCCGACTAAGTTAACGTTTAGGTCACCACGTGTGGACAACTACTCAGAAAAGGAATAAGAGCAAGAGTGAACCGACGATGTAAATCTACTCGAAGAGTACAGAGATCATGCATCCATTCGAGTAGCCAAGTATCAACAAGCCTTAGACAGATATGATGACCAGAGAATCCAGGAAAAAATGCTCACTACTAGGGATTTAGTACTACGAAAGGTGCAGAAGCAAGATAACTGTAATAAGCTATCACCTAAGTGGGAAGGTCCCTACATGGTGGTCGAAGCAACTCGACCAGGATCAATACGACTATCTACGATAGAAGGAATGATGATAGACAATTCATAGAACATCGATCAACTGAGAAGATTTCATACGTAAGCAAAAAAAGTAGTGCGTTTGATACACTGAACAACAAAAGTTCAGGCAAGTAAAACTTTATTAAGTTCATTAACAAAAGCTACCCTATTACATTTTACGTAGGTATCCTATGACTACTTATCCTTGGAGGCGTCGCGTTACCTCCCCTGCATGCATGGAGACTGGAAAAGGAGGGTCCTTGGGATGGGCCTGCGCCCTCTGTACGGGCCGGAAGAGGCGGTGAAGACTCGGTCACTCGTTGATGGAGATGGTAACCTCTACATCATCAAAAACCTCCATCTACCATGAGGGCTTGGAGGGCCAGCAGGTGCCGAACCAGTGAAGCTGTTCTGAGCTTCACCTCCTTTGCTGGCATTGGCGGCTCCACCTTCTTCTCTTTGTGCGCTGGCAGTGGCATATGCTCTCGCAAAGGCAGTAGGAGGGGCATCATCTTCGTTGATGACAATGCGTAGCTTGCTCGTAACTTCATCTTCCTCCTCCAGCCAAACCGCCCTCTCAATGGCTCCCTAGTCGATCTCGTCCTCCTCATCAGAGGAGATGATAATTCGACTAGGGGAAACAATGACCAGCGTAGTAGGGGGCAGGGACTCTTCAAGGATCTCTATGGATGGAGATGGCGCGGGAGTGGAAGCCATGAGGAAAATCGAAAAGGCTAAGGTGTTGCAAGCATAAGGAAAAAGAAGAAGATGAGTTTTGTTAGGCGACTGCAGGTCTCGACTATTTATAGCTCGTGGAATAGGTCAGGGTGAAACCGCAAGCTGTCTGGATTCGCGTTGGTCTCAATCTACGAGGCATCTTTTTGCACACCCACATAAATGTAGGAACCGAAGAGATGCCAAGTTATGAAGCGCCACACGAAAGACAAAGGTGGGCGCGAAGGCTTTGATAGTTTGTAATCATTATAGCGAAGTAATAAAAAAAGAAAGAATGCTGAGCTCTACCAATATGCTCGAGGGTTACACGCCCGAATGTATGGTCAGAGAGCTACATCATGCATTGATCAATGCATTTGCTCTACCATCACCTCGATGCACTCATCGAGTAGAAGGTTGAGGGCTACATCGCTCGATCGTTTCGAAACCTGGTTCCACTCTCGACTTGATAATCCGTCGAGTAAGAGGTTTGGAGTCGCAAAAGGTATTTGTGATGCTAATTCTCCACTTTTTGCTCGATCCGGCTATTGGGTAAAGAGTCTGGGGCTAAATCATGGTCTTTATGCTTATGACGATTTACTCCCTACTCGATGGCATCATCAAGTAAGAAGTCGAGGGCTATAGGTAACTTAGCACCTTTTTCCTATTTTCCTGCTTGATACAAGTTTTGAGTGGGGAGTTGTTGGCAAAGTTTCTTTATTATCTCTTGCATATGATTCTCTTTTCTTTTTTACATGCATTTACTCGATTGCGCACTTAGCATGTCGGCAAACAAAGCCAAAGTGTGGCCATGCTTGAACCCGACGATGAGCAATTCTATCCTGCACGCATACGAGCACCAAATTGTCAGACATCTAAAGCTTAGCGGTTGATAGGAGACGAGACCTCTAGTCAGTTCTACATGCGTTGCTCAGCAAGTTTATGTTTGCTACAAAGTCTGAGTCATATGGTCAATGAAGAATTGCAAAAGCCATATAATCTCAATTCATCTTAATTAACATTTATGTTATGTTCAGCCTCTCTAAGTGTAAGCTTGGGGGCTTAGCTATTTGACAAAAAAAATTAGCTTTGTGTACAAATACAATTAGCGGCAAAGCTGGTTGCTGAGGGTCTATGAATGCTAAGTCGAATTTGCACCTAATTGTGTTACTCTATTTTATCAACAAGAAAATAGGAGGCAAAGCACAATAGAAAGGCAGATCAATTAGCATTGTCTTTAAAGACGCAGTGGCAACATTACAAACAATACGGTCAGGCCTAAAAAACTCTAGCCGGCATCATCAAGAGATAGTTCCAGCTGGGCCACGAATCTCTTCGCAAGGTCTCCGAAGGACTCGATGTAATCATCATCTTCGCTCTCCTCGCATGCGAATCCTTCGTCCATAATCGAGAGGTCTAGGCCAGGATGGTGGCTCTTCACCAGGCCGAGTACATGGGAGGTCGCAAGTTGAGTAGATGAAGTCATGTGCTCGAGGGTCTCTGACTACAGAGTGACCAGTGCCGCATCTACTGCATTCTTTTCGACCTCGACCACCTTCCTACACGCTTCCACCTTATCTCAGCTAACTTTGGCCTAGAGCCACACGGCATCGACAGTAGTCTTTTCGACCTTTAGTTTCTCTACCTCCGCCCTCAGTTTCTTTTCCTCTGCCTTTAGACTCTTTGCCTCCTCGCTTAGCCTTTTCGTATCACCCTTCTGCTTCTCAGCCTCAGCTTTGGTAATTTTTAGCTTGGCCCTAAGGGCCGCTAACTCGGTGTCTTTCATCTTAAGCACTTGCTGGTCGAAAGCCTTGAACCACTCATTTTAATGACGGCTTACTCGCAGAAGGCCTCCACTTTGCGCAATGTGTCCGTTACATGCTAAAGAAGAAAAGGGTCGAGGAGTGTCAAAAAGGTGAAGCAGAAGATAAGGCAAAGTGTGGACAGAGACTTCATGTAAATTGCATACCTAAAGCTAGGGCTTCAAGACAGACCAATATTCCAGAGGCGCTTGAGGAGTTGGAGGAGGTAGAGTTGTTATTGTGGCTAGAGCTGTCGAAGCAGGAGCTGGAGTGACAGTGACCGTGCCAAGGGACAACAAGGTAGTGGTGGCGATATCATCAGTCATGCCGCTAGATGTACTTTTCCTATAGGGGATTCTTTATGTGACATCTCCAAAAGAAGAAAAACAATTGTGAGGAAGGAGAAGTAGCTTACTTCGCCATCCAAAGCTTCACCTTCACATTGTTCTTTTGAGCAGCTGCCTTCATCAGGATTGGTTTGGTCCCAGCAACTAGCTTCTTGCTCGGCCCAACCAGTCGAGGAGATGGCACTGGCAGATCAGCGACCAATGACGAAGCCTGCATACATCGTTACCATGAACAAAACGCCTGTTGCAAATAGATTTAACAAGTACTTGATGACGGTGTTACCTACTCAACCATTCTGGTTGATGGAGATCCCATTCGAGGAGACGTCTGCGTAGGAGTCACCAATCTCTGCACATTAGCTCCCCAGGCAGTCCGCTGATCCTCCAATATCTGCTGGATTATGTCAAAAGCCATCTCATAGTATCCAAGTGAGGGATTGAAGATCACCTGATCGAATGGTCTCACTGATGAGGTCCGAGGTTGTTTGGCTAGTCGATGGAGCGCTGGAGACACTGACCTCCTCACTCGAGGAGACTAGGCTACCTCTTGCTCCAGAGCTACTTCAACCTCGCTAGGTTCGATGACAGGCGCTGTATCATCCAAGGGAGGAACGACGTTGACACAAGCGGAACCCGATGCTTGCTTATCATCCATAGACAACTCCTCATCCAGGCCAATGACTCCCTCGAATTGACCTCTTTCATCATTGAACTTGGCCTCCTGAAGATATACTTGGTCAAAGAAGGAGATAGGTGCATGAATGGGGAATTACTAGTCGTTATTCAGTACCCACCTCTGGACAACGATTGGCCAGCAAATATGCCTCAACACTGCAAGAGCCAGGTTTTGAGCCTTGGAACATCTTTCTAAGCCTGGAGGAAATGTTCGTGTATGATAGATCTAGTAAAAAACAGGCTAGTTCACTACTCATCAACTGAAGCAAAAAACAATGAACAATACTACTAGTGCTTACTTTCAAGGTTATCCCTAGTGGCATCATCGACTCCGGAGTAGTCCTAGGCCAAGTGATCTCAGCATTTCAGCTGACTCGATCTATGTGTCATGAAGTCTCTGGCGACATGCCACCCAGTCAATCCTTTCTTCCTCAGCTCCTCGATCTTTTGAGCATAGTGCGCATTGCAAGAGGTCGAGGGAGGGACTTACATCCAGAGGTCGATCGGATTAAGAGGAGTGGTCGATAGGCCAGGGGGCAGTTCACTCTGTCCAAAAAGGTGATGTAAAACCATCGCTTTTTTAGTTTATTGCCGAGGAAGAAATGTGAAACAAGGATGTCTGAGCTAGACACTCACTTGGGAGATGGAAACCAGCACTAACAAACATCACTTTTCGTCACCCTCTTCAAATTGTAGAAGTGGCAAAACATATTGATGCTGGCCTTGATACCCAAAAAGGCCTCACAAAGGTGGACAAACACGCCGAACATCGTAATCAAATTGGGGCTCAGGTGGAAAAGCTGGATCTGGTAAAAGTCCAAAATGTCGAGCAGGAATTGGGAAGGGGGAAAATGAGTCCACAGCGAAAGAAAGCCTCGGATATAACAGTTTCATCCTCATCCTTATGGGTGGCATATGACTCACCGAGTAACGATCTCCAGTGGAAGAACTCCCAAGAAGGAATGAATCCATTTTTCTTCAATTCGGTGAGACGCTTCTCCGTCATCAATGATTTCTGCCACACTCTTTGGAAGGTCTCATCATCAAAGACCACTTCAGCGGTCTTAGGTTCTTTCCTTGGCGACGAAATAGCTTTGGCGCTGGTGAAAGGGCTGGATACCATTGAGATAGGTTTGAGATGGATCCTTCAATGGTGGCGGCGCTAGGGCTCAAGGAAGTGCAACGGAGATTTCGAGAATAAGGTTGGAGACAAAAAGTAGGGAATGGTTAGTGTTCTGAATCTAGGAACTTATAATCCAAAACCCCTTCGCACAAACGGTTCACCCCCACCGTACGATGCCTCGATCAACGAGAAAAGTAGGATGATGGTGCCACACCAGTTGTGGCATTGCAGACGAAAGCAATAAATGCTTAACTGCCCAACATTTAGAATTTTTGACTTTTGTTCTAACTCTGCTCAGAATCGAGTCGATGAGTTGACATCGAGTAACATGCGGTTAGCTTAGGGACTAGAATTGGGCTGGCAGCAGGACACTCGACATAGCATATTCTTACTCGATACTTAACGTTCCCCAAATTACTCAAATCGTTCAACCGCAATCATGCGAGGCATTACTTGACCAAGCTAGAACTTGGCAGTAATTGACCAGGCGGTTAAGCGGACCCTCCGCTAAGCAGAGTTCGAGGGCAACTGTCGAATATCTAAATATGAGGCATGAGCATGCACTGGAAACTCAAAGACTATACTATATATGCTCAAGCAAGCATCTGGAAACTTTGGATATCACAGGTCCAGTTCAATGGGATAAGATATACACGGATTGAGTATCTCCATACAGGGAAGGACTCGATTACTTTTCCATCACGAGGAAACCAACTCGAGTACACCTGATATCTAGGGAAGTTTGTATATGCAGTGAAGATCATATAACGATGGACTATTCATCGACTATGATCTAGTATCCCAAACTAGCTAAAACTCGACCTGAGGCAAGGCTACTCCGACTATATAAAGATAAGGGTAGGCACCCCTAGGGGAGGGAAGCAATTCTCAGACTACAAGCTATCCAAAGCTAAACAAGTGAGAAGACCCTTTAAGCAGAGCATCCAAGAGCCAATGAACTGCATTTCATCAATTCTTAGCTATAGCTTAGCCATCCCCCAAGTTCAATCTTCATTGTAATTAGAGCAAAGCATCTTGCTTTGTACTTTATTCATCAACTCCATACGTCATCCATGCAGGAGTAGGGTATTACTACATCCGGGGGCCCAAACCTATCTAAATTGTGTGCCTGACTCTGCTATCCTGATGGTACCCGAGGTTATAAGTGTATTGTCAATTTCTAACCTTCTATAGTGATGTAATGGTTCATGTCATGACCTCTTGGCCGTACGCCAAAGGAAGCACGAAAAAGCTACAAAAAGAGTTTGTCATATCTTGTGAGTAAAGATGTACATCTCTGTAGAGTGTAAAACTTCTAAAAATCTATACTTGCGGTTTGGTGTGCCGACAGTAGTTAGAAGTTTGTTATTTTTTGAAAAAGGGTTAAATTGGAAAATTATAATATTTCACTTAGTTTCAAACCACTTTGTACTATTTTTGGGGGCTGCATAGCCTATTTTTGGTTTTGGGAGTCGGTCTTTGGGCCTTTAGTGGCAAGTTTTGGCCCATGAGAGGGGGGACTATTTCCCTAACACTAGCCCACCCCCTTCCCTCCCTCCTTGCAGCAGCACCCTCCCTCCTCTCCCTCCTTCCAGCTGCCTCCCTCCTCCCAGTCGCTACAAATCTACCTCTCCTTGGTGCTGCCCTGGAGGCTCCTCCCCACAACACTCATTGCTCCTGCACAAACTTTGAGGACAAGGGAAGGTATATTTTTTCTTTAGGGTTTGTTGGTGGTTTGTTGCTGTTTTAGGAGGTGCCATGTTAGTTTTACTTGTTCTTGTGATGGGATAAGATTTGTTTGGGGGATGCCTTCACTTGGGGCAATCTGTGTTGTTCTTGTGTAGCACTGTTTGCATTTTTAGATCTGAGTTTCGAATTAGTTCGGGTCATTTTTAGAGGATTTGGCTGTTGTGAAAATTGTAGAGCATCGTCTTAAGTTTTAATTAGAGATAAGAACATGAATTTCGGTTGGGTGGTTTAAAAGATATGGCCATTTGGAGCTCTGCTGTCCAGAATCTGTTTCTGTTGGGAGCAGTCTCGGTATTTTGTAGATTAGGGCTATTTAGAGGCAGAATTAAATTATTTCAATAACTAGAGTTCACTCAAAAATTTCTTGTATATTTCAAAAAATGTCATCATTTGCTTAATTTGGAGTTGTATAGAATTAGTTATGCTATTTAGAAGTCTGCTATGCAGAGAGATAGCAAATTAGTTTTCAGGGCAAGATATGGAAGGCTATATGGTTTAATTGAGAAAGTTGGTTAACTAGAAATTTGTGGTAATCTTAGGTAGTTTCATAAAGTTCATGGTTCCCCTTGTTTGGGCTCTTGGGGTAGAACTTATAGCCTTTAGACTACCGGGACAATGTAGGGGTGGATTTGTCTGTCGATTGAGAAAGTTCAAAATTATGGTTTAGCATAGGTATGATGTTGCTATCTTTGTTGCCTATGATGTGATTGTATTGTTTTGAGATGTATACAATTTATTTCAGGAGGTGTGACTCCAAGAGTGGCATCAACCTCCCGCCACTCCGCTCTTCTTGGGTAAAGGCAAGTGCATCGTATACGGTGAAAGATTGTGTTGGTTCATTGTTTTGAATGATAATTGCTACCTAGCTGTCCTAAATGTTTGAGATGCCTCATTACCACTGTTATGTGCATGTCACGCTATGTTTATGTTTATAGATATGTTAATGTTTACATTTATGGTTATGTTAATGTTGGAAAAGATGCAACTTGCAAAGTATTTCACTACTACAAAAGGGGCTATGTTAGACACATCATCACAAACGGTTTTAGGAACAAAACATCTGTGATGTGTTTCAGGCATATCGCAGATGGTTTGTGGCTGAAACCGTCTGCGATGTCTAATTAATACAGACGATTTCATCAACGAACCATTTGTGATGAAAGGGAGAAGTTCACAGTCGGTTTGTGGATAAAACCGGCTGTGATGAGGGAAATATCACAGACAGTTTTATTGACAAACCGACTGTGATGATAGGTATAACTTCGCAGATGGTTTGTGGATAAAATAGTCTGTGATATTGCCCTCATTATAGACTTGTTTATCCACGAATCGTCTGTGATCATCAATTGAAAACAGCAAACGCGTGCCTTACAAAAAAGACTACTGGATTGAGAACTAGATTGCATTATATATATAAGAAGATCATTACAAAAGTCTTTGATGATTTTGAGAACTAGATTGCATTATATATATGAAGAAGCATTACAAAAGACTACGTACAAAAGTACTTTAACTAAAAAAGACTACTTATCATCACCTGAGTAGTCATCGTTGGAGTCGGCGGAGTCCTCACTGTGGCCATCCGGGTCCTCTCTCGAGCCAGCTCGGTCTGAGTTATCCTCTAGCTCCTAGTCGTCGTGATATCCCTCCGATGAGTCATAGCTTTTGTCGTCGTCGGAGGAGGAGGCCGGCGTCGGACGCTTCTGCCCGACACGGCTGGAGGCAGAGGCGATCGGAGGGGCACAGCTGGAGGCAGAGACAGTCGGAGGAGGCGGAGGCGCCAAGTAGTGGCAGCCAGTGGATCCATGGAGATAGCGCTGGCGTAGCGCCGCAACCATTGGCGTAGGGGCATGCCGGCTGGTATGGTCGGTGGTGCAGTCGAAGTTGGCGGTGGTGGAGGGTTTGTAGGTGGCGTCGGGCGGAGGTTGGAGCCATCAGAGGAGGAGCCATTGGAGGAGCTTTTTGGGTTGCTCATGGCGTCATCGTCGGAGGGGATATTTTCTGCTAATGGTCGAGTATAGAGGCGGTCGATAAGCCTCTTTGTTCTTATAGGCGCAGAATTGCATTAGGGAAATGAAATGCCGCCTGAAATTAATGATCTGCATTGGGGAAATGAAACGCTGTCTACATTGGGAAGACGAAACGATGAACTGGAAAGACTATGCGCGTCTGCATTGGGAAGACGAAATGATGAACTCGATCAAAAGACTACGCACGTCTGCACTGGGAAGACGAAGGAACATCACGTCACAGACGTTTTTATCCACAAATGGTTCGTGATGTGGATAAAACCACCTGCGATTACATCACATGGTAGATGGTTTTATCTACTAACTATCTGTGATGTGATGACATCACAGACGATTTTATCTGCGATTGAGAGGCGTTCTGGTGAAAGAGACCCTAGATTTAGAGAATTAATTACAGATCCTTGTGCTCTAGGTCATCCAAGGTTAGTAATTGCTTCTAATCTGAATTGGTTCAAATTTGCATTATATTTAATATCTATCTTGGTGAAAAGGGAAATGAAGCTGGTTAATTTGTTCTATGTGATGTAAAGTAGATACATTTTCTATACCTTGTGTAGATCTATTTGCACTTTTTGATCTAAATTCGTCGTTTAACACCTATTGTTACATTTGTAGAGTAGATAGACCGAAGCTAGATGTATGCTGAGAACCGTGCGAGCGCCGAGTACATTAATGGTATTTTTGCTTTTAGAGGAGATGCAGAGGAAGATATGTCGAACAAGGGGGTAGAATTTATGCCTTGTCTATGCATTGACTGAGAATCTCTAGATGTTTCGAAACCCAGCACAGATTGAAGCACACTTGATTCTACAAGGTTTCAAAAGGGGGTATACATGTTGGACCAGTCACAGTGAAGAGCAGATTACGTAGGGGCCAGGTAGTACTACCATCGTGGACAAAGTCGACGATACTCTGGATATCGTCAACGAAGTCAACTATACTCCCGATGATATCGACTGTACTTTTGATGACAATCTGGATCATATGCTACGGGATGCAGAAGGGAACAGGGATGAGTGGGAGTATGTAAAATTCCAAGGTTTGATGGATGACTCGAAGAAACCGTTGTTCCCAGGTTGCAAGTCCAAATACACAAGGTTGTCATCTATACTGGAACTGCTGAAATTAAAGGCAAACAGCAGTTGGCCCAACAAGAGTTTCACGACACTGTTAGGTCTGTTAGCGGATATGCTTCCGGAGGGAAACAATTTGCCGACAACCACCTACAAAGCCAAAAAGGTTCTTTGTCCCTTGGTAATGAAAGTAGAAAGAATACATGCCTGTCCAAATGACTATATGCTGTACCGCAAACAGTACGCAAACTTGCATGTATGTCTGGTGTGCAACGCTTCTAGGTACAAGCGTAAATATAGATCGGATGATGACGATGAGGGCATGGAGGTGAAGAAAGGACCTCCCACTAAGGTGGTGTGGTATCTGCCTATAATTCCCCATTTGAAGCATTTATTTGCAAACCCAAAAGAGGTAAAATTGCTTCAATGGCACTCGGATGAGCGTAAGAATGATGAAATGACTAGGCACCCTGCTGATTCGACGCAGTGGAGAAACATCGATAGGTGGTTTGAAGAATTCGTAGCTGATCCGAGAAATATAAGGTTCGGATTGAGTACAGATGGAATGAATCCTTTCGGTAACATGAGCAGCCGTTATAGCACTTGGCCTGTAAATCTCTATGTGTACAACCTTCCTCCTTGGTTGTGTATGAAGCGAAAGTACATATTGATGTCTATACTCATCGAAGTCCCGAAGCAACCTGGGAACGATATTGATGTGTACCTAGCACCATTGGTGGAAGATCTCAACACATTGTGGGTTCCTAGGGTGCAGGTATGGGATGCTCACAAATGAGAGTACTGCACTTTGCATTGCCTATTGTTCTGCACCATAAATGATTATCCTGCCCTTGCTAACCTGTCGGGGCAAAGTACAAAAGGAGCTAAAGCATGTACTCACTGCTTGGATGACACCGAGAGTGTTTGGCTGAATCACTCACGTAAAACCATGTAAATGCATTGTAGCACTGCATTTCTCTTGGGAGGATTAAAAGAGCCTGTTTTTCTTTTCTCTCCCATCTCTCAAAAACCCCAAATCTTTTTTTCCTCCTGCCCTTATGCCCAAAATCCTTTCCCACTGGCCGACCCTTGTTTTTTCCCCCATGGCCGAATTTTGCTTCCCTCCCCACCTAAGTTCCTCCTCCATGGCAGCACCCAAGGCTTCTCTTCCTGGTTGAGCCTCCTCCTTGGCCCCTCTCTGGCCGGCGCCACCTCCCTCCCCATCTCGACCTCCTCTGCAGCCGCCCCTTGCCGACCCCCTCCCCTTGCCTCTTCCCCCCACGGTTCTTGGTTGAGGTAAGGCTGATGCTTACTGTTTTGGTGGGTTGTGGACCTTGCATGTGGGTATTCATGGAGTTCTTACTAGGGTTATCCAAGTTGGTAGCTGAATTAGTTGGGGATTCGGAGGTCTTGTTCTATTTTGGTTGTTCTCAGTTTCGAGCTCCTGTTAGGGCTGGGTTTTGAGTATCTTAGAGGCCGAATTAGAAGGTTCCATTGCCTAAAAAGTTGTGAAAATTTCATGTAGATTGTGAAAATATTATCATTTACTTGATTCCCTGCAGTATAGCATTTGTTATGAGTTAAATTTTGCATGCTGTTCTGAAGTTACTAAAAACTGAGGCTGAAAGTTAATCTATTGTTTAGAAATAATTATAGGCCGAATTAGAAGGTTCCATTGCCTGGAAAGTTGTGGGAAATTTTGTTTATATTATGAAAATGTTATCATTTACTCGATTCCATGCAGTATAGCATTAGTTATGAGTTAAACATTGCATGTTGTTCTCGAGTTACTGAAAACTGAGGCTGAAAGTTAATCTGTTGTTTAGAAATATTTAGAGGCCGAATTAGAAGGTTCCATTGCCTGTAAAGTTGTGTAAACTTTTGTTTAGATTGTGAAACTACTATCATTTACTTGATTCCATGCAGTATAGCATTTGTTGTGAGTTAAACATTGCATGCTGTTCTGAAGTTACTCAAAACTGAGGCTGAAAGTTAATCTGTTGTTTAGAAATATTTAGAGGCCTAATTAGAAGTTTCCATTGCCTGAAAAGTTGTGGGAAATTTTGTGTAGACTGTGAAACTAGTATAATTTCTTTATTCCATGCAGTATAGCATTTGTTATGAGTTAAACATTGCATGTTGTTCTGAAGTTACTAAAAACTAATGCTGAAAGTTAATCTGTTGTTTAGAAATACTTAGAGGCCAAATTAGAAGGTTCCATTGCCTAAAGAGTTGTGGGAAATTTCGTGTAGATTTTGAAACTACTATCATTTACTTGATTCCATGCAGTATATCAATTGTTATGAGTTAAACACTGCATGCTGTACCAAGGTTGCTGGATATGGAGGCAGATTAGTTTTGGGGGTGTGATTTCACTTGTAAGCTCAGAGTTGCATGTAATTGTTGGTTGTGTTGTCTTAGACATGAATTTCTGAATTGACATGATTCATATGGAGTAGCCTCGGGGGTGGCCTCAAGCTCACGCCCTGCCCCAGCGCGTGACAAGGAGGCAAGTATAACGTGCAAGTCATGATTCGCGGGAAATGATTATTTAAAATTATTACTTGTGTCAATACTACTATGTGATACCTCGATGATTCATGACATTTCAAGGTTTTAGCTACTTTTATCATGTCAATTGCATTCATAGCTTGAGTTGATTTTAAGCCCGGTCGGTGAGAAAGTCATACGGGGACGTATGACTAATCCGGTGTGCTCTTGTTAAGTCCTACCTCGTAGTCCCATCCACAGGGCTGGATGGGAGAGAGACAATAAGAGTAGGCCCCTCTACTGGGATGGAAGGGAAAGGAAGGGTGCGACACCGATGGGTGTGCATCTTTACTATACCGGTATAGTCCTAAATGAGAAAAGTTGTTGAGCATGGTTGCATCTTGCATTGCATAAGTGAGTCACGAGTATAAATTTTTGTTGAGGATCATCAATTGACTATATGGAAAGAATGTTGATATCTTGCAATGGTATACTGTTGGTAAGATTATTTATGTGTTATGTTTATTATACTTTGTTGAGTTTTATGAACTCATGCTTGTGTGTTTATGGTTTTTAGGTGCCTTGAAGAAGACATACGGGGACGGGCCTTAGCTTCACTTCCTCACACTTCTGCACCTCTCATGAATTAAAATCTATAGAACTTACTCCTTTTGTGCTTCTTTGGGAACTAGTAATGGAACTTGTATTAGTGTACTTGTGGTTGTAAGTAAGTTTATGTTGTTATCCCTAGCTGCTTTTGTAGATGAATGCTAAACTCATGGCACGGTGGTATTTTGGACTGAGATTTCGTATTGTTTTACTTGACCTCATCCTCCTAGCATGCTTCGTAGTTGTATTTTGTAGTTAATGCTGTTATCTTGTTATCTGTTCCTTATCTGCTGAGTCGATGACCTTTTTTTCTAGAGAGGTCATGCTGAATTTTTGTGAAATTTTGAGGTCTTAGTAACATCTTGGGCCAGTTTAGGGCAAGGGTGTTACATGCGTCACCGTAGTTCCTTCGGAGAAATCACCTATACCGCAAGATGAAGAAATAATTCGACGGCACCACCGAAGATGCTTTAGCTCCAAAGCCTTTAAGTGGGACATACATTCATGATATGGTTAAGAAGTTGGATGTTGCACTAGGAAAGGGACGTAAATCGAGGACCCGTGAGAAGAGCATGTGGAAGAAGAGATTAATATTTTGGGACCTACCATATTGGGAGCATCTAGAAGTTCAGCACTGTATCGATGTGATGCACATAGAGAAGAATGTCTGTGATAGCTTGATTGGTCTCTTACTGAACATTAAGGGTAAAACAAAGGACGGTATAAATGCGCAGCTTGACTTGATCGATATGGGCATCAGACCTGAGTTAGCACCGAAAGAGATTGATAAAGGCCGAACAAACTATGAGCCTGCTTGTTACACTCTGTCCAAGGCCGAGAGAACCGAACTGTGCCAGTGCTTGCATTGTGTGAAAGTTCCGTCCGGTTACTCGTCCAACATGAAGAGACTTGTTTCGATGCACAATTTGAGTTTAACTAGCATGAAGTCTCATGATTGCCATGATTGCCGAGTTTACCGACCAAGGTTCGGGAGACAATCACAAGGATATGTTATTTCTTTAACACAATTGCTCAGAAGGTCATTGATCCCTAAGGACTTGATGCTCTACAGGCCGAGGTGGTAATGACTCTATGTAATCTTGAGATGTATTTCCCTCCATCATTTTTCGATATATTGGTCCATCTCATTGTTCACCTTGTGAGGGAGATAAAGATGTACGGGTCTGTGTTCCTACGTAGCATATACCCGTTCGAGAGGTACATGGGAATTCTCAAGTCCTACGTATGAAATCGATCTCGACTAGAGGGTAGCATTATCGAAAGTTATGCAATCAAAGAGGTTGTTGAATTCCACGTGGATTACATGGCTCAGGTCGAACCGATAGGTGTGGCTCGATCCCGCCATGAGGGGAGGCTCCAGGGCATTGGAACCATCAAAATGAAAGCAATCATGCCTGATCCGGTTGGGTGCGCGAAAGCCCATTTCATAGTTTTACAACACATGGCTGTTGTGGCCCTATATATCGACGAGCACAAGAATTGGCTTTGGCAAGAGAATCTGACGTGGCAGGAGTATTGGATCATCGAACAGCATAACTTTCAGTTCAATAGATGGTTTAAGGAGAGACAACCCATTACTGGAAGCACGTTAGGTGATACGCTGACATGGTTGGCAAAAAGGCCAGCTTTTACGGTTGTAACATGGAAAGGATATGACTTAAATAGGTACACATTTTACACGAAAGATCAAGACATGAAGAAAACAAACCAGAACAGCGGTGTTCGCATCGATGCACTGAATACCACTGGATCGATGAGGAGCTCGTATTATGGGTTCATTGAGGAAATTTGGTAGCTCGACTACGTGCTATTCAAGATCCCCTTATTTTGGTGCCGTTGGGTTAACCTGCAGCACGTGAAGGTTGACAAGTATAGCGTCACAACTGTGGACCTCGAACATGTCGGATACCAAGAGGGACCATTCGTTCTCGCCAACCAAGTTGTTCAAGTCTTCTATGTAACTGACCCGTCCAACAAGCAGTGCCACGTCATTCTTCAGGGAAAAAGGAGGATTGTCGGAGTCGAGAATGTGGTAGATGAGGAAGAATACAATTAGTTCGACGAGTTGCCTCCTACTGGTACCGGCGTCACAATCCAGGAAGACCAACCTGAGGAAGCTAGCTACACACGTGGTGATCATCGCGAAGGGCTAATTTTTGTACAAAAGAATAAGCAAGTGTTGTCATCATGAGGACTTCATGTATATATACCAAGTGTTCCTATATTATAATTAATTAATGACATGTATTACTTACTGAGATGTATTAATTAAAATTAAGCAGGTGTATATAGTACAAAATGAGATGTATGTATTATGATTAATTTTAATACATGACATATATGTTTGCATGGCAAAAGAAATAATACAATGGCCCATCCCAGACTGTTCTAGGATTGAACCGTCTGGGATGAACATGTTTATCCAGACAGTTCTGGGATTGAACCGTCTGGGATGACTCTATCCTAGACGGTTCAATCCCAGAACCGTTTGGGGTGGTCTTCCCATGCCACTCAATAAATCCCGCACTTGCCATTTCACCAAGTCCAGCGCACACTTAGTTTATTGCAACCCTAGCTACCGCGAGCCCCTCTCCCTCGGCGACACCCTCCCCCCTCGGCCATGCCCTCGCCCTAGCTCGGTGGTGCCCTCCCTCGGCCGTGCCCTCCCCACGGTGGTGTCTCCCCTCCCCCTGGGTGGTGTCTCCCCTCTCCATCGGTGGTGCCCTCCTCCCTCTCCCCTTTGTTTTTTTGTTGCCTTGCTTGCTCCAGGATGATAATGGGTATTCTGATGACTAGAACATTTATTTCAGTGAACTAGGCCCTGAACCATATGCTTAAACACTAATTAGATTATATCTTGATTGTTATATCAATACATGTGCTATTTACATGCTTAGCTACATACATTTTGTTATCTTAACTGTTACTGGTGTGCTTAATTGAGTCGATCAGTTCTTGTACTGTTGTATTATGATGGAATCATGTTGTTAAAATGCTAAACTGGTAGTCTTTTGTTGATTCAGTTAGCAAGTGCTTAATCTGCATATTAAGGTGGTAAGGGTTTAAGGCCTTATTCACTGAATTAATTGTTAGCCTATTCGTGATTAAGCTTGAAGGTTTAAAATCTTCAACCAACCCTTATCTGAGAGCAATATAATACAATCTTCATTCAATTTGTCCGATTGGTGTTGCATGTACAAAATATCTCTTAACTTACCTTCTCTTAAATTTGCTTTTCTTAACTTACCTACTCCTAACCTTCCATCATACAAGATGGTGTCACCTCAATCCTCGGCACCGAAGGGATCTGATGATGCGCCCAATGTAGAAAGAAACAGACGCGGTGCAAGAGGGCTAAGTAAAATGCCTCAAAGCCAATACACCATCACGGCGGTTGATCCGCACGATGGGGCCCCTACCGCGCCTCCAAAGGCTACGATAGCTTTCCAGACCATGTGCGGGATCGTTGGGCGTGAACGGGTCCCCATCACCTAACCATCATGGAAGACACTAACAGATGTGGAGCGCAATACCCTGGTGACAGAAATATTCACATCATTCGAGCTTTTCACAAGATGCCATGCCTGCACTACGACGGTACATGTTGGTAGTAGCGGGAAAGGCGTGGAAGAACTTCAAGAGCGTCCTCGTTGCTAATTACGTCAATAAAGAAATGACTCCATTCCATAAGTACAGGTTCATCTCTGAAGACGTTTGGGGACAATTTGTTGAGTTGAAGATGACGAAAGAGTTCATGCTTCAAAGCGCGGCTCATAAGACCGTCCAGTCAAAAAACACACACCCACACAGACTCGGCTCAACTGGATACGCGGGTAAGATGGCGCAATGGATGAGGGAGGATGAGGAGGCAGTCCAGAAGGAGGTAGCGCCGCCATTTGCCTTGATCGTCGACCGGCGTGCCCGAAACTAGGTAAGAGCGAGATCATGTCACACTTCTTCAGGCGGTGTGTCCTTTGCAAACCCCGCTGGTGACGAAGTGTCCTAATGTCTAATATCGTTGAGCACGGAATCTTCCCAGGGCTCTTTCACTTCGAACAGAGAGAAAGACATACTCTTCACGGCCTTGGGAAACAAAGAGAACCCAGATCGCACCAGAGGCCTAGGTGTTTTCGTTCCTTGGAAATTGGGATTCCGACAAGACTCGGCCACGTACCGGAGTAGGAAGAGAAGCAAAGCCGAGCGTGAGGAATAGCTAGTAGCCCTCATTGAGGAAAGGGTTGAGGAAAGGCTTAGAGCACAGTTCCATAATCAGCTACGAAGCCTCGAGGAAAGGCTGGAGCAAAGTGTGGTTGAGGAGAGGCAGAAACGGAACGTGCTAGCCCAAGAAGCACATACGCAGTTCAGCCCAACCAACCGTCGGAGTAGTTGTGCGTCCGCCCCTGAGACGAATGTGGATGAAGCCAGATTTCCTCCTGATGACACCCTGGTAACATGTTTGCAATTCTCCTTACCTACACTTTTAATGTTGGACGTGTTAGCTAATTACTTATGTACCCTTATGTAGGTAGCCATGCCTTGCATCTGCAAGTGAGGCTTGTTAACAGCTCTGTTCCCCTGCAGGCTGCTTGGGGACAAGCGTATGCATTCAGTGTAGGGGCAGTCATGCATGGTCATACTATAGAGCCGGGCTACGCAAAGGTCCATGCCGACGGTGTACATGAAATTTTCAAGGCCGTCACGCTGGACATCCCCCCAAACGATGAGATCATCACACTAGGGGATGCCATCGGCACATTCATCCAGTGGCCCAAGAAGGACATCTGTAACATCCCAAAATTTGAGTTTTGGAATGTTTAAAATTCAAAAGTGAACCATTTGCATTTTCTTGAATTAATGACAGCTTAATTTGAATTTTCTAAATAATGAAAAGATTTAATTAGATTAATCTATGCATCAAACTAAAGGTTTCCAGTTTTTGTTGGGTTCCTTGTGCTTCAAGGAATTTTTCTGTATTTTTGGGAGATTTTTCTGAATTTATTTGCTATTAATTTGAATTTATTTGGAGTTATTTGAATTTCTGAATTTATTAAAATTGGAAAAATGTTTTAATTTCCAAAAATTCCTTGGGCGAAATTGCCTCCGCCCATTTCCTATTCATGCCCGTCCGTTCATGCCAGCCATTCCGATCGTCGCGTCGTGGGCGCTTGATTGTCGCCATATCGCTTGCCGCCTAAAACCCTAACCCTAATCCTCTCCGGTTTCCTCGCGCCGCCCGCCGCCTCCCTCGGTTTCCGAGTTTTTCTCGCCTCCCGATGCTATTTAAGCCGAAGCCACGCACTGCCCGAGGTTCGCCTCTCCGCGCCGCATCCGCCGCCCCTATCCACGCTCGCCGAGACGCAGCCATCGCCGTAAACGAGCTCGCCGAAGTTCGCCACCCTCCCGAGACCTTCCGCCGCCGTTTCCTCCCTCTCCGGTGGGTCTCCGCCGTGATCGGTGGCACCATCGAGTCCGCCGCGCTCTCCTCTTCCGGAATCGCCACTTCATTCGCCCGATCCGACCGTCCTTCGCCGCGTCCGGTGTCGTCTTCTCCGCCTCCGGCGGAATAGCGCCGCCACTCACCGGTGAGCATCTCCTCTCGCCCTCAGCCGTCCGATCGTTCGCCAACGATCCAGACCGAGCCGCGTCACCAGCCCCGCATCCTCCCCTCTCCACCGTCCGATCGCCAGCCGTCATCCCGGATGCTTGCCGCGTGGCCAAGTCCCGCACCCGTGCTGCGTCAGCGCACCGTGGCCGCCGCGTCAGCCGCCACCTCAGCCCTAGCCGCCGCGTGGCATGCCACGTCGTCGCGGTCTGCCACATCACCCGAATGTCGCCTCGGTGCGCTTGGTTCACTGTGGACCGAGTCGCTGACATGTGGGTCCCACATGTCAGCCGACATTTTTTTTCCTTTTCTGATTTTTCGAAAAACCGAAAATCCCAGCCAATCACAAGCCGACACGTGTCACCCCTATGAATTTCTTTGATTTTCTCTGAATTAAATCTTCCAGGAGCCCGTTCTCCTTCGTCCGGACTCCGATTGAGCCGATTCAAATTTCTAAATTTTTGTAAAATTGAGCTCTACATTCCAGAGCCATTTATTTTCAATTTTGAGGTTGTTTTCCTCTCTGTTTTGTATTTATTTGGTTTCGTTGCTTTATTTTCCGGTAGACGCAAACTCTGAAGGAGCGAACGGAGACTTCGAAGACCAAGAATCAGCACTTGAACAACAAGGCAAGTCGTAGACCTTTGATCATATCGAACCCATGTTTGCAAAAGTATTTTGTTTTATACAATTGCATGCTATTTGTGTAACGATGCTAGTTTATGGGAGTAGCTATTTACCTGTTTGAGTATGCCCTTTGATTATTGAAATGCCATGTATCCATTGTTAACCATAGGTTGGGACATTATTAGTTGGACATAATCATAATACCAACATTGGGGTTATCGTAGCTATGCTTAGCCATGCTTAGTTGTCCGATGGGATTCATATCACCTGTGAACTAATGTTAATCTTGACTTAATGAGATATGGAATTGTGGCTGTTGACCACTGTTGTAAAACTTGTTGTACCATGGCAGGGGATGCCATTGGTTTGGGTTGAACAAAATGTTTTCCCTCGGGCAATTGATCGTGCGATAAAGGGGTCTTTGTTTAGCACATTGGGATGTGGTTTGTTTTGCTCGAGACAATTTAAGGACTTAATCTTGTGCGCCATTGAACTGGGCCTAACCGTGCAACCACAAGTCCGGTATGGGACGGACCTAGCTGATTAATTTGCAATGTCCAGACTTGAGTATTGCCAGTTGTTGGTGTGAGGTCCGAGATGGACGGGTAGACTCACATGGCTCAAGAGGGGGCCCCGAGGGGCGAAACCTTAGAGGGCAGTACTGGGTTTGGACAGGCATTGTAAAGGCTTTGTAGTGATCTCTCTGCCGACACACCAAAGGAAGTGTGTTCTTAGCGCTTGGCATTAAGGGATGATCATGTCTTGTGGGTAAAGCTGTACAACCTCTGCGAGTGTATAAACTATTGAATAGCCGTGTCATGGTCATGGACAAGCAGGGATTTCACACGGGGTATAGAGTATTTTCTTGAAATGTGGAATGGTTGGGATGTGAGCGGGAGTTCACTTGTTGTTTTGTTGTCTCAAGCTATCTTGTTGAATTGTGTGGTTGATACTTGTTTGAGTGATGTAGGGTGATGCCTCGTCATTACATTCATGTTGTCTACCATTGATTTATCGATTATTTATTATTGTTTTATTCAAACCGCCTTCAATCTATTTAGTGTATTTAAAATTCAAGTTATTGCTTTACGCAAATGAACCATATAACTATCCTTTGTCAAGCCGTGCATGAATGTATTGCATCATTTCCCTCGGCTTGTTGAGTACGTTTTGTACTCATGGCTTTATGCCCTGTTGTTGATTCTTGAGGAAGGACCGGTAATGAGTATCAAGAGGAGGAGCACTATGAAGACTAAATCGACTAGGAAGGCGTTCCCAGACGATTGCTGTGGCATGTCGAATAGCCCAAGTTATTTTATTTCATTTGCAATGCTTTATTTGTTTCTTAAGCCAAGAGGCATTGGTGTATGAACCTTGACTATAAGGTCGTTTGCTTTATTCAATAATAATTTGCTTCTTCTTAGTTACTTCAATGTATGGAATGATATGTCATCTATGTTTCCCTTGTGTGCACTAAGCGTGATCTGGACTAGTCTTTGTATACCTGAGGGTTTGGATTTGCACATCCGGGTCCCGACAGAGATGGTATCAGAGCCATATTGACTGTATGTCGCTTTCTTAGTTAGCATGGTCTTCAAAATTATTTTCTAAATCAAACCAACAAATTGGTATTTAATAGCTTGTCTCTTCTCATCTTATTCTTAGGTTCTTATTCCTCTCCTTTGCTGAAACATTGCTTTGAAATTTAAATTGATCTTATCCCATTAAACTTCTTGAAAGCCATGGATCTTCTGTAAGGAAGTAAATCAAGGGGGACGATGATCAAGCCGTCGAAGAGTATATCCGAGAAGACTACCACATAAGATAGGTTTGTGGTGCTCTATGGTGTTTGAGCATGCCATTCTCTTTTGGTTTAACTACGTTTAGTCTACGTATACTAGGATTTTTGTTGTTTGTGTGCCGGGTATGTTGTACACTTGCCTCCAGCACGGTGTTACAACTGTACCTTAAGTTGAAAGCTTTATTTGGTTATTTATGTTGTAGCCTTTTCGGCTATGTCTTTGGTTGACCTTTGTTCTTGGGTATTACCTTCTCCCCTAGATGACCTTACCACTTTCCTATTGCTTTTCCCTCTTACTGTTAAACCCTTGTCTTTGCATCGCAATGGTTGACACTAGATTAGAGCGGTCGCGATTAGCGGTGGATGCCAATGCTAATGCCAGCCATGATGCCACCCGCCACCACCTCCTGTAGTGACCGACCAGAACTTGGGACATTTCTTGGCTGCTCAGACTCAGCTCATGAATACAATGATGCAGAATATGAACAATATGATGAATCAGCAGAATCAGACTGCAGTTGCCCAAGCAAACTTATTGAACCAACAAAATCAAGCTGCTGCTGCTGTTGCTGCCACACCTCCTCCAGCTCGCCCTCAGTCCAAGCTAGCAGAATTCATGAGGACTCGTCCGCCTACCTTCTCCAACTCCTCAGAACCATTGGATGCTGATGATTGGATTCGCTCCATCGAGAAGAAGCTGCAATTGCTCAGTGCACAGATCATGAGAAGGTTCTTTATGCCGCTCATCAGTTTGAAGGCACCGCCGCTGAATGGTGGGAGAACTACATTGCCGCCCATGACGACCCTCAGACCATCACTTGGGCAGAGTTTACAGCTGCTTTTCGCCATTCCCATATCCCTGATGGAAAGGTGGAGATGAAGAAGAATGAGTTCAGGGAGCTAAAGTAAGAAGGGATGTCAGTGAGTGAATATCTCAATAAGTTCACTCAGCTTGCTCGCTATGCACCAGAAGATGTGGCCACCGATGATGCTCGCCAGAAAAGGTTCAAGCGTGGGCTCAACCCAGGATTAAAGGTACAAGTTATTGGCAACGACTATGCAGATTTCCAGCACTTGGTAGACAAAGCTATGCTCATTGAGGAGTCCCGTCGTGAGTTGGAAGAATCCCGCAAGAGGAAGATGATGCAACATGGAGCTCATCAGAATCACCCGCAGAGAGCCAGGTCCAATGCTCAACAGCCTGCTCGTTTCACTACTCCTCCATCAGCATTCAGGACACCTGCACTAGCACCTCGCCTAGCTCCTTCAGGCAACCCTAACATCAACGCCAACAACAATCCGCCTCAGAGGACCTGTAATCCAGCTGCAGGAGTGACATGCTTCAATTGCAATGAGCGTGGTCACTATGCTAATAACTGCCCTAGGAAGCAAGCTGTGACACCTGTTCGTTTCAACTTGGGATCGACACCAGCCAAGACCCCCGCACCAGGAACAGGACGTGGAGCCTCCCAGACCCCAAATCAAGCTACCAGGACTCCACCGCCTATTGGAAGAGGTCATGTGAATCATGTCACCACTGAAGATGCACAAGTTGCACCAAACGTCATACTAGGTAAGCTCCTAGTCAACTCAGCATCCGCCATGGTTTTGTTTGATTCTGGAGCTACGCATTCGTTTGTTTCTCGGAATTTTGCTACAAATCATCACTTAAAGACGAGGCCTTTGAAAACTGTTTTATTGGTGCAATCACCTGGTTCGGATTTGAGTACGAACCAAGGCTGCCCCGAAGTTAAGATCTTAATCGGAGGGTAGAATTCTAGCCAACCTCATTGTCCTAGACACCAAATCCTAGATGTAATCCTAGGAATGGATTGGCTCTCCAAGAACCAAGCGGTTTTGGATTGTGGAAATAGAGATCACATTAACGGTCCCGATGGAGCGAAGCTAAAGTTTCAAGCTGCTAGTAGATCGGTCAGAAGGAATAAAAGTGTGTAGTGCCAAAGGAATAAGTTTAGAAGATGTGCCAATTGCTAGAGATTTTCTGATGTGTTTCGGATGAGTTGCGGAATGCCACCGGATAGAGATATAGAGTTCTTGATTGAGCTAGTTCTGGAACGCCACCCATTTCCAAGAGACCGTATAGGATGCACGCTAATGAGTTAGCGAAGTAAAAGCAGATCAAAGAGTTGCAAGATCGGGGTTTTGTTAGACCAAGTTCTTCGCCATGGGGAGCCCAGTTCTTCTAGTTGAAAAGAAGGATGGAACTTCGGAGGATGTGTGTAGACTATCGTGCTCTAAATGAGGTCACCATTAAGAATAAGTACCCTCTGCCAAGGATTGATGATTTGTTTGACCAGCTTCAAGGAGCGAGGAGCATTCTCGAAGATTGACTTGAGGTCGTTACCATCAATTGAAGATTAAGAAGAGGATATACCCAAAACGACTTTTGTAACCCTAAGTATGGACGGTATGAGTATCCGTGATGTCTTTTGGTTTGACCAATGCCCCCGCCTATTTCATGACCACGATGAATAAAGTATTCATGGAATACCTAGACAAGTTTGTCGTTGTCTTTATCGATGACATTCGGTCTATTCCAAGAGTGAGGCGTAACATGAGGATCACTTGCGGAAAGTATTGACAAAGCTAAGAGAACATCAACTCTATGCTAAGTTCAAGAAATGTGAGTTACGGATGAAAGAAGTTGCTTTCCTAGGTCACGTTATATCGGTGAAGGTGTCATTTGTTGACCCCGGTAAAGTGAGAGATGTGCTCAATTGGGAGTCGCCAAGACGGTAACCCAAGTTAGAAGTTTCCTTGGAATGGCAGGATATTATCGCCGTTTCATAGAGGGTTTTTCTAGAAAAGCTAGACCGCTCACCCAACTTTTGAAAAAGGAGAAGAAGTTTGCTTGGACATCAGAGTATGAGCGAAGTTTTTAGGAGCTAAAGAAGTGTTTGACAACTGCCCCAGTGCTTGTTTTGCCAGATATCAGAAAGGATTTTGAGATATTTTGTGATGCATCCCGTCAAGGACTCGGTTGTGTGCTAATGCAAGATAAGAAGGTTGTGGCATATGCTTCAAGTCGCCTAAGGCCACATGAAGTCAACTATCCGACCCATGATTTGGAATTAGCTGCCGTAGTGCATGCTTTAAAGATTTGGCGTCATTACCTCATCGGTAATCGTTGTGAGGTGTACACTGATCATAAGAGCCTGAAGTACATTTTTACCCAAGCCGAACTCAATATGAGGCAAAGAAGATGGTTAGAGTTAATCAAGGACTATGACATTGGTATTCATTATCATCCAGGCAAAGCCAATGTCGTAGCTGATGCTTTGAGTAGAAAGAGTTACTGCAATACCTTGATGATTAAGGAAAGTCAGCCAGCACTCTATGAGGAATTTCAGAAGCTCAGTCTAGAAGTGGTGCAAGAAGGTTACTTAGCAACTTTGGAAGTGCATCCAACATTGGAAGATCAGATCCGGGAAGCCCAAGCTGATGATGCCGATACCAAGGAGATCAAGAGTAATATGAAGAAAGGAAAAGCCCTAGGATTCACTGAAGATGAAAAGGGTACTGTGTGGTATGAGAATCGTATTTGTGTACCTGATCAGAAAGAGCTCAAGGAGCTGTTACTCAAAGAAGCGCATGAGACATTATACTCCATTCACCCTGGAAGTACCAAGATGTATCAAGATCTTAAGGAAAGGTATTGGTGGCCTAGCATGAAGCATGAAATTGCAGAGTATGTTTCCCTTTGTGATGTTTGCCAGAAGGTTAAAGCCGAGCATCAGAGGCCAGCAGGATTGCTTCAGCCATTGAAGATTCCAGAGTGGAAGTGGGAAGAGATTGGCATGGATTTCATTACGGACTTCCTAAGACCCAAGCGAGTTATGATTCGATCTGGGTGATAGTGGATCGATTGACTAAGGTAGCTCACTTCATTCGATTAAGACTACTTACACCGGAGACAAATTGGCAGAATTATATATGTCAAGGATTGTCAGTCTTCATGGAGTGCCTAAGAAGATAGTCTCCGATAGAGGAACTCAATTTACCTCTCGTTTTTGGCAAAGTTTGCATGAAGCTATGGGAACTCATCTCGATTTAGTATCGCTTATCACCCTCGGTGATGGACAAACCGAGCGCGTGAACGATTCTTGAAGATATGCTAAGAGCACGTGCTTTGACCTATGGTGCAAAATGGGACAAGTGTTTGCCCTATCTGAGTTTTCTTACAATAATAGTTATCAGGCCAGCCTGCAAATGTCTCCTTTTGAAGCCTTATATGGAAAAAAGTGCAGAACCCCTCTTAATTGGAAAGAGACTGGAGAAAGACAGTTATTTGGTCTGCCATCTTGCAAGAAGCAAGAGCAAGTACAGTTAATTGAGACAAGTTGAGGATAGCTCAAAGCGCATGAAGAGTTATCACGAATAATCGCCGCCGAGATTTGAGTTTCAAGCCCAATGATTATGTGTATCTTAGAGTCACACCTCTTAAAGGAGTTAAGAGATTTCAAGTAAAAGGGAAACTTGCCCCTAGATATGTTGGACCGTTCAAAGTCTTGGAACGCAGAGGAGAAGTTGCTTACAAGCTTGAGTTGCCTCGATCCTTATTTGGAATCCATGATGTGTTCCATGTGTCTCGATTGAAGAAGTGCTGAGTGCGGAAAGAGCGAGATGCCGTTGGAAGCTATCGATTTGCAAGAGGATCACACCTATAAAGAGCAGCTAGTGAAGATTTTAGATGTTGCAGAGCGCATCACGAGAAGCAAGATCATTCATTTTTGCAAAGTCCAGTGGAGTAATCATTCAGAAGAGGAAGCCACATGGGAGCGAGAAGAGGATCTGAAGTCCGAGTTTCCCCACCTATTCTCTAGCCAGTCCGAATCTCGGGGTCGAGATTCCGTTTAAGGGGAGGTTTGTAACATCCCAAAATTTGAGTTTTGGAATGTTTAAAATTCAAAAGTGAACCATTTGCATTTTCTTGAATTAATTACAGCTTAATTTGAATTTTCTAAATAATGAAAAGATTTAATTAGATTAATCTATGCATCAAACTAAAGGTTTCCAGTTTTTGTTGGGTTCCTTGTGCTTCAAGGAATTTTTCTGTATTTTTGGGAGATTTTTCTGAATTTATTTGCTATTAATTTGAATTTATTTGGAGTTATTTGAATTTCTGGAATTTATTAAAATTGGAAAAACGTTTTTAATTTCCAAAAATTCCTTCAGGCAAATTGCCTCCGCCCATTTCCTATTCATGCCGCCCGTTCACCAAGGCCTCCGATTGATCGCGCGCCGCGTGGACGCTTGGATTGCCGCCACGTCGCCCGCGCCGCCCGGCCGAAACCCTAACCCTAATCCTCTCCGGTTTCCTCGCGCCGCCCGCCGCCTCCCTCGGTTTCCGAGTTTTCCTCACCTCCCGAGGCTATTTAAGCCGAAGCCACGCACTGCCCGAGGTTCGCCTCTCCGCGCCGCATCCGCCGCCCCTATCCACGCTCGCCGAGACGCAGCCATCGCCGTAAACGAGCTCGCCGAAGTTCGCCGCCCTCCCGAGACCTTCCGCCGCCGTTTCCTCCCTCTCCGGTGGGTCTCCGCTGTGATCGGTGGCACCATCGAGTCCGCCGCGCTCTCCTCTTCCGGAATCGCCACTTCATTCGCCCGATCCGACCGTCCTTCGCCGCGTCCGGTGTCGTCTTCTCCGCCTCCGGCGGAATAGCGCCGCCACTCACCGGTGAGCATCTCCTCTCGCCCTCAGCCGTCCGATCGTTCGCCAATGATCCAGACCGAGCCGCGTCACCAGCCCCGCATCCTCCCCTCTCCACCGTCCGATCGCCAGCCATCATCCCGGATGCTTGCCGCGTGGCCAAGTCTGCACCGTCTTTGCGTCGGCAAGCCGTGGCCGCCGCCGATCGATCGCCACCTCACCCTAGCGCCGCGTGGCATGCCACGCGTCGTCGCGATGCGCCACATCACCGAATGTCGCCTCGGTGCGCTTGGTTCATCAGGATGAGTCGCTGACATGTGGGTCCCACATGTCACCGACATTTTTTTTCTTTTCTGATTTTTGAAAACCGAAAATCCCAGCCAATCACAAGCCGACACGTGTCACCCCTATGAATTTCTTTGATTTTCTCTGAATTAAATCTTCCAGGAGCCCGTTCTCCTTCGTCCGGACTCCGATTGAGCCGATTCAAATTTCTAAATTTTTGTAAAATTGAGCTCTACATTCCAGAGCCATTTATTTTCAATTTTGAGGTTGTTTTCTTCTCTGTTTTGTATTTATTTGGTTTCATTGCTTTATTTTCCGGTAGACGCAAACTCTGAAGGAGCGAACGGAGACTTCGAAGACCAAGAATCAGCACTTGAACAACAAGGCAAGTCGTAGACCTTTGATCATATCGAACCCATGTTTGCAAAAGTATTTTGTTTTATACAATTGCATGCTATTTGTGTAACGATGCTAGTTTATGGGAGTAGCTATTTACCTGTTTGAGTATGCCCTTTGATTATTGAAATGCCATGTATCCATTGTTAACCATAGGTTGGGACATTATTAGTTGGACATAATCATAATACCAACATTGGGGTTATCGTAGCTATGCTTAGCCATGCTTAGTTGTCCGATGGGATTCATATCACCTGTGAACTAATGTTAATCTTGACTTAATGAGATATGGAATTGTGGTCATTGACCCTTGTTGTAAAACTTGTTGTACCATGGCAGGGGATGCCATTGGTTTGGGTTGAACAAAATGTTTTCCCTCGGGCAATTGATCGTGCAGTAAAGGGGGTGCTGTTTAGCACATTGGGATGTGGCTGTTTTGCCTGAGACAATTTAAGGACTTAATCTTGTGCGCCATTGAACTGGGCCTAACCGTGCAACCACAAGTCCGGTATGGGACGGACCTAGCTGATTAATTTGCAAGGTCCAGACTTGAGTATTGCCAGTTGTTGGTGTGAGGTCCAAGATGGACGGGTAGACTCACATGGCTCAAGAGGGGGGCCCGAGGGGCGAAACCTTAGAGGGCAGTACTGGGTTTGGACAGGCATTGTAAAGGCTTTGTAGTGATCTCTCTGCCGACACACCAAAGGAAGTGTGTTCTTAGCGCTTGGCATAAAGGGATGATCATGTCTTGTGGGTAAAGCTGTACAACCTCTGCAGAGTGTATAAACTATTCGAATAGCCGTGTCATGCGTCATGGACAAGCAGGGATTTCACACGGGTATAGAGTATTTTCTTGAAATGTGGAATGGTTGGGATGTGAGCGGGAGTTCACTTTGTTGTTTTGTTGTCTCAAGCTATCTTGTTGAATTGTGTGGTTGATACTTGTTTGAGTGATGTAGGGTGGTGCCTCGTCATTCTGTTCATGTTGTCTACCATTGATTTATCAGATTATTTATTATTGTTTTATTCAAACTGCCTTCAATCTATTTAGTGTATTTAAAATTCAAGTTATTGCTTTCTGCAAATGAACCATATAACTATCCTTTGTCAAGCCGTGCATGAATGTATTGCATCATTTCCCTACGGCTTGTTGAGTACGTTTTGTACTCATGGCTTTATGCCCCTGTTGTTCAGTTGCTGAGGAAGGACCAGGTAATGAGTATCAAGAGGAGGAGCACTATGAAGACTACGTCGACTAGGAAGGCGTTTCCCCAGACGATTGCCTGTGGCATGTCGAATGGCCCAAGTTATTTTATTTCCGCTGCAACAGTTTATTTGTTTCTTAAGCCAAGAGGCATTGGTGTATGAACCTTGACTATAAGGTCGTTTGCTTTATTCAATAATAATTTGCTTCTTCTTAGTTACTTCAATGTATGGAATGATATGTCATCTATGTTTCCACTGTGTGCACTAGCGTGATCCTGGACTAGTGCTGTATACACAGAGGGTTTCGGATTTGCACATCCGGGTCCCGACAACATCTCCTTTGACACCCATCTAGGAGCACTGAAGCTACAAGTAGTCCAAGAGGCACCACATGATGCACCGGAGCTACTAGCACTACCGGAGCCATGCCATGCACTGAAGGGCCTGCCAAATTAGCTATCGTGTCTGCTCACGCGCAAACCATTACTACAGGAAGGGCCCACTCGTCTCCTGTGAAGACGAAGTTTGGTAGAAGGGGACGCGGAGACAAGGGCAAATCGAAATTGACCATGTCAGCCGACGACTTTCCGTTTTCCCCATTGGTGCGGCAATTCTAGCTAGGGCAACCATTTATACCGGATGAGCGCAAGGAGATGCTTTCATTAGCCTGTGTTAGATTGCAAGACTGATACATGCAACAAGCCAACAAGCCGGTGGCACAACGGACAATGATTATCTCGGTGAGCTTCAAGGAGGAGTATTTCTTACAATTTTAGATGGTGTCTTCGTGGTCGACTTCACCGACTTGTTTGATCTGTACAACCTCAGACCACTTGACGCCTCGCTCATAAGATGTTAGACAATGTAAGTGTGTGCAATCACCATCTACATTTCTGACGCACCGATACATGTCATATATATATCATCCTTGATTTGTTTATGTAGATATATGATCCTAGAAGCAGCAACAAGGGAACAACCGGTGGGTTTCACCGACCCACACATGGTGTCCAAGCAAACCATGGATGAAAATAAAGAGGTCATCTACGAGTACATGGAAAAAGTACTCATTGATTTCTACTATATATCACAACTCGAAGTTAGGTTCAGTGACCATGACGACATACATGTGTAGGTATCACTGGGTTCTACTCGTAATTATACAGAGACAGAATCGAGTAATTTCCTTGATTCCAAAAAGGGCAGCACCTACGATTTGAAGCCTATCAGAGATTTTCTCGATATGTCATTCGGTGTCTACAAATCGAGGGGAGGGCCACACAAGAAGGGCCCATCTACTCTAACACATACTTTTAAGTTTTCGGTATCCGATAGTACACGCAATAATCCTTCACACTCTATAATAATACTTTCGGAACTAATTAACCTATTATGTTTTGATAGTGCCACCAGTAGCCAAAGGGTACTGACCTATATGGATTCTATGTTTGCCACAACATGGCACTACTCATTGGTTCCCAGCAGACCAATGTCAAACAGGTCTGTCAATCTTGCAACAATTGTCTCCACTTATTAATTTATATACATGCGAGACTTTACTCTTCTCATTGACAGGTTTGGCAATGTGCTGAATCTGCGTTGGAATAGGCTGGCCTACTAACTATTCGAGGACAGCTCTGTGCCTTCTTACTGTGTGTGGTCTTAAATCCAAAGGGCAGATGCTACTCAGGGCTCAACGAATCATGAGTTGTGAATTTGTTACTTACCGTACATTCAGATTAATTTGTGAACCTTGTGCTGTGAATTTGTCATTTCTACTTCTGAATCCAATTGGTTAGTACACATGTGAGTTGATTTCTAAAATGGATGCACTGTACATATGTTGTAATGTGCGATGTGAGTTGATTTATGAAATGGATGCACTGTATGTTGTGGAACTTGTGATTGTGGAACTTGTGATTGGAGTACATTTTTTAAATTTATGTCATAATAATATGCTGGTCATGCTATGTACTATCTTTTGTTTCAGAGGGCATGGCTAGCAATTCCTGAGGCTAGCCAATATATTAAAATTTAGTATAAAATAGAAAATCAACATCACAAATGGTTCTAACGAAGAACCGTATGTGAATAGGCACAAATCACAGACGGTTCCACTGTGGCACCATCTGTGATGAGTGCATCATCACAAACAGTTTCAAATTGGAACCGTCTGTGATATATTCCACTTCATAGACGGTTCTTCCTTAAAACCGTCTGGGATAATGTCGGGACCCGAATATGCAAATCCGGACCCTCTGTGTACACTGCACTAGTCCAGAATCACGCTAGTGCACACAAGCTCAACATCAGTAAGTATCACAATCATACAGAACGAAAATAAGATAAAAGGCATCATATATTGAATATTACTGGTTGTATGACCTTATGGTCAACTTAGGTTGCATTGCCTCGCAAGGCTGGATAACAAATTGAACTGCAGCGGAATGAAGACGTAGATAACCCTCTTAGTATGCCACAGGCAACAGACAAAGCTTGCACCCTAAACATTCGTCCCTTCATAGAACACCTTCTTCAGCACTAGTGATGTTGTAGGCAAGGGTGAGTACATAAAGCACTCAACAAGTTGTACACAGAATGCAAATCTAATATATCTATATGCAAGGCTTATTCCAAAGGAATGGCTAACATGGTTGTTTTGCAACAAAGCAGCATTTATGAACAAATACAATAAATAGATTGAAAAGATAGTAGAACAAATAATAGTAATAGATAGATTCGATGTTTCTCAAGTAAACGAAGTTTGCAATCCTAAATCAAGTCTCAATCTCCCATGGCAACCTGCCACCCATCCCAAGTTTCATTTTGCAAAAGTCTAACCCTTGACTGTAATTCCCAAACATTGCTTAATACCGCGAGCACGGCTATTCGAATAGATTGTACACTCTGCAGAGGTTATGCACTTTACCCACATGATACAACCATGCACTACCCGCTGAGGTTTCAACACTAGTGGGACTGGTTACCACATCCAGGGCCCCCCTCTTGCGCTATGTCAGCCACCCCGTGCGAGGACTGGTTACCCCTACCCGGGTCTCACACCACCAAAGCAGTACTAAAACTAAGACATTGCAAATTAGTAAGCTAGGCTACCCCATAACAGACATGTGGTTGCATAATTGACTCAGGTCAAAGGCTCGCAAGGTTAAGTCCTTAGGGTGATCAAAGCAAGACTTGCACATATCCTTTGCCCATCGGGCCCACCCTGGTACGCTTGCCCTAGCTTGCCACTTGATCTGATCTAAATCATAACCACCCCAGTTAATTACCAAGCACCACGTGCATCAACAACTCAATATCGTTGTGTGACATCCATCGCCACAACAACTCAATCTCATCGTGTGACCACACATGACATACAAGTTCATAACATTGTTCCATATTCCATTAGTTAGGATTAATTATCAATGATTTAGGTACATGTGATGACGTGGCATAGCTAAGCAAACTAACACGATATAACCATCCCATATTGACTTTAATAGCAATCAACTATAGTGATCCAATCTAGGGTGACAAAAAAATCATAGCATACAATTGACAAGGTAGGGTGTAGATCAAAAGGTATGATAGCTAATTCCCAATTTAGATTAAAGGCATTTGTACATGTGAAATAGCATGCAATATGGTAAAACAATATAACGATTTTGTAAACATGGGTTCAGCATTATCAAAGCACAACTTGACTTAGAAAATCCCTTATTATTGCTTTGGACCTTGGTCTTGAATTGATGAATCTTCCTCGGATGCGTCGTACAATTTATTGTCTACACGAAACGAAAGAGAAAGCCAAATAAATACTAAAATAGAGAGGAAACAAACTCCAAACATTAAATAAAATTCATCATTAGATTTATCTCAATTTTACAAATTTTTAGAAATCTGAATCACTTCAATCGGAGTTCGTACGTGGGAGAACGAGCTCTCGGAAGATTCAAAAATCATAAAAATCAGAAAATTGAGAAATTAAATAATATCCGAATTATTTTTACAAAAGAAATTTGTATTATTACGTCATCGGTGCGTCATGCTAATGTCAGCCCTGGCTCAGACCAATACGATGCCGCCACGTGGCCTCGGTGCATGGACTGAGTCCACAGACCCACATTGGTTCACCGTGGACTCGATCCACGGCACCTCGCATTTCGCGCGGACACGCATCTGCACCCGATTGGCTACGACTGCAGTGAGATCCGAACCATCTCTCCAGATCCAACGGTCACCGATCATGGTGCAATCCCGAGCGTCCATCTTCAATCGGACGGTGGCCGCTTACCCAAGTGGTTCACTGTTTTGCCAGCGACCTGGCTTGATCTTCAGCGTCCACGGGAAATCCTACGGTTGTCGATTCTTGATCCCGATGGTGGCAGTGCGGCAGCGCAAAACTCGCCGATCTTGAGGATGAAGACAAGGTGTCGGCATTTTGGCGAGCACTTGGCGATGACGATGAGCCCGTTCGATAGATCTTCACACGGCGGTCACGCTGTTGCCTCTGGTGATGGCGAAAACTCAACGGCGGCAACGAAATCCAAAGAAAACTGAGCGACAAGTGCAACCAACTTCGGCGAGCTCCTGTGCAACAGTGGCGACGGCACAGGAGGTGAGGGTTAGGGCAAAAGATGAGGCATTTCATGAGGATCCTTGAGACGCTCGCCCCCTATTTATAGCCTCGGCGATGCACGCAAAATCTGGAACCCTAATGGCCTACGGCGGCGGCGACGTCTCGGAGAAGAACTCCTCCCCGCCGCTCGATCAGACTTCAATGGTTGAGATCCGGTGCGACATGGCACAATCCGACCTAGACATGAATCCAACGGCGGTGATTTGAAGATGGCCCTTTACTGCCACAATCCATCCTGGCCATCCATTCCCGATCCAACGATCAACGAGGTTAGGGTTTTTACTGCCGAATGCAAACAACTCTAGCCACTCGATGCAAGATTTACAGCCACGCGTGGAGCTTCTAGAAACAGGGCCAATGGGCCACTCGACGCCTGGGCCGAGTGCGCACAGTTTTGGGCTCAGCCCAACACTGTTCACATTGATTTCCTCGGGGTTTTCTTTTTAAAATAATTAGAGAAATTAATTTCATTTATTTGAGGCAACTAAAATACCAAGAAAAATCTGAGAAAAATCTCAAAAATGTTGTAAAACGTCGAAGAACGCCAATGATTGTCTACTCGAATCAACAGCATATATGCACAAACACGCGAATCAAGAATCGAGAACACACAGAATATAGGGTGGAAATCTCTCTCTTTATTGATGCCATCGTTTACAATGAGGGGGCACCCGATATATATAGCGGCGTGAGGAGAGAGTTCGGATTCGACCACACCATGGAAGAGATAGAGTCCTAACCATATTTGGTATAGGATTCCTTATCTCACAACACTCCCCCTTGGTCGAATACTGCGTAATGCATATGTCTCGTTAAAAACTCCACTCAAAAACCCAGTGGGAAAAAAGAGATGGAGAAAAGAGCACATCGCACTCGCATGCTATGTTGCACTAGTTGCCTCATTAAAAACCTTTATGTGAGAAAACTTCAGGAAAACTCACAAAGGGAAAAAGAGTACAACTTATAACCTTCAGGGTTTTATTACGATCTTCAGGAACGCAATAAGGGTTATGGTTCAAGGGTTTCCTCCCCCTGAGCTTTGCATCTCTCTAAGTCTTTTTATTCCAATGCCTTTAACATATCTTTAAAAATGGATTTAGGCAAGGATTTAGTGAATAAATCTGCAAGATTTTCACATGACTTAGTTTATAAGATTTTTATCTCTCTACTCTTCTGGAGTTCGTGAGGATAGAATAACTTAGGAGCAATATGCTTCGTGATATTGCCTTTTACATAACCCAATTGTATTTGTGCAACACAAGCAGAATTATCTTCATAGATAATTGTGGGGTATCGGCAGTGTTAAGGCCACATGACTTCGGATATGGCTAATCACACGTCGCGGTTAACACATTCAGGTGAGGCTTCATACAGGGCTATAATCTCTGAGTGGTTGGTAGAAGTTGCTACCAGCGTCTGTTTACAAGACCGCCAGGAAACGGCTGTACCACTGCAGAGAAACACAAAACCAATCTGAGATTTGGCACTGTGGGGATCAGACAGATAGCCAGCATCCGTATATCCCACCATGGTCAAGTCTTGGTTCTTCTAGAAAAACAACCCAAGATCTTGAGTACCTTGGAGATATCTGAGTATAGTCTTTACACCAGCCCAATGTCTTCTGGTTGGAGCTGAACTATATCTTGCTAGCAAATTTACTGCGAATGCAATATCAGGCCTTGTGCAGTTCGCAAGGTACATGAGTGCTCCAATAGCACTTAAATATGGGACTTCAGGTCCTAAGACTTCCTCATCTTCCATCCTCGGTCTGAAAGGGTCTTTATCCACTTCAAGGGATCTTACGACCATGGGGGTTTTCAAGGGATGTGATTTATCCATATTAAACCTTTCGAATACCTTCTGGGTATAGGACGACTGGTGAACAAGAATTCCTTCTGGGAGATGCTCTAGCTGCAGGCCTAAGCAAAATTTGGTTTTACCCAAATCTTTCGTCTCAAACTCCGTCGTGAGGTAAGCACTTGCTTACTTTATCTCCTCTGTGGTTCTGATGATATTCAGATCATCGACATACATTGAGATGATACAGAATCCATTCTGGGATTTCTTTATGAACACACAGGGACAATCATCATTATTGGAGTATCCCTTCTTCAGGAGGAACTCACTAAGCCGGTTGTACCATATTCTTCCCGACTGTTTTAATCCGTATAGCGATCTCTGCAGTTTGACGCTATACATGTTGCGATTATTAGGATCCGGGACTTTTACTCCTTCAGGGACTTTCATATAAATGTCTGAATCCAGTGACCCATATAAATATGCGGTCACCACATCCATCAACTGCATTTTTAAATTTAAGCCAGCTGCCATTGATATTAAATATCGGAACGTTATTTTACTCATCACAGGAGAATAGGTTTCATCGTAATCGATGCTGGGTCTCTGCGTAAACCCTTGTGCTACAAGCCTCGCTTTTTATATCTCACCACCTGGGTATTTTCATTTCTCTTCTGGATGAAAAACCCATTTGATCCTGCAGGGAATTACTTTAGGAAATATTCAGTCAACAGGACTAGGAACTTTCCTCTTATTAAGCGAGCGCTGCCTCAATTGCTTCTTTTGACCCTTTCTGAGTGCTTCTGGCACTCTGCCATGGACTTTGGATCTAGATCCAGTTTTTAGCAATTTTAGAGGCAAATATATGTCGACAATTGTAGTCTTTCTTTTATTCATTTCTCCTGCATCACTTCGGGGATATATTTATATAAATTTCTTCCAACTCCTCGTGATTTCCCACAACGACGGAGTCTGGGTGTTCCGACTTCCCAGCGTGGAATTGTGCGCGCAAATATAAGCTGGGGTTATCATCTTTAGGATGAATCACTTCAGGGATGTTACCATCTCTGGGATGGCTCACTTCAGGGATTTTCTCAACATCAGGTTGAGCTTCTTCTACTATCACAGGTAGTGTTCTCATTTATTCGGTTCTCTACTTGCGGGCGTCTCATGAATTGAGTCCGTGCACTGTAGACCTCCCCTCTTCTTATCACGAGGGTCAAGAGTAGGTTCAATATCCTTCTAGGGTATCTCCACTCTTTCAGGTGCATATACTTCAGGTATATGAGATCTTTCACTCCCTTATGACCAGTGAAGGTATTTGGCAGTTTATTAGCTTATTTATTGCAGACTTATTATCCTCTGAACTTCAAGTTCAGCTTCTTTAGTGCGTGGGTCTAAGGACTAGGCATTCTGAAATGTGGTACTTATCTCCCCCTAATGCCGAAAAATGTCCTTAGTATGATCAGCGTACCGAGCCGTGAACAGATCCCCTGTCATAGGCTCTAGGTGTTTTAATACATGATGGAGATTCATCACCTACATAGATCCTCAACTTCTGGTGAGGTCCTATGGTTGTACACTGTGGTGGAGAGATTGGCATGTATACAGCACAGCCAGATTTTCGCAGATGGGAAATACTTAATTCTTTTCCACGCACTATCTCGCAGCGGGAAATTTCATAATATCGGTTGGTGCGAGTTGAATTATTACGCGATATCTGACCTTTGCGTGGCCCCAACAACTGGTGGGAAGCCAATTATTCTGCAAGAGCGGCCAAGCAATGTGATAAGTTTTGTTCTTTTAATATAATGACTCTGCAGGGCCATTATAAGTGTGGACATTAGGTACAAGATGCTCTACATTAATTTTCAAAGCTTTATAATAATCATTAAATGCTTTGAGATAAACTCGCTAGCATTACCTATTCAAAATGGACTTGATCCTTTCTTCTGGAAAGTAGGCTCTTAACTTAATAATTTGGACAATTAATTTTGGTAAAAGCATGGTTCCTAGTAGATAAAAGATTTACACAGGACCATCTAGTAGAAACATCTATCAGTACCACAAAATTTCTTAGAAGGGGCCCGACAGGGGGTTGAACAGGTCCACAGATATCACCTTGAATTCTCTCCAGGAAATTCAGTGATTCTTCCCTAACTTTTTAGGTAAGAAGATCTAAGAATGAGCTTTTCTTTAGCACAACCAGGGCATAAGAAAACTTTGGCTCTAGAAAAATTTTTATGCTATGGCCAGCAGAATTATAATTATACTTCTTATAATATTCAACTCAAGATAACCCAGTCGATCTGCTAGATCTTAATATTCCTGGGTTTTTATCGCAACACAAACTTCAGGTTTTATATATGCATAATATAACCCGGAGGAGAATGAATGAATCCTTTTAACCACACGTTAATTACACCCATTAAACTTAGTCATGAGTAGGTATTCTGTACCATTCTCATTCTTTGTTTCCATAAGGAAACGATTCAGGCCAATATTTTTAAAACTTAAAAAGAGTACGACTGGACTCAGGGTATAATATGGCATTCTTCTAGTGCCAACTATGAGAGTATCGCTTCTGACGATAGTCATAATAATTCCAATTCATTTAGTATGGCATAACTGTCTTCTAGACAGATTTTCTCCTCTGTTATCGGATTATACTTTGTTCTATATTAGAAATATGATTTATCAATCAAACAATTGTTGCATTAGGAACAAATAATACAGAACAAACATAGCATAATTAAATTAATATCCTGGGGAAATCAAACTTTATTAAATTTGACTGATAATTGCTCAACAGGAGCGTAGACCATTGTTCGTTCAAGAACACAAAGACTAAACTGATAAATGAGACTCTTAGGGAGACTCTAAAGGATAATCTGACTTCGACTCAAAAGGGAAAACTGGGAGACTACTCCATGTCTCCATATAAATCATTTATATCGTCCTCCTGGGACCTTTCTTTATTCTTCTGGAATATTTTTAGCTCATCCCTAACGAAATCATCCTCCCCATGGGATATTCGGTCTTGAGTCCGTATGGAGATGGTAACTCGGGAAACAAGAGCACCGACTTCAGTCGGGAAATTGTGGCTCAAGGGATCGGGTACATCAAGTTAATCTTGGCATCCATTGCCCAAGTGAGGTAATTGTTGCCATTCAGGCAAGTTCAAGCAAATTCTTTCTTTGCGATGTCGGACATATCCTATATGCAAACAAACAAGATTTTACTTCAGGTAAAATATTGTTTTGCATGATTAATATTGAATCAATAAAGTATGGTCTATATCTATTCAGTAGATAATTATCACAGATTATCCATGATCTTCCTAGCATTTCTCATAATTTTCTGTTAATTATTAAGCAATTTCCAGAATTACTAATTAACAGAGGGATAAATTTCAACATGAAATAATCCTTGCATGATGCTAATTACATCTTAGGTGGCTCTTGTTGGTTGGGTATGAAATCATGTAATGAATGCCTCCGTCAACATAACTCTTAGCCAGGTCAATCCGCCCCGAGGGCTCACATGAGGGAGGGAGCACTTCCCGATTCCGGGTGCCAATTAAGAAACCTAGCCTCATGTGTGTTTTCCTTAGACACCAATTGTCATGTATCCGTTCCTTCAAAACTGAAATCAAAATCCAACCACTTATGCTTTCAAGCTCAAAAACCGTTTTGATAGCTCGACTATTTTCATAATTTTCTAGCAATTCTATTAATTACTAAGTAATTTTCAGAATTACTTAATAACAGAAAATAAATTTCGGCACATATAAAATATGGCATAAAGCTAGAAAATAAACACAGAGTATGGAGTTTCCAGAATATGCTAAATCTCAAATTTCCAAATTTTCAGGAACTTATAAATTGAGAAATCTAATTTCTGAAACTATATCAATTTTCAGAATTAATGACTAATTTTTTTTTCTAGCCGAACTGCACCTCCGGCTTGCTGTTTTTTTTTCTTAAAAACGGATGGTCTCCTAGCCCATCAAACTTTTAATGCACAAGGCTGTCAATGGAGCCAACAGCAAGGCCAATATGGCGCGTGAAGGTCTACTGGATCGATTGCAACAATCCCCAAATTTCTAATCTACTAAAATTCAAGTGTAGAATTTCTGATCTATTGTTCAATTTCAATTGCGATCCAATAGATTATGCCCATGTAATACCTTGATTTGATCTGTAGAGGAAAAACTGTAAGCTATCGCGTAGGATAGAGTCGCGTAGGACTTTTCTTTCGGCAATCCGAGAGGATGCCGGCTTGATGGCGAGTTGTTTGCAGATCGGATCGGGCGATCAATCGCCGGTAGTAGTCATTCGTTCGTCGTCGATGATCCTCCTCCTTGCGGTAGAGACTCGTGCTGATAACGTGTTGTAAAACGTCGAAGAACGCCAATGATTGTCTACTCGAATCAACAGCACGTATGCACAAACACGCAAATCAAGAATCGAGAACACACAGAATATAGGGTGGAAATCTCTCTCTTTATTGATGCCATCGTTTACAATGAGGGGGCACCCGATATATATAGCGGCGTGAGGAGAGAGTTCGGATTCGACCACACCATGGAAGAGATAGAGTCCTAACCATATTTGGTATAGGATTCCTTATCTCACAACAAAAAATACTTTGAGATATTTTGGACTCAAATAAAATATTTTTGGCAAAACTTTATTTAAATTTTATCTACATATAATTAGTTTTCAACAAAAGGTTAATATACTTTATTTAAAATAATTCAAATAAATTCCAGGAAAATCCAATAAATCCAAAAAATTCATAAATCGCCCAAATTGCAATAAAGCACTATTTAACTAATAAAAAAGGACAAAATTTAGGATGTTACAGATAAGCCCATCATCACAGACGGATCGTAAGTGGAACTGTCTAAGATAATAACACATTACAGACGGTTCGTAAGTGGAATCGTTTGAGATGGTACCACATCACAATCGGTTCTAAATTAGAACCGTCTATGATGAGCTTTTTCACAGACGGTTGGAAAATCGTCTGCAATGACTCTTTGTCATCACTGACACTTGCTTACATACGGTTCACAAAACCGTCTGTGTTGAGGTTTCCAAACCGTTTGTGATGAGTTTTTGTGTAGTAGTGTTTATGTCATTTGCATATGTGCATTCATGATGGAAGAGGTGACCTATGTGGGCCTTTGTATCCCACTTGTGGTGAGCACGAAAGTCCTACTGTGATAGGCCCCTCTATGGGAGGTGGATGTGAGTAAGACCTACCTCGTTGGCCCTCCACGGGGATGAAAGGGAGAGTGCGACACCGACGGGTGTGTACTCAGCTATACTAGTATAAGCAAAGAGAAAAATAGATGCATTTGGGCATAAAGCATGATGCATTGTATGGATAAAGTGAATAAACATATTTAAATTGATGAGTTTTCCTTTATGTATGAGTAACATGACTTGACATATTTTATTCAATGGCTATTTTCATATGTGTTGTATGATGTACTTTGCTGAGTCTTGGACTCACGCTTGTTTGCTTAAAGTTTTAGGTACTTTAAGGCTGACATGATGGGATGGGATGGGATATAGCACAGACACGACACTTATCACCACTTTACCCTCATGATGTTATTTAACTCTTTGAGCATGTTTAGCTTTTGAATAAATGGGTAGACTTAGTCAAGAAATAATTTAATAGATAGAATCTTGTATGGATTTAATCGGTTTGGTTAATTATGTTTGTGGTGTGTTATTATAACTTTTGTATGCTCTTCATTGTTATCCTTGTCGAATGTAAGTTGAAGGTAAGGTTGTATCTTGATGCATGCATGGGTTCCAAGAAAAGTAGTGTACATGGTTATTATGGTGGTTGAGGTTGTTATTGTTTCTGTTTCCAACTCTTTTTTATAACTTGTAGTTGGTCTTTATTGTCTAAAGTTAAAATTTAGGTGCTTGCTGAAATTGTGATATAAATTGGCTATATGTTATTGTTGTTATGTTGTTCAATGACATTCCTTGTTATAATATTTAAGGGGAGTTGTCTTGTGTCCCAAAATACAACAATGTTGTTGCTGAAATTTTAATTGATATTGCTAAAATATTTGAGTAGCAGCTTGTTGGGGTGACATTTAGGACACGCGGAGTGCTGGAGTGTTACAAAAATTTTGTGGGAGGTTATTATTTCTGAATTTATGCCAAGAAATGGCATGGAATGGATCGTTGAACATAATCAAGGAGGATTGTGGGTTACTCTTATTATTGTCATATACTTGCTATTTACATACTTATCAACTGCTCTTTACAAATTTTATTTGCAATCTATTACTTGCTATCTTTAACAAATTTTGCTTTATGCAAAAGAACCTAGTAGGATAGCCATTTTTTATGTAGTCTTACTTTATGCTTGATGCATAGAGTCTATCCTTTGTTAAGACATGGATATTATCAGTGTTCAAGAGTTCGCTCGGCGGATTCGTTGCGGTTAGGCACCACCAAGGGCCAAGGTCGTATTTGCGGCGCAATTGCGGGTCTCGGCGTTTTGGCCCTCGGCGGCCAAGAATTAATATAATTCATATATATTATTGATTTTATTATGAATAAAAATTTTTAGTTTTCTTTTCTAGTTATTTGCAAATTGCAAGACATCAAATATTAAAGTATAATATTAAACTAAAATACTTGAACAAATACTACTCAATTAATCAAGTAATAAACTAAGTAGTAAGTACTATGTTAGTGACTTAGTGTACCTTATTTTGAGGGCGACGATGTGAATCTTTCAATCATGGTCATCAGGTCATGTAAACAATAGATCAAAATGGTCTCTCTCATAGTTTTGTGCCAGCCGCCAAAAACTGCCAAGGACCGCCAAGGACTGCCAAGGCCCGCTAAGGACCACAATTTCGGCCTAGCCGCCAAACAGGCCACCAAGGGCTGAATTCATTGCGTTTATAGCCGCCAACCGCAATATCGCCGCCAAGTATCGAATTTTCGAACACTACATATTATTATATATTTGTGATACACTACTAAAGTACTCACTCTTGCATATTTACACTAATTCAAAGGATGAGGAATAAGACCATCACTTGGTTACCTTTACATTCGGCAATGATGACGTATGGCGTCATGGCTGCACTAAAGTTTTTCCTGTGGATTGGTTTTCAATTGTTGGTTTGTAAGTTAAATTTTGGGCTAGTGGCCTTTAATGCTCTTTTTGATTTCAGTCAATATGCTATATATTATTTTATCTAACCATCTTGCGCTGTCATAAGTAGATGATATACAACTTCTATCTAAAATAGAATTCCTAAGCAATTTTGGGGTGTGACATGTCTCTATATGGAAATCATTCAGACGGATGTCTTTAAAACTTAGTAGGGTACGACTGGACTCAGAGTATAATAGGGTATTTTTTATTATTATACAAGAACCCATAGAGAGGACTATGATAGCTCTTCTAGTACCAACTATAAGTTGCATCGCTTTCAACAATTGTAATAATATTTCTAGTTTTTTTAGTCAAAGTCTTGAAATATTTGATCTATCTAAGAATTGTAGTTATGATGCCACTGTCTACTAGATAGATTTTCTCCTCCGTCATTGGATTATACAATGTTCTATATTAAAGTATTGGATTCAATCAAACAATTGTTACATTAGGAACATATTGTAATATAGAACAAAAATAGCACAATTTAAACAAACATCCTGAGAAATGACACTTTATTCAACTTTTAGCTGATAATCTCTCAATAAGAGTGTAGAACAATTGTTCATACATGAACTTGAGTATTAAACCGATAAGAGACTCTTAAGAAGGCTCAAAATGGAAAATGTGGCATCGACTATTAAAGGAGTAACTAGGAGACTACTGCAGGTCTCCATGAAAATCATTTATGTCCTCTCGGGAACCTTGAGTATTATTTTGTAACTCATTTAACTCAGTCCCAAGAAAGTCATCTTCATCCATGGGAGAGTTTCCATATTCGAGAAGACATTCCTTGAACTCTGTTGTTTGATTAGTAACTTTATCATCAGCCTTCTTGATTTCATTTTCAACAACAGGTTGAGCGATGAAGTGTGGCTCAGCCTTATTTCCCCAATTCTTCTGGAAGTTCCCAGTGGATTGCATGTAATGGCCCACCAAATGCTTTTGGTTGTGGCAGGTGTGCAATTAATGGCCAGTACATCCACACCTAAAGTAGGGTTATGTAGGGTTTCTAGCCTTGTTGACTGCGTCTTGCTTCTAGAAGCTCCCTAATCCCTTATCTTTAGTAAAGATTCTTTACCTTTCCACTAGGATTTGCCCCGTCCCTTTTGTGTTCAACCATTCTTCAACTTGCCCCCTTTATGCCTTTGGCCCTTTCAGTGGCTATGGCTAATGCTAGCCTATTGAAAATTTTCATATACTTCAAGCATGTCATGTCCATTAGCTAGGGTGTGATGATTCTTCATCAGGAGTTCATAATGCTTTTCTACTCACTACTATAGAGAATGCTATTATATACAATTCAAAATCATCATCACAAACAGTTTTCTAAACCATCTTTAAACATGTGTTAGTGATAATACAACACATATCACAGAAATTTCTAAACTGACTTTGAAAACACATAACATAAACTTTTTTATCTAGAACCGTCTGTGATATGTGTTGAGCATAGATGGTTTTTAAATAGAACCGTCTGTGGTATGTGTTGATCATAGATAGTTCTTAAATAGAATTGTTTATGATACGTTTTTTCCTAACTCTCTTGGTAAAACTTTCATGATTAGTATTTATTGTTTGAAATTTTATTCTCCTTAGATATTTCTACAATGACATTTAAAAGACACAACCAGTTATAGATTTTGTAATTAAATATCAAAACATCCTAGATGCATCAAGGCAACAACTTGTCTGATGAGGATAGTCTTAAAATATAAATATTTGTAGCCCTTTCATCCCCTTTCTTGTTTAATGTTTATGGATTCTAAGAAAAAAATCGAATTGCATCCACAGTTCATCTTGAAAGTTATCATGCTCGGATTTATCTTTCACTTCATCAGCATCCCCGAATGAGAATACCATAGGTAGCCTATTTTCACTCTAGTCATGTGTAGAAACAGGACCAGAGTGATCCTATTCATGCATAAAACCAGAGTGAAAATATTTTGCCCATGGTATTCTCATTCGGGAATGAGATAAAGTAGAAGCGATAAATCAGACCATGGTAACTTTCAGGATGAACTGTGAATGAAATTAGATTTTGTCTTAGAATCCATCAACATTAGAATATGAAAGGTGATGAAAGTGCTACAAATGTTTATATTTTAAGACCATCCTCATCAAACAAGCTATTGCCTCAATGCATTTAGGATGTTTTAATATTCAATTATAAAATCATAACTAATTGTGTCTTGTAAATATCGTTGCAGAAATATCTAAAGAGAAGAAAATTTTAAACAACAGATACTAATCATAGAAGTTCTACCAAGATAGGTAGAAAATCTTTTAGTTCCAACAAGCAAGCTCGACACTATTCAATAATTGGATTAATTCAATATGAGCAAATAGTAAGGATAATTTCAGTAATCAATACATTGACAAGATATGATGCCACAAATATCAATAAGCATATATTGAGAAACAATATTAATTATTTGATAGATCAAGACAAGGCCACCTTAGGACTTTTCCATGTCTGCCATCATCTGTGCCACAACTTCTGCAATAGGTGCTTTTTGGTTCTCCCTAAAGTTCCATAGCTCTAACACAGTGCCTATTTGTTTGACATCAATAACTAGTTGACTTCTAGTTATATATATTAATCCCTACAAAAGTGATCATATTGTTGTGGAAAGAAAGTTTTGGTACATTATCAATAACCACATCGAATTACATACTAGAAAGCTTTATATTACAACTATAAGCCTAGCTTTGGCTTCTTCTAGCTCTACAATCATCCTGCGCTTTTAATGATGAGTGCTTTATTAAGAGAATCAATGTCTTGCGATTTTTCATCTATGTCTTTCAGTTTTTGTTTCATCTCATAAATCTTTTCTATTAACTTAGACTTTCCCTTCAGTTGTTTTATCTCCACCTCAAGTTTTTGTTTAGCATCCAACAGTTTTTCTATGTCATTTATCTTGTTTGTAGACTCTATTTTATATATATGTGCAATTTGCAGTCACTGGGATATATAATGTATATGATGAATCACAATAGATGTTAAACATCTAGATGTTTTTGGAATACAATGTGCATAATTCAAATCTTACAAAAGCAACATAATCAAAAGGATAAAGTAATTCATAATTATTATGTACTCTTACCTTCCTAAACTATGCACCATCAAAATCAAATTATGAATTGTATCTAAGTATTCTTCTAGTGTATAGGTATAGCAACAAATATAAAAAGGAAAACACTTTTGGCAACTTCAATTACCTATACAGAACAATGTAATGGTCCAATAGATTATATGTAACAAAATATGACATGATTATAGAGAGATCAGAAGTTTCAAGAACAGGGCATATGCTTACTTAAATTAATCATATTATTAGAATTACATTTCACGTTATTAGAATTACTAAATACTGAATATGATGATCAAGCTCAAAGACAGTAAAATAAAAGCAATACTTCTACCATTAATCGGAAGCAACTATATAGTTCAAGGCCATATTCGCTACTTTAATTGTTTTAGTTCATCAATAGATCCATAGCATCATTGAGCAGCAATATGTACATACAGGAGAAAAACATCCATGTGGCGCAAGGGCTCGAAAACAATTTTTTAAGACTGGATGAATTTATGCATTAACAAAAGTCCTGGCCCTATGCAAAATAAACTTATAATTGTGATAATATTTTTGCTAATAGACTGCATGAATATGTTGTTATTTGTTAATGGCTTTTTGGTTGAATAAGGGTTAATGTGTAGTGATTTAGGAATCATTCAACAAGTAAGACTAGTGTGGTAACTCACTATTATTTTTTCGGATTAAAACGATGTTAAAAAGTTGATCACTTATAAGGTATGATGTGACTCTCTTTATGTTAAAGAAGATGATGACTAAAATATGTTTTAACCAAAGCAATGGTTTGTGTGAGCGATTAGATTGGCTAGACCCTCGCAGAAAGTTGGTACCTTCTCTTTTTACTTCTCTTGTTCGCTCCATGGATATGATGCTCACATGATTGTTAGCTGACGTATTTCACATACAAGCAATTAACTAGCATCCTAAGCAGTTGCATAAATATCATGGCTACTTGCAAATAAGTTGTTTTTGCTTTCTTTAAAGTTGTGCTAAAAACTGAAGTATTGAAGTTTGCACAGCAATGCTTTGTAAACTTCTAGGGATTGCACCATGATAAGTGTGTCATAATTCATGGAAAAACAGTTATATAAGGGGCATATATATTGTTTTTCTGTTATAGATATATATGCAATTCCATCCTTTGATTCACTTAAGTGACTATTTCTTATGGTTTGATGGTTCATCCAACAGAGTGCGTACCAAGGAGGTGTCAGTGCATGGAACTTTGATATTGAGGATCTAAAGGCTCAAGCATCACTAGTAAAACACTAGCTTTCATAATTTCTAAACTATGCTATATTGCTACCTTACTCATACATTCTTGAGATGAAAGTGACTGTAATTTAACCTTACAAGCTGCCAAACTACACATCTACCATTCACATAAAAAGCAAGAAGCTCTATCATTCACATGAAAATGCGGAGGAGGATACCGATGCATGGGAGGAGACTAGTGTGGGGAGGGAGACCGGCGGCACAGGGAGGCCAGCGGCGCAGGGGAGGAGGCTAGCAACGTGGGAAGGGAGGCGTTGTGGAGCAGGCTAGTGGCACGGAGGAGGATATCGTGCTGGGAGAAGATTGCTGTGGGGAGTAGTACAGCGGTGCGAGGGAGGAGATTGGCACGGGGCAAGAGGCCAGCAATGCGGGGAAGGAGGCGCTAAGGTTTTGGGGAGATGAAACGAGCTGGGTATCCTGCACGACAATTGGTATATTTATAGAGATATTATCTCAGATGATTCTACTATAGAATTGTCTGTGATATCAACTATCTTCATAAACAATTTTAGTATAAAACCATCACTAATGGCTACAGGTGTCATCACTGACGGTTTTATACTAAACCCATCTGTGATATCTTTGTATATCACTAACGATTTATGAAGAGAACCGTCTGTGATGATGTGACTAACGGTTTCACTCTAAAACCGTCTATGATGAGACATTTACTATAAGCCTTTCTGTAGTAGTGATTTCTAGCAAAATACTGATAAGCTCAGAGTATGTCTAGTATATGGCATGATGGTACTATTGCTCAAGTATCCTCATATTAAGGTGGAAAGTGCACAATGTCTTAACTATCACTTTAGTATTAGTAACTTTCTAGTTACATAATGTCAATTTTGAGACAAGTTTGTGGATGATAGAGCTGTATGCTGCCACAGTCTTAAAATCCTAAAAGTGTAGGAGGGTCCATTCGCATTGTGCCTCTAGCAGCAGTGTAATACCCTGGCCCAAATTAGCTCAAAGTTTAGCCTACCGTAGGGCGGACCTATGCATGCATAGCACCCCACTTACACTTTCGTCCTCGTTTCGTGCAAAAGGGTTAACCCGGAGGTGCTATGTTTGGACCCAATAGGCATTATATACTACTACAACTCACTTTGTGCAAGCAATGTGGGACTAATCCCACCACCGTTCCACATAGGCCACATGGGTCTTCACATTAACGGGCCAGGGTATTATACTCACCCCCTTAAGGGCTGTCACCCTCGGCAGCATACCGTATACACGACAGATACCTAGAACCACCCCTCGGTGCACGACTATGTGTCTAGTGCCGCTACATATGCCATGCCGTGTGGCCACTCCAGTCCCACACGCACCATATGCCCGCGCCCCTGTCCCACACGCGCCTGTGCAACAAAGTTTGATGCTCTGATACCCTATGTTTGGACCCAATAGACATTATATACTACTACAACTCACTTTGTGCATATAATGTGGGACTAATCCCACCACCATTCCACATGGGCCTTCACATTAACGGGCCAAGGTATTATAAGCAGGGCAAATTTTTCTAGTTATGTTATTCTTTCAGGGAATTCCATAGTAGCAGTGGGTCTCTCTCCATCAAATATTCAACCTTCAAGTCCGAATAGAGATGGCACCTTAGAAAGTGCAGGGCTGCACACTTGGTAGCCTCATGAAGAGAAGGGGTGCTAGCTTCAGACTAGGTAATACCAGCTCCAAAAGATCGAGCTATTAGGTTAATCTTCACATCCATTGCCTAGGTGAGGTAATTGCTGCCATTCAGAATGAGCTCAGTAAAGTCCCTCTTTGCGATGTCCGACATATTCTATATGTAAGCAAAATTAGAATTTTACCGTAGGTAAAAATATTATTTTACATGCTAATCATTAAATAAGTAAAGTTTGGCTTATATTTATTTAGTAGATAATTATCTAAAAATTACTAGAATTTTCCTAGAAGTTTTCATGATTTTATGCTAATTATCAAGCAATTTTCTCAATTACTATAATAATAGAAAATAAAAAAATAGCAGATAAAATCATGGAATTATGCCACAAAATATAAATCCAGAAATATGAAGCTTTCAATGTGTGCTAAGTCTAAGCTTCAACAAATTTACTAAAGTGCATATACCAAAAAAAAAAATCAATTTCTAGGATTTATTATAATTTTTTAGAATTTTGTCGGGACCCGGGTTTGCAAATCCGGACCCTCTGTGTATTCAGCACTAGTCCAGGATCACGCTAGTGCACACAGTCTCAACATTGGTACATATCACAGTCATAACCAACGAAATAATAAGTACTTTTCTTAAATGTATAAAAGAAATGGTTGATCGACCTTATGGTCGAGTTACAGCGATACGCCTCGCAGGGCGAAAACTTATTAAAATATTCAAAAGCAGCGGAATAAAATAAACTCGTGGCGCCAACCAATTTGCCACAGGCAACTGACTGGGCTCGCTCCCTAGTTCGTCTGTTCCTCCTGATACTCCTCCTCCTGAGCAAGGGTTGCTTCTTCTTCAACTGAAGTTGTGTGTTGTTGTGGGGTGAGTACTTTGAGCACTCAGCAAGTCATGCACAGAATGCAATTCTAATATTCTACATGCATGGCTTAGTACAAAGGATAGGCTATGGTTCATGAGCTGACAAAGATTCAAGGTAAACAAGATAATAGATTGCAAAGCAATAAAAGCAGAGTAGGAATAATAGCTTTCACAAACATTTCAATCAGAAATCATTTTTCTCGTCCTAAGTCCAGTTCATCATTACCAACCCAAGCATTTTCCATAAACAAGTCATTTTCATGAAAATCTAACCCTTGACCGTAATCACGAAGCGATGCTCATTACTGTGAGCACGGCTATTCAATAGGTTGTACACTCTGCAGAGGTTATACACTTTACCCACAAGATACATCAAATACCACCAAGGCAAATAACCGTAACGAAGCCTTTCCAAAGTTCCATCTAAACTCATCTTGCCTGCTAAGGTTTCAACACTTGGAGGGATGGTTACTACACCGGGGCCCCCTCTTGCGCCATGTGAGTTCTCATTCCGCTTCTCCGGGCCTCACACCACCACGACAGTACCAAAGAATAGATTTCCCAGTTTACTCAGCTAAGCCCGTCCCATTACGGAACTTGTGGTTGTATGAAAGACTCAGTTCAAATGCTCGCAAGGTTAAGTCCTTAGTTGACCGAGGCAAGACTAACCAAGTGTGATCTCAATTATCCAAAAACCAATAAAAATCAAATACGACCGCCCAGTTGCCACTCTTGGCCCACCAAAAACCATCTTGCCATTTGCCCCAGTCTAAATCATTTTCCCACCCCGGTTCCTTATCATTGCACCACGTGCCATCATCAACTCAATAACACATGTCTCATTCACAAATCATGTTCCATATCTCTTTAAGTCAATATTTACTTTGGTATTCCAAAATCATGATATGTCCACGTGGCAGGGCTAAGCATACTACTTCGGTCTACTCAACCCATGTTGGCAAATTATTAATGTCCAACTATTAATCCATAACCTAGGGTGACAAAGGATTCATGGCCTACAATTATATAAGACAAGGTGGCATACAGCAACTAGGCTTTTAACTAATCCCAAAATTTATTCAAAGTCATTTCTATCAAATTAGCATGCAATAGTTTAAATCAAAATAATTTGCTCTAATAGGTTCAACATGATCAAACACAACTTGCCTTCAAAAAGTGCTGGTTACGGTTCTGAACTTGCTCTGGTCGAACTTCTCCTCGAAACCTTCGCACTTCAACGCCTCTGCCGTATCGCAATTAAACAACAATAAATAAATAAACAGTAGACAACCAGTGCTCAAAAATTCAATTAAAATTCATAAACAGAAAGATCACAATTTTACAAATTTATAGAAATTGGAATCACTCAAATCGGAGTTAAAACGCAAAAGTTATAAGCATTTGAAGTTTCAAAATATATTTAAAATCAATATACCGAATTAAATAAATATTTTCTTTTTCGGAAAATTAATTATTGCGTCATCTGTGACACGTGTCGTCACCAGAGAGTGACATGTGGCCTTCTTGACGTCATACGGCCCGCTCCGTCTTGCGTCGCCAAGACGACTCGGTCAACTCACTGACAGGTGGGACCCATCGTGACGTCAGCATGACGTCAGCGGTGACGTCAAACGCATGGTGCGTGCGGCTGACGGGTGGGCCCGTGCTGTCAGCGTCTCGTGTGAACAGTGCAAAGTGCGGCTGACATGTGGGTCCGCCTTGTCAGCGACTCATGCACAGTGAGCGGTGCGGTGCCACTGACATGTGGGTCCGTGTTGTCAGCGTCTCGCACGATGAAAACAGCGTGGCATCTGGCGACCCTCGGTTGCATCTAACGGCGGAGATTGGAAGATGAAGTTTACTGTTTTAAGGGCGACGTGGCGGGATCTGGATCGTTGATGCGCGATCGGACGGTCGACGGAGCTCGGGCTCGGTGGAGACGGTGTGGCGGCCCGCTTCACCGGGCTGGGAAGACGGCGTCTTGCGCGGCGTTCCGAAACTCCTCGGCGTGAAAGTGATGCTTCGCGCAACAACGAGGTGAATTCGGGAATGGCACGGCGACGGCGGAGAGTGACCGGCGGCGGAACGCGCGCAAAAACTTCGGCGGTGACTTCTTGAACTTCAATGAGCTCGTCGAGGCGGCGGCGTCTCGGGCGGCGTGGAATGTACGGACGGGTGCGGCGCAAGGTGGGGATCACGACCCGGGTGGCGGCGCATTAAATAGCCCCCTCGGCATCCGTGAAAATCGCGGAAACCGAGGCCCACACGGCGACGGCGGCGGAATCCGACGGGAAATCGAATTGGGTGACGTGGCGCGATGAGAGCCGTCGGATGAAGATTGAGCGGTGGCGCATTAGGGTTTTTCCGAGCGGGCGCCGATTACTCGGCCAATCTTGTTCATCGTGATTTTAATTCTTTTTCGATTAAAACAATTCCGAAAATAAAATAATTCATTTGGGGCATTAAAATATCGAAAAATTCGGAAAATTTCCCAAAAATATTTTAGGACATTTGTGACTCAAATAAAATATTTCTAGAAAAATTTTATTTTAACTTTTCCATTATTTAATTAAGTTGATAAATGGTTTAATTCAAAATAAATCCAAATAATTCCAAATAAATTCCAGAAATTCAAAATACCACTAAAATGCAAGAAAAGCAAAAATTGGGATGTTACAAACTTATTAACTATTTTATAGAGTTATAGGAAACTTTAGAGTCATAAATACAAAAATTTCCATGGCTGGCCCCTATTAACTAGTACTTAAGAGGTTAAAACGCAAAATTGCTTTTTTCATTTTTCGAGAAAAATTGCCTTGTTATGGTACTGTTTGCACCAAAATTTAGGAGGTACGGTTTAATCGGCAATCCGAGATCAGTAGAGTATGGATAGCACACGGTCTGGAGATATTTGGAAATAGTTGGGATTACTTAGGAAACTAAAGCCGATACGGATTTTGTTGACAACGTATCGTATTAGGACTCGGATCGAGCAAAGGGTATATAAGATGAACCCAGGCCGGCTAGGGAGAACACACACCGTAACCAAATTCATATCTACTTTTGTTTTCCTGTCGATTAGCTCCTAGTTTTTGTAACTTTGCCCTGTAATCCGATATTGGTTAATAAAGTTGCGTATCACCGATTGTTGATCTTCATCGATTACACTCCGGTTCGATTTGCTCTGATTTTGCTGCACATCGCCTCTTCAGAGTTGATCTGCCTTATCTTCCGATTAGCTTTGATCGGCTAATCTCTGTTTTGACCTGATCGGCTCTCGGCTGATCAGAGTTACACCCAGGATCGGCTTTGAGTGAGTTCACGATTCTTCCTTACCGATTGCAGGGTCAAATCAGTTAGCACGCTTTGAACCAGATGTTTGTCTGATGTGCTGAAGTTAGAAACCCTACTTCAAGTTTTTAGCGTCAACAGGTACCCTAATTAGGTCACAAACTAAGCAAACTAACGAACTAGATATACATCATTTAAATAATAATATTTAGTGCAATACTATAGCCAAGAATGACATAAAATTAACTGACATCTTGAAACTTGCTCAAATGGAAAGGCATTAAAACACTGATCTCACATACCCATACTTTCTTGTGATGAAAAATGCATTTAATTGAAACACAGTGAGAGCCCATATTGAAAAAAAGAAACAAAATATACCGAAACACAAATTTAATTCTAACCTAGAAAAAAATAACAGTACACTTGATGAACCCTGACAAAAAACAAAAACACAAAATTTGTTTGGCGGCTGCGATGCATATGGAAGGTAATGCCGCTATGTGGCTGCAAGTGTACCAGGAAGAGTATCCCTTAGGAGGTTGGGAGCATTTTATGTCGGCGGTAGAGTCTGAGTTTGGAGCATATGACTCTAGAAGATGTATAAGGGAGCTGATTCAGATAAAACAAATAGGGAATATTGTGGATTACCAAAATCAATTTGCGATTGCCATGTATGAAGTAAGAGCCTACAATAAATCGTGCACTGAAGATTTTTTTGTCAACCATTTTTTTATGGGTTTGAAGGATGAGGTGAGATATGATGTTGAGATTCAGTTGCCAGAATCCGTTCACAAGGCATTTCTGTTGGCTCAAATTCAGGAAGAAAAATGTGAGTGGTGCATATTGAAACCTTCCAAAACAGTAGTGGCCCCGAAGTTAGGTGGAACATATTATAGTGATGGGGCAACTAGACAGAACAAGATGAGCATGGATGAATTGGGAAGAGCTTAGCAATTACAAGAATATAGACGTGCTTGAGGATTGTGTTTCAAATGTGGTGACAAATTTGAAAAAGTCACCAGTGCAAACCAGTGCCACATACACAATTGCATGCGTTGACTGTTGAAGAATTTCTAGAGCACATGAGTGATGAACTACTGCAAATTTTAGAAGATGAAGACAAGGCATTTGAATAGGAGAAATTTAGGTTGTCGGTCCATGCACTGTCAGGTACAGAGGATTATGCCACAATCCATTTACAAGCAATGGTGGGTAGCCAAATTATGTTGGTGTTAATAGACTCCAGAAGCTCTCACATTTTATTAACACAGCTTTTTTAGAGCGTACTAAATACAGAACGGAGCCGATCCCTACAGTACAAGTTTTTGTGGCAAATGGGCAAGCCTTGCTATGTGATCGCCAAGTTCCGTAGCTAGAGTGGTGGACTTAGGGGTATTCATTTTGTACCGATATGAGGGTGCTCCCATTAGGAGCGTATGATGCGGTTTTGGGGATGGATTGGCTCTAGCTCTATAGTCCAATGATCTGTAATTGGAAACAAAAAACATTGGAGTTTATGCACCAGGGTTGTGCTATCAAGTTGTAGGGAGTGTCGCTCAAATCAGTGGATTGGGTAGTGAGGACACCAACGAAACAGCGATACAAATGGAGAAGTTCTAATGGCATATGGGCTATTGCAAAGGGGGTAGAAGGAGTGAATGGAAGATCCATGAAATGCTTCTCTGAATGGATAGAGCATAAGCCTAGGCAGGAATGGGCATTACTTTATGATACCAATGGTGCCCGGTATGGGGTTATGACGACAAACTTGGCTAAGGTTTACAATTAGGTCTTACGAGACCTGAGACCCCTTCCTCTTGTTACTATAGTGGAGGGTGTTCTTCATGGTGTTGCGAAATACTTTGTGGATCGTCATGCTAGAACGTTAGCCCCCATGAGTAATTTTGATATGAAATACTCAAAGGTGATCTGTATGTACATGGAGGAGAAAGGGAAAAGGGGGGAGATGCATAGAGCATTGAAAATGGGAACGAGGGAGTTTTGTTTCGAGGTACTGTGCAAAGAGAAAGCAGGACATGGGACAAACTGGCGTAAAGTTGCTCACGAATGCATTCTACATCGGCAAACATGTGTCTGCACCTGCAACAAGCCTCGTCTGCTACACAAGCCATGCTTGCACATAATGGCTGCCTGCTTAACAATCCGTATGGATCCAAGTATATTCTTGTTGCAGTTCTTCAATAAAGAAGCGGTGACGACAACTTGGAGCGGAGAAATATACGGCTTTTGAGTGGTGGGTTTGTTCACGAAGTATTAGAGAGAGGAGGATACATGGTGGGCTCCTAATGTCATCAAACTCAAGGGCGTAGGGTGATGACAAACAAGACTTATAAGGAACGACATGGACGTTACAGAAAGCGGGCATCGTGCAAAGAAATGCTCTGTTTGTAAGGAGACGGGACAATCTTTCAAGTATTTCCCAATAGTTCAGAGGCCGTGACATTGTTGTACGGGCTTTGCATATGTAATTGTCAGCTCGCATGTCAATGTGATATGTCGAATTCCTATATGTAATGCATGTATGGACATATGATGTGTAATGCATGTATGGATGTTGGATGTGTTATTATCGTATTCTTGTTGTTAGCGTTTGTGGATTGTAATGTATAGTCGCTTTGTTGTATTCAAATTGTATTTGTAATCATTGCATTCAGTTTTATTGTGCATTTAATTTTGTACTAAGGTTGTTTTATTCAATTGCAGGTATGGCGAATGACAAGGAGTACAAGTTGTTGGACCCAGTGATCGACGCGACTCATCAGAGTTGCTTGGCCACCTTGCCACCTCCAGAGGGGGGGCCACCGTTTGAGCTTAGTGCCTTTCACTTGTGGACCCCAATGAGAGCATGACGGGTGGACCCCCGATGGATTCCTAGGTTTGTGCACTTTTCCCACACTTTCCTTACTATATCTTGTGCATTTGAACCAATAGTTGTGAAAATGTTTTCCTACAAGCTGAGAGCGGCAGGTTTACTGCCTATAGCACAGATGGTGGAGGCGACTGTCGCCGATGTGCATGACAGGCGTGGTGCCTCTAGGAGGTTTCCGTATAACAGGAGCTTGCTTAGCGCTTTGGCAGATCGCTGGCGACCGGAGACGTATACGCTTCACCTCCTGTGCGGTGAGATGGCGCCGACACTGGAGGACGTGAGCTACCTTCTTGGCCTACCTTGCACCGGGGACGCGGTAGTGCCTGACGACGTCCACCCGGAGTGGCAGACGGAGCTCCTAGCCCGTTTCGCAGACTTGCTACCAGCTGACCGTGGGTACACACCTTTCACTTCTGCGCACGGTCCGATGCAGAAGTGGCTGATACAGTTTTACGTAAGTGACATTAACTTTATCTAAATTTTAATTCATTGTCTCTTAAAGTTGTCAAACTGACCATTACTTTTTGTAGCCCAAGAGGATGGCAGATGGAGCAGGGGAGTACGTTGTTAGTCGCCACTTCGAGGCGTACCTCTTGTGGCTCTTCAGCTGGGTTTTGTTTAGCTCCTCCCACGGGGACACCGTCGACAAGCATATGATCCAGTACGCGAGGTCGATCGCAGACACCGACATCGAGGAGATCCCGCAGCTAGCGTGGGGACCGACTATGTTGGCTGCCACGTACCAAGGTCTTTGCGACGGTTGTCGTCGCGTAGGGGACTTGTCCATTCTCACGGGATGTCCTCTGCTACTTCGGCTATGGTCTTTCGAGAGGTTCCAGATCGGCCGGCCGCAAATGGATCTGGGACCCTACGGAGCAGACTTCTACAGCGCCCCCGAGGATGACGTCGATCGTCCTACCATGGGGACATTGTGGTGCCGTCGACGAGTTAGTAAAATGACCTTTACCATGAATTATGCAATAATTTCAAAATTTTTTGTCTAACTTCGGACTAATCCTTTTTTGTAGCCCACGTACACGCCTGTCACGTCACACGCTTCGTACCCTGAGTACATAGCGATGTTCGACCAACTGACAGATGATCACGTCATCTGGCGTCCTTACCTCCCTGAGCTGGTAGCTGCGTGAGCACCTCATGCCCTATCCTTGCAGTGCACCCGTGACGCCGCCTTTTGGTTGACATGGTTCCACCTGGTGTTCGATGTGTACGATAAGACGTACGCCGTGCATGGTGTCATGAGGCAGTTCGGCCTCCGCCAGGTCTTCTCCATCCCCACTGGTGAGGTTGTTCCACTGAGCGTGCACACGTGAGTGCTCTTCAGTTGCATTATTTTTTGTGATGTTTGCGCTACTAACGTCATTGCTCTTGTTCTCATGCAGGATCACATGGAAGGGGTTCGTTGGTGGTGCGAGCTGGGTGACACGTATGTTCCCTCATGCTCAACAGTGGGTGCACGCGTTGGCAAACGCTCACAAAGAGGCTGCCCCGTACGACCCTGGCACGTACAACGAGTACATCCGGTGGTTCACTCCACACAAACGCATTCGCGTTGTGCGTGTCGTTGACTCGCCTCCGAGGCACATGCCCTCCACAGTGGACACCTATCCCACGCAGCTAGACTCAGTGTTTTATCGCTCGGTTAGTACTTCTTTCACATGCCTTCCAATGTATCGTTACTGTAATTGTGCGAGCTAACTAGTATTTCAATGCGTGCACAGAGTGACCTTGCCAGGGAGACCATGGAAAACGTGGACGCACTACTAGCACATGTAGACAGGGCTGGCAGGCTCAACATTGCGATGGACTTCCTGATAGGGATGTTGCAGCGTGTACGCTAGAGGGTCGCCTGTATCGTCCAGCTTACGTCCTGTAGGAGGCCTAGGGACGACACCGTCGTACATGTTCATGAATGTGCCTCAGCTGTACGGGGTCGACACGTGCCACAGGCCACAGCTGGCACACCACACACGCAAGCGGCCCCCCTCTTGACATGCCAGGGGGATCTAGTTGATAGCATTCCGTGCCATACGTCCCTATGACTATAGGTACACCACGTTATCTCTTTTCATCTTTTATGTTCTTCATGTTATGTGCTGTACTAACATGAAAACTTTGTCAACAGCAGCCCATCCAGTACCAGACCAGAGCACGAGCACCTCTGCTGAGTTCTCTCTGCTCGACGAGTCGACTTGGACTACTTCGTAGATCCTTAACAGCAGCCCACGGGTGCGGTCCTTGGCCCCTCCCAACTCACTGATGTGTCCAGCCCGAGTCATCCATCACAGGACATCTTCGCTACTCCTCCAGCACTAGTACGGCCTGCTAGGAGTACTCGTGGACAGGCCCCTAACCAGTTGATGTATCCCTTTGGGCATGTGCAGAGCCGTAGGAGGCTTGGGACCACACGAGTAGCACCGCGCATGAGTCGTAGTTAGGTTTTTTTCCTTTCATACAAGATGTACTAAACATAATATTTTTTCAGATTATATAACATTCAAGTATGGTACTTTATTTTGTTACGTTATCTTCTATTACGATATCACGTGTCGCCCCCTCGCAGTAGTTTTTTCAGGACGATTAAACACATACATCAGCTTTATCAGTGCTATTTACAAACACAGTACTATTAGTTTTATCAAGTCGATTGGATGGCACACACAATAGCTTTCTCAGTACGATGTGACAGCATGCTGCTATCACCTTTTTAGACTGATTCGACAACACTCTGCATACCACCAAGCGACAAAGCACTACCATCTCAGACCGATGGACAAGACACTGGCGACCTCAGAGCGAAGTGACAACACCCTGCCAACCACCACTTTTTAAGACTGAAATGACAAAACGCTGCAGCCCGCTTTTTTAGTCGAACGGGCGATAGATAATAAATTGATTGTTCGTGGGCGACAGAGGCAGCGCGCCCAACCCTATATAAGGGCGATAGCTGCCCTTTATACTACCCGCCTGCCTTCCTTATCACCGAGCAAGACCAAGAGGAATGGCAGAACCGAGAGAAGAGATAAAAGAAGAGAGAAGGGAAGGAGAAGAGAAAAAAAGAGAGGGAGGAAAAAATAAAAAGAAGTAGAGGGTCAACCCAAAATGCCGAGGCGTGCAAGTGGAAAGGGAAAGGGAAAAACAAAGGAAGAGGGATGTCACATACCAGGATCTCTTCCTACCTCGCGGGGTTGTCCCACCGATGTGTATGTGCGGAGATCCTTGCAGGCTTGTCCGCTCTTGGGAAATTACAACTTGGAATAGGAGATATTAGAAGTGTCGTAACTACGCCTTCGACCCGCCGGAGAAGAGCCTAAAGAATCGCCAGATAATAACAATCATACATGTTTCGTAATATTTTTACATGAAACTTTGCTAATTTATATTTCATACAATCGCCTCAGACACTGTGTGAATTTGAGAAGTTGTTTGACATGGAGATCAACTACAAAGACCAAAGGCTCCTTGATCAAGCCAACTGGGATGAGGAGCTCAAGCGGTAGCTACAAGAGCAGCGTGATGCCGCACGCGAGGAAGCACGTAGAAAGGAAGCGGAGGAGAAGGAGGCCGAGAGAGAGAGGAAGCGAGAGAGGGCACGTCGTTCTAGAGAAGCCCCACCGGAGGCATGGGTGAAGGGGAAGTGGCCTCAATGCACTCAGTAGACGTCAAGTTATGCTCCTCCTAGTTTCAAGTTGTAATAAAGAGTGTGGCCTACCTTATTTTTCGCAGTAACTTCTGATTTGAGAATCGCCCTCTCTCTAATCTCCCTCTCCCACCCTCGTTTTGTGACATCTAGTTGACCGTTCGAATTCCCTATTCTAAGATCCATAGCCATAGAATGTATGATTCTGTGACATGTACCTATGTTGTATCCCAATTATATGAATTCCTTCTGCATCTTTCGTGTTGTTCACATGCTGTACTACTGTAATTGTCATACTTATTACGCTTTGTAATATAAATGATTTATTCGGTATTTTAATATGATTTCTCGTGAAATTTGTCGTCAAAGAGATTGAAGAATAGCAAAATTTGAATTTTTTGTCAACCCAAAGACACTGAATAATAATTTTTGTAAAATACTACATGAATTATCACTGATAAATATGAAATTTTTGTCAACCAAAAGATATTGAATAATAATTTTGTTAATTACTACATGACTTATCCTCGCGATAGCGTAGCAATTAGCAGCACGGAGGGGAGGAGGCCATGGTGGGCCAACACCAAATCCTTGGCGAAGGCAGTGTGGATTGCAGTTTTTCACGGGCTAGAGAGGGTGGTTTTTCACCGAGGGTGATAGAGCAGGCGAGGGAGTACGGGAGGAAGAGCATGGTATATTTTTCCAATTTGAAAAAAAATTGTCATACTAAAAAAAATCGTTAATATTCAAAAGTTACAGCGAATTTTCGAACGAAATCAATGTATAAAATATCTGGCATAAATTTAATTTTCTAATATTCCACAATTTTCATACTTTAATTTTCTAATATTCTACAATTCTCAGAAGCATTATATGTGTGGCTCTTGTAATACTTATCGAGGATTACATTTATTTTTGCAATTTCTAAATAAATGAATTATTAAAAAAATTCAATTTATTTAAGTCGCTATTCCAATATGCGACAGAGACAACTGCGAATAACTCTTGAAAGACCATGTGGAGGTCTATCCTTGTGTGTGATGAGTAATTGACAAGATTTGAGATTGGTTTGATTTGAACTTGAGTTTGATTTGAATTGGATTTTTGATTTGAAGCAATTTGAGTGTTGGTTGCTTTTCCCAGTGCTACTGGCATGGGGGCGGCAGCACCGGACCTTTGAGTGAAGTTATGATTGATTAATGATTTTAGGATAACCATTGAATATATGTGTGGGCATTGCTATGTGAAAGGTTTTTCCTTGTCTTTGATGGTTGCAGGGCGACAGTGCTAGATCATGGTAAGGCGGAGGATGACCGGGACTAGGCGAGGAGCGTCGGAGGTTTAGACGGTCGGGAGATCGCCGGAAGTTGATCGGAGACGGAGTCCGGGCAAGCCAAGAAGACAAGGAAAGGAGATGATGATAGCTAGATACCGCGTGGATCAATGAGGGTCGTTGGATCGCGGTCTAGTTGATAGGTTAGCGGGTCTAGGTAGTATGCTTGGAAAACCGTGCAAGAAAACCTGGTATGTATGTGGGTTTTGGATTAGCCCTTGCATGGCTGTGTGAGTGGGCAAATTCTAGCCCTTAGATGAGTTCTCTAGGGTTGAGGGCTGCATCTAATGGTGATAGGTGGCCCAAGGGTAGTATAAATAGGGGTGGAGGTGTAGCCTCCTCCCCTTGAAGGTTTTTGAGGTTTTTGTGCTCCTTTGAGCTTGCCCACCTTGTTGTGGTGCTTTGTAAACCTTCTCCTTCCAGAAATGCAAATCTTTTTCATTTATGCTTGAATTTACATTACGCACTTACTTTATGTTTTAAATTCAACATTTAAATTCAGCATTTCAATTCCTGCAATTTACTTTCTTGCAATTTGGATTTGCCTCCCCTCCTTCTAAATACTGATCTTGGATGTTTTGAGTATGTTCATATAGTTTTACATCTCTTTTGCACTTTAGGATAGAGTAGAGATCATCTTTTATATTAAGTTGCAACTCTGTCCAGAACTTGTTCTTCATGCAATAGTCAATGTTTGATTTTTAGAAAAATATAGAAAAATCATTTTTGAGTGATTCTTATTCGAAATTGTACGGGACTCTCATATCCATCTGTGTAAAAATTTGGGAGTCAACTAGTCACACAGTTTGGGCGTCATAAAGTGAAAACCGAGCCCCAAACTTTCTGCTCAAAGTTCCTGATTGTCTATGTTCTTTGATTTTTGATGATTTTTATGCAAGGATTTTTGAGGTGAACTTTGGTGGAGAGATTCAGAACTCAATTGGTCATAGGGAGAAAAATGTTCAAAATTTCTTGAGCACCAGAAGTCCACCAACCTCTTGTTCTAATTGAGGACAGTTTCTGGAAATTCTGCTTTTGCTTTTCTGAAAGTGACTTTTGTGATTTGAATTGATCTCCTTTCTAAAAGCAAGAGTTGGATTGATTTCTCTTTATTTTGGACACTAGAAAACCAGGATTGTGACTCAAAAATCCCCACATATTTTATGTTACTTATCCATGCAAGTTAGGGGTACACATAGTTGTCTAGTTATTCGGGTTGTTCACGATTTCCTTTGCGCGATCTTGTCGAGGTATTAGTTGGAGTATTTGGGGGGAAATTTTTATTTGTGACCATTCACCCCCCCTCTGTTCGTCATCTCGATCCTTCAACTCTCTATCGCAATTCCGAATTGTGATAGCATCTCTATCACAATTCTGAACTACGACATACCTTTGTCGCATTTCCAATTTGCGACAGAGGCGTGTCGCACTTTGAAAGTGCGACAGGTGGGTATTTTTGTTATTTTTTTGACATATTATTCCTGTAATTTTTTTAAAAAATATATTATTTTAAAAAATTTGGTAAAGGGCCCTAACGTTGTCGCAGAAGATAAAAGTATTGGAAGAGAGTATGCAATGCAACTCCTAAAGATGCCCCTGGAGCCAACAAGCCTCAGCCATTGTGTTTGCCGCAACACTATCCTCAGCTTCGGCACTAGAATGGGAGATTGATTTCTACCGTTTGGACCACCAAGACGAATGCAGTATGCAAAGGTCGAGCAGCTTGTGTTGGGGCAGCCCGCCCAATGGCCATCGGTGTGAGTGACAAGCTCAATAGGGGAGGGGAGAACACGCTTGACCGAAAGAATATTAATGTGAAAATGGGGGCGCATAGAATTTTCCAGTTAAATACATTAATTAACTAGATTACTAAGCTGTATTAAATGTTAACTTTAAATCTATTTTTTGTAACTTTTTGAACAATTTATTTGAATTATTTACTTATAAATATTTATCAATTTTAGGAATTAATTAAAGCTTAAAATAAATTATTCATAAATTAAATTGAACTAATCAGTTTAGTCACATAATATTTTCAATCTGAAAATATTTATTTAAATTCAATGTATCCAAACATGCACCTTTAAATTTCTTGGAATTCTTTTAAGGGCGTTTCATATTTGTTGGGATTCATTTGATTTCCTATCATTCAAAAAATCGAAAGTCAATTCTAAATCCAATCTTCTCATGGGTGGCTGACCTCTCTCTCTCTCTTGACATTGGGTTGTCGGCCCACTCTTTCCCTCCCTCCCTCTGTTGCCTGAGCTATCACAGAATCACAGGCGATTCCCGAATTCCTCAACCTATCTCCTCCATCCCTGCATTCTCTCCTCGCCTATGCCCCCACTTCGGCCCAACCTATCTGCCGCTCGGCAGCTTCGCTCCAGAAACTCAAACATGAGTCGCCTCATCTCTCGCGGATTTAGAGCCTACCACTAATGACCAGTGGCGTATCCAGGATTTTGGGTATGGGTGGTCCAACTTGGCATAAATTTTTTAAATACCGTAAATCTAACATGCCAATATAAAATACAAGTATAGAATTTACCAAAAGTGCATCATGATATATTAATAAGGTGTTTTACGAACACCTTAAAATCAACAACTAAGTATGAAATTTGACTTAAAGAAACTTACACGACTACAATAATTTGAAAAAGATTACAGTACTACTTCTTGTTGGATCTACGCTTTCTAATGGCCATGAAAGTGTCCATTATATCTTCTTCATTCACTTTAAAGAAAATATCTCGCTCAATAAATGTGACTAGACAATCGTTCACTAAAACAGATTAACTTATGTTCACTAAAATAGTAATTTCTGATGATCCCACTGTTAGATTGATGTGAAATTTTAACTACTGAAACTAGACTCAATTTTCAAGCTAACACAACAAAAATCAGCTCGATCGGATCTACGGATCTAAAGTTATTTTCTTCGCAATTTTACTAAATCAAACGCCAGACCAAATAAAAACAGATTGACTCACGTTCACCAAAATAATAATTCCTAAAGATCCTACCGTTGGATTGTTGTTAAATTTTAACTGTAGAGACTAGATGCAATTTTGAAATTAACACAACAAGAATCAATCCGATCGGATCAACGAATCTAAAGATATTACCTTCACAATATGACTGTCATGTTCACCAAAAAGCTCAAATTTTTGGGTGGGCGGGGCCCACCCGGCCCACCCTCTAGATCCGCCAGTGCTAATGACTATGGGTGCAATCGGTTAGAATTCGGTTGAATATCACTTTTATTATATTTCTAAATTATATTTTTTATCGGATTCGGATAGCACTGGATACAAATACGGTACGGATAACATCGGTTATAGATTCGAATCAAATACGGAATGAAATCGATATGGTATCAGATATTTTTATCAGATATCACGCGAAAATAGATAATGCCTTAGTATAGAATATGACTTAATAGTAGAGCACCACCAGGTTAGCTTCAGCTCAGTTTTTCACTCACTATAAATAGATGGTTGATATGGCATATTTTGAGTATAACAATCAAACAATTACATGATGCTTATAGAAGAAAAAACTTATGAAGAATCACACATAATAAAATTAGCAAAAATACAATGCGTATGCACCAGGAGAATGTTCTGCTAAAAAATTAGGACTAGCAGCTATTTAACACGTCGTACTGCACTTGTGATTTCCTCGGGCCCCACGCGATGGCCATGATCGTGTGTTGCTTGCAAGCAAACATGGCACAGCGGTTCGGGACAAATGGTTGTCGCCTATCGCCGAACAGTAGCTACGACAGTTGTTGCCTCCAACCCACGCGACGGCCACAATCGCATGCATCGCTTGCATACACGACACAGCGGTGCAGGGTCCAATGGATGGTCGCCATCCGTGGTAGACTAGTAGTTGGGGACGGAAGCCGAGGCGAGGGTGAGGGCGCGCGGCTGGGCTGTGGAGGACGATTCGGATATACGATTTAATTTGATCGCATATATCGAAAATAAATTTAAAATATTCTGACCCGATGGATAGTATTTTTTTACCTAAATTTGAAATAAAGTATTTGAAATCGATACCGAATCTAATCCGAAAATATCCGGTCAGTCGGTCTATTAAAAATTATCCGAACCGACACTACTACAGACTGCTTCATCCGTGACCCCATCACTGTCGGGTAGGCCTAACCCGGCAGTGATAAGAAAATATCAATACCGGTTTATATAAAAAAAACCGGTAGTGATTTATCATTGCCGGTTTTTGTTTTTAACCGGCAGTGACAAGACCATTTTCACTGCCAGTTTTACTCCAGAACCGGCAGTGATATTACTGTTCCCCAAAATTAGTTAAGATACAGAATATATCAAAGCATAATTAGTTAAAAAACAGAACATACTAGCCATGTACCTGTGCGTTGCAATGAAACTTAATTTATGATAAAAAATTTATTTGCAAAGCGCACTAACAATGGTAAAGTTGAGTAATTAAAAAGCAGTGGCAAAAGTGGGTAATTTCGATGAAGTGACGCAGGCAAAGGTGGGTAATTAAAGAGCAGTGGCAAAGGTGGGTAATTTTGATAAAGTGACGCAGGCAAAGGTGGGTAATTAAAGAGCAGTGGCAAAGGTGGGTAATTTTGATGAAGTGATGTGGGAAGAAACTCTCACTTTATATAGTAGAGATTGAATAGGGACAGATAGTGCGCTATAGATTTCAATGGAATTGTGATAGATTTTCCATGTCTGTGGATTTTTGTTCTTCTACAGCCAATTGAGTAATTAAGAGCATCTAATACATTGTCCATACAACATTTAGTGACATTTCAGAGAATATCTCGTTATCGCTTTTAATTAATGGGTGATTGAGTTTCAATTAGCATGGGTCGATTACAAAATTAAGAACATAAGAAAGAAAGAAGATGGTAGCCAAAAGAGTCAGCTGAGCTAGCACAAAGAATGAGACCGGTGGAAGTCTGTACGTAAGGGTTTTGAACTCTTCAGAATCTCGGCCTCTGCGTGAGCTTCTCTTGAGCACCTCGGCGCTTCTTTCGATCTGCACTTTGGTCCGCGTGAAAGGCCACCGCATGGTCGGCGTCGGGTCGAGAGGGTCAAACCAGTGCCAAAAATCAAAGTCTAAATCACAAGTCATTTGCTAAATTCATATTCCCTAATGCCAAAATCCAATCCTTCACCATTAAAGCCCCCCAACTCGAGGCATATGCCCTCAACTCCCCTTGCTAAATCGCTACCAAATCTGCAAAGAAAACGATCCCATATAGACGAAGATTAAATGCGCACAGAATCATATGCGATGAAAACGCAGTAAGGAAGGCGAAGGGATCGATACCTTGGTGAGAAGCTCCCACGCAAATCCGATGGCCTCCTCCTTGAAGTAGTTCCCCGGACGGTTCCCGATCATCTCGAAGAAGGTGTGGTGGTAGGTGTCCTTCCCCACGCCGAGGTCGTTGTGCTTGCCACCGCACGGATGCACTTCTAGGTGTCGCAGCGGCCGAGCGGTGAGTCCGGCGCCAGCGCCTTGAGGAAGACCGGCTTGAACTGGTTCATCCGGTGTTGGCGAACAGCGGCGTGGGGTCGTCGACGAGGACGACAGGCTCGACAGCCACAGCGTGTCGCGACTTGGACTCGAAGTATGAAATAAAGGTCTCCGGACCACTGGGCCGCCACTCGGCGAGGCCTCCATCGGCGGCCGGGCGGCAAATGATGAAGGCGGGAAGGAGGAGATCTGGATGGCGGCGGCGGGCAAAACCCTAATCTTGGCACGGCGGTGATTGCCGGGAGGGGAGGATTTGAAGCGATTGATTGCCGTGGTGGGGTTGAAGATCGGGAGGGCAAGGCGGGATTGCGGCGGATTAGGCGGGGGAGATGGGAAATCGATCGGGCTGCGTGTGGAGCTAGGGGCGAGTGTGCGGACCGGGAGCCGAGATCGCGACCCTGGTGGGCGGGGGCGGCGCAAGGAGGCGCGGCGAGGAGCCGAGGAGTCGTGGCTGGGAGTGGGGGCGGCGCGAGGAGGCGCGGGCGAGGGGCGGGGCGGCGCTGTGTACGTGTGGAGTGAGGGGGTGGGGGTTTGGGGGGGGGGGTGGTCCCACGGAAGAACGGACCGCTGCCACCAACTCGTGTTTTATAATAGTAGAGATTAAACACTTGTAATTTATCTCACGCAGAACATTTTTAGTCCATAATTACATATTTATTCCTAATTTTATATACAAAATATAATGGGCCAACGGCTTTTAACCGTTTGAAACCCAAAATGGCGCAAACTATATCCAAAAGTCGTCGTCCTCCTCCTCCTCCTCCTCGCGCCAGAGCTACTGCCGGATGACTGATCGGAGTTGCGGCGGTGCTCCTCCTCCTCCTCTTCTGAATCCGATTCGATGGTGGAGTTGGTCTTGCCCCAACGCCGAAGGAGCTCGTCGCAGCCGTGGTCGTCGTCGTCATCGCCCTCCTCCTCCTCCTCTGCCTCCTCTTCCTCTTCCTTCTCCTCCGCCTCCTCCTCCTCCTCCTTCTTCTCCTCCTTCTTCTCTGGCAGCGGATCAGTGCTTTGCCTAGTATGTGCTCGCTTCTTGGGGGGGCATTCCTACAGCAATGGTGGATTGTGTGGAGCGCCATAGATTGAGTTGCTGCACATTATATAGAGGAGGAATGGGAAGCCCAACAGTTACCAAAATAGGGAAGCGCAACAGTTGGCAGAGGAATGGGGAAGAGCGACAGTCGTTGGCGGCGGGAGTTGGAAGGTTCATATTATCACGGCCGGTTCTAACTTGAACCGGCAGTGATAATATTATCACTGTCGGTTTTAAATTCACCCGGTAGTGATAATATTATCACTGCCGGTTTTAAATTAAACCGCAAAGATGATAAACGATGTACGCCGAATGGTATAATCGGCATCGATAAAGTCATTTGGGTGGGAAACGACTCAATTTCACTGCCGGGTTTAGATAGAGAACCGACAGTGAATGTATTAGTGATGGTTCAACAGTGTAACTGGCAGTGATAAAGTGAATTGCGTGGGAAACGGCAGCCATATCACTGCTGGTTTTTGAGATAGAACCGGTAGTGATATATTACTGCCGGTTCAATAGAATAAATCGGCAGTGATAATATGGCACTATATATACCCTGGCTCCCTTCCCCAAGCTGTCCAGAACAGAGAGGAGCTCTGTTCTTGCTCGATTGGGGTCGAGAGGGGGCGAATTTTTGCTCTCAAATTTGGTGTAATTCGTTTCTAACTTGTGATCTAAGGTTCATATATTGTTTAGTTGGATATTACGTTCTATTGTACATACATAAAGTCACTGGCCAAGTGCTATGACGACTACTCATGTTGCCGAAAGGATTCATCCCATCCGTACTGAGTCTGAACCTTATATTCCTCATATCATATGCAAAGTGTTTCTTGTATTTTCTATCGATATTCTTTCACTGCGCGGAGTCAGCAGGGTGTCTAAGCATTCCATCCTTTTTACGCTCCTTGGCGTGCCATCGCAGCAATTGAGCATGCCTTTTGTTCGCAAACAGACGCTTCAGACGGGGGATTATAGGGAAATACCACACCACCTTGGTCGGAGGTCTTTTCTTCTTACAGTGCCCCTCGATATCGTCATCGCCGCGCTTATACCGAGATGCCTTGCAAACGGGACATGCATCCAAATTTGCAAACTCATTGCGATACAATATGCAATCGTTTGGACATGCGTGTATTTTCTGCACTTCCAGTCCCAACGGGCAAACAAACTGCTTGGCCTGGTACGTGGTTGCTGGCAACACGTTACCCTCTGGAAGGACATCTTTGAAGAAACCTAACAGCTCTGTGAAACTCTTATCGGACCAACCATTGCTTACCTTCAACTGCAGCAGCGTAAGCACAACATGCAGCTTTTTGAACTCCTCTTTGCAGCCTGGGTACAAGGGTGTTGTAGAATCCTCTACCATACGTTAAAACTTCTAAAAATCCCTTTCACTCGTGAGGTCCTCCTCCCCATTATGCAATATCTGTTCTAGTTCATCTTCATGGTCATCGATAAATGTCTCTTCATGGGTGTCGACGAACGTATTTTTCACCACGGTCGAGTCGTTGTCTTCATCATCATCAATCAGATGCCCTTCACACACAATCTCATATTCACCATGCTCGGTCCAACACCTATAAGCGGGCTTGAAACCCCTTGAAGCAAGTGTGCACGGATCGCCTCAAGGTTCGAAAATTGCTTCTCATTCTTGCAATCGATGCACGGGCAACAAATATAGTCCATCGGCTTATTTGACTTGTACGTCAGTGGCTAGCGTCGAAAACTAGTCACACCGTTAAAGTACTCTCTATCACGACGGTCCGCTTCATACATCCATCTTGATCCATCTACAAATATTTACAACAAATAAAATCTCAGTAAATCAATAAGTGCTCACAAATTGTTTTATACATTTAATTTGTTATGTAGTGTTAATTAATCTAGAAATTTTCATTACTTATAAATCTATATCCAAATCTCGACAATTCGGGAACCAGTCCCCCGCCGAGCTTACTTGTTGAATGAGGGATCAACCTAGGGCCCCTTTTTCGCAGAGGGTATAGCTTCCAAGGTCCTACCGAGCTACAAAGACAATCGCAACGGGCAGGGAGATTGTTTTAGCCTGGTTCGGGCCTCTCGCTAAGGAGATAACAACCCTACGTCCAGTGATTGAACTGATGTGTGTAGGTCCTTTACAATGTGCTATGCTCTGCATACATGTGTGGAAAGTAGATGGATGCCAACCCCAAACCCTTCGCGGGAGGAGGTATTCATAGGGGATTACAGGCGACAAAGCATTTACTACAGGGGGCGCGCTACTGTGCTGGACGTGTGTAGAGCTGTTGCCGCGCCACCCGCCGGGCACCATGCGACGTGGGTACAGTAGGCGTAGATTGCGGGAGCGCAGACCACGGGCGGCCGCGCAGTTAATGCCACGTCTTCTTCGTCGACCGTGCCCGGCTTTTGGGAGAACCTCGAGGCTCCTCCGGTTGACTCGTTCGCTTGGTCGGGGACCCCCGAGCATAGTCATACTCGGGGGCGTACTTACTCGAGGATGAGGTTGGTCCGGAGATCGGGTGACCCGAGAGTCTTCTCTGGCGACGACCCGAGCATGCATATGCTCGGAGCCCGCGGGGGGGCTATGGTCGACTACCGGGCATATTCAATCCCCGACAGCTAGCCCCCGAGGCTCAATGGGGAAATTCGCCTTGCTAAGCCGTCCGCCTTAAGCCTCCAGACTTCTTAGAGAGGGATTGGAGCCCCGCGACGAAAAGCTACCGCAGCATCCGAGCAACACAGCTCGGGGATAACAATCTCGCGGCGAAAAGCTACCGCAGCATCCGAGCAACACAGCTCGGGAATAACAATCTTGCGATGGAAAGCTACCACGGCATCCGAGCAACACAGCTCGGGGATAAAAATCTTGACCGAGGTCCGACCGGTATAGCGCAGCGGAGGTGCAAGGTCACGACGGTTCCTTCCCTGCGAAGCCTCGCTGACACAGCTCTGACAGTTTTTCGAGAACCGCGCCGTTTGAAAACCGCTGCAGCACGCGTCAGTATATATCAAAGCTCTGGCTTAAATCCGGTAGAACTAACACTGGTGCCGTTGTCAAGCGTTTCTTCAACTCCTGAAAACTCCGCTCACATTTCGGCGTCCATGCAAACTTCTTCTCCTTCTTCAACAGTTGCGTAAGAGGTCTCGCAATCGTTGAGAATCCTTCAATAAATCGGCGGTAATAACCGGCCATTCCAAGAAAACTACGGATTTGAGTCACCGTCTTGGGTGGCTCCCAATGCAACACTGCTTCCACCTTACTTGGATCAACTGCGACCCCTTCGGCAGTCACCACATGTCCAAGAAATTCCACCTTGTTCTTCCAGAAGTCACACTTGCTAAACTTAGCGAAAAGTTGCTGCTCTCTTAACTTCCCCAGAACTAGCTTCAGATGTTCGGCATGCTCTTCTCTCGTCTTGGAGTAGACTAAAATGTCATCTATGAACACAACAACGTACTTGTCCAGGTATTCCATGAAAACCTTGTTCATCATGTTTATGAAATATGCAGGTGCATTTGTCAAACCAAAAGACATAACTGTAAACTCGTAGTGCCCATATCTTGACGAAAATGCGGTCTTCGGCACATCCTCCGATCTAATCTTCAGCTGGTGATATCCTGATCGTAGGTCAATCTTGGAGAAAACTCCGGCTCCTCTCAACTGATCAAATAGGTCATCGATCCTGGGTAATGGGTACTTATTCTTTATAGTGACTTCATTCAAAGCTCGGTAATCCACACACATCCGATAACTTCCGTCCTTCTTCTTAACAAATAGGACCGGTGCTCCCCATGGTGACGAACTTGGTCTGATAAATCCCTTATCCATTAACTCCTCAATCTGCTTCTTCATTTCTACCAGCTCATCGGTTGACATCCGATAAGGTCTCTTAGCTATCGGGGCTGTTCCCAGTACTAACTCGATTACGAACTCTATGTCCCTCGTCTGTGGCATCCTGTAAATCCTCTGGAAACACATCAGAGTATTCTCTGACAACTGGTACATCTTCTATGCTGACGGCCTCCACACTATTGACCATCAACTGTCCATCCCGAATGGCAGTTGCCTGAAACTCTATTCTTCTCCCACAAGGGCTCTCGACTGATATGACTCTTCGTCCACAGTCTAATACAACCTTGTGTTTATACAACCAGTCCATTCCCAAAATAACATCTAGGGTCTGGGTATCTAACACCACTAAGTTTGCTAGGAACTCTGTCCCATCTATAAGCAACTTTACCCCAGAACATCCTACATCAGATCGGAGTTCTGATCCCGGGGATTGTACTAGCAATACGTGCCTAAGGTTCACCATTTTCAACCCATTGTTCACAGCAAAAATCCGGGATATAAACGAATGTGAAGCTCCAGAATCAAATAAAACTGTTGCAGGTACTGAGTTGACAAGTAACTTACCCAGTACGACGTCCGATGTATTCTGACCTTGCATCGCGGGGTGACATGATTCACCCTGCCTCTTACCACAGTCTGTGTGGCAGCTCCAGATTGTGTAGCTCCACGGCTTGCTCCTGGCGCAGGTGTCTTCGTTGGAGTAGTTCCAAGGTTGAAGCGAACTGGTGTCACTCCTCCTCCCTTCTTAGGACAATAATTGGCAAAGTGCCCCGGCTCGTGCATTTAAAGCACGCCTCCTCACCGATCACTGGCTTCCTGTGTTGCATTCCCAAGCTGTGTTGGTGTCTGGAAATTTTGTCCGACAGGTCTTGGTACTGGCGGCGGCGTCGTCACCACATTCCTTGGCTGAAATCTGAAGAACTAGTTTGGGGCAACCCTCAAACGCTGCGCCCCTGGCGTGCTCCCTGCTGTGCCATCCTGCGCTTCCGGTTGTCCTCCAGCTCCTTGCGCTTGTCCTCCAATATCAGCGCCTTGTTCACTAGCTCCTGGAAGTCCGGAAAGGTGTGGGTTATGAGTCCCACCTGCAACCCTGAATTCAGTCCTTTCATGAAACGGGACTGCCTGGCCTTGTCCGTTGCTACGTCCTCAGGTGCGTAGCATGCCAGCTGCGTGAACTTATTCAGATATTCGGACACTGGTTGATTGCCTTGCTTCAGTGCCCTAAACTCCTCCTTTTTCAACTCCATTATGCCTTCGGGCACATGATACTGCCGGAAAGCAATCGTGAACTCCTCCCAGCTGATGTCCTGCGGGTGTTCATGAGCAACACAGTAGTTTTCCCACCATTCAGCGGCAGTTCCTTCAAGCTGATGAGAGGCATAGAGTACCCTCTCATTTCCTTCGCACTGGGTAATGTGCAACTTTCTCTCTATCGTCCTCAGCCAATCATCTGCCTCCAATGGATTGGCATTTCCGAAAATGTAGGCGGCGAGTCCTCATGAATTCGACGACCTCGAGTGTGGCCTCTGCCTTTGGGTTGACTGGTTAGCTTAGGCGGCGGCGGCAGGCGGTGACTGCTGCATCTGCTGCATCATGGCATGCATTAACTGAGTCTGTGCCGCAAGGAAGGCTCCAAGGTTCTGCATATCAACTGGCAGTGCTGGTTGGGGTCCTTGTCCTCCGTCATCGGTGTTTCCAGCTGAGCGTGAACCACTTCCATTTCCTCCTTGGTTTCCACGGTGTTCACCATCATCGATTGCTCCATGGTTTAGAGACGAGAGGAAATAGGAGTAGACAAGTAGTGGAATACTTATGCGGGGTCAAAGGTGAAATAGCAAAATCCAACTTTATTACTTTATTACTTTATTAATACTGAGGTATGGTTGCTCACAATGCCTATGGGCCATGCAACACATACCCATCACTCACAAGCATGAAAGAAGCAAATCAAGCTAATACTCTGGAGTCAAACGCCTCTAAGGGTGACTCTTATTCAAGACGCGACTCAATGCAGGAGTCTCAACTGCTAATCCTAACGCTCACTCCTCAAGCCAACCCCCACCGGAACTTCCCGGTGGATACACCGGCGGGTGTGCTGGTGCTGGTACAAACCTATCCCAACGATCCGCAGTGGGATGTGCCTCCTGCTCCTCCTGCGCGGGCTCAACCTCCACTGGCTCCGGCTTGACCTCCACCGGCTCTGGCTCTGGCTGCGGCTCCTGCTGTGGCTCCTCCGTGTCTGGGTCGTGTAGCTCCAAAGATCGCTCGGCTCTCGTCCGTGCAGGCTTGTCCCAGCCTCCCAATCCTCTAGATAGAGTGGGCCAAGTACTCACAAGTCTGCAACAGATGAGCCCTCACCTGCGTGTATGCGTCACGAGACCTCTGCAACTCCTGAACCGTCTCGTCGATAGCATCCTCTTGAGCAATGACATATCTGGTCAGGTGGGTGATCGTAGCATCCTCCTCCTCTATGGGCTCTCGGTTGTAGCGAGTGCCTCTGCGTGGGTGGTGGCGGAACACTGTGCCATCCAACTCCCTGGGGTAGGTACGAGCAATCTGCCTCATCGCTAGACGCGATGTCTCCTGAATCCCAGCATCAAATGACGACCTCCTAGCAGTGATGCGGATGGGACGACTCGCCCTCGCCCTATCCCGAGCGTAAACTGTGATGGTGACATCCCAGGCAATATCCAGTCCTGCCTGCACTACAGTAGTCCCACGGTAGATCGGCCTGTCGTAACCTCCAAGCAGTTGCATCATACGCCAAAGCTCCGCGATGTACCCTCCAGTGCGCTCACCAAAAGAGTGGATCATCCTCATCTGCCAAAGGACACTCACGTGAAACTCAGAAATTTTAAAACAAAGCGTAAACGTGATAAATTCAGCAGGGGGTATGAAAAGGAGAGAAGGGGTAAGTCGAGATTGCATTATCATCTTGGCGCATTTTAACTTTTTAGAAAATAATTTTATCCTCACTACGACCATTCTAACTAAGGGCCAGTCCTACAGTCAGTATGGCTCTGATACCACCTCTGTCGGGACCCGAATGTGCAAATCCGGACCCTCTGTGTATTCTGCACTAGTCCAGGATCACGCTAGTGCACACAGACTCAACATTGGTACATATCACAGTCATAACCAGCGAATAAATAAAGTACTTTAATTAAATACTCAAACTAGTTGATTGACCTTATGGTCAAGTTACAAAGATACGCCTCGCAGGGCGAAGACTTATTAAAATATTCAAAAGCAGCGGAATAAATTAAACTCGTGGCGCCAACCAATTTGCCACAGGCAACTGACTGGGCTCGCTCCCTAGTTCGTCGGCTCCTCCTGGTACTCCTCCTCCTGAGCAGGGGTTGCTTCTTCTTCAACTGAAGTTGTGTTGTTGTGGGGTGAGTACTTTGAGCACTCAGTAAGTCATGCACAGAATGCAATGCTAATATACTATATGCATGGCTTAGTACAAAGGATAGGCTATGGTTCATGTGCGATGACGGCATTTCCGATGTGATAATAGATTGCAAAGCAAGAAACAAATAGTAGGAATAATAGCTTTCACAAACATTTCAACAGTAAATCATTTTTCTCGTCCTAAGTCCAGTTCATCATCACCAACCCAAGCATTTTCCATAAACAAGTCATTTTCTTGAAAATCTAACCCTTGATCAGTAATCACCGAGCGATGCTCAATACTGTGAAACACGGCTATTCAATAGGTTGTACACTCTGCAGAGGTTATACACTTTACCCACAAGATACAATCAAATACCACCAAGGCAAATAACCGTAACAAAGCATTTCCAAAGTTCCGTCTAAACCCGATCTTGCCTCGCTAAGGTTTCAACACCGGAGGGATGGTTACCACACCAGGGCCCCCTCTTGCGCCATGTGAGTTCTCACCGCTCCTCCGGCCCCACACCACCACGACAGCAGTACCAAAGAATAGATTTCCCGGTTTACTCAGCTAGGTCCGTCCCATTACGGAGCTTGTGGTTGTATGAAAGACTCAGTTCAAATGCTCGCAAGGTTAAGTCCTTAGTTGACAGAGGCAAGACTAACCAAGAATGACCTTAAATATCCAAAACCAATAAAACCAAATACGACCGCCCAGTTGCCACTCTTGGCCCACCAGAAACAATCTTGCCACATGCCTCAGTCTAAATCATTTTCCCACCCCGGTTCTTTACCATTGCACCACGTGCCATCATCAACTCAATAATACATGTCCCATTCACAAAATACATTCCATATCTCATTAAGTCAATATTAACTTTGGTATTCCAAAATCATGAAATTTCCACGTGGCAGGGCTAAGCATACTACTTACGGTCTACTCAATCCATGTTGGCCAATAATTAATGTCCAACTATTAATCCACAACCTAGGGTGACAAATGATTCATGGCCTACAATTATATACGACAAGGTGGCATACAGCAACTAGGCATTTAACTAATCCCAAAATTCATTCAAACCAATTTTTACTAAATTAGCATGCAATAAATTAAATCGAAATAATTTTTTCTATGATAGGTTCAACATGATCAAACACAACTTGCCTTCAAAAAGTCTCGATTACGGTTCTGAGCTTGCTCACGGTCGAACTTCTCCCTCGAAACCTTCGGGTACTTCAACGCGTCTCGCCAGTATCGTAAATACAAAACAATAAAATAAATAAACAGTAGACAAACAGTGCTCAAAAATTCAAATAAAATTCATAAACAGAAAGATCACAATTTTACAAATTTATAGGAATTGGAATCACTCAAATCGGAGTTAAAACGCAAAAGTTATAAGCATTTGAAGTTTCAAAATATATTTAAAATCAATATTCCGAATTAAATAAATATTTTCTTTTCGGGAAACTAATTATTGCGTCATCTTTGACACGTGTCGCCACCAGAGAGTGACACGTAGCCTTCTTGACGTCACCGACCGCTCTCTGTCTTGGCGTCGGCATGACGTCATCGGCCGACAAGTGGGTCCCACCGTGACGTCAGCATGACGTCAACGGTGACGTCACACGCCGCGGTGGGTGCGGTGGCGAGTGGGCCCATCTTTGTCGGCGTCTCGTGTGCCTGAGTACGGTGCGGTGCGGCCGGCGTGTGGGTCGCGTTGTCGCGACACGCCGCGCGCAAATGAATAGCGGCGTGGCACCTCGGCGCCCTCGGTTTGCATCTAACGGCGGAGGTTTGAAGTTGGGGTTCCTTTGTTTCAGGGCGGCGTGTGCTCACCTCGGCGATCGGATGGAGATCGTCCGACTAGCAAGGCTCGTGAGTTCGGCGATGTTGCGGCGGCGTGGTCCGGCCGAAGACGGAGACGACGACGTGGCGGCGGCGCTCCGTGCTCCTCCGACGTGAAGAGGTAACGCTCCGACGCGCTTGACGTGAGGACTCAAAGGACCAACGGCGACGGCGAGAGTGACCGGCGGCGGCAGAACGACGCGAAGAAGTGCGGCGGATGGCTTCGGGACTTGGCGAGCTCGTCGCGGCGAAGCGGCGTCTCGGCGACGTCGCGGTGTCTGGTGGAGTCTGGCGCGAGTGGGGATCACAACCCGGTGGCGGCGCAATAAATAGCCCTCTCGACGTCCGTGTGAAAGCGCGAAACCGAGGCCACACGGTCTTGGCGTGAGTCGGCGATGATTCGGATAAGTGGCGTGGCGCATCGTGGACCGTCGGATGAAGATCGGACGACCACTGCGCTAGGGTTTTTCGAACGGACGCCGAAGATTTATTGTCAGTTCATTGGATATTTAATCCTTTTCCGAATAAAATTAATTCTTGAAAATAAAATAATTCATTTGAGGCCTTAAAAATACTAGAAAAATTTTGAAAAAAATCTCAAAAATATTTTAGGACATTTGCGACTCAAATAAAATATTTCCAGCAAAATTTTATTTTAACTTTTCTATTATTGAATTAATTTGATAAATGGCTTAATTCAAAATAAATCCAAATAAATTCCAAAAATTCCCAAAAATTCAAAATACCATTTAAATGCAAGAAAAGCAAAAATTGGGGTGTTACAACAAAGCACATCGAAGAAGATTTTCATTTCGTTCCAGAATGAGTAGCACGGAAGGCATTGGATATTAGGTTCTAGCTGACATTTTCACTAAGGCACTACCTGCTGACATGTTCAAAAGGCTTCGACACAATCTCAACTTGATTCCTGGCAAGTTGTGATTGAGGGGGGATGTCAAACTAGTTAGCTGGTAGATATGTTTGAATCAACCATTTAGAGGGTAGACTAGTTGGAAAATCCTAACTCCTGTCTGTTGTAATAGATTTGATATCTAGCCGGTTGTATCTAAACTGTAGCAAAACCGAAAAGGTCCAATGTCTATATAAGAACGGCAGCAATACAGAGTTTACGCTGCGCGACCAAAAACAATCTCCTTGCCTATTTTCTTTCAAGATCTTTGGTTCATATCCCCCTTCACCCTCTATTTTTTTACAGAAATTTGGATACAAGTATCATGTTGCCCTCCTGTTCGGTTGGACTGGAAAGTTGGATACAAGCATCACGTTGCCTGGTTTTTCCCTTGTTCACCTCAAATCCGACCGGTTCGCCCAGGTTTAATTTTCTCTGGTTCAGAGCGGTCTGATTGCTTGGATGGTCCTATGCAAAAACCAGCCTAGACTAGGCGCCAGTTTTGATTTTTTCTGGTCGAACCAACAGTCCAGTTCGGTTTTTTAAATTATGCATGTGTCCCTCCGCCAGAAGTAATCTTGTAGCTGCCACTCAATGGATAAAGGCCAACACCATGCTCTCAAAGTAGGAGAAGGCCTGTCATCACTAACAACTGTTTGGTAGCTTTGCGGCGCCATGGCCATCAACATTGCTTATAAATCATGGAGGAAATGAAGATCCTTGAAATCTTTAAAGGTGATGGAAGGTGATCACATTGCCCTCCTATCCAGTTGGACCGTTGCAGGTTATTTTCTAGGTTCGTCTCAAAACCGATCGGTTTGACCGGGATTTCTTCGGTTCAAAGCGGTCTGATTGCTTGGACAGTCCTATACAGAAACCATACTAGACTAGGCGCTGGTGTTATTTTTTTCGATCGAACCATCGTCGGTTGGTTTTCTAAACTATGCATGTGTGATAGTACGTAAACCTACTAGAAGAAGCGATCCCGGTTCACTGGTTCACTGGTCCATCCACTAGTCTACTGGTTGGACCGGCAATTTGATAAGGCATAGATATGATATTACCTATCTTGTATAGCTGACAGGATGGCAACCTAGGCGAGGTTGCTAATAGCGTGAGACTAAGATTTGGGTCCAAATCCTCCTTCCACCCTCCATCTTTTTACAGAATATTGGACACAAGCATCACGTTGTCCTCCTATCCGGTTGGACCGCGCGGCCAGTTTTTTTCTGGTTCACCTCAAAATCGACCGGTCCAATCAGGATTTCGCCGGTTAGAACGGTCTGATTGCTTGGGCAGTCTTGTACAAAAACCAAACCGGATTCGGCATCAGTTCTTTTTTCTGATCGGACCGTCAGTCCTCAAAATCATTAAATGTAATGGTAGGTGATCTGTAGTCTGGCTCAAGGTTCAAAATTTCGTCGAAAACCAGTGAAATTTCGCTAAAATTTTGAATTTCAGGCTACCACGAAATCCTAAGTACCAGGCGAATTAAAAAACTTGAAAAAAATTTAAATTATTACAGTAATTTCATTTTTTCGGTGAAATTTGTCCAAACCGGCCGAAATTTTAGGATTTGAAACCGGATTTTGATGTTTTAGGGCCGGATTTGACCGGAGTTAGTCCAATAACCCTTAAGAAAGTCATTTTCGATGAAAAATTGTTGAAAAACTGAATTTTTGAGATATTTTACAATTTAGGCAGAAACATTGTTAGATTTTTATAAAATAGTACAAGCTTGATAATGATCTAAACATTTTTTAGAATTATCTATGGTAGTGTAGGATCATAAGAAAAAATTTTAAAAATAATTTAACTTCATTTGTTATCTTTAAAAAATAAAAAAACTGAATGAACATAATTGGGACAGTAACCTTCTTAGATTTTTATAAATTTTCTCGAGTCTGATCATGTTCTAAAATTTTTATGAGACATTAATAATTTCCTCAGTACCATTTTATAAAATTTTTAGAAAATTTCAACTTTTTTTTGGTCAATCAAATCTATGCAAGCACTGAACTTCATTTGTTATTATATTTCAAATATCAAAAAGAGAAAGAACATAAATGCTATTGTTCCTTTTAAGAATTTTATAAATTCACTGGAGTGTGATCATGATTCAAATATTTTATGAGATCTTAAAATTTTCCTTATCACACTTTTGTAAAATTTTCAAAAATTTTAAACCTTTTTTGATTGCTAAAGAAAATCTATGTATTGATCATCGGTCTTTTATCGGGACGTAGCACTCTCAGAATTTTTAAAAATGTTTTAAGAATTATAATCATACAAAAATTTTATATAACCATTAATGATACATCAGGACCATACAAAAAAAAATTCAAAATTTTCTAACATGTTTTGGACTATTTTTCCTTTCGTTCAAATTTACGTGTAAGGCTTTTAACATGACAGTAGCACTGTTCGAATTTTTAAAAATTCATACATCTTGACCATTATCTGAACATTTCATGAGAATATTATGGATGTGTCAAGACCATTCACAAAAAATTTCAAAATTTTATAACCTCATTTTTTCTAATTTTCATTATGTTCAAACTTGCCGGTCAGCGTTTTATCAGGATAGTAGCAATCTTTGAATTTTTAAACATTCCTCAGATTTGATAATCATCTAAAATTTATATGAAAATTTCTCTTTTCAGCCAGTGCAAAACGAGCGAAATTTCGGTCAGAAAAAACTGGATTTTAATTTTAATTTTAGAATTTTGACCGGATTTCATCCGAAATAAGAATATTTCACCAAAATTTCAGATTTTGGTCATTAATGAAATTTTATCGAAAACGAAATTTGAATATGTTTTGCCAATTTACACTAGTCGGTTTTTTAAACCATACTTGTGTCCCCCCTACAAGAAGTAAGAGAAATTTTACGGTGGATAACATAGGTAGTAAGTAGTGGTAGTAGAAATGAAATCTAACCATTCATTTCTCAAGGGTATTTTGGGCTTTTCCTATTCATTCATCAGTGGTATTTTAGAATTTTTCTAATTAGTTCACAGTTTTGGATTCAGCGAATACCTGGTGATCTTTAGAGGCCTCTTATCTATTCACCTGCCATTTATCAGGATCACATGACGTGTTTTACCATACAGGACAAATAGTATGATGGAATTTTTTACTCTTTTACTTCTATCTGAACTTTACTACCAATACTTTAGGTGGTAGTATAATTAGATCTAAATTAATTTTAATCATTAGATTCAATGGAATAGACGGCTTGTATTGATTTTAATCTACCGTAGAAGAGCTCAAGAAATAATCTCGTGGCAGCCACCTACAAGATGAAGGCCGACAAGATGTTCTCAATGCAGGAGAAGGCTTGCCATCACAAACCACTACTTGGTAGCAGTGTGGCGCCATGGCCATCACCATCGCGTATAATGCTCGGATGAAATGAAGGTCCTCGAAATCTTTGAAGGTAATGGTAGGTGATCTGTAGTCTGGCTACTACTGTGGCGAGAATATTTTTTGTCAAATCACACTTGTCGGTTTTTCAAACTATGCCTGTGCCACTCCACCAGAAGTAATCACGGGGCAAACCTGCCACAAGATAAAGCCCGACATCATGTTCTCAGAGCAGGAGAAGGCCTGTCATCACCAAGAACTGCTTTGCAGTAGTGTGGCACCATGGCCATCACCATCGTGTATAGCAAGAAGGAAATGAAGATCCTCGGAATCTTTAAAGGTGATAGTAGGTAATCTGTAGTCTGGCTACACGGTGACAACAATATTTTTTGCAAATCACACTAGTCAGGTAAGATTTTGCTTTTTTTTTTTGCATTACAAAAGCTATTTGCATGGTTATGTATGTCAGTGTGTCGGACACCAACAGACAAAGCTCAGCTGGTTCCTTGTTATAAGATACCTTGGCTGCCTTCAGCAATTTTATGTGCTTGTAGTTTTGAGGCCCAATTGGCAGATGAATTGGCCCTGATTTTTTAAATTAATGCCTGATAGGCTGATATCCTAAATATCGTTTCGGAACTAGAAGTCTGCAACTGACCACTTCGGCCTTTTCAGTTGGATGGTCCATATTCTGCTCGGGGCTTGGTCCTAGGTTGCATTTTGCCTGAAACAATTTAGATGAGATTGCTGCAAACTTACCGGCTTCCCCTGTTGAGAATTGAGTGAGATTTTTTGTTATGGTCCAAGATCCCGGGGTGAGTAAGGGTGGAAACGGATCCAATATGAATCTAATAGTAGTGAAACCATATTCATATTTGTATTTTTTTTAAAACAAATACGAATATGAATTCAAATATGGTCAAATATGAATACATATCAAATGTCATAACGACTAGGAATTCGATCCAATATGAATCTAATAGTAGTGAAACCATGTTCATATTTGTATTTTTTAAAAAAAAATAAACACGAATAAGAATTCAAATATGCTCAAATATGAATACATATCAAATGTCATAACGACTATGAATTCGAACTGAATATCTACTCGATTCGATTGGATCAGGATATCCTGATAACTTATGTAATATGAAGATATTAGTTACACTTTATCCTCATGCAATAATACTTAATCATTCTAATTTATTTATTTCACCTGGAGGAACATGAATGCACATTAATTGAAAAAAATCATCCAACTAATGAGGCATATTGCAACAAAATATGCATATTGCTTCATCGAATTCGGATATGATATGAACAGTTTGTATAAAATAACATTTCGGTTGGGAAAAGTCCTTACCATATTCGCATCCATATTTCATACAAATGTGAATATGAATAGAAAAGAATTTGGTAATCTGACCAGAAAATTGAATACATATTTGTATCGTATGAATTAAAGTAGTTAAATAATATGGATAAATCACTACTACACAAAAACTCATCACAGATGGTTCAAAAACATCATCACTAACGATTTTGTGAACCATTTATAAACATGTGTTAGTGATAAGAAGGGCACATCACAAACGTTTCTTGAACAGTAGGTGAAAATTAACATCAGAGACGGTTCTATCTATGAACCCTCTGTGATTAGGGAATATCACAAATGGTTCTAGGCTAAAACCATCTCTGATGACAAGTCATCACAGATGGTTCTATCCTAAAATCGTCTATGATAGTCCACAATCACAAGCTTTGCTAGCTACGAATCGTTTGTAATAGTCTATCATCATAGATAGTTCATAGCTAGAACCGTCTGTGATATTCCCTCATCATAGACGATTCTAGCTATGAACCATTTGTGCTATTAAGGTTTGTATTATTCAATATTTTTTATTTTATTAGCTAGCCTCAGAAAATGCTGGCCAATGCCCTCTGAAACAAAATAGATTACAAAATTTACATCATAAGCATATTATTATGACATACATTTTAGAAATGAACTCAGATTACATATTACACACTACGTATAGTACATCTATATCAGAAATCAACTTAGATGTACTAACCAATGGAATTCATAACTACAACTCATAAATTCATAGCACAAGGTTCATAAATTAACCCAAGTGGTAACTAACAAATTCATAATTCATCAGGCAAGGCTGAGTGGTATTCGCCTTTTGGATTTATGACCTCACACATGAAGAAGGCACAGAGTTATCCTTGAATTCGTAGCAAGTCAGCCTATTCTAACGCAGATTTAATACATTTCTAAACCTGTCAATAGGAAGAGTAAAGTCTTGCATATATATAAATTTATAAGTGAAAACAATTATTGCAAGATTGACAAACCTCTATGACATTGGTCTTCTTTGAACCAATAAGGATTTGCATGTTGTGGCAAACATAGAATCCACATTAGTTAGTGTCCTTTGGCTGCTGATGGCACTGTCAAAATATAATTGATTAGTTTCAGAGGTATTATTATGGTGTGTGAAGGTTTATTACGTACTAGTGGATACCGAAAACTTATAAACATGCTTCAGTTGTGACGAGTCCTTGTGTGGCCCTCCACGAGTTCTATAGACATTGAATGATGTCTTGAGTAATTTTACGATAGGTATCAAGTCGTGGGTGCCGCCCTTTTTGAAATTAAGGTAAAATACCTAGTTTTATCCAGGGATTTTTTGTTTCGGACCGGGAAAAATTTCGCCCCCCCAGTGAAATTGCCGAAATACCAAAATTTCGTGAAATTTCGCCTAAATTTCGTTCAAATTTGATCAAATTTTCAAACAGGAAAATCAAAACTAACCAAAAATTTTGTCCGAAATTTCAGCGAAATTTTCGATGAAATTTCGGCAAAATTCTGAACTAAAATATCAAACTGCAACAAATCACATTCCGGATCAAAATAAGTCCATATCAAACTGCAGGAAATCACATTCCGGATCAAAATAAGTCCATAAAACATATAAGTTCATTTATGTCCATATAAGTTCACATAAGTTCATATCAAAAACTAACCAAACTGCAACAAATAAGTCCATATGAGTTCACATCCATATGGCCAAATTACAATAAATCCACAACACATACTCATACTTTCTAATCATTGACAGGAATTGACTGTTAACATGGTAGTATTTAGGCACCAAAAGAGTGATTTTTGCAACAGACAACAGTTCTTTTGGAGTGCATTTGAGTTAACATCATTACACTGAGATATAACCTAGTTTCTGCCAACAAAACTGTAACCTGAATGCTGATTACAATTGACGATCTTGAACCTAAAAACTGATTTCGAACATGACCTGCAAAATAACTCATCGAGCACTTCAGAAAAACAAGAACCTTCCTTAATATGCCACCTCATCTGCATAGAAAAACTGCAGAGTTTTATCCATCTGAAAGATGATATTTGCTAGCTATAAATATTCTTAAAACGCGATATGGATTGTGGGTCTGCATATTTTTGCATGCAAGTATGTAGGAAAAAGGAGTGGTTATCAAGCAATGTAGCTGTACTTTGCAAGAAATGACTGTGAAAAGCTCCAATTAAATCAGTGTTACCAATCCATAAATCAAGACAATAGTACAAAAATCAGCACATATATAGTTAACAAATTGCCATTGTTCAGTCTTCTACATGGTTAGGATCGCCAACTTGTTTTCGCTCTCTTGCTGCTATGAGGTTGCACCAGTTGCATGAGGTTGTTGACATTCTTTGTCTTCCTAATTGGATTTCTCTTTTTTGTAGCATTTTGAACTTACCTCTTGCTCTTGTGTACATAAGTAATTACCATTATGTACATAGTCTTCTCCATGGTCAGCATCACTAGCTAAGCTAGTGTTACTAGACTCTACATTAGAAGGGATATCTATTAGGGTCTCACTACTTTCGCTCTCCAATTCATCTTCTCCATCCACCAACCTCTTCCCTTTAGCCTTTTTCTTCCTTGCCTCACTAGTAAGCTTTCTCTTCCTCATTCGAGCACACAATTGCTCAAGATTTATCTCATCCTCTCCATCAGATGACTTATTAAGCCATTCCATGATTGTGTTTTCTTGATCAAACAAGGCAGCATCAATGTTTATTGAACATGGATCAATGTCTTTATCTTCACATTTATCACCTCTTCCTATTTCTTCTTGTTTGAGACGTAGCTTCAAATTATAGCGCACATATACTAGTTCTCTTAGCTTTCCATAACCTAGCTTGTTTCTCACCTTCGTATGGACCAATGCGAATGCACTCCAATTTCTCTCACAACCACTAGATGAGATGCATTGCGACACAATGCGTATAGCATACTTCTGTAACTCCTTTGCTTCTTCCCTAAACATTAGCCACCAGTTGGCTACAAAGGTAGAAATGCAAAGAATTTGTCATGGACATTAATGAAAATGCGATAGTGCTCACAAGTCACAACTCAGATATATACACTTACTTGCTGTATAACGCCCTGCTGCCTTGCGTGCCATGATCCCACCAAACTTCCCTCGAAAGGACTTGTATGACTCAAATTCCAAAAGGTCTTGTAAACCACTATCCATTGAGTCTTGGATCCTTTCAATTGCCCCTTGGAGTGCATTACAGTGGTCATAATTATCACTTAGGTGCAGCATATAATGTCCCACTGGATCAAGAACAACAGCTACAAGTATAGAGAAGATAATATAATTTTGTTTCATGCATTAGGATGGAAAGTACATAATAGAAGATATAAAATTGTTCTACTTTTAAACTTACCAGCAACCACCAAAGTGTTATCATAGAGATGTCGAACCCTCTCGGAAACTTTTGTCATGTACTTGTTATATTCTAATGATTCAGCACCAAGATTGATTTCCAACTCCTTAATAGCAGAAACCATCTTTGGCATAAAACCAGATAGTGTCCCATTATCTTCATCAGCATATCTTAAGACAACTTATAGTGGCCCAATTGTATAAAGGACTTTCTTGACTGAATCCCACCAATAGCTTCTTGTCAAGCAATCATCAACAAATGCATACTCAGGATCATTTCTCCAATCATTGTCCTTCCACTCGTTAGACACCATCCATTTTTGAAACTTGTCTTTTCTTTCCCAAAAACTTTGAAGGAACATGAAGACACTTTCAAATTGAGTGGAATTTGGTTGAGCCAATTCTCCACCAATATTCTTTTTCATCCCATTATGCAACCAATTATTGTAACACCCCGGCACCAAACGCACCACGAATGCTACCACAAAGCCTAAATAACAAACGACACCTCTACGAGAAGACTAAAACTGAATTTAATCTCTAAACTCTTAACCTGGCCTAACGCTAAGTCACCGAAATTTAGAAAATTTCGGCATGACCTCTCTAGAAAGTAGGACATCCACTCAGCAGACAGAAACACAGTGCAGTATATAATATCATTCTAGCAGGTCCTTAGTTAACCAATCTCACAACTAATAGAAATTAATAACTACACCACGACAAACCACATATTACAACCACAATTAATACAACCAGGTTCTACACATCGATTAAATGTTTCGATGATGACCGAAGTCGTGCACGTGCTCTACTCCCATCCCGGCGAGTCAGCTTCAAGGTACCTAAAACAAGAAACAACAAGCGTGAGTCCAAGACTCAGCAATGTACACAAGCGTAACAATTCCAGTTTATCGTAAGTAAAACAAGAACTTGACCATAAGAGCAAGTAATACAAAGGAAGCAACATCCGGAAAATACGCATTTGTACCCATTTAAAACAAAACTTGACTAAACCAAAATTCATCGCAATCAAGTAATAAACTTGATAATAAAAAACCATTCAATGCCAAAGAAACATTACTTGACTAAACCAAAATTCATCGCAATCAAGTAATAAACTTGATAATAAAACCATTCAACGCCAAAGAAACATTACTTGACTCTAAATCCAACGTCTCCCGACTTAACTACCCCTTGTAGCAACTCAAACCATTTTCATCAATTGAATTTGAGTTCATAACTCGACCTCACTCCACGATATTCATACAACATAATTAGTAAGACAAGGAAATGCGCTAATTCATCAAATTCAATTCAATCTCCCCTTTTTGGGTTGAGTCCACGAATCAACCTCCAATTACCACAATCACCATCCAAATGACACACCATTTACCACAACACTCATTATGAAAGATCAATGCACATGAATGCTCATTTCCATGCACGTACCGGTACTGCCAGTGCCCACCCGTCGACGTGCACCCTCACGTCCCTTCCATCCCGTAGATGGAAGGTGCCTACTCTTACTGTCTCGCTCCCATTCACCTCGATCAATGGGACTACGAGGTAGGACTTTCGTGTTCACTACGTGTGAACACAGAGGCCCGCATCAGCATGGGTCGCCTCTTCCATTATGAATGCACAAATGCAATTTTCATGAATGAAATGCAACTTTTCATTCAATGCATACACAAACATACCATATCCACATACACACACATTGCCAATTCTCACATTCCTAAGTCACTAGCGGTACTTGTACAAGCAGATTCAACCGTAAGGCATGGCAACTCATGACAGCGTTTCTATCATGCAACCACATCCTACGGCCACGAACCATGTTCACACAATACACTTGCGATTAAATGCTCACGTATACTATCTTTATAAAGGACTTAACCGTTTGAACCAAACCCATGTTAGTCCCAATCACTCGAACAATCTACTCACTATAATCAACCTTACTAAAAGCTCGGTCTCACTTAGAGTTCATCTAATTAACAGAGCAACAATTAAACTAAGGAGCATCACATATGAACACACATCCACACTCAATAACACGGTGTACTTGTATCAATTCCCTTAAACTTTTAATCATCAAAGACATTTTCATAAGAGGGAGCACTTTCTAGTTATAGCCAAGTAAGGCTTACCTCTTGCGTATGCATCGACAATTACTTACGCTAAGAGCAAACAATCGTTTAATCCTCCTAGCCGCAATCTAGGGAATGCACTTGCCTTTTACAGATGCTTGAGGCAACGCGGGGTCGTGACCACCCCCGAAGACACTTTCCCTGAAAACATCGTTACGCACAAGAGTGGATCAAGGTCCGACTCAATACCTCAATGCGCGATGAAAATTCAACTCTTGACAAAAACAGTCCCAATTCACACTAATGGAAACTCCAAGCAACCCACTTGACAGCAGACATTAAACCTTATTAATAGGAGAGCACACTGACAACTCCCTCAATTTGGGATCTTATGCAAAACCATTAACAAATTAAACTAATATACAACAAGATGCTCATAATGAAATGGCAGTAATAACTCTTAATTCATTGAATTGGGCCATCTTTGTCAACTTTAAACACTCAATTTAACAAACAATATATAGAATTATCAAAGAAATATATACATATATTTTCATAAACAACAATATGAAAGGTGAGATTCTCATATTCTGGATGGTGGCAGGGGCATGGTCTTGAATGTAACTGCAAGAACAACCAACTGAACGATTGCTTAACCATATTCAATAGCTGAAACTAAGTATGATTTATCTCAAATGACAAGTAAATGAGTGTGCATACAACGTATGAAAGAGGAGTCTAGCTCATCGTATGTTTTGGGACTGATACAAGAACACTACCTCCTGAACAATTTCTAGCATGAAAAGTTGACTTTATCTAGAAATGCACGTGAGATTATTTCAGTGATTACAGAACTACACCATATTTAGTCATTATAGAACTTGTAAACACTCATCTAAAGGCTAAAGCATAAAACCACACAAAGAAATGCTCATGCAGTGCACAGAAATTAAAACCACTCCATGACTAAAGACTCTTCATATCAAAAGCACCAATATGCTACTTATACCTATCCACCTTTTCAGGCACCAACTCGAATCCGCAGCTTTGATGCACACCACATCAAGCGAGCGACAAACCGCATAAAAGCAGTGAGCTAATACCATACAATAACTCTTTTAAGCATTTCAACAAACACCTAGTATGCACAGAAGGTACCCAAGCTAGAATACCTCAAATCTTGCACACGGATTCATGGAGGAAGTGGTGGAGGAGCGGCTGCAGCACGAGAGGAGCCGGTCGGAGGCGGAGACAGCCGGGGGAGGCGCTGGAGGAGGCGCCGGAAGAGGTGCCGACATGAGGAGGTGCGGAGGCAAGACGTGAGGCGCTGACGGGAGCACCAGCGAGGAAGGCGGCGCTAGGGAGGAACCGGCAGATGGCGCGGCACTGGTGGGCGGTCTGAGTCGGAGGTGCAGGGAGGACCTTTGCTCGGTGGAGGGCACGAGCACGGCGGGCCGGGCGACGGGTCGGCTGGAAAGGCAATGCACCAGGCTAGGGTTGGCCGGAGGCGACGTCGAACCTGGGCGGGCTTGCAGGCAGACGGCAACGGAGGCGGCCAATGCGGGCAAGCGTGAGGAGGGTCTAGGGCGGCGTGGGGAGGAAGGCCTCCTGGCTCTCCCACTCTCTCTCTCTCTCTCTTTATTTTGTTCCTAGGGTTTTCAATTAAATCCTCTCTTCCTTTTATACTCCAACAATTGGGTGCTAAAATAAAAAGGCTAGGGGGAAAATGTGAATAACACCACATAACAATTCTAATGGTCACAAACCCTGGTAAAAAAGCTTTGCAGTATTACACTCTTCCCCCCTTAACAGAATTCGCCCTCGAATTCGGAACAGCTCAAAACTCACCCACAAGAGCAGCAAATAAATAAAAATAAAAAAAACGAGTTGCAAAATCAATAAGCCCAAAAAGAACAAGCCGGGTACTTCTCATGCAAGAGAAAACTCCACAACTTAAACCACGGCTCTCGCCAAATAAAAGGAGCAAGCAACTGAACTCATTTCATCCATCAACACTAATCTCGATAGACCTTGCGCTCTCAAACCCAAAATGTTTTCCTAAACCAGGAATCTCACAAGCATTTTCTCAACTGGAGAAATTCACACCTCTCACACTTAAACTCTCATAGATCTAGGCGATCAGCCAAATTCTCAATTCATACCATTTTCATAAACTATTTGACAACTCAGACAACTCTTCTTTAACGTCTCATACACAACCTCCAATCAACCAACGATTCTTCTAAGAAGATCATACGACTAATCTCCAAACTCGGCTCTAATACCCTCTTCAATCTCATTCGCTCAAAACTTTAGTCTCCCGCCCCTACCTCACAGATCAACAAACTCGAGATGATACGATCATCGCAAGCCACATCACTCTATTAAGCATTAAAGGAATTGTCACCAATTCACCAAAGCTATCCGATTGGACAGCTAGGTTCTAAATCTGAATCCCCCAAGAACCAAGAGAACATTGATTCCCATCTCTCCTCATTGATTATCCTTGATAACCAAAGAATCGATTAAGAACACATCACTATTCCCAACCACTCAATCATCTATGGTTCCACACCGGACTCCCCCAGGAACCAAAACACAAATCATTATCTTCTGCCGACGATTGCCCTTGCAACAAAAGGGACCAAAGTCATTCCTTACCATCAACATGAATCGCCCATCCTACAACAAAGTCCCACACAACCCACGGACAACGCGATCGAAAGGATCCTCCCACCAAGGTCGGAACCACGACAAGGAGCACTTCTCATTACTCTCCACATTAAATCCATATACCATCAACACTTAACCCCAATCAGGACTTCATTAAATCCCATCCATACGAGGTTCTCCTTCGAGGACGATCTTGCCCAAAGAACGAAAACAACGAGCATGAATCTTTAAATTACACTCCACCAAAACTCACGACCCAACATTTTCTTGTCTCACACTAGAGAGCAAAGAAAATCTCGATTCAATTAACAAGGCTAACCACTTTCCTCAACTTGGAATCAAAGCAACAAATGCACAACAAGGGAAGACTCAACGGAGAAGAGAACTTCACAAAATATTTACTCAAAAGCAGTCACAAAATCGAAGGGAACTCCATTCTCTTGATAGCATAAACCACTTCCTCACCTTGAGCCCTAAGGTGGAAAGCTTCACAACAACAAATCACTCGATTTAAAGCAACACAACACACTAATCCCAAAACCAACATTTCGGGAATAGCAAAACGATCCTAAAATTCCAACATTTTCCATTACATCTATTTATTTCCTTTAAATGGCAAGTCCAAAGACTATCATCACACTATTCCATAAGTATGCATTCTCTCTTCCTCATAGTCTTTCTTTCACTAGCTCCACCACTTGGCGAAACACAGCTCATATGGCCATTTCAATTGCACACCAACAAAACGCCTTAAACAATAGGCAACCTTCCAAATAATTACACCGACAACCCAATTCCAAAGGTAATTAAACCTAAGCTCATCTTACATCCCATTATCTCTGAAATTCTTGCACCTTTAACAATAAAGAATTTAATGCTCACACTTAGCGCCTTTGGGAAGCCCCCCAACAAGACTTAGCAAGAATTTTATAACCACTCTTCCTTAGATCACTTTCTCTAGGAGGTTATCACCAACATTAAACAACTTCCACCCCATAAAACTCATCAAAGAAAACAGGTTGAAATTTTATCTCAAATTAACCTACCATCCAAAGTTCCTATCCATCAACCATATGACGAACACAAAGATCAACTATCTACGATTCCAATGATTTAGACAATTGAACCCCATCAATTTATTTAACAAGTCCCTCGACCAAACTTGGTATCACTTCTTTGACACAATCATTTATAACTTTACGCAAACACCATTTCTAGACCTCCACTTATACTTGTGGATCACCCTGGCCCACATAATACTTCTTGCCATCTATCCCATTAGGATTGACCCCCTTATCCCAACAACATAAACCTTCTACTAGTCCTCTATGGGAAGATCTTCAATCGCCCACAACTTACTTTAACTGTCGAGTTTTCCTTTCGAGAAAAGCCAACAAAACATCCAAAGAAGCTCGACTCTCAAAAGACTTAGCGAATGACAGGGCTCAAGCTTGCCATTCAACAGGTCTCCAAACCAATTGACAAACCCCAAAACTCCACGAAGAAAAGGAGTTACACAAATCATTTCACGGAAAGAAAAGCGATTCGATCGAATAACACTTTTTCCTTTAAAGCCCCAAATCCAAAACTCCAACTTGAAGAGCGACAACACGAAAATTCCATGCCCTTCCCCGCCATCAACCAACGAGGCACCACAACAAAACACCTTTTTCTTTGACTTAAATCCAAAAAGACCAAATGAGTCAAAGCCCGGAAAACCTACTCCATCACTGCTCCCACCTACAGCAGAAGTACAACAACTCCTTATAAACTGGGAGAACGACCAACACAGCTACACGACAAGGCCGAAATCTCTTCGGCACAAGGAGTCCCACCGGACCCCACAACACAAATCACTACATCGAAATCATAGCCATCAATGATATCATAGCCTCAACAAGACTAACATATAACATTTCAACAAATATCAATACAGCATAAATCTCAAAAGAACGTTGTAACACAATACAACGATATCCCATCCCTTCCTACTGTGCATCAGAGTGTGTCAAATTTTAAATTAATTCGTCATTCTACATCAAGTTTTACGGTTATTGCCCTAGGGCCACGTTTTAAAAGTTCAACCTAAACCATGTTTCTACCTTCACACAACAACATTTTTAATTCATTTTAGAATTACTCACTACATTCAGACACCATGGACCTAAAGCCCGCTTTGATACCAACTGTAACATCCCGGCGCCAAACGCACCACGAATGCTACCACAAAGCCTAAATAACAAACGACACCTCTACGAGAAGACTAAAACTGAATTTAATCTCTAAACTCTTAACCAGGCCTAACGCTAAGTCACCAAAATTTAGAAAATTTCGGCATGACCTCTCTAGAAAGTAGGACATCCACTCAGCAGACAGAAACACAGTGCAGTATATAATATCATTCTAGCAGGTCCTTAGTTAACCAATCTCACAACTAATAGAAATTAATAACTACACCACGACGAACCACATATTACAACTACAATTAATACAACCAGGTTCTACACATCGATTAAATGTTTCGATGATGACCGAAGTCGTGCACGTGCTCTACTCCCATCCCGGCGAGTCAGCTTTAAGGTACCTAAAACAAGAAACAACAAGCGTGAGTCCAAGACTCAGCAATGTACACAAGTGTAACAATTCCAGTTTATCGTAAGTAAAACAAGAACTTGACCATAAGAGCAAGTAATACAAAGGAAGCAACATCTGGAAAATACGCATTTGTACCCATTTAAAACAAAACTTGACTAAACCAAAATTCATCGCAATCAAGTAATAAACTTGATAATAAAACCATTCAACGCCAAAGAAACATTACTTGACTAAACCAAAATTCATCGCAATCAAGTAATAAACTTGATAATAAAACCATTCAACGCCAAAGAAACATTACTTGACTCTAAATCCAATGTCTCCCGACTTAACTACCCCTTGTAGCAACTCAAACCATTTTCATCAATTGAATTTGAGTTCATAACTCGACCTCACTCCACGATATTCATACAACATAATTAGTAAGACAAGGAAATGCGCTAATTCATCAAATTCAATTCAATCTCCCCTTTTTGGGTTGAGTCCACGAATCAACCTTCAATTACCACAATCACCATCCAAATGACACACCATTTACCACAACACTCATTATCAAAGATGCAATGCACATGAATGCTCATTTCCATGCACGTACCGGTACTGCCAGTGCCCACCCGTAGATGGAAGGTGCCTACTCTTACTGTCTCGCTCCCATTCACCTCGATCAATGGGACTACGAGGTAGGACTTTCGTGTTCACTACGTGTGAACACAGAGGTCCGCATCAGCATGGGTCGCCTCTTCCATTATGAATGCACAAATGCAATTTTCATGAATGAAATGCAACTTTTCATTCAATGCATACACAAACATACCATATCCACATACACACACATAGCCAATTCTCACATTCCTAAGTCACTAGCGGTACTTGTACAAGTAGATTCAACCATAAGGCATGGCAACTCATGACAGCGTTTCTATCATGCAACCACATCCTATGGCCACCGAACCATGTTCACACAATACACTTGCAGTTAAATGCTCACGCATACTATCTTTATAAAGGACTTAACCGTTTGAACCAAACCCATGTTAGTCCCAATCACTCGAACAATCTACTCACTATAATCAACCTTACTAAAAGCTCGGTCTCACTTAGAGTTCATCTAATTAACAGAGCAACAATTAAATTAAGAAGCATCACATATGAACACACATCCACACTCAATAACACGGTGTACTTGTGTCAATTCCCTTAAACTTTTAATCATCATAGACATTTTCATAAGAGGGAGCACTTACTAGTTATAGCGAAGCAAGGCTTACCTCTTGCGTATGCATCGACAATTACTTACGCTAAGAGCAAACAATCGTTTAATCCTCCTAGCCGCAATCTAGGGAATGCACTTGCCTTTTACCGACGCTTGAGGCAACGCGGGGTCGTGACCACCCCCAAAGACACTTTCCCTGAAAACATCGTTACGCACAAGAATGGATCAAGGTCCGACTCAATACCTCAATGCGCGACGAAAATTCAACTCTTGACAAAAACAGTCCCAATTCACACTAATGGAAACTCCAAGCAACCCACTTGACAGCAGACATTAAACCTTATTAATAGGAGAGGACACTGACAACTCCCTCAATTTGGGATCTTATGCAAAACCATTAACAAATTAAACTAATATACAATAGTATGCTCATAATGAAATGGCAGCAATAACTCTTAATTCATTGAATTGGGCCATGCTGTCCATCTTTAAACACTCAATTTAACAAACAATATATAGAATTATCAAAGAAATATATACATATATTTTCATAAACAACAATATGAAAGGTGAGATTCTCATATTCTGAATGGTGGCAGGGGCATGGTCTTGAATGTAACTGCAAGAACAACCAACTGAACGATTGCTTAACCATATTCAATAGCTGAAACTAAGTATGATTTATCTCAAATGACAAGTAAATGAGTGTGCATACAGCGTATGAAAGAGGAGTCTAGCTCATCATATGTTTTGGGACTGATACAAGAACACTACCTCCTGAACAATTTCTAGCATGAAAAGTTGACTTTATCTAGAAATGCACGTGAGATTATTTCAGTGATTACAGAACTACACCATATTCAATCATTATAGAACTTGTAAACACTCATCTAAAGGCTAAAGCATAAAACCACACAAAGAAATGCTCATGCAGTGCACAGAAATTAAAACCCCTCCATGACTAAAGACTCTTCATATCAAAAGCACCAATATGCTACTTATACCTATCCACCTTTTCAGGCACCAAATCGAATCCGCAGCTTTGATGCACACCACATCAAGCGAGCGACAAACCGCATAAAAGCAGTGAGCTAATACCATACAATAACTCTTTTAAGCATTTCAACAAACACCTATTATGCACAGAAGGTACCCAAGCTAGAATACCTCAAATCTTGCACACGGATTCATGGAGGAAGTGGTGGAGGAGAGGCTGCAGCTCGAGAGGAGCCAGCCGGAGGCGGAGACGACCGGGGGAGGCGCTGGAGGAGGCGCCGGAAGAGGTGCCGGCCGCGGGGAGGTGCGGAGGCAGCACCAACATGGCGTCTTGACGGCGAGAGCACCAATGAGGAAGGCGGCGCTAGGGAGGAACCGGCCGAGCAAGCCTTGAACCTGGCAGGCGGGGCCGAGTCGGAGGTGCTTGGGAGGACGCCTTTGCCGGTGGAGGGCACGAGCACTGGGCGGCCGGCGCGACGGGTCGGTCGGAAGGCGTGCACCAGCGCGGGGTTGGCCGGGAGGCGACGCTGGCACGGGTGGGGCCGGCCACGGCGCAATTTGGCCGGGGCGGCCGGGCAAAGCACGAGGAGGGTCTAGGGCGGCTGCTGGGGAGGAAGCCCTCCTGGCTCTCCCACTCTCTCTCTCTCTCTCTCTCTCTTTATTTTGTTCCTAGGGTTTTCAATTAAATCCTCTCTTCCTTTTATACTCGAACAATTGGGTGCTAAAATAAAAAGGCTAGGGGGAAAATGTGAATAACACTACATAACAATTCTAATGGTCACAAACCCTGGTAAAAAAGCTTTGCAGTATTACAATTATGGCTGAAGAAGAACTTGGCAATCCTTCTGACACCTTCCACAATATCATCAATAGTTCGAACCATTGTCTATCACAATTTACACAATAGACTTGTGCCCAATGTCATCAACTACCTCCTTGATCTCTCTGAACAGAAAGCCTACAAGGCATAAAAACAACCAAGACAACATAAATTAGAAAGTGCATATAACATGGTTTTAAAGAGGACATACAATACAAATTTTAGTATCTTCTCACTACCTGCATTTTGAATTTGACCAGTTGTATTTATAGCCTTATGGAAGAACATGCGCCCATTGCAATACACCATGAAATTGATAATGCTCATCGAGGTGGGTCCTGTCCATGAGTCACACATAAGTGTAACACCATACTGATTCCATTCTTTCTTGAACCGCTCCACCATCAACTCCACATCTTTATAATTTCCTTCTAAGTATGGGCCATCAATGTCACTCCCCTTGAACAACTTCCCCGTCATACCTAACTGCTGAGTCAACCTCATTGCTGCTCGAAAGTACGGACAATTAGCTTTTATTCCTGCAATGTCATGTGCATAGAACCATTTTGCCCAAGCTTGACCAAGCATTTCCATGGTGCCCTTGTTTAGAGCCGTGTCAATTCTAGGCTGGACAGATCCTCTACCAGCACCGGATAGATCTCTTGATCAAATCGGTCCACTAGTGCTGCTAGCCCTTGACCTTGAATTCCGACGCAACCCGCTATTGCCAATAGAACTACCATGAGCACTCCAAATCCATGCTCATAAGTGGAATCCCTCCTTTGCACAGATTGCTGGTACTCATAATCTCTTACTGATCAATCCATGGCCAATCATACTTGCTCCTCCTCATCAATAAGCATAAACTCATCGCATGGATCTCCACCCATCTCACGAAGAATATTATTTTCCAATCTCTGTTTTGCCTTCCTAGATTCATTTCTCTTCCTCTTCCCCAACGTGTGGCTTTCCCTCATAGCAGTTCTGACCTCATTTGACATCTTCATACAAAAGGTCACATCCCCTGTTATACCATCTAAATGCTCTCTAAGTCAGGTTGCACCACCAGATTTTCCAATGCGCCCACAAAACCCACACTTGAAGCCTTGGTTTACTTTGAAGCCATGATTCCACACATTATTTATGTTTCCTTTATTTTCTTGACCATGTCCTCCTACAATGCAAGTAAAAAAATATAATTATCCATAGCCTTTCAAGTAAAGAGTAAAGACTACACATCTCAGTCAAGAACAAATATGGACATATTACCAAATATGCCGACACCAACGTCTCGAGTACCATTTACATCAAAGGGCGTGGCTTGACTACCATCACCTGTTCCCTCGTGACTAACATGAGCACCACTACCATCGCTAGCTCCGTCACAAGGCTCACAACCATTGCCTTCACCTCTAACCATGGTCTTAGAGGGAGGGAGGCTTCAAAGTTAAACTGTAGTTACTGTACAGCACCTTCAAATACAAGATACTAGGCAATTACATATTTAATTGGCACAAAACTAATGACAACAAACTATTGGACAAAAATCAATTACATAAATGACTAGAATGCAGGAATGCTGGGCGCCTCTAGACTAGAATGCAAGAATGCTAGACACCTGCTAATGCAAAGGCTCAGGGTCCCTATTAGGTTTTGTATCAAGTAGTTTTATAACCGCCTCCAGGTCAAAGTCTAACAGTTAGCTCAAAACTTCTCACGACTTGGATTTGTGAGAATTGCAGATCAATCAGGCTTCTAACACAGAATAGTTTTAGATGTTCCAACTCCAAAAGGACTCATTATTATGCTCAAAAGTTAGAAAGGCATGGGTTGCAAGATTAATGCCTGGTGAACAATTGATTAAGAGCATAAAGTACACACATAAGTTTGTGTTTTGAAGCATCTACTGTCCAAAAAGTTTTCTAGAAAGTGAGAGCAACATCAGAAATATTTTAGATTTCATTGGAAGTGACTAAATGAGAAGGATCCTGAGGGACAAATAACCCATCAACTTCACTTGTGATCATGTAAGAGAGAATTGTAAGTTTACCTGTGAACACTTCGTGACCTGTTTCCCTAACCTTAGGGCTCAGGTAACATATTTTTTGAATATCTAAAATTTCAATGTGATCTAGCTCATAAAATCTGACTAAGGAAACAAAAGGGAATGTAAGCAGAAGAAATAGTAAATCTAAATAATAATACCGAATCACTAACATTATATGAAGAGAGATAAGTTCTGCTTAAAACTCAACAATATCATCCAATGTTAAGGTTTGTTTAAGAGCTAATGAATGAAAGCAGAAACGAGAGTTTTGGCACAAGCCCCATTACTTCAGAGTTCAAACTTCACCAGATCTAGTGAAATGACTTCTGGAAGATAAATTCTTCTGGCTAAAATTGAGATTATCACCTCCCACTCTTATAAGTTCTTTTGCAAAAGCATAACATGAAGGTTGATCAAAATACCAGTGCCAGGTTACATAAAGGTTAACTTGTGTAATTAAGATCCACTGATCAAAGCTACTTATTTGGTAACAAATGTATGAGTTGATTGCCCAGGGTGTAGCAATCAACTGAAATACATATATGGCAAGAACCAAAATTTTGAAACTAAGAACAGCAGCAATACACTGGCGCGGGGAGTCGGAGAAGTGGCACGGTAGTCGGGGACGCGACCACGCGACACGGCAGAAAAGTGGCGACGTCCTCTGGGATCCGGCACCGGCGCAAGGGGAAGTCCGGTCGAAGAGACCTAATCGCTATCACCGTAGAGACCCAATCGCCATCGCCGTCCTATGGGATCTGACACTGGTGCACGGGGAAATCCGGCTGTAGAGACCCAATCGCTGTCGCCCTCGTCGTAGAGACCCAATCGCCACTCGCCAGCCGCTCGTCGCCTCACCTCAGAGTCGAGACTCGAGAGCGCTGCCAAAAAATTTTGGCTCACGCGTGGGGAGGGAGTGAGGCGAGAGAAACTATTCGTATACCCTAAAATGGAATACGCTAGGCCCATATGAGCAGTACACATGGTAAAAAATTCAAACTGGGCCAAAATTTTTAAGCGAGAGGCCCATCTTCTGCTTTGGGCCGAAAAATCCGAATTTCGTGAAATTTCACCCCAAAAAAATCCCTGGTTCTATCTTGGTATAATTATAAGTACAACCTAGTAAAACCTATACAGGTATGTCATCATAGTCATTCAACCTAACTTCGAGCTACATGTAAAGTACAAATCAACAAATATAGCAACTGCACGAAGCACTTACCTCGGGTTGTGGGGTAAATGTATGAAATCTTGTTCTTGTTGAGCCAACAATGCGTTTTCCACGTACTCGTAGACAACTTGTGAATTTTCATCCATTGTTTACTTGGATACCATGTGTGGGTCGTGGAATTCCACTGGTTCTTTCTCTTTTTTTCTTCAATGATCATGTATCTATATATACAAAAGCAAGAATCATATATATATATATATATATATATATATATATATATATATATATATATATATATATATAACATTTATCGGTATGACATGAATGTAGACCGTGATTACACAGACACACTTACAATGTCCATCATTTGATGAGTGAGATGTCTAGGGCATAAAGTTGTAGAGATTGAATAAGTTATTAAAGCTAACCATGAAGAAACCCCCTAAAAATTGATGCAAGAAATACTCCTCCTTGAAGCTGACTGAGATACTCCATACACATTGTGTCACTGGCTTGTTGGCTTGTTCTATGCACTAATTTTATAATCTAATGCAGGCTATTGTAAGCATTTTTGTACACTAGCGTGATCCTGGACTAGGGCAGAATAAACAGAGGGTCCAGATTTATATATTTGGGTCCCTAAATCACCCTTTGACCAGATGGATACGTGCGCCCCCAAGCAGCCTGTAAGGGAATGGAGCTATTGGAAACCCTCCCTTGGAGATAAAATGGCGAGGCCATCTATATAAGGGTACACAATTAGCTAACATGTCCAACAGGTCTATCTAAGGAGCATTACAGACATAAATATTACCCGGATATAATTAATAGGAAATTTGGCGTCATCCACGTCTGTCTCAAGGGTGAACTTGCAGCTACTCTGATGGTTAGTTGGGCTAAATTGCATCTATGCGTCTGGGGCTTGCACATTGTATACGTGCCTCTCTGTAGTCACCTTTTGCTCCATCTTTTCCTCAAGGCTTCTTAACTGATTATCGAATTGTGCTCTCAGCCTTTCCTCAACCCTTTCCTCAATGAGTGCTAATAGTTGTTCCTCGCACTCAGTTTTACTACTCTTCATATTCTGGTGCATGCCAGAGTCTTGTGGGAATCCTATTTTATATGGAACAAAAACACCTTTGTCTCGCGTGCGACTTGAGTTCTTCTTGTTTCCCAAGGCCATGTAGAGTATATCTTTCTCTCTGTCTGCCTGGAAAGAGCCTTCGAAAGATTTTGTACTCAACGCTATCTGCATCTAAGATCCCAATATGTTATTTCACTTATAAAGTTATATATGGACTAATTACAATCTATATAGTTTGATATCATACTAAACGTTGTGACACTTCCTCGTCTGCAGGGTTGGCAAAGGACATGCCACCCGAAGACGTGGGACATGACCTGGCTCTTACCCAGTTTTGAACGTGTGGGTCTAAGATCGATGCAAATAGCGGGGAGGCCTCCTTCTAGATTGCTTTGTCGTCCTCCATCCTCCATTGCACAATCTTACTCGCGTACCCAGTGGTGCTAAGTATATGTGGGTGGGTGTTTTTTGCCTGGACGGTCATGTGCTCTTCACTTAGATGCATGAATTCTTCTATCATCTTCATCTCAACAAATCGTTCCCAGATGTCTTTAGTAATGAACCTGTTCTTCTGGAATGTAGTATTTCCTTATTCACATAATTACTGACAAGGGTGCTCTTAAAGTTCTTCCACACCTTTCTCACCACTAGCAACGCATACCGTCATAGTACATGCATAGCATTTTCTGGGAGCTCGAACGATGCAAAAAATTTTGTTCCCAAGCTATCATGCTCCTCATCTATCAGCAGCTTCTAAGATAGATAGGTGATGGAGACCTTTCCCGTCCAACTATCCCGCACAATGTTCAGAATGCTACCACTACCTTAGGAGGTGCGGTAGGGACTCCATCCTATGGATCGGTCACTGTGATGGTATATCAGCTCTGGGACCTTTTACTTAGTCCTCTTGGACCACACCTCAGTTTTCATATGTTTGGTTCATTGGATCCATTCAACAACGAGGAATGAGAAGACGTCATCTTTTTAACTATTCATAGACAGTTGTAGAAGAGGAAATAAAGTAAATTTAAGAGTATTGTTTAAAACAAGGAAATCAACATTCAAAAAGGGTTTCTTTATTCTTTACAACAAGGGAAGAGGAATATATTGTGGGAAGAGAAATCATTCTATCTGCTAGAGATATTATAGTTCTAAAAAGATTTTTATCTCTAGAATAAGGAAACAGAAGAGGTCACTTCGCTCTCTTTCGCCACATACAAGGTCACAAAGACTATAAAGTCTAGCCCCTTTGCATAACAGTGTAGATTATGAACAGAGTGCTCTTAGGTGTCAAGCTGCTAAAGGTTGTTAGACCTTCAGCCTTCTTTCTACAAGGTGTAGGGATGTTAGAGATTAATTTCTTACCTCCACTGCATCTAGTCAAATAATCACAATTGAACTTAAACAATTAACTAAGCAAATAAGGTTTTGAACTCTTACCTTCCTAAATTATGCTATAAATAGAGTAATCAATATACTTATCAGTAATCAAATGTGCATCACAAAGAGTACTGAATAAATTGATCATGGCCATATTTACAACTTTAATTGTTTTAGTTCATCAAAGACCCATCGCATCATAGAGCAATTAAAAGGACAACAAATAGTGAGAAGGTTCCTAAGAAAATTAAATTGTCTGGCCCCTTCACGTGCAAGGTCTCCAAGACAATTAAATTATTTGGCCCCTTTGCAAGATATTAAAGAGTATGTATGAATATTAGGACATGACAAAATAAATAACCTGTTTCCAATGGAATAGAGTGCAGTGAAATAGAGACAACCAAGAAGATACTACTAAACTATAAAATAGATCATTTTGGGGACCATGAAGATATTACTAAACTGTAAAATAAATCATTGCCTCATCTCCAATCACTGTATAAACCATAAGAGATGAGGCGATCATTGAACTGGAAACTTGATTATACAACAATTGATTGTTTGTCTCCTAATAATTGAAGATTTATATTTAAAAACATTATATAATTACCCATCCTCCAAAAAAATCCTTCTTTCTTCCCTTTCTATGACTATCCTAATGTAACACAGGAAAAACAAAACAGGAGTGGTGCTAACAACTCTAGAGCATGCTCATCATAGTTTGAGATGGATTTTGAGGTACTACTTTCATGATTTGTTCTCAAGTGGATCATGTCTAGTTCATGTTTGGAGGACCCTAACTAAAAAGGCTGAATATTCAATTGGAAAAATTTATGCAATTCAATTCAAGAAATTACAAATTGGGGTGGAGTTAGAATATTTTGGCACTGTAGGGAAGCATTCTAATCCCTCATCAAGCTAACATAGTAGTATATAATACATCAAACCACCTAGATATTTTGTTTGCATGTTACACTCGAAGAGATAGCTTACAAGACAGGGATCGAAAGTACAGCATGAATGATTGTCAAAGAAAACTCACAGTGGACACAGAAGACTGATTTGATGCTCAAGCATTTGAACACTACATGGACCCAGCATATAAGTGTTACTGTTGATATTTTACAAATAAGTAGGGTGCCAATACAATTATATTTTGATATTATAATATACAAATAGGAACAATCACTTTCCATGGGAATGACAAGTGCGATGTAAATTAGTAAGAGCATCAAGGCTATCATTTATGACAATGTCTTCTGCCTTGCATGTCAAATTATGGATTACAATCATATATAGTACACTGCATTTGAGATTTGTGAACCAAACATAATGGTAATCATATTTTTCTTAGAACAGACAATCAAACCATATGCAACTCTTGTTAACACCACACCTAAGGTAGGCTTCAAAATTCCATTAGATATCATCCAATCAGTAAGACAATGACAAATGGATTGTGGTGAGACTATTTTCAAACGTCTGTGTATTGATCATTGAATATACATTTTCACAAGACCTGGAGTTTCAGAAAGAGGCAGGCTTAAAAGAGCACAGCAACGACCTACATATGGCAGCAAACTAGCTTAATGTTGCATGAACAGCAAACCAAGGAGTACGATAGAATGAAAATAGGCCAATATACATCATTTCAACTATGTTATTATATCCATGCAAAATCTTCCTGCTAAATTACTGTAACAGTGATACAAAGAATAATACACCGGAACTATTCAGATCGATTGCAGAAATATATACTGCAAGATAGTACAAGCCAAATAAATTTAGAAACCACATCTCAGCAAAACCCTGACCTTAACCGGTGGTGTGGGCGGGCTTGCTCACTTCTGTAGCGAGGGGGAGGGCGATGGCGACATCGATGATAGACGAGGCGATGTGCGTGGGGTGGGGGTCAAGAAGTCCAACCGCGGAGACTCAAACGGATGCGAGGAGCATGGCGTGTGCGCTGGCGATGGGAGAGACGCCACCACCACCAGGGGGAGGGGGTGAGGGAGGGTGTCGCCAAGGGGAAGAGGGAGCGGGGGAGGGCACATGGGATGGTGCCGCTGAGAGGGAGAGGGCACGGGGAGGGGTAGGGTTAGGGTTAACTGACCTTTGCGTATTGTGTTTGGGACCTGAACTCACTGTAGCCTGAGAACTCGTGCATAAAGGGGAAACGACCCAATCACAGATGGTTCTAGGACTGAACTATCTATGATGTAACTCATCACAAACGGTTCACTCCCAGAACTGTCTATGATGGCAAAACTAACATATAGTTATATTGGAAATGAAATGGAGCATAAGTATGAGCATTGGGATTAATTAGTGCAAGAGGTTTTCAGAACCATTGGGATTAATTAGTCATTCTGTGTCATTAAAAATTGCAGTTTCCATATAATCTCATATCTAATTAGCACCTATCACAAGTAACCTCTTTCCAATGGAATAGAGTGTAGTGAAAAGTAAAGCTAGTCTTTCTTGGGAACCATTAACAACATGAAAATTTCAGGAGAAGGCTGGAGCTGATGGTGAACAAGAAACAAATATACTGTATAATTAAGTGCATATGATGAAAGATGATGAGATCAAAAAGTAGAGGATGATGGTTATACTATAGTGCTTATATGAATACTTTTGGCTTAATTTCTTCTTAAATTATTTCAAGCATTTCATTACAAAAGAACTTTATTATGCTAGAGATTACACTTAAAATCATAACTCCACTTGCTTATTTTTTTTGTACAAAAATTAGCCTATCACGATGAACGATGCGTGTGTAGTTAGCTTTCTCAGGTTGTTCTTCCTGGACCATTTATGTCGTTTCTGATAGGAGGCAACTTGTCAAACTAATCGTATTCTTCCTCATCTACTACATTCTCAACTCCAACAATATTTCTTTTTCCCTGAAAAACTATGTGGCTCTTCTTATTAGACAGGTCAGTTACATAGAAGACTTGAACAATTTAGTTAGCGAGTACGAATGGTTCGTCTTGTAGCTAAATGTAACGTCCCAAAATTCGGTCTAATTTTTTTTAGTTATTTGATTTTTGTGGATTTTTGGGATTTATTTGGATTTAATTGAAATTAATCTAAATTTATCCTTCTCTTGAATAACTAAATAATATAAAATTAATTATCAAAAATAAATAAAAATATTTTATTTAAGCTCTAAAAGCCTTGAAATATTTTCTGGAATTTTTCTAGAATTTTTTGGGTATTTTTAGTGCCCTAAATAATTACTTTGATTTACTAGATTTATTTTTATTGATAAAACCGGAAAAATGCCTAGCTACAGTATTGGGCCGAGCCCAACACTATGCTCGCGCCAGCCAAACCCTAGCACCGCTAATCCCGGGCCGAGCGATCTTCATCAGACGGTCGTGGATGAGCCGCGTCGCTTAATAGCGTGGATCGTTGGATCTCAATGATTAGCCGCCAGGATTTCGCCACGTGGCGCCGTTTCGCCGAACCGTTGCTCGCCCTGCGCCGTTGGATGGAAATCGAACGGCGCGGGCTAGTCGTGCCGCATCGGGAGGAGGCGAACTGCGCACCGCCGTCGCCATCACGAGCCAGTTGGCCGCCGAAGATATGTCAAGGATTTGCGCGCATTCCGAAGCTTGTCCGAGTGGGAGAAATAGGCCTCTGCATGCAGCACTCTCTTCCGCACCTTTTGCCCATTCATTCTTACCCTACCGCACACCGTAGCCCTCTCAATAGCTCGCCGAAGTTGGTGCTTCCACCGCCACGGTTTTTTTCACGTTTCACCGTCATCCGCCGCTCTCCACCGCACTTGAGACCTTCGTCGAGTTTGTTGTGGCACGCCGCGTCGCTTGGGCCACTTCCTTCCACCGGAGGAGCTCGGAAACGACGTCGCCGACTGCATCTTCTCCAAGTCCGGCGACCAGCACCACTGTCTCTCCTTCGACGCCTCGCAGCTCACCTCCGCCGTTAGATTTCCATCCAACGTCCGAGGTAACGCCACGCCTCCGTTCCTGTAGCCCTAGACCCAAGTAGCTTCGGTAGGTCTCTGCCGTTAGATCTTAATCGTGCGGCTCTAGTGAGGCCATGTAGGTTCGGTGAATAGGGTATCGCCCGGGTAACCGCCGTCGTTGGATCTTCATCCAACCGCGCCATAAGATCCACGTAGCTACTGTGTAGATGCATTGATGATGGCCGTTGATTCTTGGATGTCCGGCCGGGATTCATGCACGTGTCGTTCGCCGAAGCAGTCCACGTCGTCGCAACCAGAGGCTGGGCTGTTGGACCGGATCCGTGCCGTAGATTTTTGAACGTGCAGGCGGGATGCAGCCGTACCGCTAACCAATGGATGAGCGCCACATGGTGGGGTTTGACCGCGCATGGACCGACCGTTGGATTTGGATCCAACGGGCGAGAGCGCATGTGCCCACGTGGATCGTTGAATGTGCGCCACATGTCAGCCGCTGAGTGGACCAAGCACTATTCATCGGGCCCACTTGTCAGTGGGATAACCGTCGGGTGTGCAGACTTCAGCATGACGTCATTCGGGGGGCACATGTCAGTGACCGAGCCGACGTGGCTCACTCCTGTGCTGACACTTGTCACGCCGAGGGTATTTAACCGGATTTCCCGTAGAAAAATAAATCGATTAATTCGGTTTTTCCTTTTATAACAATTTCCAAAACTTGTAAACGCTATAACTTTTGCGTTTTAACTCGGAATTGGGTGATTCCAGTTCCTAAAAATTTGTAAAAATGTGAACTATTTATTGGTGATTTTTATTTTATTTTTAGTAATGATCTTGCTGTCTGTTTTAGTATATTTATTGTGTGCACGTTTGTTCCGAGTAGACTCCGAATTGACGGGAACTATCGGGGAAGATTTCGAAGACCCATCGCAAGTGCCAGATCAGAACCAACTACTGTTTGAAGGCAAGTCATGCTTTGACCATGTTGCTCCTAGATTTTCAAGTGTATTTCGATTCAAATTATGCATGCTATGTTGATTAAAAATGACACGGAATAATTTTGGGTTAAATAGATAATACACCTACCTTGTTTATGCCACCCTGCTAATATTATTTGTATGCCCTGAAATCCTTGTCACCCTAAGATATTAAATTGAGTTGGTTGCTACTATAATACCAACACGAGAGGCTAGACCATGATTAGTTGCTTAGTCTGCTTGTATGGGCTGAATGACTTTCAAATTGCAAATGAATATTGACTAAACGATTATGGAATGCATTTTTGAAGTAATGCGATAATGTCATGAAATGGAATTTGGGGTAGCAACCTGTGTGGTTCTACTCGCGCAATGATGTGGGCATTGGCATGTGTTGCATAAATGCAAACCGGGGTGGGAAAAGATTTGGACCGGGGCAAGTGGCGAGAAGGCTTCGTGCCAGGTGGGCCTGTGTGGCAACGGGATGTATTGAGATTGTAAAGGCTGTGTGCCGAAAAAAAGGTATAAAATGGATGTCTTGCCCGGGACAGTTAAGGACTTCACCTTGCGATCCTTTGAACTGAGTTACTCGTACAACCACTTGTCCGGAATGGGACGGACCTAATTCAGTAGGGTTCTGATATCTTTCCTTTGACACCTCGGGCGAGTTACACAAGAGTGTAACTGCAGGGGGAGCGCACTACTACGACTTGGTACCCATCCAAGCTGATTTGCTTGTTCTAAGCTTCGCTCGAGTGAGGGAAGTGTTAGAAAGGCAATACTGGAGAGGTTCACTGGTTAGGTGTTAGTATCTGAAAGACTTTATTGCAATCAATCACCTGTGTGGTGAGTGACTGTATCAGATCTGTGGGTAAAGTGTACACCTCTGCAGAGTGTGTGTTAAATCTATTGAATAGGCTGCGTCCATGTATTGGACAATGCTCGGGGATTACAGTCAAGGGTTAGATTTTCAAAATAAACTGTGGAATGGGTGGCTGCGTGCCAAAGACTAATGAATCAAACTTAGGGCTGTGTGCCAAACACTTGGGAAAAGAATTGAGGAATAAATTATTATAGTAATGGTTTTACGCTTTTAATCTAATTAAGAGTATCTGTTAAAAGAAATACTGCTTTATGCAAAATAACCATTTAAGCCTTTCCCTTGGAATAAGCTATGCATGTAGTAATAGAACTGCATTGTGCATGACTTGTTGAGTATGTTGTATACTCACCCTTGCTTCGACAAAAACCTCAGAAGAAGAAACAACACCAGCTTGGGAGGAGGAGTTCATCGAAGGTCCAGAGAATTAGGATTGAGCCTCGTCAGATACCTGTGGCTATGAGGGGTTTCATTATCGTACTTTTGCTTCCGCTATTAAACTTGTGTTACTCTGTTATTTAAACGCCCTGCGTGGCGAATCAATGTAAGGTGACCATAAGGTCGTGTAACTCGGTTATATTTATGCTTGAAGTACTTTATTATTAATTCCGCTGTGTATGATTGTGGTACTTCAACCTATTTACCCTGTGCGTACTAGCGTGATCCTGGACTAGTACAGAATACACAGAGGGTCCGAATTTGCAGATTCGGGTCCCGACAGAGTTGGTATCAGAGCCATACTGACTGTAGGACTTAACCCTAGCTAGACTGGCCATTCTAGAAGGGACAAAAATTAATTTCTAAAAGAATTAAAATTATGCAAGAATAATCAATGAAATCTTGACTTATCCCTTCTTCCTTACTTCATACCTATGCTGCATTTTGTTATTACTTTTGTATTCTTTTAAAATTTTAGCACTGACGAGTTGATTTGGCAGATGAGGATGGTTCACTCTTTCGGCGAGCATCACGGAGGATACGCAGCGGAGCTTTGGAGGATGCTCCAGGTGCTTGGAGGTTTCGACCGCCCTCTCTAACGGTCCCGCACCTAGGTGGTCAACGGCATCAACCGCGGCTGGGAGACTACCTTTACCTTGTACGCACGGGAGAATGCTCGTGCCAGTCGCCCGCTCCACCTCTTGGTGAAGCGAGCCAGCTACGAGGCGGGCATACAGGAGTGTGCCCAGGTAGCGTTGCGTAGGGTTAGCAGGGACTACAGCTTCGAGCTGTGGGACTCTGCTTTCCGTGTGCACCCGCACGCGGGTGGACCCCTCCAGGCGCGCTTGGAGCTGGAGGACGACGCTGCCATCGTACACTTGGGCCGGTTCGCCGTGGCTCAAGAGGAGGTTATGGACGCTACTACTGTGGAGCTGCAGGCTGTGTACCGTACCTTGGAGGAGACCGAGGTGGCCCTGCGAGATACTAGGATGCACGCTGTGCAGAGGATCGCCGAGCTAGAGGAGGCCCTCTACGGTCACGGGGAGCCCGAGGCCGTCATGGAGCTTGACGACGAGGACGAGGAGGAGGAGCCAGAGGAGCAGGAGCCAGAGCCTGCGCCAGAGGATCAGCAGCCAGTGGAGCCCCCAGCAGCACCAGTGGGAGGGCATGGGGATCAGTTTGCCCCAATGCCAGCTCACCCGCCAGTGTACGTGATAGGCGAGCCGCAGCCAGGATGGTTGGATGACTGAGTTCGTTGGGTCGGGTAGTTGTTGGGAATTTTTGCATTGAGACTCAACTGTTATGAGTCACGTCTTTAGAATTCGAACTTAGATGCGCATGATTGTGTTAATGAACTATTTTGTATGATGATTGTGATTGATAGTATGGTTGCAAGGCCCTTAGACCCTTGTAAGCGACCATACCCATTTATTATCTTTAAATGGATGTTAGGGATTTAAGTTACACCTGTTTCCCCATATAAGTTCTTCTACTTGCCTATTCCTTCCCTCTCATCTCTAAACCGTCGAAGCAATCAGCAGATGGTGAATACTCGCAACACCGGAACCGAATGCAGTGGTTCACGTCAAGGAGGCAGTCAGAGCAATACACCACCTCCACAGGCAGCACCACCAGTTGACATGCAGAATCTGGGAGCTTTCCTCGCAGCACAAACGCAGTTAATGCAGACCATGATGGCAACCGTACAACAAATCAACACCCAAGCAGTCGCCAACAACCAAGCTATTAACAATGGGCCACGTCCCTACTCGAGATTGTCCGAGTTTATGAGGACACGTTCGCCTACTTTCTCAGGCAATGCTAGCCCGTTAGAGGCAGATGACTGGTTAAGGACCATCGAGAAGAAGTTACATATAACACAGTGTGATGGAAATGAGAGGGTGCTTTATGCTTCTCATCAGCTAGAAGGGACAGCAGCTGAATGGTGGGAAAACTACTGCGCATCACAGGAAAACCCATAGGAAATCACCTGGGAAGAATTCACCATAGCCTTTCGTCAATACCACGTGCTGAAGGTATTATGGGCCGAAAAGGAAGAATTTAGAGCGCTGAAGCAAGGAGGCCAGACAGTGGCCGAATATTTGAATAAATTCACTCAACTTGCACGATACGCCCCAGAGTACGTAGCAACAGACAAGGCCAGACAATCCCGTTTCATGAAAGGACTTAACACTGGATTACAGGTGGGGTTGATTACCCACACCTTTCCCGATTTTCAAGAGCTGGTCAATAAGGCGCTCATATTGGAAGACAAGCACAAGGAACTGGATGATAATCGCAAACGCCGCATGGCACAACAAGGAGGACGTCAAGGTCATCAGAAACCAAGGTTGATACCTCAACAATTCTCCAGATTTCAGCACGGAAACAGTATCAGGACACTGCCGCCGATGCCGAGACCAGCGGGACAAACCCCCCAGACTCCAGTCAGGACTGTTAATGAGAACGAAGGAAACCAGCAGATGTCAGGAAGGCGCTGTTACAATTGCAATGAGACTGGGCATTTCGCCAACGTGTGCCCAAAGAAGGGAGGAGTGACACCAGTGCGCTTCAACTTAGGAAACACGCCAGCTAAAACTCCTGCCCAGGGAGGAAGCCGAGGATCTACCCAAGCTGGAGCCACACCGCAAGCATTCACGCGAGGCAAGATTAATCACATTTCCGCAGACGAAGTCCAGAATGCCACGGACGTCGTGCTCGGTAAGTTCCTTGTCAACTCAGTGCCAGCTACAATGTTATTCGATTCCGGAGCTTCACATTCGTTCGTTTCTCGAGATTTTACTATGACAAATGATCTGGATATTGTTAACCTTAAAAGTACACTTCTAGTTCAATCCCCTGGATCAGAAATTCGCTCTAAGGTCGGATGTTCTAGGGTTAAGCTATTAATAAAAGGGGTAGAGTTCCTAGCGAACCTTATTATATTAGATACCCAAACCCTGGATGTTATCCTAGGAATGGATTGGTTGACTAAGCATAAGGCTGTATTAGACTGTGGACGAAGAGTCATGTCTGTTGAAAGCCTGGATAATCGGAAAGTGGAATTTCAAGCAACGGCAGTTCGAGAAGGGCAGTTGTTGGTAAACAATCTAGAAACCATCAGTTTGAAGGATGTACCAATGGTCAGTGAGCATCCGGATGTTTTTCCTGAAGAATTGCCTGGAATGCCACCAGACAGAGACATAGAGTTTGTAATCGATCTAGTACCTGAAACAACACCAATAGCAAAAAGACCATATCGGATGTCCACCGAAGAGTTGGTTGAGATGAAGAAACAGATTGAGGAGTTATTGGAAAAAGGATTCATCGGGCCGAGCTCATCACCATGTGGAGCGCCGGTTCTGTTCGTCAAGAAGAAGGACGAAAGCTTTCGGATGTGTGTTGATTATCGTGCGCTTAACGAAGTGACGATAAAGAATAAATACCCGTTACCTCGCATAGATGATCTTTTTGATCAATTAAGAGGAGCAGGAGTGTTCTCCAAGATCGACCTTATGTCAGGATACCACCAGTTGAAAATCAAGACAGAGGACATACCCAAGACTGCATTTTCTTCAAGATATGGGCACTATGAGTTCACTGTTATGTCGTTTGGATTGACAAATGCGCCAGCATATTTTATGAACTTGATGAACAAAGTATTCATGGAATATTTAGATAAATTTGTGGTCGTATTCATAGACGATATTCTGGTTTACTCATGGACGGATGAAGAGCACGCACAACATTTGAGATTAGTGTTAGAAAAGTTAAGGGAGCAACAGTTATATGCAAAATTCAGTAAGTGTGATTTCTGGAAGAGTAAGGTAGATTTCCTAGGGCATGTAATGACCACCGAGGGAATTGCAGTGGACCCAAGCAAGGTTGAGATAGTACTGCATTGGGAACCGACGAAGACGGTTACGCAGATTCGAAGTTTTCTTGGGATGGCTGGTTATTACCGCCGATTTATAGAAGGATTTTCGACAATTGCGAGGCCAATTACGCAATTGTTAAAGAAAGAGAAGAAATTTGTGTGGACACCAGATTGTGAGAAAAGTTTTCAAGAATTGAAGAAGAGACTGACATCAGCACCAGTGTTAGTTCAACCAGATGTGCACCAAAGTTAGACTAAGCTAAGGCATGTCCAACTGCAAATAAATATTTTGCTAGCAAGATTTAGCTGAAATCATATTATTTTTAGCAAGATTGAACATGAGCAACACTTGTCATTAGTTTCAAAACTAGAAACAAGGCCATTCAAAGGATCAAATGGAAAACCTAGAGTTCAACATACTCAACACTTTGGGGAATCTAGAAGTTCATACAAGGTCCTTCGAGCTTATATATTTTTTATTGTATGCAAATTTTTCTTTGAATTTTTTAAAGACATAGCGGGGTGCAAATGTTTGACATTATTTGCATTCTTTACCCACATATGATTTTTTATTGCATTTTTTAAAGCAATTGACTCAAGCCATATTCAATCATCTCAAGAGGGACTCTTAAGAGAATGATCTTGGTCATACACAACACATTCCAAGTTCATCTCAAGTGCAATGAGAAGCCGTCTTGTGAATGTGAGGTGTTGAGTCTTCTGCGCACAAAAAGAGTCAATTTTGCATCATTTTCATTTTAGCATTTTCATTTTTAAGCTAGTGAAGGACTCAAGTATGGATCAAACAAGATTCACCCAAGTTTCTATAGGGACTCTAAAGAATTCTAGAATTTCACAAATTATGACAAATACACCTAAAGAAGAAACTTAGCATGTAAATGCAACATGTTTTATCAAGTTTTTCTTTTAAAGCTTATTATTTTTTTAAAATTTTGCAAGCTTAGCAAGATAAATGAACTTGGACATATCTAAGCAAGTAATTTTCTTCATAATATAGCATGGTGTATAAAATGAAACATGGATCATTTGCATAATAGACAAAGCTCATAAAATGAAAAATCAAGTCTATATGCAATGCATAAGACAGATTCTTAAACTCCCCCTCAACATGTGATTCGATTTTAAGCACAAATCTGGTTCAAATTGAGTTATTAGCAAGATTAAGCTCAAGAATGGTCGAAAAGAACTCAATTAAAGTTAGAAACATAGAATGAAGAGAAGTCAAGAAACTCAACCTAGAGAGAAGAGAGTACAACTAATTAAGCATGATAGCAACCTAAAGCACAAGATGAGAGGTCCATGCAAAAGCATGCCAGAAGTCTAAGTGATGTGAACTCATAACTCTAAGGAATAAGACCCATAAGCACCAAGAGCAATACAAAAGAAATGAAAAACTAAAATAAAATATATTACATTATATACAGATCAGCTCCCTCTCACAGAAGGCCGTAAGGGCACACAACTCCAAGCTCACTCCTCAAAGCAATAAACTTAGAGCTATCCAAAGGCTTGATAAAGATATCAGCCAACTGGTGGTCACTCTCCACAAACTGAAGCACTATGTCTCCTTTCTCCACATGGTCTCTAAGGAAGTGATATCTAACATCAATGTGCTTGGTCCGAGAGTGCTACACTGGGTTCTTGGCAATGCAAATAGCAGAAGTGTTATCACAGAAAAGTGGAACACTCTCTATCTCTAACCCAAAGTCCCGTAAGGTCGATCTCATCCAGAGCACTTGGCTACAGCAACATACTCGGCCTCAGCGGTGGACTGTGCGACTCCGGACTACTTCCTAGAAGACCAAGAAACAAGAGAAGTGCCAATGAATTGGTAAGTGCCAGAAGTGCTCTTCCTATCTATCCTACAGCCGGCAAAGTCTGCAACAGAAAAGGCTCTAAGGGATAGACAAGAAGAAGAAGAGTACCAAATACCATAATCAATGGTAGCTCGAAGGTATCTGAAAATGCGCTTCACCGCCTGGCGACGAGAGGCACGAGGAGAAGCCTAAAAGCGAGCGCACAAACACACGTCAAAGTGTATGTCCGGCCGCGAGGCCGTAAGATACAAGAGGGAGCCAATCATGCTTCATAACTCCTTTTGATCAGCAGACTCACCATGCTCATCGAGCTCGAGGACAGCAGTGGTGGCCATAGGAGTCATCACGGGCTTCCCATCAGACATATTAAACCGCCTCAGGAGGTCCCGAGTGTACTTACCTTGGTGCAGGAAAGTACCCTCCCGAGTCTGCTTGATTTGGAAGCCGAAAAAGTAGCTCAACTCACCCATCATACTCATCTCAAATTCTATGCTCATCACCTCAGAAAAATGAGACACAAGAGACTGAGATGAGCCACCAAAGATAATATCGTCCACATAAATTTGAACGAGAAGGAAATGAGAATCCTGGTGTCTGATGAATAGAGTTTTGTCTACTATACCCATTTTGAAACCATGACTGAGAAGATAGGACTTAAGCCTCTCATACCAAGCTCTAGGGGCCTGCTTAAGTCCACACAAGGCTTTGGAAAGCTTGTAGACATGGTTCGAGTATTTGGAGTTCTCAAATCCTGGAGATTGCTTGACATACACCTCTTCCTCAATGAAGCCATTGAGGAATGCACTCTTGACATGCATTTGATAGAGCCTGAAGCCCTGGGATGCAGAGAATGCAAGCAAGATTCTAATCGCCTCTAGTCTAGCTACAGGGCCAAAGGTCTCCTCAAAGTCAATACCCTCAACCTGAGTGAAGCCCTATGCAACTAGCCTATATCCTCACTCTGCTTGTTTTTGAACACCCACTTGGTCCCAATGACATTATGACCAGATGGGGGCTCTACAAGCTGCCAGACTTTGTTCCTCTCAAAGTTTTCCAGTTCCTCATGCATAGCATTAATCCATGCTTCATCAGATAATACATGAGTAACATCCTTTGGCTCAAATCAGGCAACAAAGGCAAAGTGAAGGCAGAAAGAAGATAAGCCTGATTTTGAACGCGTCACACGCTCAAACAGATCACCAATGATCTACTCAGGTGGATGAGAACGTTGAATGTGGTGAGAAGGACCAAAAGCAGAAGTGGCCTCTACCTCATGAGCAAAAGAGGAAGGAACAGAGCCACTCGCTGAAGGAGAGTCTGAAGGCAAATGCTGATCTCCCTAAGGTGCAGAAATGGAAACAGGAGGCACCTCAGGTGTAGAGGAGACTGGATCAGGTGGAACACCATCACTCCATCATTCTCATCCTCTACAAAGATGGCCTCGGAGGGATAAGAAGAGCCTGAAATATCAGGTCTAGCTCCTAGGCTAGCCTCATCAAAGGTCACATCACAGGTTTCTATGATCCTATTCTCATCACAACTCCAGACCCTATAGCTACGAGAAGAAGTCAAGTAACCCAGAAAAATACCATCAAAAGAACGAGACTCAAACTTATCTAGGTTACCATACTTCAAAATAAAACACTTGCAACCAAAGACACGAAAATGAGAAACACTGGGCTTTCGCCCATACGTCAACTCATCAAAGACAAGAAAAATGTTTCACATAGCAATGCCAACAAAGGTATTCAGTGATTATCTCAAAATCATTAATCAATCATAATTTCTCTCAAAATTCCGGTGCAACCACCCCCAGGCTGGTAGCACTAAGAAAAGCAACCAACACTCAAATTGCTTCAAATCCAATTCACTTCAAATCAAACTCAATTTCAAATCAAACCAAGATCAAAACTCATCAATTACTCATCACACACAAGGATAGACCTCCACATGGTCTTTCAGAAAGAATACATGCTTGTCCGAATGACTGTATCCTATACCGCAAACAGTACGCAAACTTGCATGTATGTCCAGTGTGCAACGCATCCTGGTACAAGCGTAAAGGTAGATTGGATGATGACGACGAGAGCATGGAGGTGAAGAAAGGACCTCCCGCTAAGGTGGCGTGGTATCTGCCTATAATTCCCCATTTGAAGTGGTTGTTTGCGAACCCAAAAAAGGCAAAATTGCTTTGATGGCACTCGGATGAGCGTAAGAATGATGGAATGACTAGGCACCCTGCTGATTCAACTCAGTAGAGAAACATTGATAGGAGGTTTGAAGAATTCGTAGCGGATCTAGGGAATATAAGGTTTGGATTGAATACAGATGGAATGAATCCTTTCGGTAACATGAGCAGCCGTCATAGTACTTGGCCTGTAAATCTCTGTGTGTACAACCTTCCTCCTTGGTTGTGTATGAAGCGAAAGTACATATTGATGTCTCTACTCATCGAAGGCCCGAAGCAACCTGGAAATGATATTGATGTGTACCTAGCACCATTGGTAGAAGATCTCAACACATTGTGGGCGCCTAGGGCAAAGGTATGGGATGCTCACAAACGAGAGTACTTCACTTTGCGTTGCCTTTTGTTCTGCACCATAAATGATTATCCTGCCCTTGCTAACCTATCGGGGCAGAGTACAAAAGGAGTCAAAACATGTACACACTGCTTGGATGACACTGAGAGTGTCTGGCTGAATCACTCACACAAAACCGTGTACATGCGTCACCGTAGGTTCCTTCGGAGAAATCACCTATACCGCAAGATGAAGAAACAATTCGACGGCACCACCGAAGACGCTTTAGCTCTAAAGCCTTTAAGCGGGATAGACATCATGATATGGTTAAGAAGTTGGATGTTGCACTAGGGAAGGGACATAAATCGAGGACCCGTGAGAAGAGCATGTGGAAGAAGAGAGCAATATTTTGGGACCTACCTTATTGGGAGCACCTAGAAGTTCGGCATTGCATCGACGTGATGCACGTAGAGAAGAATGTCTGTGATAGCTTGATTGGTCTCTTACTGAACATTAAGGGTAAAACAAAGGATGGTATCAATGCACGGTTGGACTTGGTCGATATGGGCATCAGACCTGAGTTAGCACCGAAAGAGACTGATAATGGCCAAACATACTGTGAGCCTGCTAGTTACACTCTATCCAAGGCTGAGAGAAAGGAACTATGCCAGTTCTTGCATGGTGTGAAAGTTCCATCCGGTTACTCGTCCAACCTGAAGAGACTTGTTTCGATGAACGATTTGAGCTTAACTAGCATGAAGTCCCATGATTGCCATGTGCTTATGACACAGATGCTCACTGTGGCAATTAGAAATATTTTACCGACCAAGGTTCGGGAGACAATCACAAGGCTGTGTTATTTCTTTAACACAATTTCTCAGAAAGTCATCGATCCCCAAGGACGTGATGCTCTACAGGGTGAGGTGGTAATGACTCTATGTAATCTTGAGATGTATTTCCTTCCGTCGTTTTTCGATATCATGGTCCATCTCATTGTTCACCTTGTGAGGGAGATAAAGATGTGCGGGCCTGTGTTCCTACGTAGCATGTACCCGTTCGAGAGGTACATGGGAATTCTCAAGTCCTACGTACGGAATCGATCTCGACCGGAGGGTAGCATTATCGAAGGTTATGCAACAGAAGAGGTCATCGAATTCTGCATCGATTACATGGCTCAGGTCGAACCGATAGGTGTGCTCGATCCCGCTATGAGGGGAGGCTCCAGGGCATCGGGACCATTGGAAGGAAAGCAATCACACCTAATCCAGTTGCGTGCGCCAAAGCCCATTTCACAGTTTGTAACACATGGCTATTGTGGCCCCGTATATTGACGAGCACAAGAATTGGCTACGGCAAGAGAATCCGATGCAGCTGGAGTACTGGATCATCAAACAACATAACCTTCACTTCAAAGAAATTTGGTTCAAGGAAGCGTGACCCATTCTTGGAAGAATCTCAGGGGAGACGCTGACATGGTTGGCAAAAGGGCCAGCTTTTACGGTTGTAACATGGAAAGGATATGATTTAAATGGCTACACATTTTACATGAGAGATTAGGACATGAAGAGCACAAACCAGAATAGCGGTGTTCGCATTGATGCACTGAATACCGCTGGATCGATGAGGAGCTCGTACTGTGGGTTCATTGAGGAAATTTGAGAGCTCGACTATGTGCTATTCAAGATCCCCTTATTTCGGAGCCGTTGGGTTAACCTGCAGCACGTGAAGGTTAACAAGTACGGTGTCACAACTATGGACCTCGAACATCTCGGATACCAAGACGAACCATTCGTTCTCGCCAACCAAGTTGTTCAAGTCTTCTATGTAACCGACCCGTCCAACAAGCAGCGCCACATTGTTCTTCAGGGAAAAAGGAGGATTGTCGAAGTCGAGAATGTGGTAGATGAGGAAGAATATAATCAGTTCGACGAGTTGCCTCCTATTGGTACCGGCGTCACAATCCAGGAAGACCAACCTGACGAAGCTAGCTACACACGTGTTGATCATCGTGAAGGGCTAATTTTTGTACAAAATAATAAGCAAGTGTTGTCATGAGGACCTCTATGTATATATACCAAGTGTTCCTGTATTAAATTTAATTAAGGACATGTATTAATTACTGAAATGTATTAATTAAAATTAAGAAGTGTGTATATGGACGTGTATTAATTACTGAGATGTATTGATTAAAATTAAGAAGTGTGTATATGGACGTGTATTAATTACTGAGATGTATTGATTAAAATTAAGCAGGTGTATGCGTATATGGACATGTATTAATTACTGAGATGTATTGATTAAAATTAAGCAGGTGTATGTGTATATGTACATGTATTAATTACTGAGATGTATTAATTAAAATTAAGCAGCTCTATATTGACATGTATTAATTACTGAGATGTATTGATTAAAATTAAGCAGCTGTATAGAATGGCCCATCCCAGACGGTTCTGGGATTAAACCATCTGGGATGGAGTCATTCCAGATGGTTCTAGGATTGAACCGTCTGGGGTGTAGTTGTCCCAGATGGTTCAATCCTAGAACCATCTGGGAAAAACAACCATCTAGAATGGTCTTCCCGTGTCACTCAATAAATCCCGCGCGCTTGCCATTTCACCAAGTCTCGTGCACACTTAGTTTATTGTAACCCTAGCTCCCTCCCCCCTCGGCGGCACCCTCCCCCCTCGGCCGCGCCCTCGCCCTAGCTCGGAGGTGCCCTCCCTCGGCCTTGGTCTCCTCCGTCGGCGGCGCACTCCCCCCTCGACCGAGCCCTCGCCCTAGCTCGGAGGTGCCCTCCCTCGGCCTTGGTCTCCTCCCTCGACGACGCCTCCCCCCTCGGCCGCGCCCTCCCCCACAGTGGTGTCTCCCCTCCTCCTGGGTGGTGTCTCCCCTCTCCATCGGTGGTGCCCTCCTCCCTCCCCCCTCCGTTTATTTTTGGCCTTGCTTGCTCCACGATTCGAGTGCTGTTCCCTCTATGAGTATTTTTGGTTCTGCACTTGATTCTTGCTTGCTCTGTGATGAAATTAGGGTTACTACATGAATATGACAATTGATGAAATGATTTAAGCCTTGAACTGCTAGACTTGTATGAAATTATTGGATTATATTCACGATTCTGCTCAATTTGTATTCATTTCTGTTATCGCTTTGATTTTGTCGGTATTATATCACTGTCTGTTGATTGGTTCAGTTAGTATAGTTCATAGATGTTGATCTGATTTAGCTAGCTAGTGGTCAGGTACTAGTTGCTTCTGTCGATTGATTTTGCTTATATTAATCTGAACTAAGTTGTCTCTGTTGACAGAAATCTCTTGTCAAAGCACTGCTATTTATTCTGTTATCGCTTTGATTTTGTCGGTATTATATCACTGTCTGTTCATTGCTTGGTTCAGTTGGTACAATTCATAGATGTTGATCTAATTTAGCTAGCTAGTGGTCAGGTACTAGTTGCTTCTATCAGTTGATTTTGCTTATATTAATCTGAACTAAGTTGCTTACATTTATTCTGTTAAGTGATCTTTGAACTGATCTGAACCTACAATATATATTGGCTCTGTTATTAGTCTGATCAGATCTTTGCTTGCGGATAAAACTAACATTTTCTAGCTGATCTGAACACATTGATTTTATAATAGTGAATAATACTTCATCATTTCATGTGCATGCTAAGGTGGTAAGGGTTCAAGGCTTAAGTTATTGAATTGACTAGTCTAGTCCATTTGTGATTGTGGTGAAGATCCTTATCTTCATCCAAACTATAAAATCTGAGAGCATAACAAAATTAATTCATGTAAAATCCCAAATTTTTGGCTTTTTATTTAGTTAACAGTGTTTTATTGCAATTTATGCTTTTTGTGAATTTTCTGGATTTATTTGGGTTTTACGAGATTTATTTGAATTATTTTAAAATTAAAGTATATTGCCTTTTGTTGAAAACTAATTATAAAAAGATAAGTTTAAAATAAAGTTTTGCTAAAAATATTTTATTCCAGTCCAGAATGTCTCAAAGTATTTTTGAGATTTTTCTTGAAATTTTTCTGGTATTTTTATTGCCCTAAATAAATCAAATTATTTTCCCTAATTATTTTAAAAGATAAAACCCGGAAATTCCTTCGGAATAGTAATGGGCCGAAGCCCATTCTTTGTCTTCAATTCCCAGATTCTGACCAACCGCTTGACCCTCCTCCGGTTTCTAGAAGAAGCATTGCGAACCGTCGGATCGTCATCCAAAGGACTTCATCAAGCCACGCCAATCAGCCAACCCTAGCACATGCGAGCCGTTGGATCCTCATCGCACGGTCTTCATCAAGCGATACTGATTCGGAAACCTAATTAATGCGGGCCGTCGGATTAGGCAAGCAGATACGATCGTGCCGCGCCGAGAGTCTCGCATAGCCGTCCGATCCTGATCATGCGGCTGTGGGTTATCGTCTCCGACCAGGACTCTGAGTCTGCCGTCGCCGCCGTCACGGATTCCCGTGCCCGTACGCCTTCAGTGCGGGGTATTTAAGGACCGAGTGACCCTTCCGAGGTTCGCTAGAGCCCAAGCTGCCTTTTTCCTACTGCATCGTCGCCGGAGGAGCGCCATAGGAGTCGTGAGAGCTCGCCGAAGTTTCCGAGGAGTTTTCGCCGCGTTTCGCCGTCGCCGAGACCTTCTTCCGCCGTTTCGAAGCCAGGTTTGAACTCGTCGCGTCACGTCGCACACTTCCTGCCACTTCTTCCTCGCTAGAGAACGTCGGAGCGCCGTTGGAGTGGTCGTCTTCCTGAAGCCCGGTGAATCAGCGCTGCCGCCTCGCCATCGCCGGAGTCGAAGAACATCAGCCGTTGGATCGTCATCGCACGCACTAGATTGAGCCACGTCGCGGGATTAAATAGCGTAACGCTCAGGTAACTGATCACCGTTCGATCTTAGATGAGAGGTTACGATTGCGCCACGTTGATTAGGGCAATAGTAAAATACTTGAGTACTCGACACCATCTGATCTTGATCGGGTGGCTGTCGTTTCGCCACGTGGTAGATTAACCGTGAGCCGTTAGATTGGTTTTAGACAGCCTAGATTGTGCCACGTGTTGGCTGTACCGGCTCAGCGCAGGGCTGACGTCAGCTGACACAATAAATCGGATTTTTCTTTGCAAAAATAATTTGGATATTATTGATTTTTCGATTTTATAGATTTTGCAGGAATTTGAATCTTTCGAGGGCTCATTCTCCCTCATACGAACTCCGATTGAGGTGATTCAAATTCATAAAATTTGTAAAATTGAGATCTATCTAATGGCTATTTTTGTTGGATTTTTAGAGTTTATTTGTTCTCTGGTTTGGGTGTTTATTTGCTATTTCTTCTCGATTCGCGTAGACGTTGAATTGTGCGAGGCTTCGGAGGTGGAATTGGCAACTCAAGAACAATTTTCAGACCAAGATCAGGAGCTTAACCAAGGCAAGTTGTTCTTTGATCATGTTGCACCCATGTTTAGATAGTTGCTATTTTGTTTTACTATATTGCATGTTATTTCAATCGTACAAATGATTTCAACCTAAATTGGGATTTAGATATCATACTCTTTGAATTACACCCTACCTTGTCAATTGTATGCTATGATCCACTTGTCACCTTAGGTTGGTTTACTATAGTTGGTTAAACATGAAATCAACATGGGATGGTTAGAACGGAATAGAATTGCTTAGCCATGACACGTCATCACATGTATATGAATCATTGATTATTAATCTTGACTAATGGAATATGGAACAATGATATTAACTTGTGTGTCATGTGTGGTCACACAAACAGATTGAGTTATCGTGGCGGGGAGGTCACACAACGATGTTGATTTGTGAGTAGCACGTGGTGCTTGGTAACCAACCGGGTGGTAATCATTTTGGATTGAAGCAAGTGGTAGGGGCAAGTGTGCCAGGGTGGGCCCAGTGGGGCGGAGGGTATGTGCAAGTCTTGCTTTAATCAATCCTAAGGACTTAACCTTGCGAGCCTTTGACCTGAGTCAATCATGCAACCACATGTCTGTTATGGGGCAGCCTAGCTGAATAATTTGTAATGTCTTAGCTTGAGTACTATCTTGGTGGTGTGGGTCCGGGTGTACGGAAGAAACTCACATGGCGCAAAAGGGGGGCCCTGTTGTGGTGGTGTAACCCTTCAGTGTTGAAACCTCAGCGGGTAGTACTAGGTTAAGGCAGAACATTGTAAAGGCTTTGTTATGATCATTCGCCTGTGTGGTGCATGGTTGTATCATGTGGGTAAAGTGCATAATCTCTGCAGAGTGTACAAACTATTCGGATAGCCGTGCTCATGGTATTGAGCAAAGCTCGGGAATTACAGTCAAGGGTTAGTTTAATAAAATGGACAACTGAATGGGATGGCAGGATGCCATATGGATAATGGAACTAGACTTAGGATGAAAACTTGATTTACTTGAGAATCTTTGAATCTATTACTGTTATTATTTGTTTTACTATCTTTTCAATTTACGTATTGTATGTGTTGTAAATGCTGCTTTACTGCCAGTAAACCACTTAGCCACTCCTTTGGAATAAGCCTTGCATATAGTTATGGTAGAAATGCATTCTGTGCACAACTTGTTGAGTGCTTTTGCACTCACCCTTGCCTATCAACAACCAACAACAGTGGAGGAATCATCGCCGTTATTGGAGGAGGACTTTCGGTGGACACGAGTCACTAGGCCAATCCTTGTCGATCGGTGTGGTGTCTTGATGGGACATCTCGTCTTTTGCTATACTTTCCGCTGTATTTGTTTAAGTTTACTTCAGTCTAGCCCATGTGGCAGAATAATGTAAATGATCATAAGATCATACACTAGTTATATTAAATAAATGAAGTCTTATTATTCTTATCATTGTGTATGATATGATGCTTACCGATGTTAAGCTGTGTGCACTAGCGTTGATCCTGGGAATAGTGTGGTAAAATACAGTGGATTCGAATTGGTGAATTCGAGTCCTTACAGAGGTGGTATCAGAGCATACTGACTGTAGGACATGGCCTTAGTTAGCATGGTAGTGTCCTAGGAGTGTCCAAAACTATTTTCTAAAAAGAAAATCTAAGTGGATTAAGACAACACTCTCAACTCATCTTATTCTTCGCTCCTTACCTTTGCTGAAATTTTTATTTTTCTAAGTGGCCGTTTGAGAGTTGAGGATTTTTCTACTTCTCTTTTGAATAGATGAGGATGATTCAAGAGTATGGAGAGCGTGAGGGAGGTTACGCAGCAGAGCTATGGCGTATGATGCGATTTCTCGGAGGTTTCGACAGACCAATCTACCAGGGAAATACCATAGTATGGGCCGGACTCGACATTGGCTGGAAGGTTCAGATCATGATCTATGCCCGAGAGAGAACAAGAGCAAGTCGTTCCATCCGCATCACTGTCAGGAGGTCTACATCCGACGCCGGGATCCAGGAGGCAGTGCGTCCGGCGATGAGGCAAATTGCTCGAACCTATTCCAGGGAGTTGGAGGGCACTGTATTCTGACACCATCCACGCCGAGATAACCGCCATGATCGGGAGCCGATAGTGGAGGAGGATGTCACGATCACTCATCTGACAAGATATGTCATTGCTCAGGAGGATGCCATCGATGAAATGGTTCAGGAGCTGCAGAGAACCCGCGACGAAGCTAGGGAGGTGAAGACTTAGCTACAAGAGGTCCTAGCTCACTCTATCCAGAGGGTCCGTGAGTTAGAGGATGCACTGTACGGACCAGAGCCGGAATCAGAAATGGAGCTGCACGACCCAGACTCTGAAGAATCAGAACCCGAGTCAGAGCTTGAGTAGTGATCTAGCAGTTGGGACTCAAAGTGTCGAGTCGCGTCAATAAGAATAGAGTTACCAATTGTAATAGACGTTAAGGTTGTGTGCTTAGTTTGGTTCTTAATGTTTGCTGAGTGTGCAGTATGTGTTGCATAGCCCTTAGGCTTTTGTAAGCAGCCATACCAAGTATAATTAATAAAGATAATAAAGTTTGGGTTTAACCTATTTTCCCCGCCTTAGAAATTCTTGCATCTTGTCTATGCTACTTCTATCTTCCCTAACCCAAGAAGCAATTAGTAGATGGTGAACACTCGCGGCAACAACGGAGCATCAGGAAGTGCCTTCGCCGGAGTGATAGTCCCAATGATAGAACGCCACTACAGCCAGCACCGCCAGTGGACATGCAGAACTTGGGAGCCTTCTTGGCAGCATATACTCAACTTATGCAAACAATGATGCAACAAATGCAGAGCATGGCCAATCAAGCTGCAGGCAACAACAATGTGCAACAAGGCAACAATGGGCCGCGTTCTCACTCTAAGCTGTCAGATTTCATGAGAACCCGCCCACCAACATTCTCAAGCAATACTAATCCTTTGGAGGCCGATGATTGGTTGAGGACCATTGAGAGGAAGCTGCATATCACACAGTGTGAAGGTAACGAGAAGGTGTTGTACGCTTCACACCAACTGGAAGGAACTGCCGCAGAATGGTGGGAGAACTACTGCGCCGCACATGAAGCCCCACAGGAGATTTCTTGGGAGGAGTTTTCAGCTGCCTTCCGTCAATATCATGTGCTAGAAGGGATGATGGACCTTAAGAAGGAAGAGTTCAGGGCTTTGAAGCAAGGAGGCGGTCGATGGCGAGTACGAACAAGTTTACTCGATTGTACGTTATGCAATAGAAGACGTGGCTACAGATAAGGCTAGACAGTCCCGTTTCTTGAAAGGTTTAAACTCTGGATTGCAGGTGGGACTGATCACCCACAACTTCCCTGATTTTTAGGAGTTGGTCAATAAGGCTTTGATTCTTGAGGACAAACGCAAGGAATTGGGTGAGGATCGTAAGCACAGCATGGCTAGTCAAGCTGGACGGCCTACTCAGTTCAGATTAAGGATGTCACCCCAGCAATTCGCTAGGATTCAGCCGCAGTTGCCAGGCAAGATATCAGCTTCATCGTCTCGCCCCGCTAACCAGAATTTTCAAACACCAGCGCTAGGAGGCAATGCACCAGCCGGGAGTCAGCAGTCTGTTGTCAAGAAATGCTTCTCTTGTAACGAACCAGGACATTTCGCCAACAAGTGCCCAAAGAAGGGAAATATTACTCCCGTTCATTTCAACCTGGGCACTACACTAGCCAAAGCTCCAGTGACAGGAAGTAATCGAGTGCCAGTGCAGTCAGGAGCATCGCCTCAAACAACAATGCCTGGAAGGATTAATCATATCACTGCAGATGAAGCCCAAGGAGCAACAGACGTCGTACTGGGTAAGTTCTTGGTTAACTCAGTACCAGCTACAGTTTATTTGATTCTGGAGCTTCGCATTCGTTTGTTTCTCGGAATTTTGCAATGAAGAATGGATTTGCTGTTAAGAATCTTAAATGTGTGCTTTTAGTCCAAGCCCCAGGATCTGAATTTCGATCTAGCCTTGGGTGTTTGGGAGTAAAGTTGCTTATGAATGGGATAGAGTTCCTAGCAAATCTTATCCTGTTAGATACCCAAACCTTGGATGTTATCTTAGGAATGGATTGGCTATCCAAGCATAAGGCTGTGTTGGATTGTGGCCAAAGGATGGTATACCTAGAAAGCCCTAGTGGCAATAAAGTGGAAGTGCATGCAACCGCAGTTCGTGATGGTCAGTTAATGGTCAATAGTGTGAAGGTTGATAATCTAGAAGATGTGCCAGTGGTAAGAGACTTTCCAGAAGTATTTCCTGAGGATTTACCAGGCATGCCGCCAGATCGGAATATTGAGTTTGTTATTGAGTTAGTACCTGGAACAGCACCAATAGCAAAGAGGCCATATAGAATGCCAACCGATGAGCTAGTGGAAATAAAGAAGCAGATTGAAGAATTGCTTGAGAAAGGGTTTGTTCGACCAAGTTCTTCCCCGTGGGGAGCACCAGTTTTGTTCGTCAGAAAGAATGATGGAAGTCTAAGGATGTGCATCGATTATCGTGCACTTAATGAAGTGACAATCAAGAATAAGTACCCTTTGCCTAGGATTGATGACTTGTTCGATCAGTTGAGAGGAGCAGGAGTTTTCTCCAAGATAGATCTCTGATCTGGGTATCATCAGTTGAGGATTCGAGAGGGAGATATACCGAAGACTGCATTTTCTACCCGTTATGGACATTATGAGTTCACAGTCATGTCTTTTGGACTGACCAATGCCCCTGTATACTTCATGAACATGATGAATAAGGTGTTCATGGAATATATGGATAAGTTTGTGGTTGTATTTATAGACGATATTCTTGTGTACTCCAAGTCAGAAGAGGAGCACGTAGAACATCTGAGATTGGTTTTGGAGAAATTGTGAGAACAGCAGTTGTATGCTAAATTCAGTAAGTGTGACTTTTGGAAGGAGAAGGTGGAATTCCTTAGCCATGTAATGACCGCTAAAGGAGTTGCCGTTGATCCAAGTAAAGTGGAAGCTGTGTTGCATTGGGAGCCGCCAAAGACAGTTACCCAAATCCGTAGTTTTCTGGGAATGGCGGGGTATTACCGTTGGTTCATCGAAGGATTTTCGACGATTGCTAGACCTCTTACGCAAATGTTGAAGAAAGAGAAGAAGTTTGCATGGACGCCAGTCGAAGAAGAGTTTTCGAGGAGCTAAAGCGATTAACATCTGCACGGTGTTAGTATTGCGGATGTCTGATGTAGCTTTGACATTTATTGTGACGCCTCGGCGGGGTCTTGGTTGTGTGTTAATGCGAGAATGGCAAGGTTGTAGCCTCTGCGTCAAAGCGATTGAGGTCGCACGAAGGGAATTACCCGACGCATGATCTGGAGTTAGCAGCCGTAGTGAATGCTTTGAAGATATGGCGTCATTATCTCATTGGCAATAGATGTGAGATATATACGGACCATAAGAGTTTGAAGTACATATTCAGCCAGTCCGATCTTAATATGAGGCAGAGAAAATGGCTAGAATTGATTAAGGATTATAATGTTGGAATCCATTATCATCCTGGAAAAGCTAATGTGGTAGTCGACGCCCTGAGTCGTAAAAGTCAGTGTAAATATGACGGTAGCAAGTGATCAACCGAAGTTGTGTGAAGAATTTCAGAGGTTGAGATTGGAGGTTGTGCCACAAGGATTTGTAGCTGCCTTGGAAGTAAAACCAACCCTAGAGGATCAAATCAGGGAGAGGCAGAGTAAGGATGAGAAGATCAGCAAGATCAAGTCCAAGAAAGAAGAGGGTTTAGTAGAAGATTTCTCAGTAGATGAACATGGAACCCTGTGGTTCAAAGGCCGAATTTGTGTGCCCAATGAAAAGGAGCTTAAGAACTTGATTCTTGAGGAAGCACACGATTCCAAGTACTCTATTCATCTGGGAAGTGCCAAAATGTATCAGGACCTTAAAAGGAGATTCTGGTGGCCGAGCATGAAGCGTGAAGTAGCAGAACATGTTGCATTGTGTGATGTGTGTCAAAGGGTAAAAGCAATGCACCAAAAACCCGCAGGACTTTTGCAGCCATTAAAGATTCCAGAATGGAAATGGGAAGAAATTGGAATGGACTTTATCACTGGGTTGGCCAAGACTCAGCGAGGTTATGATTCAATATGGGTCATCATTGATCGGTTGACTAAAGTTGCTCACTTCATTCCAGTGAAGACAACTTATTCAGGGGATCGATTGGCAGAATTATACATGGCAAGAATTGTATGTTTACATGGTGTGCCTAAGAAGATTGTGTCGGATCGAGGTACCCAATTTACCTCAAGATTTTGGGATAAAACTGCATGAAGCAATGGGAACTCGCTTGAATTTCAGCACCGCTTATCATCCGCAGACAGATGGCCAAACAGAAAGAGTTAACTAGATTCTCGAGGATATGTTGAGAGCATGTGCGATATCTTATAGTGCATCTTGGGATAAATGTTTGCCATATGCAGAGTTTAGTTATAACAATAGTTATCAGGCTAGTTTGCAAATGTCACCATATGAAGCCTTATATGGTCGTGCCCGCCGTACCCCGTTGAATTGGAATGAGACGGGGGAGCGTTCTGTGTTTGGGCCTGAAATTCTCAGAGAGGCTGAGGAGCAAGTTGCCATGATCAGGGAAAGATTAAAAATAGCACAGTCAAGGCAGAAGAGTTATGCTGACAATCGCCGTCGTGATTTGAGTTTTGAACCTAATGATTTCGTGTATCTCAGGGTTACTCCTCTTAAAGGTGTAAAAAGGTTTCATGTCAAAGGACAGCTTGCACCCAGGTTCGTTGGCCCGTTTAAGATATTGAGCCGTCAAGGAGAGGTTGCGTATCAGTTGGAGTTGCCACAGTCATTAGCAGGAGTGCGTGATGTGTTCCATGTGTCACAGCTCAAGAAATGTCTCAGAGTGCCAGCGGAGTAGACGCCATTAGAAACAATCAAGTTGCAGGAGGACTTGACTTACAAAGAGCAATCGATTAAAATTCTGAATGTAATGGAGCGTAGGACCAGAAACAAGTCCACCCGTTTTTGCAGAGTTCAATGGAGCAATCACTCGGAGAACGAAGCAACCTGGGAGCGTGAAGAGGACTTGAAGGCAGAATTCCCAAACCTATTCTCTAGCCAACCCTGAATCTCGGGGTCGAGATTCTGTTAAGGGGGGAGGTTTCTAACATCCCAAATTTTTGGCTTTTTATTTAGTTAACAATGTTTTATTGCAATTTATGCTTTTTGTGAATTTTTTGGATTTATTTGGGTTTTCTGAGATTTATTTGAATTATTTTAAAATTAAAGTACATTGCCTTTTGTTGAAAACTAATTATAAAAAGATAAGTTTAAAATAAAGTTTTGCCAAAAATATTTTATTCCAGTCCAGAATGTCTCAAAGTATTTTTGAGATTTTTGTTGAAATTTTTCTGGTATTTTTATTGTCCTAAATAAATCAAATTATTTTTGGGTTGATTATAAAACTAATGTCCTAAATAAAATACTCGAGTACTCGTCACCATCCAATCTCGATCGGGTGGCTGTCATTTCGCCATGTGGTAGATTAACCGTGAGCCGTTAGATTGGTTTTAGACGGCCTAGATTGTGCCACGTGTTGTAAACTTTGATTGCTCTGAACAAACTTTATGTGCTCTGAATGAACTTGAGATGTATTTTAATGATCTAATGCTTAGAATCCTTTTAATTTAGTTCATTCAGTTCATAATATGCTAGTTTGTTTTATTCCCTTATGCTCTGGTATTTTCTGAACACAAATTAAACTGATCTTGGGCTGTTAATAAGAAAAATTGATAATAATAAATATTAAGGATCTAATATAGTCCAAATATGTCATGATTATTAAAGTTCTGATCATGCATCCATTAAGGGGGGAGTACCTACTGCAACTTCTGCATAATACTCTGTCAAGCTAACTTTGTTTTGCAGAATGTTTAAGAGAGCACAACAAAATAAATTCCTCCCTTTGAACTAAAGTTTGATGGATGGCTTATGTCGTGCCCCGAATTTTCACGGATTCGGACACTCTGTGTATTCAGCACTAGTCCAGGATCAAGCTAGTACACACAGCGTAAACAGGTTGGAGTACCACAATCATACACAGCGGAAATAAATAATAAAGTACTCCAAGCATAATATAATCGAGTTACACGGCCTTATGGCCACCTTACAATAATTCGCCACGCAGGGCGATAAATATCAAGTAGCACAAATTTATCAGCGGAAGCAAAAGTAAAGCAAGAACCCTTCATAACCACAGGCTACTGAGTGCGGCTCAACCCCTAATCCCCTTGGCCTTCAACGAACTCCTTCTCCCAAGCTGGCACAGCTTCTTCTTCTGAGGTTTTTGTCGATGCAAGAGTGAGTATACAGCATACTCAACAAGTCATGCACAATGCAGTTCTATTACTATATGCATGGCTTATCCAAAGGAAAGGCTCAATTGGCTATTTTGCATAAAGCGAGATTTCTCTTAAGCAGTAATCCTATTAGATCAAAAGTCAGAAACCAATATTCATAATATTTAATTTCCTCAATTCTTTTTCGAGTTTTGGCACACTGCCCTAGTTTCATTCACCTGACTTTTGGCACACAACCACCCATTCCACATTTTTATTTTTCAAAATCTACCCCTTATTTGTAATCACCGAGCAATGTCGATCATCATGACACGGCTATTGAATAGATTCACACACGCACTCTGCGGTGTACACTTTACCCACAGGATCTGATCGTTCACCACACAGCGATTGATTGCAACAAAGTCTTTCAGAGACTAACATTTAACCGTTGAACCCTCCGATACTCCCCTTCTAACACTTCCTCGCTCGAGGCGAAGTTTAGGCAGGGCAAAATACTGTTGAATGGGTACCAAGCCGTATACAGTACGCTTCCTCAGATTACTTGATGTGCCTTTGTCACCCCGAGGTTTTAAAGGAAAGAGGTTACAAACCTACTTAACTAGGTCCGTCCCATTCTAGACAAGTGGTTGTACACGGAACTCAGTTCAAAGGCTCGCAAGGTTAAGTCCTTAATTGTCCCGGGCAAGACATCCGTTTTATATATTTCGGCACACAGCCTTCACAATCTTTCATACAACCCGTTGCCACACAGGCCCACCCGGCACGAAGCCTTCTTGCCACTTGCCCCGGTCCAAAACAATTCCCACCCCTCTTTGTAATTAAGCAACACATGCCATTTTCCACCTCATTTCATGAATAGCACCACACAGGCTACTATCCCAAATCCATCTCATGACATAATCGCACTTTTCAAAAATGCGTTCCATAATTGTTTAGTCAATATTCATTTGCTATTTGAAATTCATTCTTCGCATACAAGCAGGCTAAGCAGCTAATCACGGTCTAGCCTCCCGTGTTGGCATCATATTAATATCCAACATATTAAACATCTTAGGGTGGACAAGGATTTTTATGGCATATTAACATTATAATCAAGGTGGCATAAACAAGATAGGTATTTTAACTACTGTTCCCATATAAGCAACATCATTTATACTTAACATAGCATGCGATAATTGAATCAAAATATATTTTCGAAATCTAGGGGCAACATGGTCAAAGCATGACTTGCCTTCAAAAAGGAGTTGGTTCTGGTCCGAGGTCTGCGATGGGTCTTCAAATTCTCCCTCGGCGATTTCCGGCAATTCGGAGTCTAATCGGTACAAGCAAGCACACAATAAATATGCAATACAGACAGAATCAACAACACCAAAAATAAAATAAAAATCACCATTAAATAGTTCACATTTTTACAAATTTTTGGGCACTGGAATCACCCAAATCCGAGTTAAAATGCAAAAGTTATAGCATTTTCAAGTTTGCTGAATTTCATAAAATGAATAATCGAGTTACTCTATTTATTTTTCTGCTGAAAATCCGGATTAATTCTTCTCGGCGACACGCGTCGGCACCAGAGACGTCCACGTCGGTCTCGGTCACTGACAAGTGGGCCCGGATGGCGTCCGCGCCGCGCCGGGCACCTGGCGGTCCTCCCACTAACAAGTGGGCGGTGAAACGATGCTTTCGGCCCCACGTCGGCCGATCGACAGCGTCGAGAAGCATCAAGCCCGTCTCACGCGCTTTTCCGGATCGTTGGATTGAATCGGCGGAAAAGACTACGGCGGTTCATCGTTAACGAGCCTCGTGGCCTCACCTCGGCGTCGGATGAAGATCGAGGCGGTTTGTGGGAGCTCGCGAAGAGTCGAAGAAGCGGCGGTGCTCGTCGCCGGAGCTGAAGAAGACGACACGGGCGACGGCGTTTTCGAGTCTCTCCAGTGGAATGAAGTGGCCCAACGGGTGCGGCGTGACACAAGGAACTCGGAGGTGGTCTCAGGTGCGGCGGGGAACGGCGGAACACGGCGGAAGACGAAGAAGAAGTGAGGAGAGGGAAGAGGCAACTACGGCGAGCTCTAGCGCACGCTGCGGTGGATGGCTGAGCGAGAGAGATGAGGGGAAATGAGCGGAAGGAAGTGCTGAGCTCGGGGGTGTACTTCATTCGCCCGGACATGCCTTGGAACTTGCGCAATATCTCTGACATGATCTCCGGCTCCCAACGGCGGACGGCGGTGCCTGTCGCGCCTGATCCGATGTCGTCCGTCCACGTCGGCCGTCGATCACGATCCAACGATGGAAGCGGGCGGCGATTAGGGTTTCCTCATGAAAGCACGATGTTGGGCGGCCCAACATCAGAGCTAAAATTCGACTTTTGAATAAAAATAAATGCGAAATTCAAAGTAATAGTTTAGGGAACTAAAATGCGAAAAATTCGGAAAAATTCTAGAAAATATTTGAGCATTTTGAGCCTAAATAAAATATTTTCATTTATTTTTGATAAATACTTATTCTCATATTAATTAATCAAGAGGAGGATATTTTAAATAAATATTAAGTAAATCCAATAAATCCTAGAAAAATTAGATAAATGCAATTAAATGCAAATAAAGGTTGGTTAATTCATAAAAAAATCAAATAACTCCAAAATTTAAAATTGGCCAAATTTCGGGACGTTACAAACCTACCCCCCTTAACAGAATGTCGTCCCCGAGATTTGAGGCTTAACTATAGAATAGGTTTGGAAATTCCTTTTTCAGATCTTCCTCTCGTTCCCAGGTGGCTTCACTTTCTGTGTGATTGCTCCACTGAACTCTGCAGAAACGGGTTGTCTTGTTTCTTGTTTTCCGCTCCATTGTATCCAAAATTTTTATCGGTTGTTCTTTATAGGTCAAATCTTTCTGTATTTCCACTTCCTCCAGTGATGTTTGTTCCTCAAGCACTCGGAGACATTTCTTGAGTTGCGACACATGAAAGACATTGTGCACTCCTGCTAGTGACTGCGGTAACTCGAGTTGGTATGCGACTTCACCCTTACGGCTTATGATCTTAAATGGTCCTACATATCTTGGTGCAAGTTTACCCTTTTTGTGAAACCGCTGGACTCCTTTAAGAGGCGTAACTCTGAGATACACGAAATCTTCTGGTTCAAAGCTCAAATCTCTGCGGCGATTGTCAGCGTAACTCTTCTGTCTTGACTGCGTGATTTTCAATCTTTCTCTGATCAGTGCTATTTGCTCTTCGGCTTCTTGAAGTATGTCCGGTCCGAAGACACGACGCTATCCAGTCTCATTCCAATTTAACGGTGTCCTACAAGGTCGACCATACAACGCTTCGAAAGGTGACATCTGAAGACTAGCCTGATAGCTGTTGTTGTAACTAAACTCCGCATATGGCAAACATCTATCCCAAGTTGATGTGTATGCTAACGCACAGGCTCTTAACATATCTTCTAATATCTGATTGACTCTTCGATCGCCCATCATTTTGCGGGTGATATCTTTGTCTTGAAGTTTAAGCGGGTGCCCATTGCTGTATGCAATTTATCCCAAAACCTTGAGGTAAATTGGGTACCTCTGTCCGATACTATCTTCTTTGGTACTCCTTGTAAGCAAACGATCCTTGCCATGTATAGATCGGCTAACTTATCTCCCGAATAGGTTGTCTTTACTGGTATGAAATGCGCGACCTTTGTCAATCGATCCACGATGACCCATATGGAGTCATAACCTCCCTGCGTCCTTGGCAGTCCGGTAATGAAATCCATTCCGATTTCTTCCCATTTCCACTCTGGTATTTTTAATGGCTGCAGCAGTCCTGCTGGTCTCTGATGCATAGCTTTGACTCGCTGACACACATCACATAATGCTACGTGCTCAGCAACCTCTCTCTTCATATTCGGCCACCAGAATCTTTCTTTTAAGTCTTGGTACATTTTTGCACTTCCTGGGTGAATCGAATACTTGGAGTCGTGAGCTTCCTCGATGATAATCTTGCTTTAACTCCTTTTGTTAAATTTTCAAATCGCTCTTTCATCCATAACGTACCATGTTCGTCCAGCTTAAATTCCTTTGCTTGGCCTTCCTCCATCTTGGCCTTGATTCGCTTGATCTTCTCATCGTTCTTTTGACCTTCTCTAATCTGATCTTCTAAGATAGGCTTTACTTCTAGGGCAGCAACTAATCCTTTCGGAACAACTTCCAATTTCAATCTCTGAAGATCCTTGCACAATTCTTGCTGGCTTTCTTCCACTTTCAAATTTAGACTATGACTCTTCCGACTCAGGGCATCAGCCACTACATTGGCCTTGCCGGGATGATAATGGATACCCATGTTGTAATCCTTGATCAGCTCTAACCATCTCCTTTGTCTCATGTTCAGGTCAGATTGGGTGAAAATGTATTTAAGGCTCTTATGATCTGTATACACCTCACATCTATTGCCAATAAGATAGTGACGCCATATCTTCAGTGCGTGCACTACGGCTGCTAATTCTAGATCGTGTGTCGGGTAATTCCCTTCGTGTGGCCTTAATTGCCTTGATGCATAGGCTACCGCCTTTCCATTCTGCATTAACACACATCCGAGTCCTTGGCGTGATGCATCACAGTAAATATCAAAACTCTGGTGCACATCTGGTTGAACCAACACTGGCGCTGATGTTAGCCGTTTCTTCAACTCCTGAAAACTCTTCTCACAATCCGGTGTCCAAACAAACTTCTTTTCCTTCTTTAGCAATTGCGTAATTGGTCTAGCGATTGTTGAAAATCCTTCTATAAATCGGCGGTAATAACCAGCCATTCCAAGAAAACTCCGAACTTGCGAAACTGTCCTGGGCGACTCCCAATGTAGCACTGTCTCAACCTTGCTTGGGTCCACTGCAATTCCTTCCGCGGTCATCACATGCCCTAGGAAATCTACCTTGCTCTTCTAGAAATCGCACTTACTGAATTTCGCATACAATCGTTGCTCTCTTAGTTTCTCCAGCACTAATCTCAAATGCTGTGCATGCTCTTCATCCGTCCTTGAGTAAACCAAGATATCATCGATAAACACAACTACAAATTTATCTAAGTATTCCATGAATACTTTATTCATCAAGTTCATAAAGTATGCAGGCGCGTTCGTCAATCCAAATGACATAACCGTGAACTCATAATGTCCATATCTTGAAGAAAACACGGTCTTGGGTATGTCCTCTGTCTTGATTCTCAACTGGTGATATCCTGACCTAAGGTCGATCTTGGAGAATACTCCTGCTCCTCTTAATTGATCAAAAAGATCATCTATCCGGGGTAACCGGTATTTATTCTTTATCGTCACTTCGTTAAGTGCGCGATAATCTATACACATCCGAAAACTCCCATCCTTTTTCTTAACAAATAGAGCCGGTGCTCCCCATGGTGACGAGCTTGGTCTGATAAATCCTTTTTCCAACAACTCCTCAATCTGTTTCTTCATCTCTACCAACTCTTCGGTGGACATCCGATATGGTCTTTTTGCTATGGGTGCTGTTCCAGGCACTAAGTCAATTACAAATTCTATGTCTCTGTCTGGTGGCATTCCTGGTAAGTCCTCGGGAAAAACATCTGGGTATTCACTGACCACTGGTACATCTCTTATACTGACGGTTTCCAGATTATTTACTAATATCTGTCCTTCTCGAACTGCCACTGCTTGAAATTCCACTTTTCTACCCTCAGGGCTCTCGATAGACACAACTCTCCGTCCGCAGTCTAATACAGCCTTATGTTTGGTCAACCAGTCCATTCCCAGGATAACATCCAGGGTTTGGGTATCTAATATAATAAGGTTCGCTAGGAACTCTACTTCTTTTATTAGTAGCTTAACTCCAGAACATCCGACCTTAGAACGGAGTTCTGATCCAGGGGATTGAACTAGAAGTGTACTTTTAAGGTGCACGACGGCGGCGTCGTCCTCTAGCTCCAAGCGAGCCTGGAGAGGTCCTCCTGCGTCTTGGTGCACACGGCGGTATCCCACGGCGTGGCCGTGGTCCTGGCGATCCGACGCTTGCGCAACACAGGCACACTCAGTATGCCCGCCTCGTAGCTAGCTCGCTTTACCGCGAGGCGAAGCGGACGACTAGCACGCACGTGCTCCCGAGCGTACAAGGTAAGAGTCGTCTCCCATCCGCGAGCTATCCCGTTGACTATCCAGGTGCGGGACCGGTAGAGAGGGCGGTCGAAGCCTCCCAACACCTGGAGCATCCTCCAGAGCTCCGCTGCGTAGCCACCGTGACGCTCTCCAAAAGAGTGAACCATCCGCATCTGCCAAAGCAACGCGTCAGTACTAAAATTTTTAAAAGAGCATAAAAGTAATAGCAAAATACAGCAGAGATATGAAGTAAGGAAGAAGAGATAAGTCAAGATTTCTTTGATTATTCTTGCCCAAATTTTATCCTTTAGAAATTAATTTGGACTCCTCTAAAATGGCCAGTCTAACTAGGGTTAAGTCCTACAGTCAGTATGGCTCTGATACCATCCCTGTCGTGCCCCGAATTTTCACGGATTCGGACACTCTGTGTATTCAGCACTAGTCCAGGATCAAGCTAGTGCACACAGCGTAAACAGGTTGGAGTACCACAATCATACACAGCGGAAATAAATAATAAAGTACTCCAAGCATAATATAATCAAGTTACATAGCCTTATGGCCACCTTACAATAATTCGCCACGCAGGGCGATAAATATCAAGTAGCACAAATTCATCAGCGGAAGCAAAAGTAAAGCAAGAACCCTTCATAACCACAGGCTACTGAGTGCGGCTCAACCCCTAATCCTCCTGGCCTTCAACGAACTCCTCCTCCCAAGCTGGCACAGCTTCTTCTTCTGAGGTTTTTGTCGATGCAAGAGTGAGTATACAGCATACTCAACAAGTCATGCACAATGCAGTTCTATTACTATATGCATGGCTTATCCAAAGGAAAGGCTCAATTGGCTATTTTGCATAAAGCAGTATTTCTCTTAAACAAGTAATCCTATTAGATCAAAAGCAGTAAAACCAATATTCGTAATATTTAATTTCCTCAATTCTTTTTCCAGAGTTTTGGCACACAACCCTAGTTTCATTCACACAGCTTTTGGCACACAACCACCCATTCCACATTTTTATTTTTGAAAATCTACCCCTTGACTGTAATCACCGAGCAATGTCCAGTATCGCGGACACGGCTATTCGAATAGATTCACACACGCACTCTGCAGAGGCTGTACACTTTACCCACAGGATACAGTCGTTCACCACACAGCGATTGATTGCAACAAAGTCTTTCAGAGACTAACATTTAACCGTTGAACCCCTCCGATACTCCCCTTCTAACACTTCCCTCGCTCAGAGCCGAAGTTTAGACAGGGCAAGTACCGTTGAATGGGTACCAAGCCGTAGCACGTGTCGCTTCTCTGATTGCTTGATGTGCCTTTGTCACCCCGAGGTTTCAAAGGAAAGAGGTTACAAACCTACTTAACTAGGTCCGTCCCATTCCAGACAAGTGGTTGTACACGGAACTCAGTTCAAAGGCTCGCAAGGTTAAGTCCTTAATTGTCACGGGCAAGACATCCGTTTTATATATTTGACACCAGCCTTCACAATCTTTCATACAACCCGTTGCCACACAGGCCCACCCGGCACGAAGCCTTCTTGCCACTTGCCCCGGTCCAAAACAATTCCCACCCCTCTTTGTAATTAAGCAACACATGCCATTTTCCACCTCATTTCATGAATAACACCACACAGGCTACTATCCCAAATCCATCTCATGACATAATCGCACTTTTCAAAAATCGTTCCATAATTGTTTAGTCAATATTCATTTGCTATTTGAAATTCATTCTTCGCATACAAGCGAGGCTAGCGACTAATCACGGTCTAGCCTCCCGTGTTGGCATCATATTAATATCCAACATATTAAACATCTTAGGGTGGACAAGGATTTTTAGGGCATATTAACATTATAATCAAGGTGGCATAAACAAGATAGGTATTTTAACTACTGTTCCCATATAAGCAACATCATTTATACTTAACATAGCATGCGATAATTGAATCAAAATATATTTTTGAAATCTAGGGGCAACATGGTCAAAGCATGACTTGCCTTCAAAAAGGAGTTGGTTCTGGTCCGAGGTCTGCGATGGGTCTTCAAATTCTCCCTCGGCGATTTCCGGCAATTCGGAGTCTAATCGGTACAAGCAAGCACACAATAAATATGCAATACAGAAGCATCAATAACACCAAAAATAAAATAAAAATCACCATTAAATAGTTCACATTTTTACAAATTTTTGGGCACTGGAATCACCCAAATCCGAGTTAAAATGCAAAAGTTATAGCATTTTCAAGTTTGCTGAATTTCATAAAATGAATAATCGAGTTACTCTATTTATTTTTCTGCTGAAAATCCGGATTAATTCTTCTCGGCGACACGCGTCGGCACCAGAGACGTCCACGTCGGTCTCGGTCACTGACAAGTGGGCCCGGATGGCGTCACGCTGACGCCAGCACCCACGGCGGTCCTCCCACTAACAAGTGGGCCCACACGTCAGCGACTGACACGCGTCGAGGAAGCATCGAGCCACGTCTACGCGCTTTTCCGGACCGTTGGATTCGAATCCGACGGCGGAAAAGACTACGGCGGTTCATCGTTAACGAGCCTACGTGGCCTCACCTCGAGCGTCGGATGAAGATCAGACGGCTGTGGGAGCTCGCGAAGAGTCGAAGAAGAAGCGGCGGTGCTCGTCGCCGGAGCTAAAGAAGACGACACGGGCGACGGCGTTTCCGAGTCTCTCCGGTGGAATGAAGTGGCCCAACGGGTGCGGCGTGACGCAAGGAACTCGGAGGTGGTCTCAGGTGCGGTGGGGAACGGCGGAACACGGCGGAAGACGAAGAAGAAGTGAGGAGAGGGAAGAGGCAACTTCTGGCGAGCTCTAGCGCCGCCTGCGGTGGATGGTGGCGAGAGATGAGAAAATGGCGGAAGGAAGTGCTGAGCTCGGGGGTGTACTTCATTCGCCCGGACATGCCTTGGAACTTGCGCAATATCTCTGACATGATCTCCGGCTCCCAACGGCGGACGGCGGTGCACAGTCGCGCACATCTGATGTCGTCCGGTCACGTCGACCGTCCGATCGTGATCTAACGGTGGAGAGCGGGCGGCGATTAGGGTTTCCTCGCATGAAACACGGTGTTGGGCGGCCCAACATCGTAGCTAAAATTTCGACTTTTGAATAAAAATAAATCGAAATTCAAAGTAATTGTTTAGGGAACTAAAAATGCCCGAAAAATTTTGGAAAAATTCTAGAAAATATTTCAGAGCATTTTGAGCCTAAATAAAATATTTTCATTTATTTTTGATAAATACTTATTCTCATATTAATTAATCAAGAGGACGATATTTTAAATAAATATTAAGTAAATCCAATAAATCCCAGAAAAATTAGATAAATCCAATTAAATGCAATTAAATGCAAATAAAGGTTGGTTAATTCATAAAAAAAATCAAATAACTCCAAAATTTAAAATTGGCCAAATTTCGGGACGTTACAGCTTAAACTTGTTTAATATCATCTTGTTTATGTCATGTTGGTTGTTTGTTGATTATATGTATTCTCATATATATATATATATATATACTTAGAAGTAATAATGAATAAAATCTTGCTCTTACACTCGCATCTTTTTCAACAGTCCAAAAAAATCTTCTCTTAAAGTTGCTTCTCTTAACTTACCTACTCTAAACCTTACATCATACAAGATGGCGTCTCCTCAATCCTCGGCGCCGAAGGGATCTGATGATGCGCCCAATGTAGAAAGAAATAGGCGCAGTGCAAGAGGGCTTACTAAAAGGCCTCCAAGCCGATACACCATCACGGCGGTCGATCCGCATCATGAGGCCCCTACCGCGCCTCCAAAGGCTGCAGCAGCTTTTCGGACCATGTGCGGGATCGTTGGGCGTGAACAGGTCCCCATCACCTATCCATCATGGAAGACGCTGACAGATGAGGAGCGCGATAACCTGGTGACAGAAATATTCGTGTCATTCGAGCTTCCACAAGACGCCATGCCTGCACTGCGACGGTACGCGTTGCTAGTGGCGGGAAAGGCGTGGAAGAACTTCAAGAGCGTCCTTGTTGCTAATTACGTCAATAAGGAAATAACTCCGTTCCAGAAATACGGGTTCATCTCTGAAGATGTTTGGGGGCAATTTGTTGAGTTGAAGACGACGAAAGAGTTCATGCTTCAAAGCGCGGCTCACAAGACCGTCCAGTAAAAAACACACACACCCACACAAACTCGGCTCAACTGGGTACGCGGGTAAGATGGCGCAATGGACGAGGGAGGATGACGAGGCAGTCCAGAATGAGGTTGCGCTGCCATTTGCCTCAATCATGGACCTGCGTGCCCGAAACTGGGTAAGAGCGAGATCACGTCACACTTCTTCGGGCGGTGTGTCCTTTGCAAATCTCGATGATGAGGAAGTGTCCCAACGCCTCATATCGTTGAGCACGAAATCTTCCCAGGGCTCTTTCACTTCGAACAGAGAGAAAGACATGCTCTCCACGGCCTTGGGAAACAAGGAGCACCTGGGTCGCACCAGAGGCCTAAGTGTTTTCGTTCCATAGAAAATGGGATTCCCACAGGACTCGGCCACGTACTGGAGTAGGAATAGAAGCAAAACCGAGCGTGAGGAACAGCTAGTAGCCCTCATTGAGGAAAGGGTTGAGGAAAGGCTTAGAGAGTAGTTCAATGATCAGCTACGAAGCCTCGAGGAAAGGCTGGAGCAAAGGGTGGCTGAGGAGAGGCAGGCACAGAACGTGCTGGCCCCAGAAGCACATGTGTAGTTCAGCCCAACCAACCGTCGGAGCAGCTGCGCGTCCACCCCTGAGACAGAGGTGCATGAAGCCAGATTTCCTCTTGATGACATCATGTAGGTAACATGTCTACAATGATCCTTACCTACACTTTTAATGTCGGACGTGTTAGCTAATTACTTATGTACCCTTATGTAGCCCATGCCATGCAATTTGCATGTGAGGCTTGCCAACGGCTCTGTTCCCCTGCAGGCTGCTTGGGGACAAACATATGCATCCGAAGAAGGGGCATTACTGCACGGTCATCCGTTACAGCCGGGCTACGCGAAGGTCAATGTCGATGGTATACATGAAATTTTCAAGGCCGTCATGCTGGACTTCCCCTCAAACGACGAGATCGTCACACTAGGGGATGCTATCGGCACATTCATCCGATGGCAGAACGGCAAACGAGTATCTCCGTGACCTTCATGGAGGAGTATTTCTTACACCGGGCTTTATATGGCGTCTTCGTGATCGGCTTCAACGACTTGTTCGATCTGTACAACCTCAGAGCGCTCAACGCCTCACTCATAAGATGCTGGTCAATGTAAGTGCATCGTCTACATTTCTGACGCATCGATAAATGTCATATATATCATCCTTCATTTTGTATATGTAGATACATGATCCACGAAGCAATAACAAGGAAAGAACTAGTGGGTTTCGTCGACCCACACATTTTGTCCAAGCAAACCATGGACGAAAATAAACAATTCGTTTACGAGTACATGGAAAAAGTACTGCTGGCTCATTCAGACAAAAAATTCATACTTTTACCCTACAACCCGGAGTAAGTGCTTCGTCCAGATGCTATATATACTCGTTGATTCAACTATATATCTCACCTCGAAGTTAGGTTCAATGACCATGACGACATACCTTTGTAGGTATCACTGGGTTCTAATCGTAATTATACCGAGATAGAACCGGGTCATTTATCTTGATTCCAAAAAAGGCGGCGCCCACAATTTGAAACCTATCAGAGATTTCTCGACACATCATTCGATGCCTACAAAATGAGGGGAGGGCCACACAAGAAGGGCCCGGCCACTCTAAAGCATATTTTTAACTTTTCGGTATCCCATAGTATGCAATAATCCTTCACACTCCATTATAATACCTTCGGAACTAATTAAACTATTTTGTTTTGGCAGTGCCACCAGCAGCTAATGGCCATTGACCTATGTGGATTCTATGTTTGCCACAACATGGCACTCCTCATTGGTTCCAAGCAAACCAATGTCATGCAGGTCTATCAATCTTCCAACAAATGTCTCCACTTATTAATTTATATACATGCAAGACTTTACTTTTCTCATTGATAGTCTTGGCAATGCGCTGAAACTACATTGGAACAGGCTGACCTTCTAAGTATTCAAGGATAGCTCTATGCCTTCTTGCTGCGTGAGGTCTTAAATCCAACAGGCAGATGCTACTCAGGGCTCAACAATGAGTTGTGAATTTGTTACTTACCGTACATTAATATTAATTTGTTATCCTTTTGAAGTGAATTTGTCATTTGTACTTCTGAATCCAATTCATTAGTACATTTGTTGTAATGTGCCATTTGTAGTGCAGATGCTACTCAGGACAGTATACATTTGTTGTATTTCTGAAATGGATCGATGCGCTGTGCATATGTTGTAATGTGCGATGTCAGTTGATTCATGAAATGGATGCGCTGTATGTTGTGTAACATGTGATTGGAGTACAATTTTTAAATTTATGTCATAATAATATGCTAGTCATACTATGTATATTGTCTTTTGTTTCAGAGGGCATGGCTAGCAATTCCTTAGGCTAGCCAATATATTAAATTTAGTATAAAATAGAAAATCAACATCACATATGGTTCTAACGAAGAACCATCTGTGAATAGGCAGAAATCACAGATGGTTTACAATTGGAACCGTTTGTGATATATTAAACTTCACAAACGGATCTTCTTTAAAACCGTCTGAGATATGCCAATCATCATAGATGATTCGAAAGTGAAACCGTCTGTTATATATTGCACTTCATAGACGGTTCTTACTTAAAACTGTCTGAGATATTCTAATCATCATAGATGGTTCGTAAGTGAAACTGTCTGAGATAATACCACATCACAGACGGTTTGTAAGTAGAATCGTCTGTAATGTTGGTTTTTACAGACGGTTGGAAAACCGTCTGCAATCATTCTTTCTCATCACTGACACTTGCTTACAGACGGTTCAGAAAACCGTCTGTGATGAGGTTTCCGAACCGTCTGTGATGAGCTTTTCTATAGTAGTGTGCTGACCAATCTTTGCCAGCTCCTATAACCGACAGTGATGGCGTTTTGGAGCCAGTAGTGATGTACTATTCTGTGCTAGTGATCAGAGATACATTTTGGCCTTTTGATAATATTTTATTTCAAAATGAGCCAAATATTTTGACCTATGGATACCTATATAGAATAGTAAAGCAATCACTAGCTACAAGCTACATCAAATAGCTAAGCTATCACTAGCTATAGCGTTTATAGCTAATATAGTAGAACATTGGTCCATAGCTTCATGTTTTGGGTCCAATAAAGTTATAGTGCATCTATAGCGTAGCTATAGTTAGCTATTTAGAACATTACTAAATATAGCATGATCTTTTCAGAAAAGTGAAAAGAAGGTAGAGAAATCAGGGTATCGATATAGATAAATTTTGATGGTTGATAGCTATTTGGAGTGTGTAGCTAGGAGTGAGTAGGTGGTCCATGTATAGTGGTCTATGTCTTTGCGAAGCCAAGTAAATTGCCACTAAATAGTGGAAGTGGAATGCATCATATTAATAACTGTTTTCAGAGTAACTAAGGCTAAGTGCTATCACCAACTTAGTATAACTCTTAAAGATGTAGCTGGACTTGTTCCTGTGGAGTTTTGGATGACACCATATAGTCACACACTACTATAAGAGTATAGGTTCCACATACAAATGATTAAAAGTGGCAAATTAGGATTAAGCGCTAGTAGCAAAGCCTGCAGTTTGCATAGCCACTAGCATAACACTGTAGAAAACAATGCAACGAAGGTGCTTCTCTTGGAACCGAGGGTGCGGTGACGACCTTGCCACTATACTACATAGGCAGGTCCTATTTTAATCCACAAATAAGACAACAATGTACTACAATAACCACCACTTTATTTATATGATAATTGCTCTTACAAGGTAAAGTACACACATGGAGAACAACAAATACCAGATTACCAAAGAAGATGATTATGGAACTGTTGGAGCACAAGCCAACTCTTCTATTTCCCTACTGAGCTACTAGTGACTGCAACATTGCTATTCTGCCATCGTAGTTTATACTAGATGAAGTAGTGTTGGATGATGATGATTACCTTTGATGTGGATGCAATGCCCCCTATTATTATCATGAGCTGGCTGGTGTAGGTCGGTTTGTCGGGCGGCCAGGTGGTGATCCCTCATAGCTTCATTTCAAGTCGATCGGCTGGGAGGAGGTGACATGGTCAGCTTGTGTGGCTTCATTGGCTGACCGATGTGGATGCATAGACCGCCCAATGTAGACTAACTTGAATTTTTTTTATTTAATATTTATTTTAAATCTTTTTTCAAAAATAATCAACGAAAAAAAATATTACAAAAATGGACTCCCGTCGCCCGGATATGGGGCGATCGCTCTATATTCGGGCGATAGGAGGACGAAATAACGGCTAGAAGTAATGGCCGGTTAGAAGTAATGGCCAGTTTGGCCAGTTTTCAACGCCTGCCACTGATCGCCCGTTTTTGGGGCAATCGCCCTTTTTTGGGATGATAGGAGGCCTTTTAAGGCCCGGGCGCCACTTCTCTCCTCATTTCTCGCCTCATTTCGCCAAGAGCCAGAACCAACAACTGAGAGCTGGTGAGAGCCGAGAGGAGGAGAAGAGGAGAGAAAAGAAAAGAGAGGAGAGGAAAAAAAGAGAGAAAAAAGGGAGGAAAAAAGGGAGAAAAATTAGAAAAGGAATCGAAGAAAGTAGATTCATCATTTTTGCGGAGGTAAGTCCGAAAATTTTTTTATGCAAATATTGTATTAGGCAATATTTAGAAATGTAGTGTGGTAGGATTGTGTAGTAATGAAATTTTAATATTACGATGAAACATGGTAGGCTAGCCATATGTTGCGCGGGTAAAGTTTTGAAAATTGCGATGTAAAAATTAAAGGAAGTATGATATATCATGTAGATATGCACTTTTTAAGGTTAGGAAAAATTAATAATATATATAGTAGTAATTCCGTAATGAAAAAATTGAGTAGTTGAATAACTTATTTATAGCAGTAATTCTTAGTATGATCACCATACGTTTTATATATTGTATTTTAGAGTAATATTTAAAAAACATGGTAGGTTAGCAGCATATCGTACGTTGTTACCATGCTACATTAGAAATTAGTAGAGTAAAAAAAAATTAGAAATGTTAGGCACTGTTAGAAATTGGTAGAGAAAAAAATTGAAAATATATAGCAGAAATGACGAGGAGTAAATCAATGACATACGATAATGCAACATTTATATGGTAATGCATGATGCGGTTAGATGGACAACTGATGAATTTCTCGGTCCGACGTTGTAGGTAGCATGTCAAAGAAATTGTATTTTCAAATATTTTATGAAGATGGGGAGATAGCACAGGGGGCGGATGGAGTAGATTTGTATCATGGAGGAGCTATGTTGGGTTTGTTGTAGAGTGGGGCTGGCAGCTCATGTTGCTGGTATAGTGGTACCAGGTAGCTCCATCGGTGTCGCACTACTACAAAACACTACATCACTACCTGTTCTAAACTAGCATTACTGCCGGATATTAGAACTAGCAGTGGCTAGTCAGCAGTGATAGTCAGACTATCATTGTCGGTTCTAGAACCAGCAGTGATACTGATATCACTGCTGGTTTGTATACGAACCGACAGTGATAGTGTAAATCCAAAAATCACTCGGTAAAATCAAAAAATAAATTTATTTGCACTTGGACCAACCTGTATTTAGTACTACGCACGGTTCACAAGTCACGTGATTTTCACGCGAAATACATGCGTGTGTGGTTGCTAAGATTCAAACCCATGACCTGCTGCTTCGCATAAACAACCTTTACCATCTCACCTAATATACACTTCTCAACTAATACAAGATATATGTTCCTTTTATCCCTTTGTATCTGAAAGTTTCAATGTTTAGTTAGACATCTAAATGACTTCAAATAAAAAAGTTGTCAAGTACAAAGTTGTAGATCTCATCGAGAGCTATAATTTTCATATAAATTTTGTCTCCATCCGACTCTGTATGCAAAAGTTATGATTTTTCAAAAAATATTATCTCTGCCGGTTCTGGCACTGCCGGATTGGATTCCGAACTGGCAGTGATACTTCCTCCATTATCACTATCAGTTCTTGTTGAGCACCGGCAGTGATAATAACTTATTACTGCCGGTTCTTAAGAAGAACCGATAGTAATTGTATCATTTCCGATTTTTTTAGAACCGGTAGTGATAAGTTACTATCACTGCTAGTTCTTCTTCGGTTGAGCATTTGTGCCAGTTTAGCTTATGAACTGGTAGTAAAAGTATTATCACTGCTGGTTCTAGCCAAACTGACAGTGATAGGCCGGTAAGAAAGAGGTTTTCTTGTAGTAGTGTCGGAAGTTCGTGATGTCAGGGTAGATATTATGGAGGAGGGGAAGACAAATACGCAAGAATGGGATGATGAAGGCAGCGAGGAGCCCGGAGACGGGGGACACGAGATTGGTAGTGGTGAGGGGATCAGGGGGCGAGGAGACAGTCGTGTAGGTGCGAGGGTGGCCGACGAGGGGGAGGAGGTGGAGGACATAGTTGGTATGATGGAGGAGGAGGACCATGTGGATGAGGAAGTCCCTGACGGTGAACGCTCGGATGATGAGGACAATGCGTGGACTAATTATAACTTCAAAGACCTAACAATGAATGAAGGGAATAGTGATGCATGGGAGTATCATGAGAACGAGGTCACGCAGGGGGCCATATATAAAGATAAGGAGGATGTGATGGATGTGGTGAAGTACTGGGCAATGTCTCTTCGGTGGTAATTCAGGGTAGTGAAGTCTAGCAAAAAAGAGTACGACGTGAAGTGCATAGTTGACTTGTGCCCATGGCGGGTGGATGCATACAAGGGGAAGTGGAAGGACTACTGGAAATGTTCCATAGTGATGGAGCATAACTGTGAACTGGAGGAAGAGGAGTAGGAACATCGCAATCTGTCGTCCACTTGGGTGGCAAATGTGTTTTATGGTCAGATCGTGGACAATCCGCATCTACAGCCTCAATCTATTATCAGAGCCGTGGAGGAGAGGTTTCTGTACAAGATTAGCTACGGAAAAGCATGGAGAGCAAAAAGGATAGCTTTACAAATACGATTCAGGACGTACGAGGCTTCCTACGAGAATATTTCACACTTGCTCAGGGCAATATCACATAGGAATCCCGGTACATTCATCAACCTTGCGGAGTTTCCCGCGGATAGTGTGTGCGCGGGTAAGTGGTTCTTGCAGCGGGCCTTCCTCACCCTCGGCGCATGCATAAATGTGTTCCGACACTATCGTCTAGTCATTTGCATGGATGGCACATTCCTCACAGGGAAATACAATGGCCAGATTCTAACTGTAATCGTGGTGGACGCCAACAACCAGGTTCTACCGGTCACATTGGCCTTCGTGGAGGGTGAAAACACGGACAGCTGGTACTGGTTCCTTGAAAGAGTCAAGCTGACAGTTGTATAGGATCGACCTAATGTTTGTGTCATCCATGACCGACATGCAGGGTTGCTAACGGCGATCGTGGATATGCAACAAGGGTCCGATGTCATGGGAGCAGCAAAGTGGCCAGACCTGAAGAGCAGGTGGTGCATGAGGCACATGGGTGCCAATTTTTTTCATCAGTTCAGCAACAAGGAGCTTATGAACATGCCCAAGTGTCTGTGCAAATAGAACCAACGAAGGAAGTTTGACGCACTGTGGAGGACGTTGGATGAACTAACCAAGAAGCAATCACTGAATCAAAGGGATACTGCTAGTTCATCAAGGAACCCTATGGTCTACCATAAGGAAGGAGATGACCCCACAGCCTTGTGTGTGCTCCCGATTGACACACCAAATATTCGGCGTAGGCCGGGGACAAGCATAAAGGGTTTCATGGACTGGATACGACACGAGCCGTTGGAGAAATGGTCCCTTCTACATGACGAGGGTGGTTCCCGTTAAGGAATAATGATAACGAACCTGGCAGAGATTTACAACTAGGTAATGAAAGGCATGAGATGCCTTCCATTGGTGGGTATAGTTGAAGGTGTGTTACTAGGTACCCAAAGATATTTCATTGAGCGATATAGGAACTTCACTGCATGTATGTCGGACAATCGACTGTTCTACTCAACGGTTGTATCTACGTACAAGGCCAACAAAACACGAAAGGCACAGACACATCGCGTGACACCGGAGAGTGGCGTGGAACGAAGGTACCACATGCACTGCGGTGACCGAGGTCACAAAGGTGCCCACCGGGAGAGGATTTTCCATCTGTGCATACTCCGAGCTGTTGACTGTGAGTGCTCCGGCCAGAAGCCACGCCTATTGCACTTGCCGTGCTCGCACGTGATTTGCCGCAGCAGCCGAGACACACCAATCATGTCGTCCGTACATCTTCTACTATTACTACAAGCAAAGTGATATCAACACGTGGCATAACGAGGTGTACGGATACCAAGTGGATGAATCGTTCACAATAGCCCCTCCTCCAGGACATCGATGGGTACCAGACATCCGAATGTTGAACAAGAAGATCGGGCGTCGAAGGACACGACGTATTCGGAATGATATGGACGAGTCCGAAGCGCGTCATAATTGTGGATAATGTAATTTTATTTTATGTATTTCTAAATGTATTCCTTTCATGTATTTCTAAATGTATTTCTTTACTTCACGTACTTCAATATGTACCAGTTAATTATTGTTCCCATCATGTAATTTTTGATATTATGTGCACGATCGAACATATATTTAAATCTGCAACATTTTGTTATTTTTCATTTAATTTTTGCTAGTTGTAATGTGTAACATTTAATTATTATCTAGTTTGTTGTATTTGCTTTCTAACCATGTACTTCAATATGTATTCCTTTCATGTATTTCTCAATGTATTTCTTTACTTCACGTACTTCAATATGTACCAGTTAATTATTGTTCCCATCATGTAATTTTTTATATTATGTGCACGATCGAACATATATTTAAATATGCAACATTTTGTTATTTTTCATTTAATTTTTGCTAGTTGTAATGTATAACATTTAATTATTGTCCAGTTTGTTGTATTTGCTTTCTAACCATGTAGGCACAGGCGACGATGGCGGGAGCTGGGCGTGCTCCTGATGCTTGCCTTGAGCTGCTAGACTAGACCGTAGATGGGACCCACCAGTCTAGATTGTCCGCAGTTCTGAATCGACAGATGGGAACACTACAACCTCGGGTGCCAAACGAGATGCTTCGCATTGACCCATGCTGGGTTCCACAGTAAGTTGCCAACGCTTCCTACTCTTTTATATACATGTACTTACCTGTGAATGCAATTTTGATGATGCTACACACTACATGCAGGTTACAAGCAGCTGGTTTACTTCCGCTCTATAGAATGGTGGAGTAGGCCACTTCCCCGGAGGAGGGCAAGCACCTCCCATATTTCGGGTATGACCTGTCCCTGCTGACCGCTCTCATCGACCGGTGGAGACTGAAGATGCACACGTTCCACTTGCCCTGCGGAGAGATGGCTCCGACACTGCAAGACATATGTTACCTCCTAGGACTCCCCTGTGCAGGTCCTATAGTTGTGCCACATGACGTCTCCGTCACGTGGCATGCGGAGTTGTCCGCGCGGTTCGCCGAGGTGTAGCGACACCCCTGGGCTGGCCCGTACGTGCCCCTCAGGCAGGGTGAGCGGCACGGAATGATGAAGCTGTGGCTGCTTCAGTTCACGGTTAGTACCTCCTTTATTGCAATTTAACGTAGACACACTAATTTGTTGATAATATTGTACCAAATGCTGCAGGCCGATCTAATCCACCCGCACACCGAGGACGAGGACGTGGCCCGCCACCTGGAGGCATACTTACTCTTGCTGTTCAGTTGGGTGATGTTCCCATCCTTGCATGGGAACACAGTGGACCGACACATGATAGAGTATGCCCAGTCCATCACCGACACCATGGAGCATGAGGTAACACATTATATTAAAATCTCATCTGAGAGGACATGTATAACATTCTCGTTGTAAACAGATGGTGCAATGGTCGTGGGCCTCTGCTTGTGCTTTCATGGCGACATCTGAGAGTCTCATGCGACGCCGCTCTCGGCGGAACCGGGATGAGACGATGTCAGGTTGCATCCTACTGTGTAGTTGTGGTCCTAGGAGCATTTCTCCGTCGGTAGGCCTCTTGTTGACACTGCGCCGTACACATAGGACCTTTACGATGACCACCCGATGGATTGGCCCATCATGGGCCACTACTGGGTTTGATGATAGGTATGCCCCCTCGTATCTTATTCCCCACTTACGCACTTTCATAACATGCACCATTTTTAATTCCGCACAGTGGTTGTACGTGCACTGACAGGTCAGGAGGTCCTACCCCGAGTTCGTTCGAGAGTTTGATAGGCTCCACGATGATGACGTGCGGTGGACGCCGTATAGAGTGTACAACGTCCATGTCCGAGCACCTTACGGGATCTCCGTGCTTTGCACACGGGACGAGCAGTTCTGGCTCACCCGTAAGGTCCTCATCTTCGACCTGTGTGTGGAGGAGTACTTGCCGTACCGAGTATTGTGACAATTCGGCCTGTTCTAGGCTTTTCCCTTGCCGTCTCGTCACGTTGTCGCACGTGGCACTCATAAGTATGTCTCCGGAGCACACTACTTTGCATTCCCGCTGAATGGATGTTGTATGCAAATTCCTGTTTTTGCATTGCAGGATGACCCATATGGGGGCTGCAGCGAGCACTCAGTTCGCGCATCGCACACAGCCATGGGCACTGCAGTGGGACAACGCACTCACAAACAGGGTCACCGAGACCAGGGCGTACGACCATGACATGTATGACGAGTACATGGAATGGTTCGTGCCATGGACTCGGCTCAGGGTGGGGTACACACCAGCACCGTATGTCATAGAGCAAGCATTGGTGATGGACACGTACCCTTCACAGATGTCCGAAAGGGACAACTTCGCGGTAAGTGTCACAATCGAATCTCTATGGGTACATCTTTTTCATGTAAATTATCTCATATCAAACCGGCATTACATGCAGGCACAGCTTGCAGGAGAGGTGCACCTGGAGGCTACGTCCATGTTGACGTGCCTCCGGGTGGGCATCCTGATGACCACCACTGAGGCCGAGTAGCTTGGGAGTGGGTCCTCGATAGGGCGATGCGGTTGTGTCGCCTAGCCACCTGCCGAGGGCACAGAGACATCGTCGGATGCAGCGCACCACGTCCCCGTGGGCCAACACCTTGCCCTCCCCCGGTGGCTCCTCGGGGAGCTGTGCCTGTACCTCCCCGTGGCAGTCATCTCCCACGGGCCGACGTTGGCTACAACAAGTCCTCGTGGCCTCCCTCATTGTAGCAGTGGGGATAGTGGGGTGACACGGGGCCTTCTTCGTCTCGCGCCCCACCAGGACCCCAGGGTGATTTCGGCGATGCAGATTACGATGACCAGGAGGAGGCAGCATTCGACGTAGCGCAGTACCTGTCGACTGAGTTCCTCGGCCCCTCTCAATTCCCGGGAGCACCGTACCAGGACACACTCGAGTCACCGCCAGACTACTCTACCCCTGCACTGTAGGGCCAGCCTAGGAGGGTCGTCCGTCCTCCATCGCCACTCATGTACCCCACAGACCAAATCAGGAAGCGTGGTCGTGAGTGACTTGTTGTACAGCTGTACTTTTGTAATGCCTTTACCTTCAGCACCATGTTGTATAATTGTGTGAATTCAGTGCAAGCAGACCTTTTTACCTTATCCGTCTCAATTAGTAACATATGTGCCTTTTTCGATTTTCGCAATTTCGTGTTGGGGCAACGTCCGACCTGCTCGCCCATAAATAAGTGGTAGCCTGCGTTGCATAGGTCGCTCGTGATTTTTCTTGTATTTTTTGTGTCATATCCGGTGGGCCCTGCGAGGCTACAAAACCCCTAAGTGGCCACAGTTTAGGGGTTGGCCACTTAGGGGTTTTGTGGCCGCGTGTGCCTTTTCTGATTTTCGCAACTTCATGCTGGGGCAACGTCTGACCTGCTCACCCATAGATAAGTGGTAGCTTGCGTTGCGTAGGTCGCTCGTGATTTTTTCTATATTTTCTAGGTTGTATCCGGTGGGCCCTACGAGGCTACAAAAACCCCTAAGTGGCCACAGTTTTGGAGTTTTGTGGCTGCTGTGCCTTTTTCGATTTTCGCAAACATGGGTGGGAGAGGGAGATTAGAGAGAGGGCGATTCTCAAATCATAAGTTACTGTGGAAAATAAGGTAGGCCACACTCTTTATTACAACTTAAAATTGGGAGGAGCATCACGAACAAGGAAAATAATAGTTACAACTTGACGTCTACTGAGTGCATCGAGGCCACTTCCCCTTCTCCCATGCCTCTGGTAGGGCTTCTCTGGCACGATGTGCCCTCTCTCGTTTCCTCTCTCTCTCTCGGCCTCCTTCTCCTCTGCTTCCTTTCTACGTGCCTCCTCGTGTGCGACGTCACGTTGCTCTTGAAGTTGCCACCTAAACTCCTCGTCCTGGTTGGCTTGATCAAGAAGCCTTTGGTCTTTAGGGTTGATCTCCATGTCAAACCACTGCTCAAATTCACACAGTAGTAGAGGCGACTGCATGAAACATAAATTAGCAAAGTTTCATGTACAAATATTATGAAACACGCTTGATTATTACCATCTGGCGATCCTTCAGGCTCTTCTCCGGCGGGTCGAAGGCGTAGTTGCGACACTTCCAATACATCCTCTTCCAAGTTGGAATTTCCCAAGAGCGGACAAGCTTACAAGGATCTTCGTACATACACAGCGGTGGGACAGCCCCACGAGGTAGGAAGAGATCCTGGTACGCTGAATTGCGTGGCCAATCCCAAGCGCCTCCCTCATCCTTTGCTTTCCCCTTTCTCTTTCCACTTGCACATCTCAACATTTTGAATTGATCCTCTACTTCTTTTTATTCTTTCCTCCATCTCTTTTTTTCTCTTCTTCCCTTCTCTCTTCTTTTCTTACCTCTTCTTTCGGTTTTGATTTTCCTCTCGGTCTCGCTCGGTGAGAACGAAGGCAGGAGGGGTGGTATAAAGGGTAGATATCGCCCTTATATAGGGCGATCGCCCCATATTAGGGCAATTTTCCCCCGGGCAGTGTGCCCCCCTGACGGCATTGAACAGCCTAGGGGCGACGTTTTTACGGCAGGGTCCCTATCGCCCGCATATGGCACGATCGCCCCATATCCGAGCGACGGGAGCCCATTTTCATAATTTTTTTCCATTGATTATTTTCAAAAATAAGATTTTAAAAAATATTAAATAAAAAAATTCTACTAACTTAGTCGGGCAGCCAAGTCCTGGCTTGACTCGGCTAAGTTGGCACCGGCTTGGGTTAGGGTGGCTGGGATGGCCGGTCTAGTTGGCCTGACTGATTGGTGTGGCTTCGACCTGGGCCACTTGCCCTGGGCGAGTAGCGGTGGAGAGGTTGAGCTGACCAGCCTATGGGCCCTCATGGCTCATGCTGGTGTCATGCTAGCCAAGTTAGCTGACCGATCTAGGGTTAGGATTGGCCGGCCCACTGGTGGGGCTTGCTCTTTTCTGATTTTCTCTTGTTTCTTTGGTGATTTCCCTAATAAAAATGTTTACATGCATTATATATGGAAATAATCGATAATATAGCTTAAAAAATGATTAAATCATTCTTACTGTGTCTTTTGCAAGATTTCCAGGGCTACAATATGAGTAAAGACTGTGTCAATGCATTACCCCAAGCTTATACTTTTCCTTATCAAGAGCACAACTAAACTAACATTCGGTGGGTTAGGAGTTGCCAAGGATTCAATTTTCATTTCCGGTTGAAATCTTGTTGTTGACCGAACTCAATGTATATGTGCATGATAATTAATAGACATGAAATAAAATTGATACATATGGCAATTTATCACATATTTGCATCACAATAAAACCAATGTATATTTGCATCACATACCTACGAGTAGTAGTATACGTGTGGTGCAAACTCCACCTCGTTATCAACAATGACCTCGTGATACCTCCTCTCATGTAGTTAATTGTATTCTTCCTAGGTCATGTCCTACGATAGGTAGATAGACTTTCAATGTTCGTAATGAGCCATCCAACCGCTATAATTCTCTGACTAGTGAAGGTACTTGATAGATGTGTGCTGTGCGTACAGATCGGCATTTGAATCAGTATAGTAAAACAGCCAAGAGATGTTTGATCTATCATAACTCTGTCTGGTATTGTACCCACCCTGATCCTAGCCATAGGGCATCGAAACATGCTCACTATGCTCAATTGGGAAGCCCAAATGGCTGGAAGACTGGCTGCTACACCATAAACTTGCGTCATCCTAGGGTTGTGTTGCCTGCCACCCACCCTCACCACTTGACGCACCCTTCCCCATACTGTGGATCTACTCTGTGAGCCCCTCCTTGGGGTGCTACCCCCTGTTGTGATCCTATCAGCGATTGTGACTGCTAACGGGGCTAGAGGGAGTATCATCTAGGGTTCGTCCCATCATCGTTGGGAGAGTCTGTCGCTGTCACTGGGCTACTACTGATGTACTGCACATTATGAGGAGGTGTATCAGCATCATCGTCACTACTGATATTAGGCTCACCATCACTTATGGAAGAACATGACCCCATTACAGTACACCATGAAGTTGATGATGCTCTACTAAGTAGTCTTAGTCCAGGCGTCACACCAAACGTGGCCTAGTTTTCCTTGAACCTATGGAGGTAATGGACTATCTCCTGCTCGTTCTTGTCCAAGTACTTCCCGTCTGTCTCATGGCCACGTGGTGCACGAACCCGTGCGCCTTGCTCCTGAATCATCTTGAGTGTTCTTGTACATTGGGAGCATAAGAGGTTAGTACAATCATCACAAGGGTTGTAACTTACAAACATATGATCGTTTCATACCAATGAAATACGAGCACTTAGCCTTCTTTCTTGGAATCGCATTAGCATCAAACCACTTGCACCATACCCTCCCTAGCTTCTGCCTCATCCTCTACTTGAATGTAGTGTCAACACAAGGTAGCTATGGGGCACCACTACGTGCAAGGTCAACAGTGAAGGAGGCATGGCTTTTCGTGTCAATTTGGACCTTCCAAACATTTTGCTAAGAGTGGATTGGATCGAGGACCTCGCTGCACCACTCCTAAATCCTGAACCTAGGGTCAAAACTTGGCTCCTGAGGTAGGCCTTTTCTCTAGAGGCCCTTATGGCCATCTTGAGCTGCTCTTGCTCGGTACAGTACTCTATGGCCATGGTTGCCCAATCATCTCATGTCTCCTCCGTACGGAGCCGCATCGCCTCCTTCTCCTTTTTCTTCTCCAGACCTCCATGAATGTCAGTGAGCATGGCCTGCCTAACCACTTTAGGTATGCCTAGGTAGGCCTTCACATCACCAGCGTGGTTAGCCAAATGTTCCTTTAGACGGGTTGCCCCTCCACCCTTCATAACATGCCTGCGGTGTTTGCACTTTGACCCTCGACCGATGCATTCCCTGTGCTACAACACAGTACCTGCACGATCTGCCATCGCGAGAGCCTACAACGGAATATAAAAGATGCCAAACATGCATTTTGGCCAAAAATTCGGCCAGATCCGGTATCTACAACTATCATTTCGCTTAAATATAATGAAATCTCAGGTCTAATAATTGAGATTTCAGCCACAAAATACTCTAGTTTCGCTCAGCTAATCACCAAAATTTTGGGTAAACTACCCGAGATTTCGATTAATATGCCCGAGATCTCGACAAGTGAGGGTGAGATTTACCTTTGCTTGGCCGGGGATGGTCGGATCTAGTCGGCCGCCGAGGGGAAAGAAAGCTGAGGTGAGTTTACATACCGAAGAGGTGACTTAGTGAAGTGAGAGCCCATGAGTAGGGATGAAAACGGAACAGAAATGGTCAATAAATAGTCATTCCGTTTCTGTTTCCACATCTTTTATTGGTAACGGAAACAAAATCAGAAATCCCAGAAAAGGATAGTGACTGAAACAAATGCGGAACGGAAAGGAGCGGATAAGAAAACGAAAGTGGAAAATTCCACAAGAACATAGTACATGATCACAATATACATGACCGCAAAAATAATGTAACTCATTCCACCTCTAAGGAGGATACAAAAACAATGTTATATTCACCGGTATAACTAGGAAGTTTTTTCTCAAGATTGTACTCGCTATTTGTCCCTCATATCAGACAACCATATCCTCCTCCATATCATTATCATCGACATCCTCTTGGTCCTCCAACTATGAAGGTGTAACACCCTAAAATTTGCATATTATTGTTCAATGTTTAGTTATGATTTCCTAAGATTTATCCTAGATTATCTGGAGTTTATAAATGCCATTTTGTTATTTTTAGATTTATAGAATTAATTTATTCATGAAAAATGAAACTAAAATTATGATAGAAATAATTTTCCTAGGGTCAAAATATTCTGAAGTATTTTTTGGAATTTTTGAACTCTATTTGATATTTTCTACAAAACTATTTATATTTATAAAATTATTTTAATTTGGAAATAAATGTAAATTCTTCGTTCTCCTTTTTAGCCAAGTTTCCGATGGAATTTTCGGTCTCACTTATATGGAATTTCCATTTTCATTTCCATTTCTATCGGAAATAGCTCTCCCGTTTCCGACAAAAAAATTTCTGTTTCCGTTTCCATACCGATATTTTCCGTTTCTGCTTCTGATAAAGGCTTCCGTTTCTATTTTTCTTCAGAACGATTGGAAATTCCACTCCCGTTTTCATCCCTACCCGCGAGGAAGAGGGGTCTATTCCTTTTGTTTGATCTGAAGTAGAGCCTACAAGTATTTCTCAATCCCACAACCTACAAGCAACACTAGTCGGCTTAGTAGGTGAAATGCGTGAAGATAAGGCGTTGTTGCCATTCTAGGGCTTGAGTTAGAATCCCGCATCCTACAAAATTTTCTACGATTTTGTTTCACTTTTTTTCGCATGTACTCATGTATATGGCCTAACAATGCTTCACAGAAAATTTGAAGCCCAATCTGTGCAGAATACATTAGAATCCAGTTAATAAAATATGAAAACCAGTGAAAACACTCGAGACCTCAGTTAGATTTCCTAAAATCTTGCCAAGATTTCCGAAAACACTATAGCATTTTGGATTTTTTTTTGAATTTTTCTAATCTGGATGAGATTTTGAATCTCGTGGGGTCCAAAATCTGAGATTTTACCGAAATTTCACTAGTTTTCGGCAGGATTTCATTGTTAGGCCATATACATGTACTCATGTATCTGGCCTAACAATGCTTCACAGAAAATTTGAAGCCCAATCTGTGCAGAATACACTGGAATTTGTTTAATAAAATATGAAAACCGGCAAAAACACTCGAGACCTCGGTCAGATTTACTGAAATCTTGCCAAGATTTTCGAAAACACTATAGCATTTTGGATTTTTTTGAATTTTCCTAATCTAGACGAGATTTTGATCTCGCGGGGCCCAAAATCTGAGATTTTCCCAAAATTTGAAAGACCATGTGGAGGTCTATCCTTGGGTGTGATGTGTAATTGACAAGATTTGAGATTGGTTTGATTTGAAATTGAGTTTGATTTGAATTGGATCTTCAAATTGAAGCAATTTGACTGTTGGTTGCTTTTCCCAGTGCTACCGGCCTTGGGGTGGTAGCACCAGACCTTTGAGAGAAATTATGATTGATTAATGATTTTGGGATAATCATTGAATATATGTGTGGGCATTGCTATGTGAAAGGTTTTTCCTTGTCTTTATGGTTGTAGGGCGACGGTGCTAGGTCATGATGAGGCGGAGGATGACCAGGACTTGGTGAGGAGCGTCGGAGGTCCAGACGGTCGGGAGATCGCCGAAAGATGATCGGAGATGGAGTCCGGGTAAGCTAAGGAGACACGAAAAGGAGGAGATGCTAACTAGACGGCGCGTGGATCAAGGAAGGCCATCGGATTGCGGTCTAGTTGATAGGTTAGCAGGTCTAGGTAGTATGCTTTGAAAACCATGCAAGAAACCCGGTATGTGTGTGGGTTTTGGGTTAGCCCTTGCATGGCTGTGTGAGTGGGCAAATTCTCGCCCTTAGATGAGTTCTCTAGTGTTGAGGGCTGTATCCAAGGGTGGTAGGTGGCCCAAGAGTAGTATAAATAGGGGTGGAGGGGTAGCCTTTTCCTCTTGAAGGTTGTAGAGGTTTTTGTACTCCTTTGAGCTTTGCCCACCTTGTTGTGAGGCTTTGTAAACCTCTTCTTTCTAGAAATGCAAATATTTTTCATTCATGCTTCAATTTACATTACGCACTTACTTTATGTCTTAAGTTCATCATTTAAATTCAGCATTTAAATTCCTGCAATTTACTTTCTCGTAATTTACTTTATTGCAATTTGGATTTGCCTCCCCTCCTTCTAAATTCTGATCTTGGATGTTTTGAGCGTCTTCATATGGTTTTACATCTCTTTTGCACTCTAGGATAGAGTAGAGATCATCTTTTCTGTCAAGTTGCAACTCTGTCCAGAACTTATTCTTCGCGCAGCAGTCAGTATTTGATTTTTATAAAAATCTATAAAAATCCTTTTTAAGTGATTCTTACTGAAGAAGGTGTATAACTCTCATATCCATCTATAGAAAAATTTTGGAGTCCACTTGTTACACCTTTTACGCGTCATGAGGTGAATACCGAGCCCTAAACTTTCTGCTTGAAGTTTTTGACTATCTGTGTTATTTGATTTTTGGTGATTTTTATGTAAGTATTTTTGAGGTGAAATTTAGTGGAGTTCTTCAAGACTCATTTTCTCTTGTGGACAAAAATTCTCAAATTTTTTTGAGGATGAGAAACCCACCAACCACATGTTCAAATTGAGGACAGTCTCTGGAAATTCTTTTTTTTGCTTTTCTGAAAGTGACTTTTGTGATTTGAATTGATCTCTTTTCTAAAAGCAAGAGTTGAATTGATTCCTTTTTATTTGGATACTAGACAACCAGGATTGTGACTCAAAAATCCCCACATATTCTATGGTACTCATCCATACAAGCTAAGGGTATACATAGTTGTTTAGTTGTTCGGGTTTTTCACGATTTCCTTTGCGCGATCCTTTCGAGGTATTAGTTGGAGTATTTTGGAAGAAAATTTTATTTGTGACCATTCACCCCCCCTCTGTTCGCCATCTCGATCCTTCAATTGGTATCAGAGCCGGTTTTGCTCTTCCATAGATCTTGACCGGTCTCGAGAGCCATGGCGACAGACAAGTATTCCACCAAGCCTCCCATCTTTTGCGATGTCAATTTTCCTTTTTGGAAGTCCCGGATGGAGTCATACATCACTGCCCAAGGCTTCCTGATATGGCAGAAGGTGAAGCTCCCATATGAGGTTCCTGCCGATGAGAACGTCATGGCTGGCAATATGGCTGACGTTGAGGCAAATGCTAAGGCGAGGAACATTCTCATACAGGGGCTCAGCCGTAGTGGGTATGATCGGATCTCTCACCTGCGATTCGCTCATGAGATTTGGGTGACCCTCGATGCATACCATGAGGGCACTACCCAAATCAAGACCGTGAGGCAGGATCAATACAAGCGTGAGTACAACAAGTTTGAACAACACGCTGGTGAGAGTCTTGACGAGTGTTTCAGTCGATTTACAAAAATTTTGAGTGATCTCCGAGCAGTTGGTTGCACATACCATGACTCGAACAATGCTCGACACTTCTTGACCGCACTTGATCTTCGTGTTTGGGAGATGAAAGTGACTACCATCAAGGACACTACCGACTTGTCGACCTTGACTCTTGACAGGCTTTATTCCCGACTCAAGACTCATGAGATCGACGCCGTCTCTCACAAGACGAAATCACAGTCGATGGCCTTGGTCACTAATCCCATTGGATCTTCTCTTGATTCTTATGTTGGTTTTTCCCTCTGGAAAAATTTCCAGAAACTGAGCTTGCTCTTTTAGCTCGCAAGTTTTCTCATGCCTACAAGAGGGTGAGAGAGGAAGAGAGGTGGTGGGATCACCTGCTTCGAATGTGGCCGCCCCAACCAAATTCAAGTGAATTGTCCCAAATTGGAGAAGGGTAAGAACGACTCCGGCGGTTCTTGCAAGAATGACTACATCGACAAGAACCGCAACAAGAAGCCTCTAGTTCATGAGCTGGCGCACGAGAAAAAGTACCACAACTTCTCGAAGAACAAGAAGCTCTTCCACCGCATCCTCGCCACCCTCGACGACATCAACCTCTCCGACACGGAGACATGGAGCGACGAAGGCGAGGATGATCCGCAAGAGAAGAAAGGCGGCGACGACTTCTCCAGCATGTGCTTCATGGCAGACATCAACGACATCAGCGACTCCGAGCTCTACAACGATTCGAACGAGGTACCTTCCTATGACCAACTCAATGAAGCTTTTTGCAAATTAGGAAAATTTCATGCTAGAGCTAGGTGTATGGAGCTTGAGAAGGAAGTAGGTACATTGACTCGGGAGTTAGCTTCTCTTAGATCTTCTCCCTCCCGAGTCACTGATGACTATTCTTTGTGTGATGCTTTGCCTGTAGAGTTTGAGAACCTAAGGACTTTGCATGATAGTGTGCAAACTGAACTTGAAAGTCTTAGGTTGAAGAATGCTAGCACTTGTACTGTTGATATTTCCTCTCTAGATGCTAGTTTTCTTCATGCTTATGCTACTCCTTCATGTGATAATTGCCCTAAGTTACTTGCTGAAATTGATGCCATGAGCGCTCATCTTAGGAAGCTTTTTTCTAGAAACGATGAACTTGAAATGCATGCTTCTAAGGACCCTGTCAGCTCATGTGAGGGCTGTAAGAAACTAAAACTTGACAATGAAGCTTTAAATGTCAAGTGTGCTAAACTTGATAAGGACTTACTAGATAAGTCACTTAAAAGTTGCTTGCATTGTTCTGTGATTGAGGGGGACTTGGATAAAATCCAAGTCGAACTTAGGAAGAAGTTAGAAAACCAAACCCATAGGATTAGAGAAGCTCCTTGCGTTTCTTGTGAGGCCCTCAAGATTGAGGCAGCCGTGCTAAGGGAGAAAAATACACGTACTGGTGTTTCTTCTTCTCTTTCTTGTTCTTCTTCTTCCTCTTACCCCTATTCTTCATGTGCCTCTCTCTTACGGGAGTGCGAGTATCTCATGAGCACTCTCGAGAAGTTTGTAGGAGGTAAGAAAAAGCTAAATTTCATTCTAGACCAATCAAAAATTAGCAGATTTAATCAGGGTCTAGGATTTGACTACTTGGATCACGCTAGGACTCATCCTCCTACAATTGTGCGTGGCTCCAAGAGTGGAGAGATTGTGGTAGCTCCCAGGGTGAGTACCACCGTGTTTAGGTCTGCTGGGGTTGTCCATGGGACTTCTGAGCAGAAGGGTGCTTCTACTTTCACTTTTGCCTCTAGCAAGGCGAAGTATTCATGCACCTTTTACAAGAAGGATGGTCAACTAGTAGATTTTTGTTTTAAACACACCAAGATTACCAGGCGTGAGCGTGTTTCTGCTTTTAGGGGTATTCAGGGTCATACCTAGACTCTGAGTGCTCCTAAAGCACACACTGCTACTAGATAGGGTAGAGAGTTGCCTGTTTTTGGGCAGCGTCCAGGACTCGTTTTCATGCTGTTCAGTCGAGTTTTAGTCCTGGAGTTGCTCATGGCCAGTCTTTCCGCCGTCCTTTTGATATTCCTCATTTTTCCCATCGAGGTAGATATTAGCGACATGAGGTGTTTTTAGGTAGGAGATTTAGGCAGCCTCGTTGGGATGGTCTAGCCTTTGCACCACGGCGGGCCAAACCAGTGATAGCTCCTACATCTTCTAATAGAGTTGCTTCTTCTGATCTTGTGAAAGTCGAGCGTCAGAGAGACACTAGAGTCCAGTCTTCTTCTTCTGTGGCTGGTACTTTGAGACGTTGTGTGATTCAGTATTGGGTTCCCAAGTCCTCACTTTATCCCAGTACTGAGTCTTCTCTCTCTCTTTTGACTTGATCAGGTTCGTCGGATAGGGAAGGGAGATGTTTGGATTGTTGACTCCAGTTGTTCTCGCCATATGACCGGAGAGTCCCGTTGGTTTTCTTCCCTAGTCCGAGCCCCAGTGATGAGTTGATCACTTTTGGGGATGCTTCTTTAGGTAGAGTCATTGCTAAAGGTACCGTCTGCATTAATGAAAATTTTATTCTTAAGGACGTTGCCTTAGTGAGTAAGCTGCAATATAATTTGCTTTTTGTTTCTTAGCTTATCGATGACTCTTTCGAGGTAAGCTTTAAGAGTAATGCTTGTAGAATCATTGATTCATTAGGAGAGTTAGTTTGCAGGATTCATAGATTTAGGAGAGTTTTTCGTGCTGATTTTTCTGTTTCTTCTGGAGACTCTCTTCGATATTTGATTGCTTCTGAGTCCTGTGATCTCTCCTTCTAGCATAGGAGACTTGGTCACATTGGCTTTGATTATTTGACCAGAGTTAGCAGCCGCGATCTTATTCGTGGTTTGCCCAAACTCAAGATGGTCAAATATTTAGTTTGCTCTCCCTACCGACATGACAAGATGGTTACTGCTTCTCATCCTCCAGTCACCGTAGTGATGACTGATGCACCAGGACAGCTTTTACATATGGACACTGTTGGTCCAGCTAGAGTGCAGTCAGCAGGAGGGAAGTGGTATGTCCTTGTCATTGTTGAGTACTTTTCGAGGTATTCTTGGGTATTTTTCATGGCCTCAAAGAATGAGACTTTTTCTCACTTCAAGGGATTTGTCAGTAGGTTGTATATTGAGCTCCTAGGTGCATTACGAGCTATACGCTGTGATAATGGCACCGAGTTCAAGAATTCTTACTTTGAGAGTTTCAATGTAGAGTCTGGTTTAGAGCATCAGTTCTCTTCTCCCTACATCCCTCAGCAAAATGGCGTAGCGGAAAGAAAGAACAGGACCCTAGTTGAGATGGCCAGGATGATGCTAGATGAGTACAATACTCCTAGAAAGTTTTGGGCTGAGGCTATAGCTACTGCTGGTCATGTTTCCAATCGCGTTTTCTTGAGAGCATATTTGCATCGCACTTCTTATGAGTTGAGGTATGGGCGAAAGCCTAGTGTTTCTCATTTTTGCGTTTTTGGTTGCAAGTGTTTTATCTTGAAGTCTGGTAACCTAGATAAGTTTGAATCTCGTTCTTCTTGTGGTATCTTTCTAGGTTACTCGACTTCCTCTTGTAGCTATAGGGTCTGGAGTTGTGATGCGAATAGGATCATAGAGACCTGTGATGTGACCTTTGATGAGGCTAGCCCAGGAGCTAGACATAATATTTCAGGCTCTTCTTATCCCTCCGAGACCATATTTGTAGAGGATGTGGATGATGTAGATGATGGTGTTCCACTTGATCCAATCCCCTCTACACCTGAGGTGCCTCTTGTTTCCATTTCTGCACCTGAGGAAGACCAGCTCTTGCCTTCAGACTCTCCTTCAACGAGTGGCTCTGTTCCTTCCTCTTCTGCTCAAGAGGTAGAGGCTACTTCTACTTCTGGTCCTCCTCGTCACATTCAACGTTCTCATCCACCTGAGCAGATCATTGGTGATCTATTTGAGCGTGTTACGCGCTCAAAATCAGGCTTATCTTCTTTTTGTCTTCACTCTGCCTTTGTTGCCGCTTTTGAGCCAAAGGATATTACTCATGCATTATCCGATGAATCATGGATTAATGCTATGCATGAGGAACCGGAAAACTTTGAGAGGAACAAAGTCTGGCAGCTTGTAGAGCCCCCATTTGGTCATAATGTCATTGGGACCAAGTGGGTGTTCAAAAATAAGCAGAGTGAGGATGGGGTTGTCATTCGCAACAAGGCTAGGCTAGTTACATAGGGCTTCACTCAGATTGAAGGTCTTGACTTTGAGGAGACCTTTGCCCCTGTAGCTAGACTAGAGACGATTAGAATCCTGCTTGTATTCTCTGCATCCTAGGGCTTCAAGCTCTATCAAATGGATGTTAAGAGTGCCTTACTCAATGGCTTCATTGAGGAAGAGGTGTATGTCAAGCAACCTCTAGGATTTGAGAACCCCAAATACCCGAACCATGTCTACAAGCTTTCCAAGGCCGTGTATGGACTTAAGCAGGCCCCTAGAGCTTGGTATGAGAGGCTTAAGTCCTATCTTCTCAGTCATGCTTTCAAAATGGGTATAGTAAACAAAACTCTATTCATCAGACACCAGGATCTCATTTCCTTCTTGTCCAAATTTATGGGGACGATATTATCTTTGGTGGCTCATCTCAGTCTCTTGTGTCTCATTTTTTCTGAGGTGATGAGCACAGAATTTGAGATGAGTATGATGGGTGAGTTGAGCTACTTCCTCGGCTTCCAAATCAAGCAAACTCGGGAGGGTACTTTCCTCCACCAAGGTAAATACACTCGGGACCTCCTGAGGCGGTTTGATATGTCTGATGGGAAGCCTGTGATGACTCCTATGGCCACCACTGCTGTCCTCGAGCCCGATGAGGATGGTGAGCCTGCTAATCAAAAGGAATTTCGGAGCATGATTGGCTCTCTCTTGTATATTACTGCCTCGCAGCCGGACATACACTTTGTTGTGTTTATGTGCGCTCGCTTTCAGGCTTCTCCTCGCGTCTCTCATCGTCAGGCGGTGAAGCGCATCTTCAGGTACCTTCGAGCTACCATTAATTATGGTATCTGATACTCTTCTTCCCCTTGTCTATCCCTTAGAGTCTTTTCCGATGCTGACTTTGCTGGCTATAGGATAGATAGGAAGAGCACTTCTGGCACTTACCAATTCATTGGCACTTCTCTTGTTTCTTAGTCATCTAAGAAGCAGTCCGAATCGCATGATCCATCACCGAGGTCGAGTATGTTCTTCTGACCGATTCTTTGTAGCAGTGCTCTGGATGAGATCGACCTTGCGGGACTTTGGGTTAGAGATAGAGAGTGTTCCACTTTTCTGTGATAACACTTCTGCTATCTGCATTGCAAAGAACCCAGTGCAGCATTCCCAGACCAAGCACATTGATGTTAGATATCACTTCCTTAGAGACCATGTGGTGAAAGGAGATATAGTGCTCTAGTTCGTGGAGAGTGACCACAAGTTGGCCGATATCTTTACCAAGCCTTTGGATAGCTCTAGGGTTGTTGCCTTGAGGAGTGAGCTTGGATTTTTTCCCTTACAGCCTTCTGTGTGGGGGAGCTGATCTGTATATTATGTATTATATTTTATTTCAGTTTTTCCTTTCTTTTGTATTGCTCTGGATGCTTATGGGTTTGATTCCTTAGAGTTATGAGTTCACTTCACTAAGACTTCTGGCATGTTTTGCATGGACCTCTCATCTTGTGCTTTAGGTTGCTATCATGCTTAATTAGCTGTTCTCTCTTCTCTCTAGGTTGAGTTCCCTCACAGTCTTATAAGTCTAGCAGGTGTTGGGCCCCCTAGGTAGACATGGCCTGTGTGCACTCCTTAGTTTGGGATCTAGAGGCAGCTTCCCTATGTTAGTCATTGGGGAAGATGAGAGCGAGTCTGAGCTGTAGTGTTCACTACCATCTTTTCTATGCTCTATAGCCACTCAGTTCACAGTTTCTTGACTTCTTCCCTCCATTCTGTGTTTTTGGCTTTAACTGAGTTCTTTTCGTCCATTCTTGAGCTTAATCTTGCTAATAACTCAATTTGAACCAGATTTGTGCTTAAAATGGAATCACATGTTTAGGGGGAGTTTAAGAATCTGTTTCATGCATTGCATATAGACTTGATTTTTCATTTTATGAGCTTTGTCTATTATGCAGATGATCCATGTTTCATTTTATACACCATGCTATATTATGAAGAAAATTACTTGCTTAGATATGTCTAAGTTCATTTATCTTGCTAAGCTTGCAAAATTTTTAAAAAAAAGCTTTAAAAGAAAAACTTGATAAAACATGTTGTATTTACTTGCTAAGTTTCTTCTCTAGGTGTATTTGCCAAGATTTGTGAAATTCTGGAATTCTTTAGAGTCCCTATAGCAACTTGGGTGAATCTTGTTTGATCCATACTTGAGTCCTTCACTAGCTTAACAATGAAAATGCTAAAATGAAAGTGAAGCAAAATTGACTCTTTTTGTGCGCATTAGACTCAACACCTCACATTCACAAGATGGCTTCTTATTGCACTTGAGATGAACTTAGAATGTGTTGTGTATGACCAAGATCATTCTCTTAAGAGTCCATCTTGAGATGACCGAATATGGCTTGAGTCAATTACTTTAAAAATGAAAAAAATATATGTGGGTAAAGAATGCAAATAATGTCAAACATTTGCACCCCACTACGTCTTTCAAAAATTCAAAGAAAAATTTACATACAATAAAAAAATATATATGCTCGAAGGACTTTGTATGGACTTCTAGATTCCCCAAAGTGTTGAGTAGGTTGAACTCTACGTTTTCCATTTGATCCTTTGAATGGCTTTGCTTCTAGTTTTGAAACTAATGACAAGTGTTGCTCATGTTCATTCTTGCTAAAAATGACATGGTTTCAATTAAATCTTGCTAGCACAATGTTTATTTGCACTTGGACATGCCTTAGCTTAATCTATTTTTGCCATAGCTTAGCTTGGTGTCATAACTTGTCTTGTTGGTCACTTGGATAATCTTCAAAACTCTCTTAGGCTGCATTACTTGCATAAAAACAAAAAAAAGGAGGAGAAAAGAAAATGCCATCTTGATGCCTATATTGCCAAAAGGGGGAGAAATCATAGAAAAGGCATCATTTTGCATCTTGATTTATCTTAATTCATATGATCTTTGTTAATCTTTGTTATCTTTTATAGATCATAAGTATTTCTAGTTGCCAACTTGGTCATATTCTTAATTTCTATTTCTTTGATCAAGTTTGGCTTTGCATTCAAATTGCTTTCTTCTCTTTATTCAAACTCAATACTTGTGTCTTTTCATGTGTTTGTCAATATACTCATCAAGGGGGAGATTGAAAGACCATGTGGAGGTCTATTCTTGGGTGTGATGAGTAATTGACAAGATTTGAGATTGGTTTGATTTGAAATTGAGTTTGATTTGAATTGGATCTTCAAATTGAAGCAATTTAAGTGTGGTTGCTTTTCCCAGTGCTACTGGCCTGGGGGTGGTAGCACCAAACCTTTGAAAGAAATTATGATTGATTAATGATTTTGGGATAATCATTGATTATATGTGTGTGCATTGCTATGTGAAAGGTTTTTCCTTGTCTTTATGGTTGCAGGGCGACAGTGCTAGGTCATGGTGAGGCGGAGGATGACCGGGACTTGGCGAGGAGAGTCGGAGGTCCAGACGATCGGGATATCGCCGGAAGATGATCGGAGACGGAGTCCGAGCAAGCCAAGAAGACACGGAAAGGAGGAGATGCTAGCAAGACGCCGCGTGGATCAAGGAAGGCCGTTGGATTGCGGTCTAGTTGATAGGTTAGCGGGTCTAGATAGTATGCTTTGAAAACCGTGCAAGAAAACCCGGTATATATGTGGGTTTTGGGTTAGCCCTTGCATGGCTGTGTGAGTGGGCCAATCCTAGCCCTTAGATGAATTCTCTAGGGTTGAGGGCTGCATCCAAGGGTGGTAGGTGGCCCAAGAGTAGTATAAATAGGGGTGGAGGGGTAGCCTCCTACCCTTGAAGGTTGTAGAGGTTTTTGTGATCCTTTGAGCTTTGCCCACCTTGTTGTGAGGCTTTGTAAACATCTTCCTCCCATAAATGCAAATCTTTTTCATTCATGCTTGAATTTACATTACGCACTTACATTATGTTTTAAGTTCATCATTTAAATTCATCATTTAACTTCCTGCAATTTACTTTCTTGCAATTTGGATTTGCCTCCCATCCTTCTAAATGGTGATCTTGGATGTTTTGAGTGTGTTCATATGGTTTTACATCTCTTTTGCACTCTAGGATAGAGTAGAGATCATCTTTTCTTTCAAGTTGCAACTCTGTACAGAACTTGTTTTTCGCGCAGCAGTTAGTTTTTGATTTTTAAAAAAATCTATAAAAATCCTTTTTAAGTGACTCTTATTGGATAAGGTGCAGGACTCTCATATCCATCTTTAGAAAAATTTTGGAGTCCATTTGTTGCACCGTTTGGGTGTCATGAGGTGAATAGCGAGCCCCAAACTTTCTTCTCGAAGTTTCTGACTATCTGTACTATTTGATTTTTGGTGATTTTTATGTAAGTATTTTTTAGGTGAAATTTGGTGGAGTTCTTCAAGAATCATTTGCTCATGCGGAGAAAAATTCTCAAAATTTCTTGAGAACCAAAAACCCACCAACCACCTGTTCTAATTGAAGACAGTATCTGGAAATTCTGCTTTTGCTTTTCTGAAAGTGACTTTTGTGATTTGAATTGATCTCCTTTCTAAAAACAAGAGTTGAATTGATTCCTTTTTATTTTGAACACAAGACAACCAGGATTATGACTCAAAAATCCCCACATATTCTATGGTACTCATCTGTGCAAGCTAGGGGTACACATAGTTGTCTAGTTGTTTGGGTTTTTCATAATTTTCTTTGCGCGATCCTTTCGATGTATTAGTTGGAGTATTTTGGGAAAATTTTTTATTTGCGACCATTCACCCCCCTCTGTTCGCCATCTCGATCCTTCAAAATTTCACTAGTTTTCGGCAGGATTTCTATCCTTGAGATGGATGTCCTGTGTTGAGCAGTTTGTCAAGGAAAAGCCCCGTGTATACCTATATCTCATATTTTGCAAATCTAGTCCTTCTTTCGTATATATATTTACAAAAATAGCCTCCTACATCACCGCGGAGGATATGACAGACAACACCTGTTCTCTACTGCACTTGGGAAACATAGAATGTGACCAGCGCCGCTACAGTGCAGAAAGACATGTGCCCGTCTGCCCGTGCTTCTCCGCCCATTTGCCCATGCTGCCATGGTTTTTGGCCATCTCCTCTGCTCCCTAGCATGCTTTTCGCGATAGGGGAGAAGACTATTTTTATATATCCATACGTGAGGGAGTAAGATTTGAAAAAAAAAGGTTTAGGAGGCTAGGTAAGCAATGGTATCAAAGGAAATGCAGCGGCTGCAGAACTGACAGAGATACAGAGCTTAACGTAAGGAGTCAGCAATCACCGTTATCATGATTTGGAAATAAAGGCTCTAGAAGATGTAAACCATGGTGAAGTTTAAAGCAGCTGTGCCTCTACAGTGGAGTGCAGGACCTTGTAAACAGGACAGCATGGCATCCTCTTTTGCAGCAGCTACCAAAGAAAACCAGAACTGGATTCCTCGAATTCGATTCACACACACACAAAAGAATCTTCAAATTCTTTACTTTTCTTTTTAATCATCAAATTCCCTTCATCGAGGTGGAACTGTTCTTTCTTCCCTTCTCTGAGGATGGCATCATCCCTACAGAATACAGATAAACCTACGCATGGATACGATATGTGAATTAAAAAAGTATCTCAGGTGCAGGGAATCCTCTCTCATAATCAAGCGATCAGACGAATTGGACACTACAATTTTCTTGCGTTCCAGTACATTTTGCTCTGAACCAGCTGGATAAGATGCTAGAATCAGAAAGGCTGGCTCTGGATCTGCATTGTACCTTGGTGACTCCCACTAGACTGATTACTTCATTGGTTAGCTCCTGCACCTCATTGGAATTGCCACTGGACACACAGCCAAAAACGGAAATAGAGTCGATGTAGCGTGTTACTACGGTTGTAGTCGTATTAGCCTGCACCTCCTCCAACAACTCCTCATAACCGTCACAGATTATGGATTGTCCTTGTCATCGTCGTCAGTTGCAGATCATCCTAGCATTGAAGCTTTGTAGCAATGCTTCCAAGATATCCACACGTACAAGGAAGGAACGCAACACTCTGGAGTGTTAGTGCCGGCTATGCGGTTTTGGGCAAAAGAGGTGTGATGGCTAGGGATTCGGAAATTGCAAATTCCTATGAAGTCTCTTAACCTTAAAGCCACCACCCCTTCCTTTTATATAGACGGCCCACAACGGGTCTCTATATTAGAGGCCTGTTAAGAATTTGAAGCCCATTACAATTTGGATCATCATCTAAATTAAGTTCTAACCCTTTAAGCATATAATCTTATAGGTTCAAATCTACTTAGACATGGCCCGAGTACTCTTATTCGTCCATTAATTGGTAATGGTCCCTAGTAAGATGTGTCGACTCCCAAATATACATAAAGATCAAATCAGACCAAGCTTAACAATGCTTAGTTACATGTATTTTCCTTTGCCTCTTGATATCGGTCAAACTCAAGGCGAGTATGTACCATCCTTGTTTAGTTAGCTTGATCACTCTTTTTAGATTACGTGACTCAGAATCTCCGACTAAGGTTAACTCTTTAACCGTCAGTAGTATGGTCATATATTTTTGAAATCCGACCACTCGAGAGGTCTAGAGATATCTCTTCTATTGTATCAAGGGGCAAATCTCATCTTGATCGACCATGCCTCGCGACATGCTTCACAATAAACTCGAAAGCCACTTTTATAACTACCCAATTATGGAGTAGTGTTTGGCAACCCCTAAGTAAGTCATTACACATCTCGAGTATATGCATCCTAAAGATATATCATACATATTGTATATGAGACTAACTGACCACAAGTATGATTACAATATTCTCGCAGTATCTCATGCTGGGTCAATTTAACTTTATGTTCTCTAACATATGTTCATATTATTCGTTTGATATCTCTATATTCATGACCTTTGAAACATAGTTATCAACCAATATATGTGTCTTCGTATATTTATCGACTAAAGCATCACTTTAGAATAATTATCATAAAGTCATATATAGAGTTTTACTAACAAGTCACATATTTGCTAATAAATAATAATGACATTATTGAAGAAATAAGATAATAAATCATGAACATAAAGAAATATAATTATCTTTATGATTATCTCTAAGTCATATCTCCAACAGCCAGACTTATATTGATTATATGGAATAACCAGCTGCTAAGAGAATAGCATACATGTCGGAAGTAATGTATCTGAATGTAAAATAAAAACTGGACCTGTACGTAGTTTGCTGTTATCGGCCTTCTGGACGTGCAATATCTGAAAAGATGGATTCCTGTCCTGCAGAACTCATTGTAGAGTGAGTCGATGGTTCGTCTGGGTGCACCCTGGTCATCTCAAGGGATGACGTCCCCCCAGCACAGCTGCCATTGTCCTCTGCACTCTCCTGCAGCTGGAGTGCGACCTCGAGGTTCCCAAGTACATCACCCATGGATGGCCTATCCATGCTGTAATCAGCAACACATCGCTCCGCTAGCTTTGCAAATTTCCTGAAGCATTGAGGGGTGATTTTCCCCTCCAGATGGGGGTCGATGATCTCGTTGAGCACACCTCTCTTTTGGCAAGAAAGCGCCCAGTCACGCAAGCTCACTTGCCCCTCAGGAAGTCCCCTGTCTATCACAGGGCGCGCACACAGGATCTCAAACAACACGACCCCGAAGGAGTACACATCTGATTTCTTGGTGAGACGCTGCTGCCGGAAGTACACCGGATCAAGATATCCGAAGGTGCCTTTCACAGCGGTGCTCACGTGGGTGTTGCCAATGTCTGGACTGGCCTTAGAGAGCCCAAAGTCAGAAACCTTTGCCACAAAATTGTCATCTAGTAGAATGTTGGTGGTCTTCACGTCACGGTGGATGACTGTTTGCTTGTCGCCAGTGTGCAGGTAATGCAGCCCCCGAGCTGCACCAATGCAGATCTCAAGGCGCTGCTGCCACCGCAGTGGTGGATTTTTGGTGTTGTATAAGTGATCACGAAGTGTTCCATTAGCCATGTAGTCATACACCAGAATCATCTCATTCTTGTCCTCACAGTACCCAATTAAAGACACAAGGTGGCGATGGCGGAACTTGCACAACATCTCAATTTCGGTCTGGAACTCATGAAAGCCCTGCTGGGATTTCTGGTTGGCACGCTTGATCGCCACCTTTGTCCCTCCGTCTATCTCTCCACGGTAGACATTCCCGAAACCCCCTCTGCTGAGGAAACAGGCTTCATCAAAGTTATTGGTGGCAACCTGGATTTCCGCAAATGAGAAATGACGGCAGAGATGTCCGTTGTTGGCCTTGCCAGAATTCCTTGATACCTTCTTTCGTCTGCATATAGCACACATGCTGATAAAAGCAATCAATAACAGAACAAAACCACCAATAACTGCTAGTGTGGCGTCTTTCAATTTTCTTGCACCGCTAGATACCCCGTTAGGATCCACATCACTGTTTGGTGGAAGTGGAGGGTTGAGCCCAGAAAGATCATTATTTCGGCTTCTCTGGAACTTGAGGACCTCAAGGCCATTCAGTATTGAATCATCATACTCCGGTCTGCTTGAGATATCAGGGTAAAGTGCAACCCACATGTCTGTCTGACCAGAACCAGTTGTGTTGACAATGTAGTCGGCGTAGACAGGTGTTCCGATTCCTCCGCTCCAACGGATAACATCCATTTTCTGTTGTGCTGTCTGGTTGTTAATGTATATGAAGAACACCCTCTGGTTCACCTTGGTTATGGGATACTGGATCTCACAGAAATGGAACCTGAGAAGGTAGTGGAACCCCGCATCAACCGGTAAAATCCATGTAAGGTTGTAATTCAGGTTGATCTGAGCAGTTGGTCCCATTGACCGTGCTGTCTCATACATGCGCATCGGCGCAATGTAATTTGGGAAGTTAGGCGGATACTTGATTGTGAGATTGCTGTCTTTGGAGTAGTTAACACCAATAGCAGCACCATAAATGTAACGGGAATCATCATCCCAAGAGCGGTAAAAGTCAGAATCATAATATGGGGAGATAGTTTGCCCTCCAATATTGAGCCGATACATTGTTTGGAAGCTTGTGCTAGAAGAAATTGGAAATGGATATGGCTCCCTGCCACTGACGAAGGTTGGCATTGGTGTTGTGAAGATGTCAGGTGTGGGCACAAGCTCGATGCCATTCACAAATGCAAAGGAACTCTTTTGGTGCACAGATGGGGCAAAGGTGAGCTCAAGGCTGCCTGAGGTAACATTCACAGAGAATTCATAGACAAGATAGACATAATTCATTGCCTGAGCAGTTTGTGAGGCACTGAAATTTCTTAGTAGGACGAGACTCCCTGCAGTAACGCTAAACAAGACATTGGCGGCATCATAGTCACCATAAATGGCTGGATAGAAGTAGAGGCGGACGAACATTTGGCCAGGGTTAACTGGAAACAAATAGGTGTAATTTGACATAAAGATGCGGGCGCTCATGTAAGGGACCATGGAGGGGAGTGAAGGGTCTCTGTCTCTGGCAGTTTCCATGAAGCCGTTCAGCGATGGTGCGAACTTGGAGCTTGCATCACCATCCCACGTTCGGCCATCATTATCACTGCTAGGGCCAGAGGCTCCGCAATTTAGGCGGATCTGACCAGAACTTGTGGAGTTGTTATTGGCCTCCACTGCAACTGACATTGAAGTAAACATTGGGAGGCAAAGGAGGGTATGTAGTAGGAGTAGGTGCACCAATTTTGTAGATGATGTGTTAAGATTAAGTATTTGAAGATTTCTGTAAAGCAACATACTACAAGAAAGACATCATAAAAGTTGTATCATGGCAGAGGATTGGATGTTTGTTGTCGGGTTTGGTTTTAGGGAAGAAATTAGCATTTGTTGTGTTTTGCATAGTACTCTTGTACACTGAAGGAACGACCAGAAAGCTTGATACTTGACCTGAACATGGGGAAAATATTAGTGGGGAAAAAATTCAGCAAAGATGAAACAGAAACAAAATGATCCAAGATTGGAGGTTAAGGGGCCTGTGCTAAGGAGCAGAATGAAGGTATTCAAACCAAATTTTACCAAAATTAGTAGTATTTAGCACAGGAAAAACTTTTTGCACATAAATTGTACACAAAATTGAATTAAGATTTAATTTCTATTGTTTCTCAAAATGGCAGATTTGTTTCCTGAAAGGGAAAATTAGAACTTCCAGACAAACTATCGCTTCTATTTATATGTACTTTGTCAAAGTTTACTTAAAATCACGGATTAAAAAGTAAAAATTTAAAGGAAAGAAACAAATAATGCTAACAGCAATATAAAATATTAGCTTATCTTTACTACTTTAAAAGAAGGTAGTAGCGGTGGTTCATCTGCCATCCCTACAGAGATTGGATCGGATTAGGTCCGTGGATGATGCCCATCTCAAAGAACTCACTTCTAGTAGTAGGTACGAACATTAACATGAATCTGACTTGCTTTGCTATTTTTTTGTTTGATGTCATTGTTGTAGGTAGCATGCATCTTTCTTGTTCTTTTTTTACTTTTAGTTTGTTTTTTATGCCCGTTTGGCAATTGTCTATAGTAAGCACTAAGATTTCATTAATGATCAGCATGGCTTGCCTGTATGCAGCTATGCAAGTAATTTCATTACCTACTTTCGCTTCCCACCACTAATCCCCTATTTTGGTGTAAATCAAAAATTACTAAGCATGTTTGGATGCCCCTTGTATGAACAGGTAAGTAGGAGTGGCATATGATTCTAGCAATTGTTTGCAGTATAGTGAATCCTAAGTTCATTCAACACTTAGTAATAAATATGGTTATCTCAATTTTGAACAAATGGTCCTTCGTTCAAGGTGTCTCCACGATCATGACTCACGACAATACAAACAAGCTTAACTTTGGTTGTGACTTTTGACACTTGTGGATGCTACACGGCCGCCGCTAATGCTTTAGGAGGGATGGGCTTTAACTATTTGGCTCACATGATGATTTGCACTATATCGGTCGATAGGCTAGATGATAGAACATAATACTGATCAACACTGTTGCGAGTAGTGGGAGGTTGGAGACGATGTGGGCCATAGCTACTGAATAGCAGGAGAAGAGGAGCCACAAGAGCAAGCCATGGATAGAGGAAGAGCACGGTATGTAAGTCTCTAATCTTGAATCATTGCAATGTTTAATACACCTGACGCCATTGGAGAAACAAGAAACTCACATAGTCGATGCATTGCCATATTTTTCTTCTTAACTGTCATTTAAGGACACAAGCATTTGGCTTACTATCAATTGGATATTCCACAATCATTTAATTATGTGACTTAAGTAAGTCATTACCCATGTTACGATTGCTCCTCTGGTTGATAAAGTCCATGCTAGTGAACAAATAAGAATGGCAACAATATTGTTGATGCAAATAGAACTACGAATAAAACCGATGTAATGTGATAATTATGTTCCTTCTCTTGGTCCATGATGTTTCTCTTCTATTGCTTAAAAACAGCTCCGTGTGTCTGAACTGATATTGTTAGTAAAACTGTTGATGGCCACGTGCAAAGGATGTTATTTCAGTGAATGCTATGAAAAAAAATGAGTACTTTGTTGGAATGCTTAAGTTCGAGAAGAAGATTAACCGGCAGGCGTTGAACAAACCTAACAAGAAGCCTTCGAAAAATTATTTCCTTTATGCAGCTTCTAACTTTGAAGAAATATGTGGAGAGAAGAATTCAGTATTTACTATTGGTTCTTTTAAATTTAAATCAAACAAAGCCAAGAAAAAGTCCCGTCTGAGGTATGATACCACGACAAAATTGGATGTCTTGCATGCTTTTTTCTTTTGCATGTATTCTATACGTTGTTTCACGGCAAAACGTTATCTTTGATGACCGTTCTATTTTGAATGACATGAAAATTTGTTGTGTTATATATGGATTATTTTCCTTAGGTGAGTTTCTGTTTTCTGAATATGCAGATGTAACTTCTATATTGAATATCTATAGCAACATGATTTAGTATTTATTCTTTAAATACGTAGCAACGCATAGGTGTTTAGCTAGTTAATTAGAAAAAGGCTCAAACTTTTGCCTCCTAAAAGTACGTACCTAAGATGAATGGCGGACTAAAATTCTGTATCAAATTGCCAGGGAAAATCTGATATGGAGATTGTTTTAACAAAAAAAAAACATTTTGGAAAAGTCCCTACCATTTTATCACAATTTTCAGACATGCAGTGATGCAGGTGAGGTCCACCTCATTCTCAGTCGCTGACAAATAAAATTTCTGGGAAGGTTAAATTTACCTGATAAGGAAGGCGAGGTTATCTAAACTTCCTGGGAAGGCTCCAAAGTGCAAGACAGGTCGATACTTAGTGAAAATCAAACGAAAATCGCTAAAAAAATCAGCACTAAAAACATTCAACTGGTCGATCAATTTTCGATTTTTTTTTACAGAAATTTTGATTTCTTAACCCTTCTATTTCTGGTGATTTTCAAGCAATTTTTGACTCGATATTTCTGATTTTTGAATTTTGATTTTTGAATAGTTTTTTCGAAATCGATATTGTAAACCTTGACTTGATATTCAGCTGGGCAGAATGGGCCAATGACAAGTTGGGAACTGAGACCAAAGATTAGCTTGTTGGAGATATACTCTATAGACAATCATAGATATGATTATATTTTCTTATGTTAAATATTTATTATCTTGTTCCTTGAATAATGTCATTATTATTTATTAATAAGTATGTGACTTATTTGTAAAACTCTATATATAACTTTGTGATGATTATTCTAAAGTGATCCTTAGCCCATAAGCATATGAGGACACAAATGAATAGACTAGCATATGTATTGATTGATGACTATGTTTCATGGGCCATGGATATGAAGATATCAAACCAATAATATAGACACATGTTAGAAAACATAGAGTTAGATTGACCCACCTTAAGACACTGCATGAACGTTGTAATCTTACTTATAATCAGTTGGTCTCACATACAATGTGTATGCTATATCCTTAGACTTGAGGTTGACACATATACTCGAGTTGTGTAATGACATACTTAGGAGTTGCCAAACGCTAATCCGTAACTGGTTAATTACAAAGGTGGCTTTCAAATTTGTCGTGAAGCATGCTATGAGGCATAGTCAATTAAGATGAGATTTACCCCTCCATACAACAGGAGAGATATCTTTAGGCCTTTTGTGTGGTCGGATTTCGGAAATACATGGCAATACTACTCGCGGTTAAAGAGTTAACCATAATTGAGGATTCCAAGTCATGTAATCGAAAAAGAGTGGCCAAGCTAACTAAATAAAGATGGCACATACTCACCTTGAGTTTGACTGACATCATGAGATAAAGAGAAATACATATAACTAAGTATTATTAAGGTTCGTCCGATGTAATCTTTACATATACTTAAGAGTTGACACGTCCTGTTAGAGACTGCTACTGATTAATGGTTGAGTAAGAGTACTCAGAGCATATCCAAGTATATGTGAACATATAGGATCATACGCTTAAAGGGTTGGAACTTAATTTGGATGATGATTTGAATTTTGATGGCCTTCGAGATTTTAACGAGCCTTTAATGTAGAGACCTATTGTAAGGTATTTGTATAAAGGGAGGGGGTGGTGACTTTAGGGTTAAGAGACACCAAAGAAATTCAGAATTTTTGAAACCCTAGCTGTCACACCACCTTCACCTAAAACCTCATAGCCAGGGCTAGCACTTGAGGGAGTGGAGTCCCTACCCTATATGTATGGATACCTTAGAATCATTGTTGCGAAGTATCAATGCTAGGACAATGCGTAACCTGTGATGATGACGAGGACGATCCATAACCTTTGATGGCAACGAGGGACTGTTGGAGGAGATGTGAGACTAGTACGACTACAACAACACCAATGCGCTACAACGACTCTAGTTTCGCTACGGGTTTGCGCTTCTAGTGGTAATTCCGTGATCTATAACTTGCAGTAGTTTCTTAGTTATGCAATAGAAAATTTTGAATTTATGCTAAAGTAGCCTACTTGTTTCCCTTCATAGGTTTCAAGAACTTGGTGAGAAAATAAAGACCTTCTTCATCTCCTACCACAAAAAAAAAAAAAAGCTTACCAAAAAGTAGGACGATCTTCAACTTCTCAAATAATTTTTTTTTAAAATGTTGAATAAGATTAGATTTCATTAGTGCTGAACAGTGGCAGATTTGTTTCCGAATAGGAAGTGAGAATCTCAAAGACATATTGAAATGGCTAGGTCAAATTTACAAATTTAAGAAACACACAAACCACAATAAAAAAAAGATTGACAACACAATTAGAAAAGGTTCAAATCTTTGTCTCCTCAAAGTACACAGGATGAATGAGGGGTTAGAACACGCATTCAGGAATTCCTATTCCAAAATTGCGGCTAATAGTGTGATCTTGAAGTCCTTTCTGAATTAATATATATTTTGCATTTTGGAAAAATTTCTACCATTTAAACAAAATTCTACTAAAATTTTCGGAGATGTAGGTGATGCCCAGTGCCCAATCCTTTCTTGGTCTGACTGAGAAAATTTTCCTTGGTCCACTGAATCTTTGTTGGGAGTATGAAATATTTTGTTCAGAACGATTCTCAACTGTGTGCTCAATCATGTATGTATATTGTATATGCACATGTATTCTACATACCAACTAGCAACTCAAGAACCAAGAACATCAAGGGTGGATAATCAAGGGAAGAAGGAAAAGATGCAATGAACAGGTGTAAAAGTTACCTGATAAGGATGATTAAGCAGTGTAAACTTTCTGGGAAAGTCTCCAGAGCGCAAGACAGGTGATCGAGTGGTTATTTTTGCTTATTTGGAGGATAAAGTGGTGAGTTGGTGGGTCTTTATAGAAGATATGAATGTCGAATTTAACAAGCAAGTCCCCATACTCATTACAATTTGGTGCAGCCATGCAATATTTGTTCACGGGTTATGGAGGACCGGAGAACAGAGAGTAGCATTCTATGATATAAAGTTTAAAGAGAAAAATCACATAGTAGCTTTCTAACTTTTTATTAGTGTAGTTCATATTCTTTATCTATCAAATACAACATTTCAATATGTAAACTGTTAAATCTCGGTCCTCCCCTTACCTTGAAGCCTACAGCTCAATTTGTTTTCCAGTGATGGCAAGAATTCATCAATTCTTCCAAACAAGAAAAATATTCAAATTCAAAATTTTAAGTTGGAGCCTACTATTTTCTTGATTTCTAAAAATGTATACGTTTCTTGTCCTTCGACGATTGAAAAGAGACCCGGTCATATGTTCAATATAATACAAAACCCAGCATCTCCTTAGCTGTAATGCAAAACCTGCAATGTACATGCTAATCCGGAGAAACTGCGCCTGGAGACAAGGCAACGAATGGTTTGCCCTTATTCTCTGGATTGTCCTGCATTCTTCACGAAAGCTGCATTATCGCACCACGCTGAAGGACTACCTGTTTGAACCTAAAGAATGATTTTATCCGAGCTATGGTGTCTCCCATCCATTTGATGGAGTGATTCACACTGAAGGACACCGAGCTTCGTGTCTCCATTGACTGAAACACTACCCCCATGATCCATCTCCTCGAAGAATAATATCTGAGAGAGCGAACCGCGATGGGACCGTCGCTCCAGACCGTCTCCCCTCCACACCGTTCCCCCTCCATCCGCAGATCCAGCCCAGATCTTGCTCATCCCCACAACAAATCAGCCAATCCACCCACGGATCCGAACCCCCCGCATCCGGATCTACCGTCTCTGGGGCAAAAAGCGTTCCAAGACCCGCAGGAGGAGCAAGGCCAGAAGAAGTCCGGTCCGAAAGGGGGAGTGACTAATTCGAAGGAGGAGCCCTCTAAATCGCCATGTCCGCTTTCGGCAGACCTGGAGCTGCAGGGCAAGGCGCGGTCTCGGGGACAAGGGCACGGCAAGGACCGTTTCCAGTGCAATCCCTCAGGGGCGTCCGGGAAGCAAGAACCAGGAGGCGCTTCGGCAGAGCTCGACGAAAGTGGTAAGGAGGTCTGGCCAGGGCAGTATTCATCAAGTGCAGCATGAGAGCATTGAAGACCATAGTGCAGGGCAACATTCATGGGCTGAGACCGAAGGGAAGATCCTCAGATCTAGGCTTCCAGCCGCTCAGAAAGAGAAATGGATTCAAGACGATGAGTGCGGGGTTCGACAACACAGCTCACCTCAGCGCGGACCCAGATGGCAATGGACAGATATTCAACATCTCTTGGCAAAGCCCCGAGACACTCCGGATGAATCAAATCGAAAGTAGAGTGTGCAAAGACACAATCAGAGCGCATTCATATCAGCCGTTCCAAATGAAGATTCTGGCGGATGGATTCGGGTCAAGCCGCAGCACTGGTGGCGCAAAGGTCAGACTCATTCATCACCACAAGGCTACTCGAAACACCCCTTTCATCGTCTTAGTGGCTCAGCATTCTTGCAACAGAAGCTGAAAGGAAGATGTTTTAATTGTCTTGCACCGGATCACTTTGCTGGGTTCTGCGAGGCACCGGTCAAGTGCTGGCAATGCCTCCATTCTGGGCACAAGGCCATTCAATGCTCAAGCAGAAGAAGCAGCTTCCATGATAAAGTTCCTGATAGCCGGAGGCCTGCATTCCAAACAAAACACTTCATTGTGCCTCCAGAAGCACTCCTCCGAGCATCTCAAACACACCTCTCCTCAGAACTCCTTCCAAAGAGCATACCAAGGGCCACCACCAAAACATACTGCCAAGCTGTCTGGGAAGGTTGCAGCATGGAGGCACGATATCCCGTCGACCCCAGGGCTAGGCCGGCCAGAGCCTACTGCGCTATCTCGGCTACTGGTGCCATCAAACGTCATCGCGACGAGCTCATCTACCGGGCGGCGGTATGCTGGTTTGTTGGGAATAGCCATGAAGTGGAGACTTTCGTGGTAGGCGACCTTCTTCGAGACCGCTTCAACCTCGGCCACGGCGACTTCCAACTGGTCAAGCATTTCCCAGAGCAGTTTCTGGTAATTTTCTCAGAATCAGCAATAAGAAGGAGGGTGGTCAGCACTGCAGTGGTTCCTTTCCGGGGCCACGTCTTCAGTTTCGCGGCCTGGTCTGAACAACGCTATGCAACAAACATCAACTTCGAGTTTCGTGTAAAGGTTCGAGTGGAAGGTGTTCCAATTCACTGTTGGTCGGAAGATGTAGTTGCAAGAGCTTTGGGAAGCAGCTGCGCAGTACACTATGTACAGGAACGCACCAGGCGCAGGGAGAGAACAAGATCTTTTGATCTCTGGGCATGGTGCTTAGATCCTTGTAACATCCCGAAGGAAGTCACCCTAACTGTGATGGAGCCAGACAGAGAGTTACCTCCCACCAATATCCCTCTCCCTCAAGTGGCATTACACTATGATGAGCCTACTGATCTGAAGCGTGGACAAGTTTTCAATCTGCGCAATCACTTGGAGATCGTCGAAGACCTCTCCTTCCTCTGTGGCCGTGGCAGCTTCGGTGGCCTACCAAACCGCAAGCACCGCCGGGAGTTTATCTGGACCTATGGGGCTCCGGATGAAGTCAGTGAGAGAAGGGACAGAGTGGAGCAGGGTAGAAGCAGAGGAAGCGAACAACACCGTCGCTATGATGACCATGATGATGATGACCGCAACCGCAATGATCACCGATGCAGCACTCGCAGGCATCGTAGCCTATCCACCTGGGTACGTGATTCCAGATGCAGAGGAGGAGTAGAAGACTGTCACAGTGCATCTTGGAGGGGGCCCGGAGGATCAGCATCAAGACGCTACAGGCATGATTACTCATCAACTCAACAGACACTGATGCAAACACCAAAATACAGTGCCTTAACAAAGAAGATTGTGCAAGACAAAGTCCAGAGAAAGGTTACCTTTGCCGAACCGTTTGTGCCAGAGCTGAAGAAATACCAGGAAGGTGTCAAGGCGAATAGCATCAGTTTGGAAAACTGTAGGAAGGAGTCATCTGCGACCACCTGTGCTCAGCTGGGGCTACAGGTATGTCAAAATGGTGTCGCACTTAATTTTTCTCACTGTGCCCTGAATGTTCAAATAGAGGACTCTGTAGCTGATCCAAAAACTGCATGCCACGATGTTTTTGAAACTGATCTTTCGAGCTCTCCAGAAAACTGCATTCCTACACTTCACACAAAATTGGGTAATCCTATAGATCAGCCTCCAGAATGCACAAAGACTGCTGTATTAGTTCCTGAAAACCGGGATGAACCAACCTATGAGTGGCTTTCCGAAGTTAACCGAATAGTTGAGCATGAAAAAATATTGAAACCATAACAACCGATGGGGGTTTTCTTGAGCAACTAACCAGTCCTGTAAGTTAGCCTCCAGAATACACAGAACAATCCATATCAACCAATGGGGGGTTTCTTGAAAAAATAACACTTCCTGAGCACACAGAAGAAACCTTGGCATAGGATAATCCAGCACCTACAATCCCACCACACAATCCACCACCGCAAATTTTGCCAGTAGTAATACCACAAGGCTCACCAAAAATGCTACCAGAATTACCTGATATGCGACAGTCTTCATACCAAAAGCATCATCACCCACTACAAGCAAGATAACCAACAGCTGTTCTACCAAAAACACACACCCCCACAATCAGCCGACAAGATCAATAGCATTGCAGAACATACCACCAGCAGACGAAGCACCAGAAACCATACCATCAGAGAACCTACCGGAAACACCAACAGCACAAGCCCATCCGCCTATAGAGCAAAATGTTACAAACGACAAATTGAATTTAGAAGCCTTCATCAATGAGATCTCAAGCAATCCGGAAAGCCCTCTCATTCACATGCCTCCCTGCCTCAACAATAGTGAAACCGTTCACTCCAAAGAAAAGCTCCACGCCGAAAACCAATGTTTACCTCGCAAAGTAAAACCGTTCACTCCAAGGAAAAGCTCCAGGCTAGCAAAAAAAGCCAAAACCAGGGTAGGAAGTAACATGGGCACAATTCAATTAGCGCAAAAGTTGTTAGCATCAAAACTAAAAGATCTCTCTCCTCCAGCCCAACATAATCACTCACAATATGATCTTTTTGAACAGCTTGCGAGGCATTTCGAAAGACCGTTAAGCAAAGAAAAGGTTGAAGCCATCCTTCAGCTGGTCAACCAGGGCATACTCAAGAAGGGAAGCAGGAAAAAATTGACCAGGGAGACATTGGTGACAAAGGGGTGGATCGGTCTGCGGGACTGATCAGGGGCGCCCTTCCAGATGAGGAGGTTGCATTTTGATGCTTACATCCCAAATGAAGTTAGCGCAACTTCCTGATGAGTTGGAGTTTCCTGGTGGTCTGGAGACTCCTGATGAGCTGGAGTTTCCTGGTGGTGTTCAGGGTTCCAGCAACTTTGTATTAAGCGTCGCTACCTCTACTGCTATGTTAGTTTATGTCTGTTTAGAGGCCAATAGGCCCTTGTGCCGTAGCTGCTATGTCCTGTTTCAGCTTGTGTTAAGAACCGGTGATGTTGCATTATCTATGCTTAGTTCCTTCAGTACCTGGTATCTCCAGTTTAGAAGTGGGTGTGTGTAACATCCCAATTTTTGACTTTCTAAAAAAAATTCGATATTATTTTATCACAATTTATGATTGTCATGAAATTCCTGGATTTATTAGAATTTCCTGAGATTTAAAAATTTATTATAAATAGATAAATTTAAAATAAAGCTTGCCTAAAAATATTTTATTTGAGTCTAGAAGGTCTCAAAGTATTTTTGAGATTTTTCTTTTTCTTTCTGGGATTCTTCCGGGTAATTTACTGATTTAAGGAAATCAATCCATTTTTGCTAATTATGTTAAAAAGGAAAATCTTGAATTAGCCATGGGAGCTGTACTGTGCATGCCCAAGCCAGATTCGTAGCGGCCCACATGACCAGGGATTTTAGATGGACCTTTGGCAGCCATTAGATCGCTTGGGATTAGGAAATTAATTGTTGACTGTTGAGATTGGGAATAGAGTTCGCTGCAAGCACTTCTTCCGTTTTCCAGCGCGCGGTCGAGTGGAATTTCCCGCGCTGGCGCCGAGTGCGGTACGGGACCGAAGCCGTTTCCAGGCGGGAGCGCCGTGCGCGTGGCCGATTCAATTGCGAGCGCTGCGCCGGCCGAAGCTAACAGAGACTCGGAGTCCGTGTTCGCGCGGGAAAAAGGTGCTGCGGCTGTGGGCCCTGCGCGTGGTTGAATTCGGAAGGAGCGAAGACCTTCCTTGCGGGAGAAGACGTGGCCGATTCGAACACCGTAGCTGGCGTCGGGATCATCACGAACTCTGAGTCCGATCGGGCGGGAGAGAAGTACGTGCGCTATTTAAACCCCGCGCCCGAGCGTCGGAAGAATCAAGCGATCAGAAAAGAAATCGCCGTGCGTCGCCAGAACCGAGCGGCGAAAGGAAAAAGAGATCGCGCCAACGATCGAAGATCTCGCGAAGGAGTGCGTGGCGTCGCCAAGAGTACGAACGGCAGAAGGAAATTCCAGGCGCTCGAGCGAGTCGCGTCGTCGAGGAAAAATCGTGAAGTTGCAGTGTCGCCAGGAGATTTCCGAGCGCGCGCTGCCGAGTTGTCGTCGGGTCGTCGTCTTCGTCTCCGGTGAATTCAAGCCACCGTCGCTTCATCGCCAATCGGGAACTTCACCAGCCGTCGGATCGTAATCAAGCGTACGGAATTCATCCACGTTACTGCGGAATCGGTAAGCGTCGTAGATTAAATATCAACCGTTGGATTTAGGTCGGATAGTTGATATTAGGCCACGTAGTAGATTTACCCGTAACCGTTAGATTGAGTTCATCAGTCTAGATTTCGCCACGTTTTGTCCGTGTAGCCGGGGCGAGAAAATCCGTGTTTTCCTTTATAGAAATAATTCAGGAAAATAAGAATTCTTAGTTTCAGAATTAACTAAACATCCGAATATTATAACTTTTGCATATGAACTCCGATTTGGGTGATTCAAACTCCTAAAAATCTATAACCTCAAGATATATTTAATAGGGGTTTTTTATTTGAATTTTTGAGTTCATTTGCTATTTGTTCTTGGTGTTTATTTGCTACTTGGTTTTGGTTTTTATTTGCTTTCTCTCTCGATTCGCGTAGACGTTGAGTTGAGCGAAGTTTCGGAGGAGGAATTATTATTTCAAGAGCAATCTTCGGAGCAATACCAGGAGCTTAAGCAAGGCAAGTTGTGCTTTGATCATGTTGCACCCATAAATTAGATTGCATGCTATTTTGATTTACCTTATCACATGTTATTTTATGTGTACAAATGATTTTGACCTAGATTGGGATTTAGATATTATACCCTTTTGAATTACACCCTACCTTGTTAAATTGTATGCCATGATCCACTTGTCACCCTAGGTTGGTTAATTATAGTTGGTTAATAGAAAATCAACATGGATGGCTAGAACGGAATAGAATTGCTTAGCCATGCCACGTCATCACATGCTCTTGGAGTATTGTTTATTAATCTTGACTAATGGAATATGGAACTATGATAATAATTTGTGGGCCATGTGTGGTCGCACAAAGAGATTGAGTTGTTGTGACAATGAGTCACATAGCGATGTTGATTTGTGAAGAGCACGTGGTGTTTGGTAATCAAGCTGGGTGGAAAAATGATTTAAACGAGGCAAGTGGCAAGATTATTTCTGGTGGGCCAAGAGTGGCAATTGGGCGGTCGCATTTGGTTTTTGGTGGGCCAAGCGTGGCAATTGGGCGGTCGTATTTGGTGGGCCAAGAGTGGCAATTGGGCGGTCGCATTTGGTTTTTGGTTAGTCTTGCCTCGGTCAACTAAGGTTTAGACTTTTTGAAAACTTGGGATGGATGGCAGGTTGCCATGGAAAATTGAATCTTGACTTAGGACTGGAAACTTGGTTTACTTGAGAAATACTGAATCTATCTATTACTATTATTTGTTTTACTATCATTTCAATCTATATACTATACTTGTTTATAAATGCTGCTTAGTTGCAAATAACCATTGTTAGCCTTTCCGTTGGAATAAGCCTGCATATAGCTATATGATAGGATTGCATTCTGTGCACAACTTGTTGAGTACATGTTGGTGTACTCACCCTTGCTTAACAACCAACAAACAGTGGAGGAATCATCTTCAATATTGGAGAAGGACTTTCAGGTGGACGCGTGTCACTAGGCCAATCCTTGTCAGTCGCCTGTGGTGTGCTGATGGGACATCTACGTTTTCTACTACTTTCTGCTGCATTTGTCTTATTGGTCTTATTATTGCCTTGCAAGGCTGAATAATGTAAGTGATCATAAGATCATACACTAGTTACATTCAATCCATAAAGTCTTATTATTCTTATCGTTGTGTATGATATGATGCTTACCGATGTTAAGCTGTGTGCACTAGCGTTTGATCCTGGGACTAGTGCGGAAAAACACAGTGGATTCGAATGGTTGGATTCGGGTCCTTACAGTGTGGAATCTGTGATGTTGTATCAATTATGCTATGTTCCTTATCTGATTGGCACATAGTGCCCGTGCAAGTGGAGTCTCCAATTACTAATGCCAACAAACTGCACTGTTTTCTCATAGAATGTTAGAGGTCTAAACAACCCTGCAAAAAGGGAAAGCATCAAGCGTTTAATTCTATCAACTGGTGCTACTGTGATGTGTCTGCAGGAGACGAAAATATCTAATTGGACAAAGGGCTTGTTGCATGAAACATTGGGACCGAGATTAGCTAATCAGACGGTCTATATTCCTTCCATTGGAACTGCTAGTGGAATCCTTCTTGCGGCCATGGATGATCTCTATAACCTCCAAAATCCTAGATCCACTCCCAATACGATCACTGTGACGTTATCTTCTCGGTGCGTTGCGACGGTTTGGGACATCACCGGTGTATACGGGCCGCAATCAGACGACGATAAGAAAAACTTTCTTATTGAGTTAGAAGCATTGCAGGGAACTGTGCTACCTACATGGCTCATCGCGGGTGACTTCAATCTCATCAGACGAGCAGATGAGAAGAACAAAGGCCCGACAAATAGGAGAATGATACAACGATTCAATTATATTATAAACAGACTGCAACTCTTAGAGCTGGATCTTCAAGGCCGTCGATTCATATGGTCAAATGAACAAGATCAACCCATCATGATGAGAATTGACCGTTTCTTAGCAACTACAGAATGGCATGAGACCTTCTCAAATGCGGACCTGTGCGCAATGGCATCAATGACATCAGACCATTGCCCTCTTCTCATGCAAGGAAACGCAACATTCGAATTCTTTAGGGGCTTTCGATTCGAAGCCTGCTAGACCACGATGCCGGGTTTCCAGGAGACTGTGACACAATCCTGGAATCAGCCAATCCCCACTTCAGATCCGATCCTTAGGTTGCATGTCAAGATGACCAGAACAACTCAGGCATTAAAGATTTGGAGGAGAAAAACATTTGCGAACATTACGCTTCAAAAAGTTTTGGTACAGGTCACGATCACTATGCTAGAAAGTGCGCAAGAAAAACGTCAGCTATCACAAGATGAGTTAGAACTTCGGAAAATTCTTAAAGCCAAACTGCTCGGTCTTGCGGCAATACAAAAATCAAGAGCGAGACAACATTCAAGAGTAACAAAAATCCATCTGGCAGACTCCAACACGTGGTTCTTCCACCTGATGGCTAGCTCAAGACGAAAAAGAAATCTGATTCGGGTACTACAAAATGAAGACAGTATCATGTACAGACAGCAGGAGAAACTAAATAAAACCTATCTATATTTTATAAAGGTATTGGGTGAGCATGGAGTAAGGGACAAAGTGCTCCATTGGAACTTATTGGGTTACTGTTGACACCAAAAACGTGAAGAGGGTTTCTGTCTTGCAACACACCAGACGAACGTCGGGTTCAAGTGCGAGGCGTGCCAATCGATTTGACCCTGCAATCGATAAGGGATAAAATTGTGAAACTCAATCAAGCCGATTTCTAGAAGAAAATCGGCCAAGATAGAAATCAGCCAAAAAGCCGATTAGAAGGGTAACTAGACTAGTCGATTAAGACTAATCCGAAGGTAAAAGGCAGATTGATTCTGAAAAGGTGATGCGCAACAAGACAGAATGAATCAAACCTGAAGAAATCGATGATGACCAAACAATCGGCGATTCACAACTTTATTTGATCAATATCGACTTACAAAGGGAATATTACAGAACTAAAGACTAAAAGCTAAAGCTAAAAACAAACTAGCAGATGTGATTTTTTGTTGTGTCCCCTCCAGCAGCTCTGGCGCGTCTTATATACCCATCAGCCGATCCGAGTTTGGATCCAGTACGACAACATAATCCGAATCGGCTATAATTTCCTAATTGGACTCTGCTTTCCGTATGCTATCCAAATTTTCCAAAGGCGCCTCGTGCTTTATCCAAACTTGTGCTCTTCTGCCGATTCTTTTTGTATTTTCCAAAAACTGGTGCAAACAGTTACACAGGGAGGGACCTCGGCGACTTAGAGATCGACATCACGGAGAAGAGGTGATTAACACCATACAGGAACTTCCCAATCAAAAAGCGCTAGGACCGGACGAATATATTGGACTCTTCTACAAAACATGCCTCCACATTATCAAAGCGGACCTAATGGAAGCAACTAGAGCCTTCTTCAATTTTCGCCATAAAAACCTGCACAAGTTAAATGAGGCAAACATTGTGCTGCTCCCGAAAGTGGAGAATGCAGACAGACTCGATCGCTTCAGATCGATCAGCTTAATAAATGGCTTCATGAAGATCGTCACCAAAATATTAGCAAACAGGCTGGTGCCCAAACTTCATGAATTGGTCTCGATAGCGCAAAACGCTTTCATAAAAAAGAGATGTATACACGATAACTTCTTATATGTGCAAAGAGTAATCCGTAAACTTCACAAAGACAGAACACTGCCCCTCTTCATAAAACTGGACCTATATTCTGGAGGTCCTTCAGGCTCTTGGCTTTGGACAGAAGTGGCGGGAATGGGTGGCGGCCATTCTCAGGACAACCTCCTCAAAGGTGTTGATCAACGGACAGAAGACGGGGACAATTAGACATGCGCGCGGGGTTTGATAGGGAGATCCCTTATCTCCCCTCCTATTCATTCTAGCAATTGATACTCTACAAAATTTGATTGAGCTGGCGGCGAGCTGTGGTATTCTCAAACCAGTGCTACCGGCAACAACAAGACTTAGATGCTCATTGTACGCTGATGATGCCGGAATATTCTTAAATGCAGATGCGGCAGAACTCACAGCCCTTAGCAGAATTCTGGATATTTTTGGACGGTGCTCAGGGCTGAAAAACAACATTTCCAAAACTAAAATTTTCCCAATCAGATGCCAACATAATCACTTGCAAGATTTGTTGAATGTTTTCCCTGGAAAAATTTCAACCTTCCTAGGGAAGTATCTCGGCCTCCCATTACACATTAGGAAATTAAGGAGAATCGAAATACAACCATTGATTGACAAAATAGGAAACAGACTCGCTGGTTGGAAAGGTAAACTGCTGTCCAAGGCTGGCAGGGAGACCCTAGTTAAGTCCGTGTTAACATCTCAACCTATATATCATCTTACGGTCTTTCCAGCACAAAAGTGGTTAATCCGATGCATCGATAAACTCAGACGAAGCTTTCTTTGGAGAGGGAAAGAACCTGAAAACTGTAGCAGAGGGCACTGCTTGATCAAATGGCCTGTGACTTGCCTACCAAAATGCAAAGGGGGGCTCGGGATCTTGAACCTGGATCGCTTCGCCAGGGCTCTTAGGCTTTGGTGGCTTTGGTTCCGATGGAAAAACAATGAACGAGCCTGGACGGGACTTGATCTACCATGTGACAAAACAGATATTACCCTTTTCAATGCTTCAACGATTGTCACGATAGGAAACGGTAAATTGGCAGATTTTTGGAGATCAAGTTGGGTAGAGGGGCGGGCTCCGAAAAACATTGCACCGAACCTATTCCAAATCGCACGAAGAAAAAACATCTCTGTCCATCAGGCCTTGTCAAATAGCTACTGGATTCGTTTTTGCACGCCGGTGAACTCGGAAAAAGAAATCAGGGAGCTTATAGCGCTCTTTGAAGTGATACAAAGAATTAATAGAGATGAAACGAGGGAAGATCAGATAACTTGGCGTTGGACCCCTGATGGACAATACTCAACAAAGACGGCCTACCTAATGCAATTCTAATCTGTTTACTGTAAGATGAAGATTTGTCCGATATGGAAAGCGCAAGCGGAACCTTAATGTCGTTTCTTTGCATGGACATTGCTTCACAACAAAATTTTAACAACTGACAACATGCTCAAGAAAGGATGGCCCTGCAATACCACCTGTTGTCTTTGCAACGTATCAGCGGAAATTGCAAGTCATCTTTGCAAGGACTGTCCTTTCACTAGACAAGTATGTGACAGTCTTGTGCACTGGGAAAACTTGCAGAGGTGGCAGAATTTGAACTATAGCGGCTCGGTATACAAATGGTGGCGAAGACTGAGATCTCAATATGACAAAGAGAGACGGTGACATTTGGATGGTTTGATCATTTACTTCTGGTGGAATCTTTGGCAAGAGAGAAACCAGCGGATTTTCCAGGGGGTAAATAGAACACCGAAGCAGGTGGCGATAGCGATCAAGGATGTGGTGCTCACCCGCGATTTTGCCGTATCTCTCTAGTCTACAAATTAGTCCCCAGTTTTTGGTTCTTTTGCCTGTTTGGGGTTTTTCATACCCTTCTTCCCAGTTTTTTTCTCAGGGTCGTTTCTGACCTTTTCCTGTAGTGTTTGACGTGGTTGTAGTTGGGGTTGCATTGTGAGGTTTTTTTCCCGGTTTTTTCTCGAAAAAACTGGGACCCAAAAGCTCTTTTCCTTCTAAATAAAATTTGCAGCAACTCTCTTGCTGCTCTTTCAAAAAAAAACATACTAATCCAACATTTCGCAATCATCTATATTTATTAGAAGACGAATTGGTGCCTTTTTTTCTGTTCGTAACTGTATATATGTGGACTACTGAAAGTCTCAGTTTTCCTTTTAAGACGACTTTGACTTCCAAGTCAAGAAATTGCATTACAGGAATCTACACTGTTTTCATCGGTCCAAATTATTTTGGTCGACTAAAAATAGAGCGACGTAAATAACTGATTAATTTTGTCGGTCTTGTATAACTGACGAAATTACAATTATTTTCATCGATATCTTTGACAAGGCCGACGAAAATAATTGAGTCATCGCGCTCGGGGATTAAAAAATTTTTTAGACTATTTTTGTCGGTCTACGCCGACGAAAATAGTCCACTTGGCGACGGCGAGCTATTTTCGTCGGCCCAAGCCGATGGAAATAAGACACGTGGAGCTACAGTAGTATTTTCATTGGCCCTGGCCGATGGAAATAAGACACGTGGAGCTGCAATAATATTTTCGTTGGCTCGGCCCCGGTCGACGAAAATACTGCCGTCACCCAAAAAGGCCCAGCTGGCCCGCCTACGCCTGATCGATCGAAAAAACCATAGCGCGTCCTCGCCTTCAGCCAGATCCACGGCGCCGCACCGCCGCCCTCGCCTCCATCCCTGATCCACGCCGCCGTGTCCTTGCCTCCGTCCCTGATCCGCGCATCCTTGCCTCTGTTCCCGATCCACGCAGCCGTGCCGTCCCCGATCCACGCCGCCGCGCCATCCCCAATCCGCGCCGCCACGTCGTCCCCGATCCGCGCCGGTAAATTGATGTAGCTCTAAAAATAAACTTGTTTGATCTGTCATGGATGCTTGTAGTTGAATATAAACTTGTTTGATCTGTCATGGATGCTTTTGGTATACAACAATTGATAATGGATCACTTTATTTTTAACAAAATATGCCGAGCACTTGCTTATGTACATAACTGTGTTGGCAACTGCCACCATGATATCAAACCACAGAATGTTCTTGTGAGATTTTGAACTCTTTTCTTTTCTATGCTTAATATGGTGTGCTGTACATATCCTCAACATATGCTGGATGTCATGTTATTGGGTTGGTGGAATATAAAATAGAAATGATTTGGTACATGAAAAGGTTCTATGCATGTAGCAACTGTCTGTTTAACTAAATGAAATATACAAATATCGACGTCAAATTCTATAGCCAGCAGAGAAGGTGCAAAATGTTGGTAACAGAGTCCTAGTTTATACTACTGTTTATACTGTTTTTTTTGTTGATGGTATTGTCTCATGGAAGGGCACTTATACTTAGTCATTTTTATTCTTAATTGAAAGGTAGAACAAAATATCCATGACTCCAAAGATGTGGATTGCATTAGTTCATACCACTAGGTCCACTACTAGACCTCCATAGTATAAGCGGTAAGCCTCATGCAAAGGACCATGAGAAACAGTATAAACCATATAAATCAGGGATTATTTAAGCAGGCAAATTGCTAATACTTTAGTAATTTGTTTTTAGAACATGAAGAATTGTACATGAACTGCTAGGGAGTATGAATTAAATGAGGATTCCATTATACTCATAGGAGTTTACTTCCCTCTGAATTATTTTGCTAGTTGAGCTTTCTTTACCTCAGTAATTACTTACTACTAATGATGTATGAATAATTACTAATACATTTTTACTAATCTTTCTACTGTAGGTTAACCCACATACACACCAGCTCAAAATATGTTATTTTGGCAGTGCAAAAGCCTTGATAAGTTATCTTCTAATTTTGATGGAAATTTAAATGCACCAGCGCTTGTGATTTCTGAATGTACACGCTAAATTTTCTTGAAAAGAATAAACAAATGCGCATTAAATGCAGTGACCTACGTAGGCATGGTAATCTCTATAAGTTGTGTTGTAATGTTTTGCAAATATGCAGGTCAAAGGAGAGCCAAACATCTCCTATATATGCTCAAGATATTAATGGGCACCAGAGCTCATATTTGGTGCAACTGAATATACTACTGCCATTGATTTGTGGTCCACTGGCTGTGTCATGGCAGAGCTGCTTCTCGGACAGGTTTAATACATGCATACAGTCTTTTGTTTTTGCTCTTGTTTTTTTTCCTGATAACATTCATCGATGTAGCCTCTGTTTCTTGGGGAAAGTAGAGTTGATCAGCTGGTTGAGATTATCAAGGTGAAATTTTTTATGACATCTTAAACTATTTTCTCTTGCGATCTGTATTCTCGACAATGCAATGCTCAGTCATAGTGCCTTGCAGGTTTTGGGTACTCCAACAAGGGAAGAATGCATGAATCCAAACTACATGGAGTTCAAGTTCCCACAAATTAAGGCTCATCCATTGCACAAGGTAATCTGCACGTAATGCCTTTCATACAAAATGGATGCAGGGTGTCCTAGTTGGTACAAAATGCACAATTGCTGTTTATTTTGCTACCTGATAAATTGGATACTGCTTATAACCTGTTGTGCACTTGTGTTCTTCAAGTAGCTTCAGATGGTTTGATGATTATTTGTTTCCCTGCAGATATCCTTCGTGACGAAATGTGGTCGCATCGGATCTATTTGGGTATCAATAAGGAACTCATTTTACTCGAAATGGCTATCATTACATTCTCTTTTGTTCAGTATGTTTGTCCTTGGAACTACCCTATTTGGTTCATCCGCTGAATGGTTAGTTAAAAAAACTTAACATGATGTTGTAATCTCGCTGAATAAGTAGTAACCATTTCTTTCTGGGGTATGCTATTTATAGAAAAGCTTGTGCCGATCATTGCCAACCTTTTTTTGGAGGCTCCACCAAATGAAAGGTTTAGTGCCTCTCCAGAAGTCATTCAAGGTCTTGGAAGGTAAATTGCTTTATATAATTCAATTTACAGTGCTAACAATTATGCTTGGATGTTTTGATAAAATGAGGATTTTTTCTTGCATGTTTTTTTGGTTGTTAAATATTTTATCATGTACATATCAAGTTACTGGAGTGTCATGTTTTATCATGTACATATCAAGTTCCTATCTTTTTATCTGATAAAGGACATAAACTGTATTGGTGTAAAGTAAGATAGAACACAAAGGCAAGAAATTTTCCCTAGTGAAGAATATTCTATGCTTATTGCAGAACAGCTGAAGTGTTTCATACTGATTCTAAATGTGAGAGACTAATTTGAAACCGTCTAGATAATGAGAGTATGAAATTATGATCATTGTTTCCTTGTGTTCTTTCACTACACCATGACACACCTTTGCCAACAATTGTTAGTGGGGAAAGGTGGTTTATTTCTGTCAATTTATCTGTTGGCAAAGGTCCAACAATTGCCATCACATAAACTGTGGGGATTGGTCTCTTATGTCGACATGTAATCTGTCGGCGTTGATAGTTTTGACTGGCATAGATCTACCCACATATTAAATGTGGGCCTTTCCATAAAACTGTCGGCATTGATATGGATCAAAAAAATACTGTCGGCATTGATATGGACCAAAAAAAAGTAGCGATGGAATTTTTGCGGCAAGCAAGCAGACGCCAAATACACCCACCCCTTCCCGCCGCGCTCCTCAAAACCCTAAAAACACCCACTCCCCCCTTCCCCGCCGCCCGCGCCCCCAACCTTAATCCCGCCGCTCTTCGCGCCTCGTCCCGCCGCCACCTCGTCCCTTGCCGCCGCTCAATCCATCCGGTGCATCCCCGCCACCCACGACCCCCGCATTCGCACCCCACGACCCCCCATGACCTCGGCCATCCACGCCCCGGCCAGCGCTCCCCTCCCCGACCAGCGGTCCCAGTGGCGCTCCCCTCCCTCCGCTCCTCGGTGGCTTCTTCCCCCGGCTAGTGCTCCCCTCCCTCTCCGGCCCTCCCCCCAATCGGCGGCTTCTTCTCCCGGTCGGCATCTTCATCACTTCCCTGTGTCTGTTTTCCTTGGTTGTTTTCATTTGATATAAGGATTTATACTCTTCTCTTAATTGTTACCCAATGTATATGGATTCTCAAGATGTGATAACTAGAAAGAATATTTTTTTCCATGCTTTCAAACTGGTTAGGATGCAATTCTTCTATTCCACTAATTTTAGAAGGTTATTATTTTTTCGTTATAGGAAGCTGATAAACTGCTGTCAGGGGAAAATGGACATGGCCATCTTAAAAATCTGGAACGGATGTTGCGGATCAGGCAGCAATATATGATAACTCAAGTTGCTCAGATATACCCTGTGAGGCCCTTTAATGAACAATCTCCAGTTGACAAGCCTGGCATAAACTCCAGTATTATCAGAACAAGTATTTCACTCAGTCACTCTTCCTATTGCAACTTTCAAGGGTTTCCAGTTCCATATACTGCTCGCTGTAAAATTCTGTGTCTATGTTTTTCCCAAATCACAATCCTATTACTGGTGTAGAAGAAACATATAGATATAGTGTGCAATTTTGCCTTGCCTGCAGTTCTTGCTACTGATGTGCACCTGAAACTATTTGTAGATGCACTGATACATTGGTACTATAAATATTTACTTGCACTTGATATAAATCAAATTTTATTTGGACAGGCTCTGTACACTGACCTTGCTAGCCATTTAGTTCCTTATTGCCTTAAATATGCTTTATACTTTTAGGAGATGCCAGATAAACTTCTTTTGTTGTGTTCTCCACTTGATTCTGCAATGTCAGGTTCAGATTTTTCCCACTTAGTGTAGCATTGATGCACTTAATAGAGGTATAATTATTTGTTCAATCAACTAGTCTTTTTCATGCAACTATACTGTGGCATGATTGAAGGCCATCATCATGTAGAATTTTCACAAATATTTATTCTGATGAACTTGGTATTTCTTGGAGATCTTAATTGTTTTTGTTGAAGGATGAGATACCTTAATTTCATTTTCTGTCTTAAATAAATGCTATGTCTTAAATAAATGCTATGAACCACATGGAAGGTCACACCACGAGCTTTTGGCTCCCGCATCATTATATGTAAGAGATAAGTGTCTTCAGTGTTGATTCTTGAAGTAATGTGCTCGGTTGCTTCATTACTAGGCTACTAGCTGTATGGCAAGTGTGAAGTCAGCTATAGAAAACGAACTTTCTTCCGCATTTTGTTCGTTTCTCTCCTTTGTTAACATAGGAGTTGTTAGTAACTTAGGAACGTAAGAGTTGTGATGTTTTTTCATTTCCTGAATCAACAAATCAGTGAACCTTGTTTGCTTTATTGAACGGATTAGATTTAGGACTGAACTTCACTAAACTTGCATTAAGGACAGAACTATTGTACACCTATCATACTGTTCATCATGCATCACAAGTATCCAAGGCTACTAAGGGGGTATTTGGTACAGCTCCAACTCCACCAAAATCTATGTAATTGGTGAAGCAAGGATTCAAGGCATCAGCATTCCAACATAAATGAGTTCTACAACTTTAACAAAAAGTTTTCTAGGATACATATGCAGCTACAAGGCTATGCGCTAAGAGTGAAAAGAAGAAGCATTCCATACAGTAAGACTGGGAGAGCTGAGTGTTTATAAGGATCATTGATAGTAAATTTACCTTCCTTAACTGCAGTACATACTTCCTCAGGTGAAACACTCAGCGTCTTCAATGATATAGCTAGGTTCTGTGCCTTTTTAGGGTCAAGTATCCTCACAAACTGAGAAGCATCCTTTGATGATAAATCTTTTTTGACACCACTGCTTTTGTTGTCAGTTGAGTTATAACCATAAAGGCTCTCAATCATCTCCTCATTAAATCTGTGAATCAGTATCAGGCGAGTTATAGCTTATTACTGTTGTGATCTTGCAATAGTAACTTAAGGTATATAGCTGCAATTAACTCTAGAAACTTACTGGAATGATCCTGATTTAATGTGATCCCACACCATTGATTGATCAGGATCAGCAACCTTGTTTGAGTTATATTCAACTGGGAGAGCGAAAGAATTGCTTGCACAAGGTGTGCATGTAGCATATATCAGTTATTTGAGTATCTTTTTCCCTTAATCTTTTCAGAAATTCATGTACACTAGAACAGGAAGTTATGGAAGATTGTTGTCATTGACATCGTCCCACCATAGAATTGTTTTTCCTGACAGTACCACTGTCTGCCATGAACCAATCCTGTTAGCACCTAAAGTGTGCCCTTTTCCTTCTTTCATCTCCTTTACTCTTCCTTCTTATCTTCCAACAATGGTTCCTTTTTATTCCTTGTAAATGTCTCTTCTTTCTGCTCCCCCATCGTATACAGATTGTAATTTTAATTGCTAGCACCTTCTATTTGTCTAATATATAAGGATATGTAAGGCTATGTAATCCTTTGTTATTGTATTGGGTTCCTGGAAAGAATAATGCAACCATGCTTCTCCATCCTTTTCTTGCTATACAGTACCATTGACGGCAGATCGAGGGCAGCCATCCTCCCAGCCAAGGCGCCACCCGGTCGTCCACCCTTCGGGCCGCCGCTCCCCAATCGCCATGTCCAACAAGAATCGAGGCTGCTGCACTTGGTCTGTTTTGGTGAGTCGATTTCCTTCATTGGTGGTCTTGATAAATGGATAAAACATGGATGGATATGCCTAGGCAAACTGATGAGTATATAAAAGGAGTTGGCAGTTTTCTAGAGTTTGCTTTTAGTAATTCAGCTAAAGGAAACAAGATATTGTGTCCTTGCAAGGTTTGTAAAAATTGTTGTTGGAGAGTTGGCGATGTAGTACGCGAGCACTTGATATGTGAGGGATTTACTGAAGGGTACAGGACCTGGCTGAATCATGGAGAACCGAGCTCTAGTTTTTTTGCAAATGACCATCAGACTGATAGGGTAGAGGTAGAGAAGTCAAATGAAGAAGATGACATTTCTGATTTACTTCGGGACTTAGCAGGGGGTTTGGATGACACGGGGGACTTAGAAGGGAATGAGGGGCATCACAATGAGGATATGGAATCGTTTTACAAGTTGGTAGATGATGCTGGCCAAGAACTCTACCCCGGTTGTAGAAACTTTTCAAAGCTACGTTTCATTATTAGATTATGTGCGGAATGTAATTACTAACTTGTGCTGAACTTTAATACATAATGCTCTAGGGTGGAAGGGATGTGATACTTTATAATATTGTAAGACCCTATAATCTCCCTGTGGCTAAGGGAACAATTCAAACAACAAATCCATCATCTATTGTGGGGGGAACTCCTCTTGGCATTCAATATTGTGAGGTGGTTGTCAATCATGTTTTTATGAGGGATGCCATTCTACCTCGTCCATATGGAGCCTTAAAGTCCGTTGGAGATGCTCGTGGGAGATGCATCGCGTGGCCACATGATAGAGTAAGACCTTAGCATACATCCATATTTCTAATGAATTTTTGGCCTATCACCTCAACATCATACCAACTTGTTGTAGATCAAAGATGATAAGAAGTCTTCGAGGCAGTCAAAAGTACCTGGGGCTGGTATTATTATTTTGTTGGCAGTCCAAATTGTATTTTCATTCTTGTTTCAGATTATTTCACATTTTCTAAAAGGCAAAATTCTTCTCTTTTTAGGTACTTAGTTACAAAAAAAAGTTCCAAGGGTTTTGAAGTGAACTCTTTTGCACTGCAGTGCCTATGTGACCACAGGTATGGCACTAGTGTAAATGTAGTAATGTATATGGCATATGTGTTGTGTTGCATCTTTAGTACGCATGAAAGATATGCAGTGAAAATTGCGTGGGTTCTGAGAGTTTGAAATAAAAAATAGACCAATACTATCCGAACAGTAGCTGACAACACATAAAGAAGCTCCAAACAAGCATAAGCATAATACCATAATACCATAAGCTCAAATTTTTATGCAGCAACTCGATTTCTTTCTCATTTTGAATAGCCTGTAGTACAACAGTACAAACTGATGTTACAGGAACTAACAAATAAGAGTGCCATCAGCAAGGGTATAAGCGGACTTAGATATGTCAGAATAAGTTAGTGAAAAAGCTCAAACAAACAGTGCCAAAGTATTTTTAATTTCAAGATTGGTATCATTTATTCAAAAAGTTTGTATATAAGGCAGTTATAAGCAAACCTTGTTAACAGGATCCTTCTCATGCATAAGTTTCCAATCAAGTGCTTCTAGTAGCTGCAAATTATGCAACTTAAGTGAGTTGAAGACATCAAGAAAATAATAAAGGTACAAGAAGCTATATCACTAAATGTTTGCAACCTGACCGTTTTCAAAATAACAAGCCATCAAGCTTCCAGCTAGCAACACCAAGTAGATAGACCAAAATCATACAAGGTAAGACATTGGAGGAAAGCAGAAGTGAATGGATAGCAAATCAAACCTTCGCAGCTCTTCCTTCAACTGTAGGTTTTCCATAGCAAATCTTGTAACTTCTGGATTGTGATCCAGTTGGTTTCGTAGAGCCTCTATCTATAAAATCTCCCTTTGAGCAAATTCAAAAAATACACTGCATGAGCAGTCATTAAGGGGGGACATCTAGTTCAAACCCATATGTAGGTGCTATCATGCAAACTTCTCATGTTGTCATGGGATGTCATTTGGATGGACTAGATTTATGTGAGCTTGGGAACCACATGGATGTGCATTTTGCAAATAATCACGCACATGAAAAATCATATATGAGTAATCCCAACACCTGGAGGGGGGTGATTCCAGATTTTGAAATCCTGGCACCGCTGCTCCTGGAGTGTAGGGCCCGGCAGTGAAGATATGAAGAAGTTTTTTTTTGTTTGCTCTGGTCAGTGAGTCGGTCTGTGATGTTGAGTATTTGTTCGGTTGCTGGTGTGATTGAGGTTGGTGGTGTGTTTTGGTTTAAGATGTTCGATGATGATGTCTGTGAGGTTGTGTTGGAAGGATGTGATGTCATAACTGGAACTTAACTGGATTTATGTTGGTTTCTTCAATGGAACCGGTCATCATGTTTGATGGCCTTTTGATCTAAAAACACCAAGTCTTTTTATATCTGATGTGAGTTTGCATGATAGCACTTTGTTATGGGTTTGCTGTTTGCACTAGATACCTTCACCCCACTCCACCCTGATAATTAATAATTCTATTGCAATTTGTGCAGCTAGCTTTGTTAGTTCTTGGCAAATCAGCTGCAAAGTTATTGTGAAGTTCTGTTGATATTTGATATTACTAACCTGCTAAATATACATTTCTTTTTACTATGTTTTTTCTTGATGTAACTAAGCACATTCTTCAATTGACTGCTAACTGGATCTAACATTAGGGCAAGTTTGGTCAATCCTAAACAAACATTAAACATCCATCCAGAGGTTTTATCGAGTGCATTTTCTACCAAATAGTCTACCATTTGCTGTTTGCCTTTTGATGTGTGGTTTTTTGGCTGTCCTTGGGGAAGGGTGTCAAAAATGAGCTGTAAACTTTTCAAATTAAACTACCATGTTGGACTTGGAGGTTTGCTCAAAATGTGTGTTTTGGCAAAATTTGGATTTCAAAGTGGATTGTATGGCTATGCTAGCAAGAAGTCCAATGGAGAATTTATTCACGGATAACACTGTATTTCACCAGGGAATATCTTGTTCTGGTATTTTTCATGTTGGTATATGATATGTTTGCTTGTTGGCTTTTAAGTACCCCATTTCATATCTTCAGGCTTAGTATTCAGTATACCTTAATTGAAGTTTTTCACTGCTAGTCTACTAATTCTGAAATTTTAATGTGCTACTCAAACTTTCCATCATGTCCAATCTTATTGTGGCATAACTTTTTATCCATTTGTCTGATTTGGTCACATATTTGAGATTACCTACAGCTTAGCTACCTAACACTAATTTTCTGTTGTTTTTGCTGATTATTCCTTTTCTTCATCATGGTAGGTACACAGGTACAAGGTGATAAGTTTCTGGAGTAGTAACTTTTGTGTAGTTGGGGCTGCTACAAGTTTTTGGAGTGGCAACCTTTTGTGCAGCAAGAAAGTAGTGTTGTTTATGGTTAGAAATGTTAACTAGTAGCTAGAGAAGCATATGCATCCTCTCTTTTAGTGAAAATGTATGCCCTTATTTACTAGGCTGAGACTTAGCTCATTACCTCTCACTGACTGTTACTTATTTTGGACGGACATGTATGCAATTTAACTTATTTGAAGGATCTATGTTTATCAAACCCTGTGGTGGAGATATATGCATTGCATTATTTACATGTTGAAGTGACTATTTGAACTGTGATTGTGTATGTATATGGTTATATATGTGAGTGGCACTATTTGCATGTACAAGTGTGTATGTCAATTCAATGGTGCATAATGTGGAATTGGTTCTGTATATATTGCATATTTAATTTGTATGTCATATGCGCTGGCACCTTTGCCGACACAAAACTTGTGTAGAAAACTAGCTTTCGTCTATGAGGGGAAAAGTGATTAGCCAACAAGTAAAGTGTTGGCAATTCATATTAATTGTCGGTAAAGCATGTATTGTCGGCAAAAGCTAACTGTCGGCAAAGGTTTGAACTGTCGGCAAAACTTAGATCTTTGCCATCACTTTATCTGTCGGCAAAACTTAGATCTTTGCCATCACTTTATCTGTCGGCAAAGATCTAATCTGTCGGCAAATCATGTACTGTCGGCAAAAAATTAACTGTCGGCAAAGATTTCAACTGTCGGCAAAACTTAGATCTTTGCCATCAATTTATCTGTCGGCAAAGATATTATCTATCGGTAAAACCTAAGCTGACTGCTTTTACCGCTACTGTTTTGTTACCGTCGGCTAAACTTTTGCCGATAGTTTTTGTGTCGGGGAAGGTGCCTTTTACCGACTGTACGATGTGTTGGCAAAAGTGTGGCATGGTGTAGTGTTTACTCTGGAAGTTGCTAACATAGGTGCATGAACACAAGGAGAGACAATCCAAGGGGTATTTTCCTCTGTTTGCCTCTAGTTTCTGTCGGTGCATTCATAGCTTGTATTTTATCCATCTGTCATTGATAATTGTGATAATTGTAAGGTGCTTCTTGCTAGTCTGTTTTGTATACTCTGGGCTGGCTTTATGTTACAAATATATATATGCTTCAAATTTGAAGTGTTCACAATTCTCAACATTTTTAACTTATGTATATATTGAAGTAGAGAGTTGCGAAGCGGAGAAACCTATTCTTAGGAGGAGACTTTCTGAATCAGCATCAGAAGTTGAGCGATGGGTGAGAACCTCACTTCAGAAATATTGAAGACAACTCTTCTTACACAACCGTCAATTCGGAGACACCCTAGTGATCAACTAATGTAACTTGCTTCTATGTTTGCAGAGAAGAAAATGCTTCACATGATGCCGAGTTATGCTAGGTGATTTGCTTGTTTCTTGATTTTAATACCGAATAACATTTTACAATATAGCAACTTGTGTATGTGTGCAACAAAGCTGGAATGGAAACACTATACACATGATATTAATGCTGCTAAAAGGACTATCGGATCTTCTGTATTACCTTCAGTTTTGTCTGTTTGTCGATGATGATCAATTTGCCAACTCTTAAACCGCCTTTTAGAGATATAAGTGAACTGAAGTTTCATCTCACACCTCTGTAGTATAGACTTCCATAATGTTTAATCTCACAACCGAGCTAACCAAATGGTATATTCATCGATTATTTGATTAATTAGTTCGTGCACCTTCAAATGAACATTGGTATCATGCTTGTAGTAGTTGCTAGTACAATTTTGCACGGTTCTAATGATAATTTTGGACATGCCACAGTGCGATTGATGGTTTACCACCCCGATCAAGCTTGTACTAAGTAAATTTAGTGACATGAGCCTTCTCTTTAGGGATTGACGACTTTTTAGTGGCTACTTCATCCCGATTCAAGTCAAATGGGTATTCCAACTGTTTTATGCTTATCTACATGCATATATATACTTGAGTTTGTTAGGTTGGACATTGTATAAGATAACTCAAATTTTCTATTATTCCTTCAATAACCTGCGCAGAACACCTTTTAGTATAGTTCATTGATAAATGGTAAGACACAGTAAACACAAATTATTTATTAGTGTTATTATCATGACTTGATGTGTGGATTATTTTGGTTATGAGCTTCGAAAGTGCAATGCTTATGAAACTAAAGCAAGAATGATTTTTAATTAACTTAATTCTGAACAACATCAATCTTTGCACATTACCTGCTTTTTCGCATTTTTTTAAAAATTTAAAATAGTATTTTTATATTTTTCGTATTTTTTTAAAATTTAAAATAGTATTTTAAATGGCCTTGGCCGATTTAAAATAGCCCCTCCACATCGATCGCAATGCGTAGTCTGGTTGACAACTAGTATTTTCATCGGATGTCTCAGCCAACGAAAATACTGCTATTTTCGTCGGTTGCCAACGAAAATTCGGTTATTTTTGTCAATGTAGTTTCATCGGCTTATTTTCATCAGTTTGCTGACGAAAACATCTATTTTCGTCAGTTTTAGGCCGACGAAAATAATGTCGATTCCTATAGTGTTGGCCATATTTTGGAAAATGGGATGAACGGTATTGGTTCTCTTGGACCCATTAGAATAAGTGTTTGCTTCTATAATGAACTAGGATGCCCGTGCGTCACAACAGAATATCAAAAGAGGAGGATAACACATTTGGCCAATTGTGACCTAAATCGTACAATTAACATTAAAATACTCTTACATGTATCAAGTACATATATGTACATATTTAGTGTATGCATGAAAAATTGTCCTACACAAGGGAAAGGCATATGTATGCATAAAGAAATGTAGTAGGAGTCTTGTAGAATGGTTCAATTGAATTTCAATTTAGTATTAAAAGTAAAAGTTGTATATACCTGTTTGTACTAGAATTTGGCAAGCCATGGCCAATTTGTTAGGCTAAGGATAAAAGGGATATTTTTGGCTGAGATCGGTTAAGAAAGGAAAAGTTAAATTACAAATGAAATTGTAACCGACATTGATTCAAACATGGGAATTTTGTCCATGTAAAGGCCGATACGGATCATGATTGACAACGTATCAGAGAGGGATATGATCGGTAGATGCACTATAAAAGATTGCCGAGGGCGACCAAAAACAACAACCCCAATCAATCAAACAACTCGCATTTACTTTCTTTTATTTTCCAGTCAACTAGGAGTAGCTCTGTAATTTAGAATCTATCTTGTAATCTGATCTTGAGCAATAAAGTTGCACATTGTTGATTGTTGGTCATCTTTGATTATGCTAGGTTTGATTTTTTTTCTTTGATCTTGATGCGAATCACCTTTTTCGGGATGGTCTACCTTTATCTACCATCTAATCAGCCCTAATCGGCTATTTAGACTTATCGTTACCCTTGATTTGATCAGCTTCTTAGCTATTTATATCTTTGCCGAATGTTGCACTAAATTTGTTTGACCATATTTTTCCATCTATCTTCCAATTGCAGGATTAAATCGGTTGGCACGCCACAAACCAATCTGAACCCGGCTTTCTCGAGTATTTGAGCTGACTGATCTGTCGTGACATTTTTCGTTATCAACACACTTTTAGCATGCTCTGTGGGATATGATGTCTTCTTTAGGGAAATCGATTCCACCGTTTAATCTCAATATTAAAGCTATAATGGTCCCGATGTTGGATGATTTGACACCAAAACAACATAAAGAGATTAAAGATCGGAAAGCCACACTCGAGGAGATGATGCTGAGTTGTTATCAGAAAACTCGACATGGCATCACCCAAAAATCTGCATTGCCTTTGGTCAACACCCTCTGTGACGCAAGAATTGTCGACACATTGGTAAGTCAATAATGTAACACCCTAGCACCCACGAGCCATGGGAGTTACACTCACAAGGATCAACAGTCAACAAAGTTACCAAATTACTAAAATTTTGAGCATGACCTCTATGCATCTAGAGCAAAATCAACACACAAACAAAACAAAATAATCATTGCACAACCATATGAACATATATTGTAGAGTAGGGTAAAGGAAACAAACCCAACAAAATATAACAATAACATAACCATAACAGCCACATACCTAACCATGAACATGAGCCATAACCACTACACCATGACACACCTTTACCAACAATTATTAGTCGGGAAAGGTGGTTTATTTCTGTCAATTTATCTGTCGGCAAAGGTCCAACAATTGCCATCATATAAGCTATGGGGATTGGTCGCTTATGTCGACAAGTAATCTGTCGGTGTTCATCGTTCTGGCTGATAAACTGTTAGCATAGGTCTACCCACATATTAAGTGTCGGCCTTTCCATAATACTCGGTCGGCATTGATATAGACAAAAAAAAACTGGCGCGCGGTCTCAGGAATTTTTGCGCGGGCAGACCGAAATACACCCAGCCCCCAGTCTTCCCCGCCGCCCGCGCCCCCTCAAAACCCTAAAAACACCCAGCCCACACGCCACCCATGATCCCCCCCCCTCCGCATCCGCCGCCCCACGCCAGCCACCGGATCCCGCTACTCACGCCCCCGCCCGCAACCTCAGCCATCCGCGCCCCGGCTTCCCCCTGCCAGCCGCCGCTCCCAAGCGCCCGCGTCTCCGGCACCGATCATTGCCCCCCAGGCGCCGCCTCCGCCCCGCCACCGCCCTGCAGATCCCCTCTCTAATTAGATTTTTTTTGTAAATTGTTGCATCTAGCTTCAGATCTGCTACCTTCGGACATCCAACCGCACGAAGAATTTAAGCGAGGTTACAATAATTATTAGATCGAAAAAGGTTCAGATCGCGGCCGATTGGTCTCCATGTCGATCTAATTCATGGAGATCGTTCTTCTCTGGGGATCTGTTAATCGTTTGCTCAAAAGATTTTTTGTCTTTTGGTCTAACTACTGAATTTGACAAGATTAATTTCTTTGTACGCAAATAGCTCAAGGCATCGCATCGGCTAGATATCGATGTGTGGTGACCGATGGGTTCTTAGCATCCCTAGCTAGTTCATGGCCGATTCTTACAGTTTGTTTTTACATGCTTTCAAACTAAAAACACATGCATGAACACTGATGGATATATGTTGTACTGATGGAAGTATGATTTAAGATTGGTATGGTCCGTCAATATTGGCTTACATGCATATCTAGGTTCCATTTGGAACATAAGAATTTCAGGATTTGGTGCTTTTAACTTTGCTCAGAACAGATCGTGTACAGTCCCAATATCAGTCTATTGCTCGTACTTCTGATGTGCTAAACCCACGTTCTAGAAAAGGCACATGTATCATAGCTATATGGAGACAAGATACCATGCCTAACTAGATAATATAATCATTCATTTTTCTGGTATGTATTAGATGCTCACATCTAGGAGAACAATATTCATAGGACATAGAGCTGACAAGAAGGAGGCGTAATAGGAAGAGAAGTGTGTAAGTTGCCATACCTGACCACTTTTTGATGCAAGATCAGTCCTGGGGAATTTGCCTTTTCCATCCTTGAAAGGTCAGAAGTACTCTGTTCATAATTGATCTTCGATCAAAACAAGAAGCTACAAATCTAAGCTTGTATATGCTTTCAATTTTCTTGAACATTTAACCATCTTTGTAAAGATATACTTTAGTAGTCGATTAGTTTCATTGCGTGGACCATGAACCAACCGTTTCAAGTTTTTGTGATCCATCTTTTGGGATACTCTCTTTGAAAAGCAAAGATCAACACCGTAAATGCACAGCTACAAGGACAGGAGATGAGATACACACAAGGGTAGGGCTCGAGCAATATAGCATAATATAGCATAATAACTAGTTCAAATAAACTTCAAACTAGAATTTCCTTTTTTGATGATAGTTTAATTGTAGTTATGTAGGTATTAAGTTAGCTCTTTTATGCTTGCCAAAGGAACATGTTCCCTGTTACGTCAATGCCATATTTTAATCTATAAAATGTCATACGGTAAGTTACAAATCAAATTTATACTGTGGTGTTACGACCAGAGGTTCTCCTCTGCGGGGGCAAGGGAGGGGCTGGCGGCGCTGGCCCTCGGCTCCGCAGGTGGTGATCGTCGGCGGGGCGCCTCCGATCAATGGTGACAGCAAGGGGGAAGACTAGAGGTAGGAGGTAAGGAATAGATTAATTCTTGCTTACTTTTTATTCATGCCTTGCGGCATACATATATAGGCCAACAGCCTTAGTTTCTTTCCTAACAAACTCTCCTAAGAAAAAGGAAACCTGATCTTAGCCAAATCAATTTAAACCTAATCCAATCCAATCATATCTAAACCGAATACCCAGCCTTCTAACTTGCCTTGGACCGGCGGCTATAGGTGCGGCCCCACATAACATCTCTCCCCCTCGACAAGCAGGTTGTCCTCAAGCTGCCAAGTAGGGTAGCGGCGACGAAAATCTTCCACATCTTCCCAAGTGGCTGCGGACGCCGGTTGATCGTCCCACTGGATGAGCACCTGGCGCACGCCACGGGCAATCCTCATCTTGACAGCCCGGGCAGAGTAGCTTGGGCCGCACCAAAATGCATTGGTGGCACAGCAGGGGGCGCGGCTGGTGGAGTACCGACAAACTTCTTGAGGAGACCCACATGGAAGACATCATGGAGGCGAGCTTGTGGCGGTAATGCTAGTTTGTAGGCCACCTCGTTGATCACAGCTAAGACTTGGTAAGGGCCATAGTATCTTGGGCGCAGCTTGCCTTTGGGTAGTGCTGGTAGGCGGAGCCAGATGGCGAACGCGGAGCCAGACCCAATCACCCATGGCAAAGGACAACGGACGATGCCCGCGGTCATAGTACTTCTTAGCCATGCTTTGAGCCTGCAACAACCGAGCCCGAACATCTGCCAAGAACAAATCCCTGTCCTCCATGGCAGTGGCGACGGCAGGCACTCGGCAGTCACCAGCTTCGTAGGACCGAATAGCAGGAGGGTCCCGTCCATATACCACTTTGAATGGCGTCGTCTTCAGGGCAGAATGGAATGAGGTGTTGTAAATGAATTCAGCCCAAGGGAGCCATTTCAGCCACTGGCGGGGCCTATCGCCTGTCATGCACCGAAGATACATAGCGATAGCTTTGTTGACGGCCTCCGTTTGTCCGTCCGACTGCGGGTGAAATGCTGAACTCATGTGGAGCTTGGTACCCAAGAGCGTGAAGAGGGTCTGCCAAAAGGTAGAAGTGAACACCGAGTCGCGGTCGGAGACGATGGATGTGGGCACGCCATCGAGGTGGACAACGTCCGCGAAGAATGCTGCAGCCACGGATTCGACAGAATAAGGATGCGCTAAAGCAATGAAGTGCGCATACTTGGTGAATCGGTCCACCACCGTGAGGATCACTAACTTGCCCCCCACTTTAGGAAGGTGCTCGACGAAGTCCATGGAGATGTCGGACCACACCGAGGATGGTACCGGAAGGGGCAGAAGCAAGCCGACCGGGTGGAGATGCTCCGTCTTGTTGCGCTGGCAGACCAAGCAGTGGCGGACGAAGGTCTGGATGGCCGTGCGGTCACTCGGCGTGTGGAAGTCACGGCGGAATCGCCGCAATGTCTTCTCGACACCCTCGTGCGCCGTGTCGTCGACGCCCTGGAGCACCTTGTGTAGGAGTGTGGAGTCCGACGGGAGGTAGAATTTGCCGCCATGCAGTAGGACGCCATCCACCACGGACCAGGGAGAACCGAGCGCACCGTCGGCCACCTGGGCAGCCAGCGTGAGGATTGCCGGGTCGCGGTTGGCTTCCTGCCGAAGGTCTCGGACGATGTCGAAGCTAGGCCCGGAGATGCCCATGAGAGTGCCCTCATCCATGTCGCGGAGGGATAGAGCGTCGGCGACGATGTTGGTGCGGCCCGGCTTGTACTCGACGGTGAAGTCAAACCCCAGCAACTTGCTGACCCACTGGTGTTGCGGAATTGTGGCGAGACGTTGGTCCAGCAAAAACTTAAGACTGCAGTGGTCTGTCTTGACAACGAACGGGCGCCCCCAAAGGTAAGGCCGCCAATGGCGGATGGCCTGAACGAGGCCGATCAGTTCGCGCTTATGCCGCGAGACCACGGTGACGAAAGCCATCGGCCGTGAAGAACGCCACGGGCCCGGCTTGTTGATGTAGCACCGCGCCGCAACCAGTGCCCGAGGCGTCGCATTCCACCACGAAGGGCAGGGTGAAGTCGGGCAGAGCGAGGACGGGTGCCGACGTCAGGGCCCCTTTGAGGGACGTGAAAGCCGCGTCGACTGCTGGCGACCAGGCGAAAGCATCCTTGCGGAGTAAAGTGGTGAGGGGAGCTGCGATCGCCCCGTAGTCCTTGACGTACTTGTGGTAGTACCCCGCCAACCCAAGGAAGCCGCGGAGAGCACGCACCGTGCGTGGCGTCGGCCAATCGACCACGGCCTGGACTTTACCCGCATCCATAGCGACGCCGGCGCTGGAGATGACGTGTCCCAAATAGGCGATGGAGGACTCAGCAAAAAAACATTTAGATTTCTTGAGGACGAGATTGTTGTCGCGCAGCGCGGTGAAGACGGCGCGGACATGCTGAAGATGTTCGGCCCACGTCTTGCTGAAGATGAGGATGTCGTCGAAGAACACCAGGACGAAACGGCGGAGGAATGGCCGAGCACCGCGTTCATCAACGCCTGGAAAGTAGCAGGCGCGTTGGTCAGGCCGAAAGGCATGACCAAGAACTCATAGAGGCCGTCGTGGTGCGGAAGGCCGTCTTCTCGATGTTGCCTGGAAACATCCGGACTTGATGGTAGCCGGAGCGGAGGTTGAGCTTGGTGAAGAACTGGGCACCGTGGAGCTCGTCGAGCAGCTCATCTACAACTGGGATCGGAAACGTGTCCCGTACTGTCCGCTCATTGAGTGCCCGGTAATCGACGCAGAAGCGCCAGGAGTTGTCGGCCTTTCTGACGAGCAGCACCGGCGACGAAACGGCGGACGTGCTGCGACGGATGATGCCGCGGTCGAGCATGTCCTTGCACTGACGCTCGAGTTCGTCCTTGTGCATGGCGGGGTAGCGGTACGGCCGGACAGCGACTGGACATGTGCCGGGTAGGAGATGGATGTGGTGGTCACACGGGCGTGGCGGAGGTAGCCCTCATGGCTCGGTGAAGAGAGCGTCGAACTCCTGGAGGAGAGCGGGCATGAGGTCTGAGCCCAGTGCCGCCAATTGGTGGAGGTGCGGAGGGCTGCCCAGCCCTTGCCAAAGGACCTTATGGTCGCGGAGCCAAACTGCATTGTGAGAGTGCCGAAATCCCACAGGATGGGTCCGAGGGTCGCCAACCACCCGGTGCCGAGCACAAGATCGTAGCCAACAAGTGGCAGCACGAAGATCTTCTCGCGGAACTGCTCGCCGTGGATGGAAAAGGTGGCGTCTTCGTAGACCCCGAGATATGAGAGCCGTTCGCCATTGGCCACCGTCGCTTGCAGCCCGGTTCGGGAGTTGAAGGAAGCGCCCGTCCGTGCCGCGGCATCGGCCGAAAGGAAGTTGTGGGAGGAGCCGAGTCGAGGAGGGCATGAAACGTGACGGCACCCCACTGCACCGGGACTTGCATCGTGCAGCCCGTGCGGACTCCGGAGATAGCGTGAAGGGAGATCACGCGGAGCTCGGCGTCTCGTGCAACATCGGCGTCGGTGGAGATGTCGAGGACGTCGTCGTCGCTGGCGTAGGCCATCTCCAAGACAAAGAGCTGCTTGCAGAAGCGGTTGTGGCCCCGGACGTACTTCTCATCGCAGTTGAAGCAGAGGCCTTGGCGCCACGATCGTCCATCTCAGACGGCGTGAGGCGGCGGCTTTGGCGGTTGCCCGCGGCCACAACGCTGGCGCCCGAGGGAGCGTTGCTGTGGCGGCAGAGGAAGGGCTGGCGACGGTGGGGTAAGCGAGATACCACAGCCTTGTTGCCGCCGCCACCGACCACTGCTCCGCCGCCAGACGCCTGCCGAGCCAGCCGGTGATGGCGACCTCCAGGGACATCAGATTTTGGAGCTGGACGTCGATGCTGAGTGGTTCTTGGAGGCCGGCCATGAACATCTAAATTTGTTGAGACTCGGTGAGGGGGCCAGCACGCGCCAGTAGCTCCAGGAATCGCTCGTTGTACTCCGAGCGGTGCCTGTGCGGCGGCAGCGGCGAAGCTCGCACATGGGATTGGCGCAGAGGGGTGGTCCGAACCGGAGGTGGAGCAGCTCTGAGAACCGGCGCCAGGACGGTGTGCCCTCCTCCCGCTGGATGCGCATATACCACTGCTGGGCAGGGCCATCCATGTTGAATGACGCCATCCAGACCTTTTCCTCCTCCATGATCCGCTGCTGGAGGAAGAAGGACTCACATTTGTTGAGGAAGAGAAGGGGATCCGTCTTCCCGTCAAACTTAGGAAAGTCGAGCCTGTGGAAGCGAGGGGGGCGATCTGCAGGATGGCCCAACCCGAGGGCGCCGTCGCGCCTGCCGTCGTTGCCTTCTGAACGATGACGGCGTTATTGGTGCGCTCGAGCCGCTCGATGGCATGGTGATCTTGCTGCTGTTGTTGTTCCAAACGGGTGATAGCGCTCTCGATGTTGCTCAGCTTGGTGAGCTGCTGGGTGATGGAGGCGAGTTGCTCCAGGATGGCGTGGTCCCTGTCAGGCGCGGCCATGGTGGACGATGCAGGATCGGTGACCCTTGATACCAAGCTGTTACGACCAGAGGTTCTCCTCTGCGGGGGCAAGGGAGGGGCCGGCGGCGCTGGCCCTCGGCTCCGCAGGTGGTGATCGTCAGCGGGGCGCCTCCGATCAATGGTGACAGCAAGGGGTGAAGACTAGAGGTAGGAGGTAAGGAATAGATTAATTCTTGCTTACTTTTTATTCATGCCTTGTGGCATACATATATAGGCCAACAGCCTTAGTTTCTTTCCTAACAAACTCTCCTAAGAAAAAGGAAACCTGATCTTAGCCAAATCAATTTAAACCTAATCCAATCCAATCCAATCCAATCATATCTAAACCGAATACCCAGCCTTCTAACTTGCCTTGGACCGGCGGCTATAGGTGCGCCCCACATAACAGTGGTCAAGAACAAGTGTTGCTATATCTGTAGACTTAAGAAATGATGAAAAGTAAAGCAACTGAAAGATGCCACACATGGCTAAATGTTACTTTTTGTGTGTGTGTGGTGTAGGATGTTCTTAGCTCTCACTTCACTGACTGGAATTACATTCTTAATGACCTTGAAGGATAAGCAGCGTACTGTTACTGCGGTACCCACATGTGGATTAATAATTGCATCAGAAATCAGAAAAAAAGCAACCCCTTGAAACCGTAGATTGTCATTTAGGATTCAGCCATTATACAAGTTTTATATGTTCATGTGGAGAGCGAGCCCGAGAAAGTAAATCTGCCATCGACACACAATTTGACCAATCACCGACTATGAACAGTACTCTTCAAACCTAGCAGACTTAGGATTTGGAGATAGATTTACCACCTATCGGAAAATGAAGCTTGTAGTGGCTTGCTTCGCCTTACGGCATGGTGGGCCGAGTTTGGTTCAAAATAGCAGCGAGAAGGAATAAGACATCGATCAATCAAACCGATATGTAATTCAAGATTTCACCACATTTTCTATGAATCCATCTTCATCTCGCTGGTATAATCTTTGTCCTCATGCATAATCGCTGATCTTTTACGTACTATGTGCAACTTGGCGCTCTCTGTTTATTCTTTGCCTCGCTAGAGGAATGATGCTTGTAAGACATTGTATAATCTTTGGCCTCATGGATAAGAAGTCTTCGAGGCAGTCAAAAGTACCTGGGGCTGGTTTTATTATTTTGTTGGCAGTCCAAATTGTATTTTCATGCTTGTTTCAGATTATTTCACATTTTCTAAAAGGCAAAATTCTTCTCTTTGTTAGGTACTTAGTTACAAAAAGAAGTTCCAAGGGTTTTGAAGTGAACTCTTTTGCATTGCAGTGCCTATGTGACCACAGGTATGGCACTAGTGTAAATGTAGTAATGTATATGGCATATGTGTCGTGTTGCATCTTTAGCAGTTTGCTGAGTTTATAATTGTGCACTATATCAATTAAGACAAGACGCACTGTTATAGCTACTTTGATGAGTTTTGAATTTTCTTTGATATGGCCAGAGATGACATATAGTGATACAATGATAGCTAATGCTCATTCTGATTTTAGTGCTAAATAGAGTACCATTGGGATACTCCTGTCATCAAACTTCTTGAGACCTGGCTTTACTACCTTTATGTGAGATAAGCACCCAAAGGTCCTCAAGTGATGCACTCTTGGTTTACGACCATGCCAAGCCTTATATGGAGTAACTCTATCTAAACTCTGAGTTGGCACTCTATTTAAAATATATACAGCCGTTCTCACTACCTCTCTCTAAAACTTCCCGGGTACGGATTTGCCACACCACCCCTGTCAATCCGAAATGCCTTTATCTTCAAGTTTTTCTCGTTTTCCACCGCAGCTTTGAACTTCTTAAAATAGTGAAATGCTTCATCTTTGCTTTTAAGAAATTCTACCCACATGTACCTGCTATAGTCATCGACAAGTAGAAGGAAATATCGACACTGCAGGCGTGATTGGGGTAATCTTGCCACAGAGATCGCCATGCACAAGTTGCAATATTTTTTCTGCTCTGTACACGGTAGTAGCTGGAAAGGGCTTCCTACGTTGTTTGCCAAGTGAGCAGCCTTGGCAAAACTACTCGACATGCTCAATCACTGACATGCCTTCTACCATGGTCTTCACTCCGAGATTTCTTAAGGCTCGGAAGTTGAAGTGTCCGAAACTGTCATGTGCCATAGCCAAGCTTCGTCTTCGCTTTTGCCCAGAAACAAATTGGTTTGGCCACCTCAAGATCCAATGCATAAAGCCTGCTTTTGGGATCTAATAACCCGGCCGATAACTCCCTTCACGGTCATAGATGTGCATGACACCATCCTCTATGGTTATTCTATTGCCATTCTCATCTAGTTGCCCAATACTGATGCTGCTGCATTTGAGTGTTTTTTTGAACGCAAACAACGACGGAGGCCCCCGCTGCCATATATTATCGAGAAAGAAAAACAGGATACAAAGCCGGTGAGAAACCGGCCAAAAGGGAGAAGAGAGTTAGACTAACCTAAGACACCAAGCAAGAAAATCAGCACGAAGGGAAAGAGGGATCCTAAAGGATTGAAAGCGAAATTGGGAAGAGCACCAGGCCTTCCAAACCAAAAAATTAACAGGGGTAGCTCTAAAGATTTTGTCGTTCCGGAGCTTCCAAAGCCCCCAAGCGGCTATCATAAAAACTTCCATGAAGAAAGGCGCCTGGTTGATGGGGGTAAGCCTGAGGAAGATGTCATCAGTGGGGTGCCAAGAAATCTGTAGGGCGTTCCAGCAACGCCTGGCGAACCGGCAATGAAAAAATAAGTGATCACGAGACTCTTCGACGCCCTCGTTACAAAGAACGCAGGTAAAATCACCCGCAGCAATAGGGCAATTCTTCTGCTGAAGCAAATGCAGTGTTTAGGCGGTCTAAGCACAGAGCCGGCGAAAACTTTGAGCTTGGAGGAGCACTTAGCTTTCGAGATGGAAATGAGAGGCTGCATGCGGAGATATGACCGAAAACCCGCTTGTAGAAAGAACTAGGTATGTAATCAGTCGAGTTCCAAATATAAGACCAAACATCGTTACTGACACTAATAAGATCATCAGCCTGAATGAGAGAGTGAAGCTGCTGGAGCTCACCGAAGGCCTGATCAGACATAGGTAAGTGAAAGTTGACAGATAAAGCCGGGTTGTGAACAAAATCGGCTACACTGCAGTGGTCATTTTTGACGAATGAGTAAAGATGCGGAAATTGATGCCTAAGGTACAAGTTGTTCCAAACGTCATCCAAGAAAAGAGCCGAGTCACCTTTCCCCACTTGACAACGAGCAATCCCCCGGAATTGGTCAAGGAGCGAAAGCACATCCCTCCACCAAAAGGAACCTTTCTTAACCGAAGCCTGAGGGGGGGACGAAGAGTAATAAGAGTCCCAGACCAGACGCACCCAAGGAATGTCTTGTTTGTTAAAGAACTTGTGAAAGAACTTAATGATCAGAGCCGAGTTATGGGCAGACAGATTGATAACCCCCAGGCCCCCTTTGAGCTTCAGCTTACAGACCCTGTCCCACTTAACCAGGGATTTACTCCTGCCATTAACCTCATTCTTGCCCCAGAGACAAATCCTTCTAGCAGAGTCAATATGGCGAATAACCCTGATCGGAACCCTGAGGGTACACATAGTATAGGTAGACATGGATGAGACCACGGAGTTGACAAGTTGAAGTCTACCGTCGAAGGAAAGGAGGGAAGAAAAGGAGGACACCCTTCTCCTGATCCTATTAACCAAGGATTCAAACTCTTTAATGCGAGGCCTGGTGGAACCCATAGGAAGCCCAAGGTAAGTGAAGGGAAAGGACTGAGTCTTACATCCAAATAAACCAGCCAGAGGTTCCAACTCAGCATCAGTGAGATTAATGGGGAGCATGCAGGACTTCGAAAAGTTGATGCTGAGACCAGACGTAGCCGAGAAAGTCCGCAAGAGACCTTTTAAACTAAAGAGCTCTTTCTGATCAGCTTTGGCAAAAATAATAGTGTCATCAGCATATTGGATCACAGGGTAGTCCAACTGGGAGTCATCAAATATCTGCAGGGAAATAATACCCGCATGTTTAGCATAATTCAGAATAAACTAGAGCAAGTCAGCCGCAATCGCGAAAAGGAGCGGGGAAATGGGGTCACCCTGCCGGACACCCCTTTTACAAAAGAACGAACGACCTGGAATTCCATTTAGAAGCACGGACGTAGAGGCAGAGGCAAGGATGTCAGCAACCCAGGATAGCCATTTGTTCGGGAACCCTAAAGCAGAGAGCATGGCAATGATCGCAGAGTGTTCAACAGTGTCAAAAGCTTTAGCAAAGTCAATCTTGATGAGGACAATTTTCCTTTTGGAGCACTGACAAAGGTGAATATATTCAAAAGCCCAAGCCAGACAATCCTGGATGGATCTGCCCTTAATGAAGCCATATTGGTTCTTATGCACAATGGAAGTGATAACCGAATTGAGCCTGGAAGCTAACAGTTTAGTGATCAGCTTGACACTCAGGTTGAGTAAAGAAATCGGCCTGAAGTCATTGGGACTAGAAGGGTTATCAACTTTGGGAATAAGAACAATAAAAGATTGGTTAATGGGAGCAAGCGAAATGGATCCATTATGAAATGCGAAGCAAAACTTATAGAAGTCTTGTTTGATAATGGGCCAACACATCTTGAAGAACTTCCCATTGAAACCGTCCAGGCCAGGGGCACTATCAGAGTGGAATTGATCAACCACATTGTCAATTTCGGCCATAGTGAATGAAGAAACCAAATCTTGAAGGTCAACCCTGGGCGAAATGATACTCTGCAGAGTGGGGTGCATAGCAGGACTTTCCGAGACCCCCATCCTAGCCGAAAAGACAGAATAGAGGAGGTTGGCCTTAGCATTATGATTATAGAGGACATCCCCATTGTCGGCCGATAGAGCAGTAATGAGGTTGTGGCGAAAGCGCTCAGTAGCTTTGCTGTGGAAGAATTTAGTGTTCTCATCACCTAAACAGACCCAACGGATCGTGCGTCGATTTCTCCAGTAGGCATTCTGATAGGACAGAAGGCTAAGCAAGTGGGAATTGAGAATCTTCCTGAAGTTCATTTCATGAATAAGGAGCGGCCTATGCTGCTCAATGCAATCAATGACGGCAATGTAGATCGAACAGTTGTTGATTTGGTCCTCAATGGTGGAAACCATCTTGTTCCAACCGCGGAGAAAGGTCGCAAGCCGAGATAACTGAGCCCGGACGGTGTCAACAGCCGAAATTTGGTCTTGACAACGATTATCCCAGCTTCGTTGCACCACCTGGAGGAAGTCAGGCCTGTGACACCAGAAGTTTTCAAACCTAAAGAGTTTACTCTTAGGGATGTTAGTTTGAATTTGAGCCACACAGGGGATGTGGTCGGACATGGTTCTAGACAGGGGAAGCCAGAGGGTCGCAGGGAAAGAGGAGGACCAGTGAACCGAGGTAAAGCACCAATCTAAGCTCTCCAACAGAGGATCATCTTGCATGTTACTCTAGGTGAACTTCATTCCTTTGAGCGGAATTTCAATGAGACTAAGGTCCAGGATGATATCATCGAAAGTGCGAGCATCAATTAACCTGCCTCCCAGCTTATTTCTATCTAAGGAGCTTCTATAAAGATTGAAATCCCCCATGATCATGACATCTTCCTCATTAGGGATCGAGAGGTTGGCCAGCCAGTAAAAAAAAACAGCCCTACCTGAGGCAGAGCACGGGCCATAAACGGAGAAGAGGGTCCAGCATTGCCCATTATGCTTGGCCCGAAATTTAACAGCGATGGCAAAGGAAGAGATGAAAATAACCTGCCCCTCCAGAATAGACCCGACCCAGGCAATCAGGATGCCCCCAGAAGCACCCACAGAGGGAGAGAACGCAAAATGGTTAAATCTTTTGGGAGCAAAGGACTTGAGAACAGAGTGGTTGATTTGAGTCCTTTTCGTCTCTTGAATGGAAATAATGGAGCAGGCAGAGTCCTGAATTTTCCTGCGGAGTAGATTGCACTTGTTTTGATCATTCAGCCCCATAACATTCCAGTTAAGGATATTCCAATTTCTACCTCTGTTATTGATTGACATGATGCTGAACTAGGAGAAAGCAAATCAGATAGGAATTGGGATCAACCCAATACCAAGGAGCACCAATCCAATTGTAAGACCAGGAGAGAAAGCCCCGAGAGCATTGGGCATTTGAACAGGGAGGCCACACTAGGCTGCCGAAGGCCCCCGTATTTATCCTGCAACCTCTTGCTCCGCCTATTGGAAGAGGCCAGCACCTGATGGAGAGAAACGTCCATCCAAGCGGAATTGAGAAGCGAATTTTGAGATATACCCTGATCAGCGTGAGCAAGCTTCCTCTTTCTCCTGTAGACCACCGTGATTCTGGAGTGCGAGCCCAGAACGGTGACTTCAACCATCTCAGAATGCATAGAACAGGGCGGACTCGGATCTTCATACCAGGTCAGCCGAGGGATATCCCTTGGGCTAGAAAGGCAGGGCTCAGAGGCGGAAGACAGCTGCAGCAAGGGAGCCTTGTAGAATCTGGCCAGATCAATGACTGAGAACAGATGCTGAAACGAAGAAATGTTGGGAAGCAGCACAGAAATTCTGGGAAAGTTGTTCGTAGCGCTATCAAAGCAAGCTAGGCTGAGACCCTGGCTAGACGAAGCAGTTGTCCGAGCTTGTTGATATGAAATAGGGATCTGACCAGAGGAAGGCAGCGACTAATCCAGTTCCGCAGCTTCACTGTCCATGGAGTCATCGTCAGGGAAAACTAAGTCATCCACCACCTCGGGCATTTGTAAGTCTTGGTTCTGAAAGAAAGCGGGATGCTGATTCCAATTCTGACCCTGTTGATTGGCAACTGCCAAATCCCAAGCAGGGTCACCATGATGAGGCTCCAGAACAGGAACATGGTGGAGTTGCTGATCCTGATGGAACTGATGATTTTGTTGCAAGTGCTGATCATCATCAGGGTCCTCATCCGATAATATATCCGCTTCTGTGAACTGATGGAACAAGATGATAACCGGGACAGTCCAGGAATTGGCATCCCCAAGGGGGCCAGAACCCGCCCTAACTACCAGACGACGGGGCACATCATCCGAGCTGTGAACATGCACTGAACAAGGACATGTGAGAGAGTTCCCGGCTCCGCACGCCACCGGAGCAGCCAACCGAACAGAGCACAAGCTTGTTCAAGGTAAGCCGAGACCCAAAGGTCAAGAGGAAAGCCCAGGAGCATAAACCAACCAACCCTGGCGTAAGGGGCGTTCCGAGCATTCTGGGCTCTGTCATGCCGAATGAAGTGGATACGGACTCCTTCAATGAAGAGATCACCAATGTTGATGAGCAGGTCACAATTAAAAACACTGCTGAGGTGAAAGAGACCAATCCCCAGGAAACTACGGCGGGAATGCAGGACCGGGAAGCCCAGGTCGTCCTCAATGTGAGCCCTTATGTGACGAAGAAACGGATCGAAATCCTCGGGGGCAAGATCCCCCTCTTGATCGATGGCAATGATCCAGTCATCGTGCAGTCTTGGCGGGGTTCCACTGATATGAACCGTCCTCCTATCAATCCTGAGGGGGCCGCCATCGTCGACATGAACATGGTGGGGGATGAATCTGGCAGCGTCGAATGGAAAATTCGCCATGAGGAGAGGGGCTGAGATTACAGGATTGCAATGGAGGAGATTGCTGGGAGGAAGAAGCTGCGGAGACTGAAGGAACCGGGAAACCAATGGGCTATCGCGGATGCAGCACCCAATGAACCCAGGCCAGCCCGTTGAAAGGGACGAATTTACCCTCCAACCTTGAAGGCGAATGGGCAGGCGCCAGAGGAAAGGATTGATCTGATGGCCCTGATTGAAAAGGAAAAAGGATCCAAGCGCAGAGAAAAAACCCGGGCGAAGATGAGGAAGAGCCACGCAGCGGGAACGATTAGGGATAAACCTGGAAGAAATCGCTCGGGGCGGGTTGAGGGTGGCGCGCTTAGTCCCAAGACAAAATCTCCAGTCAAGCGCCTGCCGACCCATTAAGGCCGCGTCAGGGAGAGTATTGGGAACTGCCAACATCTTCGGGTCAGCAAGGGAAATGATTTGGGAGGAGACAGCCTGATTTGAATTTAAATTAGGGCCCAAACGGCACAACGCAGAACCGCTAGAATTAGCAAGATCGAGGACACCACCAATCTGGAACGGGAAGAACTGATCAAGCTCAAGAACTGGCTTCAAGATGGGGCAAGAAAAACTGCCAACAGTAACGAAATTCGAAGCTCCAGAATTGACCGCCCCCTTGATTTGGCGCTGAGGAAGCAAAAAGGAAACTCTTTTGGACGCCCTCTGACTGGCAGTGGTCGTAGGAAGAAAGTGGCGAGGGGAGTCTAACCGAGCGGGATTGTGAGCACCGATCCATCTCCAAACTTGACACTTCCTTTGATTGTTTCATCCAATTCAACAAAAAAATGTTTGGAGCTAACCATGTGGTTACTAGCTCTAGAATAGAAATACCACTTGCCTTCTATTATTCCTGATTCATCACCGATATCAAGAAACACTTTTTCCTAATTAAGCATTACTAGTTGTTCTTCATTTCGGAAGATCTGGTCCTCGCCATCCCATGTGGAACAAACAACTTCAGTCTGGACGGTATGACCTTCATCTTGGACGGCTTGGTCCTCTCCATCCCAAGTGTTTGAAGCTACTTCATGCTGGACAAGATCGCTCCCCTTCTGGATGGTTTGAGCTACAACACATACCTCGGCCAAGTATGAAGTCAATCAGCCACACGATCAAACTGAGCAAACTTGCCTCTGTTTGCTGAACCAACTATAGCCTGTAACATCTTTGCCAAAAAACATGAACTCACGGTCTTGTCTGAAACACTTCCGCTGCACCACACTCTGATAGCAGAGTTTAGACAACCAATACGACAATAGAGCAAACTTTAAACAGAGGAGTCTTTTGCGATGTGAAAACTGCACATCTTTTTTGTTTTTCTATTCACTATTTATACCCAGCAATACAAAGTTTGATTCTTCATCTACCAAAGCAAAACCGACACTGAAACTATCTTCCTGCTAGTTTTACCGATACCAATACTATTGCTCTATCCGACAACAACTCCTAAACCGACTCAACTGTGTATAATGCTGACTACAAAAACTGAATACTGACTTAGCAAAACAACTCTGTGCATCATTCTGTCTACGAATGACATTGCGGAGGCCCTAGATATTGAAGATTTATCAGGGCAAGATTAACTACATCCCTTGGCTCATTGACTACCGATGTAGAACTTTGTATCTATGCTGTGCCAAGTTTGACACACAAAAATGCCTTCGGTTTCAAACTTTGTATCATAATAAATAATGCTGAGATTCAAACTTGCTTTTGTTGGAAATTTATGATGAGATGGTGATGTGTCCAACGAAATGTTTCATACATCAAGAATGCAAGAATGCATTCCTATTTTATTTATTTTCAGCTTATGTACAACCAGAATATGGTAATGGTCATTTACTTCTAAGATCTTAAGCATGGCAATATGCATCCAAAATGCATGAACCAATGCTTCTATTTGGTTGTTAGCTGCATTATTTATACAACAAGAAAACAATTGTTTTCATGTGATTGTAGGCACTACAAGGAGCTCCAAATACACGATTTAAATGCTACTTGATTTTATTTTTTGCTGTTAAGATATGATCAAAACGTAGTAAACATGCCAATGTAGGTATGGTGATAAACATTTACGAGGGATGAACAAAATATAGTTGCTGCAGTGAGATGGAATCATGTAGTAGTAAAGTGGCTAGTAAGAATATATGCTTTGTATGCCACATGACCAAACGAAATTCATTGCCTACTGCTTTGATCATAATCTCAAGTGGCCATGTTTACGTATGATCAATGAAATTACATTGCTCTTTATCAACAAAAAGGAGTTTCAATCAAATATATCTATTGCCTTAGTTCCAAATAGTCTAAACAGAAATTTTAATGTGCTAATCAAACTTTCCATCATGTCCAGTCTTATTGTGGCATAACTTTTTGTCCATTTGTCTGATTTTGTCACATATTTGAGATTACCTACAGCCTAGCTACCTGACACTAATTTTCTGCTGTTTTTGCTGATTATTCCTTTTCTTCATCATGGTAGGTACACAAGTACAAGGTGATAAGTTTCTGGAGTAGTAACTTTTGTGTAGTTGGGGGTGCTACAAGTTTTTGGAGTTGCAACCTTTTGTGCAGCAAGAAAGTAGTGCTGTTTATGGTTAGAAATGTTAACTAGTAGCTAGAGAAGCATATACATCCTCTGTTTTAGTGAAAATGTATGCCATTATTTACTAGGCTGAGACTTAGCTCATGACCTCTCACTGACTATTACTTATTTTGGACGGGCATGTATACAACTTAACTTATTTGGATGATATGTTTATCAAACCCTGTGGTGGAGATATATGTGTTGCATTATTTACATGTTGAAGTGACTATTTGAACTGTGATTGTGTATGTATATGGTTATATATGTGAGTTGCACCATTTGTATGTACAAGTGTGTATGTCAATTCAATGGTGGATAATGTGGAATAGGTTCTGTATATATTGCATATTTAATTTGTATGTAATACATGTGTGGTGGCACCTTTGTCGACACAAAAATTGTGTAGAAAACCAGCTTTGGTCTATGAGGGGAAAAGTGATTAGCCAACAAGTAAAGTGTCGACAATTCATATTAACTGTCGGTAAAGCTTATACTGTCGGCAAAAAACCAACTGTCGGCAAAGATTTGAAATGTCGGCAAAACTTAGATCTTTGCTGTCAATTTATCTGTCGGCAAAGAATTTATCTGTTGGCAAAGCCTAAGCCGACTGCTTCTACCGCTACTGTTTCTTTACAGTCGGCTAAACTTTTGCCGACAGTTTTTAAGTCGGGGAAGGTGCCTTTTGCCGACTGTACCATTTGTTGGCAAAAGTGTGGCATGGTGTAGTGAACCACATAATCAATTTATGCGACAAGAGCTCAACAAACATACAACCATGCAACCACAAACTCCTCACATAAGGAAACTAGATCAAAAGCAAGGACTTATCCCACAACCACAACCATATCCACTAGAGAAATATTTACAGGAGCTAGGACTACATGGATGACTATGGTGAGTGCTAACAAGTGAAAGTAGTGCTAGAGCCCTTCCCCAATGCCACTCTTGAGGTACCTAAAAAAACATTACAAGACAAGCGTGAGTTCAAAGAAACTCAACAAAGTGCATCATAATAAATCAAATAACTTAAAATGACAGATTCCGGCAATTATAATATGATAAAACCCTTGCACTGGAGATCAACATCATAACTTAACATTACTTACTCTTTAATCATGTAATGCACATACATACTCATAATACACATTTCATAACAAATACTGGTATTGCTGAGTGCACACCCATCGGTGTGCACCCTCTTATTCTCATCTAGCTTGTGGAGGGGCCTACCATAGTAGGTCTTTCATGTGAGACATAGAGGCCCGTTCGGGTCACCTCTTCTGTTATGAATGCACAAATGCAAATGATACGAATAAAATTGCAAGTTGCATTCTAGTTCAACTAACTCACTTCATGAATCAAAGATTCTATAAGCACTACTCTTAAAGCTTACCTTGAAAGAGTCATCGATAAGCTGAAAACAGAAAGTAAATTATATTGCAACTTACTCACTATGGCAACGTCCTTAAGAATAAAATTTTTATTAATGCAAACGGTACTTTTAGCAATAACTCTACCTGATGAAGCATCTCTAAAAGTGATCAACTTATCACTAGGGGCTCGGACTAGGGAAGAGAACCAACGAGAGTCTCCGGTTATATGACGAGAATAACCGGAGTCAACAATCTAAACCTCTCCCTTCCCCATCCGACGAACCTAATCAAGAGACAAGAGAGAGAGATGGCTCAGTACTAGAATAAATAGAAGACCTGAGAACCCAATACTGAACCACACGATGCCTCAGAGTACTAGCCATAGAAGGAAAAGACCGGACTCTAGTGTCTCTCTGACGCTCAACTCTCACACGATCAGGAACAACACTAGTAGAAAATCTGGGAGTTAGAACTAGGTTGGTCTGCTGTCGAGCAAAGGCCAGACCATCCCATTAAGGCTGTCCAAATCTCCTACTAGGAAACACATCACTGAACAATATAAAATCCGAGTCATGGACGCTGTCCAAAAATTGGCAACTCTCTAACCTGTCTACTAGTAGTGTCTTAAAAGCACTCAGAACTTGGGGATGACCTTGAATACCCCTAAGTGCAGCAATATGCTTACGCCTTGTGATCTTGGCACTCCTGAAGAAAAAATCTGTCAAATGTCCATCCTTCCAACAGAAGGTACATGCATACTTCGCCTTACTAGAGGCAGAAGTAGTGGGAGGAGTACCCTTCTGGTCAGAGATCCCATGGACAACCCCAGTAGACCTAAACACAGTAGTGCTTACCTTGGGAGCAACTACAATTACTCTACTTTGGAGCAACGCACAATGGTAGGAGGATGAGTCCTAGCGTGCTCCAAATAGTCAAATCCTAAACCCTGATTAAATTGGCTAACCTTGGATTGGTCTAGAATGAGATTGAGCTTCTTCTTGCCTCCTACAAACTTTTCAAGAGTGCTTATGAAATATTTACACACCTAGAAAGAGAGAGCACATAAAGAACAGGGAAGAGGGGAGGAAGAAGAACCATGAAGAGAAGAGCTATTAGAACGTGCATTTTTCTCCCTCAGCACGACTGCCTCAATTTTGAGGGCCTCACACAAAATGCAAGTAGTATTTCTAATCCTAAGGGTCTAGACCGCAAGCTTCTTCCTAAGTTCGACTTGGAATTTCATCCAAGTCCCCCTCAATCACAGCACATCGTAAGCAACTTTCTTGTGACTTAATTAGTAAGTCCTTAGCAAGTTTAGCACACTTGACATTTAAAGATTCATTTTCAAGTTTTAGTTGCTTATAGCCCTTACATGAGCTGATTGGGTCCTTAGAAGAATGCATTTCAAGTTCATCATTTCTAGTTGAGAGTTTCCAAAGATGAGTGCTCATAGCATTAATCCAAGTAAGTAATTTAGGGCAATTTTCACTTGAGGGAGTAGAGTGAGCATGAAGAAAACTAGCATCTAAAGACATGGCATTAGAAGATTCATTGCTAGCATTTTTCAACCTAAGACTATCTAGTTCAGACAACACATTATTATGCATAGTCCTTAGGTTCTCTAACACCTCCAACAGGGCATCACACAAAGAATAGGCATTAGTGACTCGGGAGAGAGAAGTTATAAGAGAACCTAACTCCCGAGTTAAGGTACCTACTTCCTTCTCAAGCTCTGTATACCTAGCTGTAGCTCTAGCATAAAATTTTTCTAGTTTGCAGAAATCTTCATTGAGCTGTGTGGAGTATATGGATCACGGGTATCTGCAAGGCAGGCCTCCGAGGCCCAATTGGATAAGGCCGGGGCAAGCCGACTGCATGGAAACAGAAGTTACTAGGGTTGCGCCAGACGTGCAAAACAAGGAAGCCCTGAAGTTATCAAACGGATATGTACAGAAGATATAATCCCTACCTCATATCCGACCAGGACTCTCCTATGTAACCCGCACCTCTCTGCTATATAAAGGGGGAGGCAGGAGATCATCAGATCAGATCGTTAGCAAATAAGCTAGACACATATAATTCCAGAGCACAGGACTAGGGTATTATCTCCTCCACGAGAGCCCAAACCTGTATAATTCTTGCGTCTTGTGCTACTATCGAGTTTGGATCCAACGCCTAGCCCCGTTTTCATTATTGCCGACAACAAACATCGACAGTTGGCGCGCCAGGTAGGGGCTGCGTTAAGATCAATCTCATCAAGCTCGATGGTAATCCTCAGCGAAGTCATTGCCACCTTCGCTCCTGCCCAAACATTCCGTTTCGGAAGCTTGGACTTCATCGCCGACAATCTTGGCAAGCTTATCCTTTTAGATTCGGACCAGATCCAATCTGGAAGTGATTCCATTGTTCTTCCGACCGAGCAGTCACTCGGATCAAGGAAGGCTGTGGCTATCTATCCCCGAACAGTAAGCCAGGAGTTTGTTCCCCGATCTAGACGTGGTCCGGTCAAGGACGAGTCCCGAATGGTGAGAAGCTTCAGCAAACCACTCGGATCCAAAGGTCAGCCCAATCTGTCTTATTGTTCTTCTGACTCAGAAAGTAGGGCAGGAGGCTTTCAAAGTTTTCGCGGCGTCTTCGTGATCGAAGATCCACAGACTGAGTCCTAGCAACAGAAAGATGCCACAGAAGCAGAACGCCTACGTCGTGAAGCGCAGGAGGCATGTGCGAAGTCCCTCCAAACCAGAGGGCGCAATGTTAATGAGGACATCTTGCAAAAAAGGATGGGGAATCAATCAGTTTTTCATACCCCTCAACAAAATATCGTCGCCTCAAAGACATTGCTCGATACCCTAGGACTAATGCTCGGTCCAAATAGTCCTGCTGCCTCGATCGTGGCCCAAGTCAAGGCCATGGTGATGGCGGCGGCGGTCCAACAACATCAGGAAGAACCAGTAGAGAAAGGATACTCTCTTTCCTGCGCAATCACTCAGTCTGCAAGCAGCAATACTACCCGTAGTCGGTCCATGTGCGGCCGACTTGAACTTCGTCGGGACGAGGACGCCCGCCGGAGCATCAGCCGTGACCTTCGCTTGGATCTGGACGCCAGGCGACGAGAGCGTGAAGATGATGAGCGCCGCCAGCGCAAAGACGACTACGAGCGTTTCGGCATCAATCATGATGGCCGGGACGACTGCAGAAATCCACACCGGCGTGATAGGAGTAAGGATGAGGATCGCCGAGCCAGATCTCCACCTCAGCACTCCCCACGTCGGCGTGGTGACAGGCCTATTGATGGCGTCCGCGCTTTCACTCCCCGGCTTCGCCGAGTGGTTTGGCCTGAAGGTTTCAACCCCAAAAGTATCACCAAATTTGATGGAGAAAGAGATCCAGAAGCGTGGTTGCAGGTTTATTCCCTTGCAATCAAGGTGGCCGGGGGCGACCACAATGTAATGGTAAATTATCTACCAGTCGCGCTTACCCCTTCGGCTCAAGCTTGGCTCACAAGACTTCCAACGAACTCTATAGATTCCTGGGGAGATCTTTGTGAGCAGTTCATTACCAACTTCTAGGGCACCTATGAAAGACTTGGGACTCAATGAGACTTGTATCAACTTCACCAGAGGAAGGAGAAAACCCTCCGAGGATTTATTCGGCACTTCATGCAGAAGAAGAACATGATACGAGACATCTCAGAAGCCGCGGTCATTGCAGCTTTCCAGAAAGGCGTTAATGACCTTGATTTGATTAAGAAGATGTCCCGGAAGTCACCAACCATGGTAAGAGAAATGTTTGAATTGGCGGATCGTTACGCAACGACCTCGGATGCCTTAGCCGAGCGTCAAGATGATCACTCACGGCAAAAGGACAAGAAGGGTCACGCCGAGTCTTCCAGGCAGCGGGATAGGAAGCGAAAGCCCGAAGAACTAGTTGCGGTGGTCGAACGTGGCCGACCTCGTGCACCACGGACGAACGATTATGACATGGTAATGGATGTAACTTGCCCTTTCCATCCTAAGGGAAAACATGCTGCATAGGATTGCTTCACTCTGAGAAGGTTCGCAAAGGAGAGCAACAAGCGGCCGGGCCCGGACAAGCGTGAAGCAAAGAAAAAGAAAGATCCCCCTGAAGGTGATGAGGGCGACTACCAGAAGACGGAGCGTGAGCTCAACAACATATTCGGGGGCTCGGCTGCTTATGAGTCCAAGCGAAAGCAAAAGCTTACCACTTGGGACATCAATGCGGTTATGCCGGCAACTCCCCAATACTTCAGATGGTCTGAAGTCCTGATTGCCTTTGATCGATCGGATCATCCAGATCACATTGCATATCCAGGTAGATTTCCTCTTGTTCTGGATCCTGTGCTTCGCAGCATTAAACTCAAGAGGGTGCTGGTTGACGGAGGGAGCGAACTCAACGTCCTCTTTTCCAAAACTTTCGATGACATGAAGATTCCCTGCTCGGAGCTAAAGCGGGGCTCATTGCCGTTTCATGGGGTAATCCCTGGGACCTCTTCGGTTCCACTCGGGCAGATCACGTTGTCGGTCACATTCGGGACCAGAGAAAATTACCGGACGGAATATCTTAACTTTGAGGTGGCCGATTTTGCGACGGCATACCATGCTATCTTGGGAAGGCCAGGCCTAGCCAGGTTCATGGATGTGCCCCATTATACTTACCTCGTACTGAAGATGCCAGGGTCGAGGGGAATTATCTCGGTCCACGGCGACATCAGGCAGTCTTTCGCGTGTGATAGGGAGAGCTGCGAGATGGCTGAAATGCAAGAAGTGGCAGCCGATAGGGAGAAGATCCAACAGGCGGCCGCACATCAATAAGATGAGGGAGAAGTCAACCAAGAAGCAAGTCAAAACAAGCATGAAGCCCGATGAAGGGACTGAGAAGGTAATCCTCGACCCGTCCAACTCGGCTCGGATGGCTCTGATCGGGACAGGGCTCGATCGCAAATAGGAAGATGCGCTCGTCACCATTCTTCGGGCAAACCGGGACATTTTTGCATGGAAACCTTCCGACATGTCCGGTGTCCCAAGGGAGGTGATCGAGCACTCTCTCAATGTTGATGAGAAGGCAAAGCCTATCAAAGCAGCGGCTCCGACAATTCGCTCAAGATCACTGAGAGGCCATCAGGGAAGAATCACTAAGCTTTTAGCCGCAGGCTTTATAAAAGAAGTGTATCATCCCGACTGGTTAGCGAAACCAGTTCTTGTTTGCAAAAAGAATAAAAGCTGGCGCATGTGTGTTGATTATACCGATCTTAACAAAGCATGCCCGAAAGATCTGTTCGGGTTGCCTCACATCGACCAGGTGGTAGATTCGACCGCAGGTTGTGAGCTCTTAAGTTTTTTGGATGCCTACTCGGGGTATCACCAGATCAGGCTGAAAGAAGAAGACTATATTAAGACTTCGTTCATCACTCCGTTTGGAGAATTTTGCTACATCACAATATCGTTTGGTTTGAAAAACGCTGGCGGAACCTATTAGCGCGCAATACAACGGTATTTTCACACTCAAATCGGACGCAATGTGGAAGCATATGTAGATGATGCCGTCGTCAAATTTCGCGCAAAGGAGGACCTCATATCCGATTTGGCCAAGACATTTGAAAGCCTTAGGGCCTACAAAATGAAGCTCAACCTCAAGAAGTGCGTCTATGGAGTCCCCTCAGAAAAACTACTTGGATTCATAGTGTCGCAACGGGGTATTGAAGCAAACCCGGAGAAAATCAATGCCATCCTGAAGATAAAGCCACCAACTTGCCAGAAAGACGTCCAGAAGCTCACGGGATGCATGGTGGCACTCGACAGATTCATTTCCCACCTGGGATCGCGGGGGATGCCTTTTTTCAAACTTTTGAAGAAGCAGGGCAATTTTCAATGGACTTCTGAGGCGCAGCAAGCTTTCGAGGACTTCAAGGCATTCTTGTCCTCGCCGCTGGTACTGGTCTCACCGATGCTCGAAGAACCCCTTCTGCTTTACATTGCTGCAACGACTCATGTAGTCAGCGCCGCAATCGTTGTAGAGCGGGAGGAAGCAGGGCACCTCTAGAAGGTTCAACGCCCAGTTTACTTCATCAGCGAGGTATTAGACGAATCCAAAGCACGGTATCCTCAGGTACAGAAACTGTTGTATGTCGTATTACTTACCTCTCGCAAACTCAAACATTACTTTCAAGAGCATTCAATTTCGGTGGTCACCTCCTTTCCGATTGGGGGTATACTCCACAACCAGGAGGCCACCGGAGAATTGCTAAGTCGGCGGTTGAGCTCGAAGCTTTTGAAATCTCCTTCAAGCCGCGAACAGCTGTAAAGTCTCAAGTACTTGCCGACTTCACCACCAAGTGGGTGGAACTACAGACTCCCACGACTTCTGAAGAACTCAAGTATTGGATAATGTATTTTGATGGTTCCTTCATGCTCAGTGGCGCGGGGATTAGCGTGGTGCTCATCTCTCCGATGGGGGATCACCTGAAGTACGTCCTTCAGCTCCATTTCCTGGCATCAAACAACACTGCCGAGTACGAGGCACTCATCCACGGACTCCGTATCGCCATATCCCTCGGTGTCCGACGACGACAATCCGCGGAGACTCCATGTTAATAATCAACCAAGTGCAGAAAGATTGGTCGTAAGTCGGTGGCAAAGATGGCTGATATTGCCGTGAAGTGCGGAAGCTCAAGAGAAGTTCGATGGGTGGAGCTCATCCACGTGCCAGCCGTGACAATGAAGCAGCAGACGAGCTCGCAAGGTTAGGCTCCAGTCGGGCAACTATACCGGCTGGAGTATTTGTCGAAGAGCTCCACAAACTTTCAATAAGTCGACAGCAGGAGTCAGACAAATCAGAGGAAAGACTGGCCAAAGAAGAAGTTTTGGTCATCAACCCTGACTGGACAACTCCATTCTTAAACACCTATTAAAGGATGAGCTTCCCAAAGACCACGTGCAGGCAGAACGCGTCACACACCAATGCAAAAGCTATGTGGTAGTCGGGGAAGAACTCTTCTGAAAGAGTGCCTCCGGAGTCTGGAGACGCTGCATATTAGAGCAAGAAGGGAAGAACCTTCTCAGAGAAATCCACACGGGAATTTGTGGGCATCATGCAGCGTCAAGTACCCTGGTGGGCAAAGCTTATCGTCAAGGCTTCTTCTGGCCGACTGTTGTATCAGACGCGGAGGATATTGTTCGCACCTACGAAGGTTGCCAGTTCTTTACTCGTCAAATACATGTGCCGGCACAGGAGTTGTAAACTATTCCAATCACCTAGCCATTTGCAGTCTGGGGGTTCGACATGGTCAGACCCTTGAGGAAGGCTCAAGGTGGTTTCACTCATCTCTTCATCGCCATTGAAAAATTTACGAAGTGGATTGAGGCCAAGCCTGTCGCCACGATCACAACAGTCAAGGCCAAGGAATTTTTCCAAGAAATCATGGTAAGGTTCGGTGTACCAAACAGGATCATCACAGATAATGGTACTCAATTCCGCGGTGAAGAATTTCAAGACTGGTGCGATGAGCTCAGCATCAAGATTTGCTTCGCTTATGTGGCTTATCCAAGGAGCAACGGCCAGGTGGAGCGAGCCAATGGCATGGTGCTGCAAGGGCTAAAAGCAAGGATTTTTATCGTCTCAAGCCTTTTGCTACACGATGGGTAAAAAAATTGCCCTCGGTGCTCTGGGGGCTGAGAACCACTCCTAGCAGGGCCACGGGGCAGTCACCTTTTTTCCTGGTATACGGATCAGAGGCGGTCTTACCTACTGAGTTGACGTTTGGATCCCCACGGGTTCGGAGCTACAAGGAGGCCGAGTCGGAGGAGAACTAGATAGACGACCTCGACCGATTGGAGGAAGCCAGGGAAATTGCAGTAATCCAGTCGGCCAAATATCTCTAGGGCCTACGCTGCTGCCATGATCAGAATGTTCCGGGCCGTGCCTTCTCCAAAGGAGATCTGGTCCTAAGAAGGAATCAGAAAAGCGAGCATAAGCTCTCCCCAAGCTGGGAAGGCTCCTACATCGTCGATGAGGTGACACGCCCGGGGGCTTACAGACTCAAGCATGAAGACGGTATGGTTATCGGCAACACATGGAACATAGAGCAGCTACGTCGTTTTTAGTCTTAAATCTTGTACATTAGTTATGGCATTCATGAATAAAATTTTTTCCTAACTTGCTACTCAATTGATGCTCAATTAAGCAGTAAGTCGAGGTCTACACCTAATAGTATTGCGCATGCGCAACCCTTCTTATGAGTCATTTTTTTACTTCTTCTCCCTAATGATTGCGACTGAGCTTGAGTGCATTAAAATCCAAATCGTGAAACTCTGACCCCACGAATGGCAAACTCTAGTTTCTCAAAGCACGTGCCTGGGAAAAATGGCCATGAGCCGACTCCCGACGCCCGGGGGCTAGAATAGTTGGGCAGAGTGCTTAAACGAAAAATGATAAAATCCACTCGGGCAAACTCTAAAATCAATAGAGAAGAAAGATTAAACAACATTAAAATTCCATTAAAAATATTCAGGTCCGGATACATCAATGCATTACATGAGAATTTTATAGGAACCTAAAACCTAAGCGCGGCGTGCACATCCTACTGCCTCGATAAGAGCGTCCCTCGCCTCAACAAGCTTTGGGACGCGGCCGATCGACGCCGACGGCACGACGGCGTCGCGAACTCTGACCTCTTCCTCCATAAGCTCGGCAACATGAGCTCATAATCGGCTCAGAGTTCGGCGAGGAAGGCCTCCTCCTCATCGGGCGCCGGCGAAGCCCCATCTTCAAAGTCAAAGATTGGCTCCTCCGCTGGGGGGAGATGGTGGGGCCTCATCTCGCTGGATGAAGAAGATTGGGATGAAGAAGCCATTGAAGGTCTAAAGAAGAACATCGAAGGTTGTAGAGAAGGACTTAGAGACGGGTGATCGCTCAAGTAGCGGTGACACCCTTATATACCCAAAGCGTGGAAACCGAACGGTTTTGAGTAAATGCTAGCACGGGAAGCCGAAGTGGCCCTAAAGACATGCTGGCGCCAGAACTTGAAGCGACCGAGAAGATGTATGGCCGGGGGACACCAAACCAGACGTGGCACATGCAAGCGTTAGGTCAAAAAAGCCTCTCAAGACACAATGAAGCAATTAAAAGCCAAACATGGCTCAGTCTCCAGGCGTTTTTTACCAAGGCATAAAAGAACGATTACAGACCAAGTCTTAGCAAATGGATATTCACACGGGACCCAAGTCTAGGTTCTCTGCTAAGGCGGCGGAGGTATACCTAACCTCGTCGAGCAGGGCAGTGGCTTGGCCGTCATCGACGGTGCAGGCAAAGCCCTCTTTGATAGCCTCGAGCTCCACCCGTGGATATAAGGACTTCACGATGGCCAGAGCTTGACTGGCGCTCGTAATCGCCGTCTCCTTCAGGTGTGCTAACAGCTTCTTGGGCCCTTCCGCCAGTCGCTAGATTGTGGCGTCTACATCGCTGGGCCCAGTTTCACCAGAACTCAAGATTTACAGCATCGCCTCAGAGCCTTCCCGGAGCTTGTCGACTCGCGCTTCAGTAGATTTGATCCTCTCATCAAAGATGCGATACTGAGCTCGACCAATAGCACCGCACTACCAATGGCCGGTAGAAATTGCTTCAAATTAGGATTCAAACCTCAAATCTCCCTCAAACTCAATCACTACTAGGTTGAACAATATCAATAACTCATCACACACATAGGTAGACTTTCACATGGTCTTTCAGCTTATCAACGCTGCATCGGGCAACAAGATTATTAGTTTTCTTGATGATAATGCTGGATATAACCAAATATTCATGGGTGAAGTAGATATAACTAAGACAACCTTTAGGTGCTCTAGTGCTTTAGGTTTGTTTGAATGGGCTATGATGGTGTTCGCTTGAAGAATGCTGGTGCAACTTATTAGCGTGCCATGAATTTGATTTTTCACAACTTTAATAGCCATATTGTGGAGATTTATATCGATGATGTTGTTGTTAAATCCAAGGAGGATTTATAGCATCTAACCGATTTAGAAACAGTGTTCAAGAATACAACAGTATATAGTTTAAAGATGAATCCATACAAGTGTGCTTTTGATGTATCAGCTAGACAGTTTTTGGACTTCATAGCTCATGAAAGAGGGATTAAAGTTAATCTAGAAAGAGTCAAAGCCATAGCCAAAACTAAGCCGCTAGCCTGCAAGAAGGATCTACAGAAGTTGATCGGCAAGATTAACTATTTATGCCAATTTATTTCAAATTTATCTGGTCGTGTTAATTCGTTTACCCCATTATAGAAATTAAAGGACAATCAGGATTTTGTCTAGGGAGTTGATCAGTAGAAAGCCTTTGAAAGTATAAAGGATTATTTATCTAATCCTCCAGTTTTAGCCTCATCTTAGAAAGGTATACCTTTCAAATTATATATGTCAATTGAAGAGGTGACTACTAGAGCTGTTTTGGTGCAAGAGATTCATAGAAAAGAGCGAGTTATTTTCTACTTAAATGTAACATCCCAAAAATTTCAAAAGAGGTAAAATAAAATTTTAAAATTAAAAAATGAAATTAAATGAAAATTTTAATTGTTATCAAGATTTCGCTTTAAAACAATATATTTTATCTCTTTTCTTGCATTTAAATCTTACGTAAAGAATGAATAACAATATTAAAACTATTTTTTCCAAAACAAAGAACATATGAAAATGAATTTGAAATGTGATCTTAATTTGAATTTCCATTTTCTGAATTTTTGGTGGTATTGGTTTTTCTTGAGTTTTTGCTTTTAAAAAGAAAGTCATTCTATTGAAATGGTAAATGGTAAAAGTAAAAAGTAAAAATAAAATATTTTTTAAAAATAATTATATTAAAATATTAGCACACTCTAGAACCTTAATCATGACATTTATGATATTCTAGATGCATCAAAATAAAAGAAAAGACTTTGCAATGATGAGATAAGATATCTAATACAATAATTGTCAGATATTTGTAGAAATTTCCAAAGCTTATCTAAAGTTGATATTTTTACCATACTGACATCAGATCATTATATAGCTCTGGTAAAAGGATAAAAAATTAAAACATAGATTATTGCCTTTTATAATTCAAAAACAAAAATGCTGAAAATCTGGAAATTGTCATGTCAGAATTAATAGAAATTAAATATGAAAATTTTTAATATGAAATTTTTACATAAGTAGCATTATATGAAACCAAGATCTCTCAAAAAGTTTCAAAAATAATTGATATAATTTTCACACTTAAATAAAATAATTCAAAAAAGTATTTTTGAGGAGTCTGTGATGTCAGAATTTTTATAATTTTTTTATAAGATATTTTAACCTAATATTTTTACTAGATGTCAAACCTTATCTCAACACCTCATATAAAAATTTTAAAAAATCATCATAGTGATTTGATGCATGTTATAATGCGAAACTTGAGCTGTCCTAAATAGTTTTTCTCCCATATCTCATTCTATCTCATTGACAACTCGGCCCTGCTACTGTGCTTACCCACTTGCTAGCAAGCAACAGGAAAATTGTTCAATCCCTGTTGGTGGACCCCAACCCCACTTGGAATTCTCTCTTCTCCTGTTCCTTCTTTCTTCCGTAGCTAATTTTCTCCGCACTCTCTCCCGATCAACTCTCATTTGGTTCATTACATCACTGCACCGCTGTTGCTCCGATTGTGCCACGTCCATCCTCGAGAGTCCCACACCTCATCACTTTGATGATATTTCATGCCACCTCACCATTCAAGAAACAAAACTGTTGCAACTCAGGCCACATGTTCACACACTTGCACTATCACCTCATCTGTCTATTTAAGCCAAGTGTTGCAATCTGGAGCCCCATAACCAATCGCATCCTTACATACCTCTTTGGAGTCCCTTAAGCCTAAGCAATACTTGCTCGGCGACACCATTGTCAGTAGAGCCTGAGCTTGGAGGATGAAGAGCAATTCGCCTCGCACGGTAGACCAATGCCGAATTTGTTTGCCCACAAGGCTATTGGGTACTAAACGATCATTTACCCTCCTTTTCCCTCATCTTTCATCAACCAGGGTGCTAGCTCACTACCGATCTTCTTCCTCATGCACAGTCGTTGGTGGTAGAACAATCGATCCAACTCAAACCCCGTTAGCAAGTAAAATGGAACACTAGTACTCCATTGATGCTCAATTGGAGTTTATCCTATGAAAAGTTGTTGGCTTTTTGAACTTTCATCGGACTAGTCATGGCGCTGCCACCCCCTCTCAGTGGCGGAGCCCTTCCGGTACTCACCGGTGGCAACTAAGCCTTTCATCAGTTGTGCCTTGATGCACTAGTTCTATTCCTGCCGTTAGCCTGGCAAACCGATCATTGTAGCCTCACTGGCGTGATGCCCTAGCCCCAGCTCTGCTTCGCAATCACTGATGATTGGGCCCCCCATGTTAGTGGTGATGAACCGATTCAAATAAAATACGCACAAACACAAAATACGTCTTTAGTTCTACGAAAGCGTATTTTCGATTTTTCTAGTATTTTCAATACCTGAAATATTTCAATCACTTGTAACTTTTGCATTATAACTCCAAATGAGATGAAACAAATTTTTAAAATCATATCAAATGAATTACTTTGAGAATATGCAATAATATTTTGAAAATGATCTCTGGGTGAATTTGAAATTTAAATTTAAAGAGAAGCAATAAACAAAGACTATACATAACAATTTTAGAAACAAACTTAGAATTAAATGAAACCAATTTTGATAAAATCCTTGTGCTTCTAGCAACTCAAATATATAAAAATATTTAAATTTCAACTTTGTTTGAAACATTTTCTGCTAAAAGTTAATATCAATGCAAAAGTTAATTGTGCAAAAGAAATCTAAAATAAATAAAAACTGATTTTTTTAAATATTAGTATAGCAGTAGGCTACCTTAATATGCTGAAATGATTAAGGAGTGAACTTGATTTAAACTTGCTTTAGGAATAGTAATGATCCAAATGAAAAAGATGTATGTGTGTATATACGTGTGCATATAATAATCAGTAGCAGTATCTATATATATGCATATATAAAGTATCTAATAGCTGCACAAAGAAACAAATATGTATCAAAATGAGTAATTTATCACTATTGAAATGTTTTAATGAAATATCACATATGCACAAATTTAATTTGCATAAAAAGCATAAGCCTTATCTATGTAGAAGAATGTCTACATGTATAGGAGATGAAAAGTAAAGCCTTGTTTCAGGAAAAACTAGATCCTAGATAAATCATACCATACCATACAGCAAAGTCATTGAACTTAAGCCCCTTAGCCGAAATACATTTTCATATGCTAAAAGTGAACTTAAGAACATTGTATATATAAAAACAAAATATCCCAAACTGCAAGCTAGAGCCATGTAAAGCTAACCTTAGTATATTTTAAAAGATATGATCATGACAGTTGGCAAAAATAACTAATTTGAATTAAATTTGTAAAAGACTTTAATTTTCATATACTTATAAACTATCTCGGATAAAAGCAACTATCATGATTATATCTTAGAGACATCCCCTACTAATGTGGAACCAACTTTAAAACACTCTTAGAGACATCCCCTACTAATGCCAGAAAAATGATTGAATAATCATGTATAGTGTAGTCGCAAACTTAAAACAAAATCCGACTCTTTATAATGACAACTTCGTGACCATTTATGCCTTTTTGGCATCTCGTAAAACATCTTTTCTAAATGCATTTTTGTAAAGATCAACCTAGAAATGCTCTTTATTATATGGTCTACCATATTCTAAAAACATATTTCATTTATAACCTATTTGTTTATCTAAATTCTGCTGGTGCAATAACCTTAAATGTTATGGTCGCTAAAGCTCTTTATATGAATAGTTGAACTTAGGAAACCTTTAGCTAAAATACTAGTATCTCAAGTATCCTCGTGTAACCATGTAAATGCAGCTAATAGCCTTATTTTGTAGATCCCAACATGTATAAATCACCTTGCATGAAAAACACATAGGGCTAAGTACTAATTGTACACTACATGGCTATTTCATATAAGCTATTTCAGCCATGAATAAAATATCTTGTCTAAATCCTAAAATTTATGAAATTAGCTTAGGAATGCTCCCCAAAGTACAGACTACCCTATTCTGAAGAAATAATCATGTTTCATCATGCTTTGCGTATAAATCCTGTTAGCAAAATATCCTTAAGTATTATGGTTTCTTGACTTCATAATATGAATAAACAAACTTAGTAATACTGAAGGAATATGTTGTTAAGATATTTGTATCATCAGAATATATACATAACTAGTAACCTAACTTAACAGATGTAACATATTCATAACCACTTTTTATGCAAAATCAATTAAAGTTTAAGTACTATTCATTCATATCATACAACAAAGTGGCTAATGTTTTAATGCTATTAATCCAAATAATTTTTGCATCTTGAATTCGAAATTAAAAATATAAAAGTACATGATTCAAAATTAGTATCTTGAATTTGTAAGATAAGAATAGATAATCTACATGGGAAACATGCCTCACTCAACCTAAAAGCTGTTAACGATATGAATATGTGTGTGTGTGTGTGTCTGTATATATATATAATCAATCAACTGAAACACGAGAGCGTGAAATCGTTCAACCCAAACCCTAAACCAAGCCTACTTTCTACAATGAGTCTTTATTTGGTTTTCTGTCGGTCTTCTTTTCACCCTTATTGAAGTTTGTTATTTGCTATATTTCTATTTAATGATGTGTAGAACCCAACGTCACTAACTCTGTCATTGATGACATCAACAACGACATGACTTCATTGTAAATAACAAATAAGCAAGGCAAGCACCCCCTTTGATCATATTGATCCCAGTATTTAATTGTCACTTTGTTTATCAATCTGTTTCATGTAGGCATTTATTTTCTGTAAATTCGCTATTTTGTGATACTGGTTGATATACCTGTTGTCTCATAAAACTTCCTTGATAAGTATGGACATGTGAATCTTGATAACCATAGATTAATGTAACAGCCCAAAATTTGCTTAATTTGAATTTTTTAGAGTTATTTGAATTTTTGTGAATTTTTGGGATTTATCTGGATTTATTTGAATTTAATTTGAATAAATCCTTCTCTTTCAATAATTAAATAATAGAAAATTATTTACCAAAAATAAATAAATAAATTTTATTTGAATTCTAAATGCCATGAAATAATTTCTAGATTTTTTCTAGTATTTTGGTGCTTCTTTCAAATGCTTTAAATTTGTAGAATTATTTTAATTGTTAATTCCGGGGTTAAACCCTAGTTACAGTGCTGGGCTTGGCCCAACACTGTGCTTTCGCTTGCTCGCCCAACGCGGGGTAGGCCTAACGCCGCCGCCGGGTAGTTGGATCTCGATCCTTCGGCTTGGGTTGAGCCGCGTCGTGATAGAGCTGTGTATCGGGTGGGATCGTGCGACGTGGATGGTGGGATTTGCTATGACGCTTCGGTTCCGTCCCGCCAGAAGTCGCCACCGCCGCCACCATTACTGTTTCGGTTGGCTGCTGGGTTTGAGCACTACGAGGCGTCGCCGTACACATGAAATACCCCCGTGGAAAGGGCTCTCCGTTCCGCACCCATTGCAACCTCTCCCATTCGCCGAGACACCTCTGAGCCCTCGCAAACGCTCGCCGTAGCACCGTCTCTTGCCGCTTCAGTTTTTTTGTCTTCTGCCGCCGTTGGTCACGATCCACCGCATCGAAGCACGGATTCGGGATCATTGCGACAAGACGCACCTTCCGCGCCGCCTCATCTCGCCGAAGAAGTCCCGAAGCACCACCAACAGCATTGTCTTCTTCATCTCCGGCCAACGAGCGCCACCGCACCGCCACTACCAGCCTCGAGCATCGACGACCGTCGGATCTCCATCAAGACGCTCCGGTGAGCCCACGTAGCGCCTTTCCAGTAGCTTTAGATCTAGACCGTAGAAGGGAGATTGTGTGGTTAACGTTCGCCCGTGTAGACTAGAAGTGCTATTAGCTATTCGATCCGGAGTGTAGCGCTTAGATCCGAGCCACGTGTCGTAGCGGGATTTGCCCACATGTGCCCTAGATGCTAGGGCCGTGCACTAGCAGCCGTTGGATCGTTTGTGGATGGCTCGGATGCGTCCACGCTTTCGCACCCGGATCTCAGCCGTCGATTCCAGGGCACGGTCGTGATCATGCCGCATGTTCGCACGAAAATCGAAGCGTCACAACGGTCGCCCAAGTCAAATCCGACCGTTGAATTCAAATGCACTGTTGGGATAATGCCACATGCTGGCTCGGGATTCGTTGGGGGTCCCGGGGTAAGACCGACCGTTGGATTTGAATCCAACGGCCGAGATTCACGCGCACGAATCCAATCGCGCTGGGCCACGTGTCGGTGCTAGGGCTGCAGGTCGTGCGCCACATCAGGTCAGAGGGCTCGCATGGCAATCAAGATCGTCGGTGGACCAGGTCCACCATAAGCTCGAGCCAAGCCGTGGGCTGGGTCCATAGACCCGAGGCGATGTGGCTAGCTCTAGTGCTGCCACGTGTCGGCCGAAGGATTTACTGGATTTTCCAGTAGGAAAATAAATAGTTTAATTCGGGTTTTTCTTTTATTTGAATTTCCAAAATTGTAATCACTATAACTTTTGCGTCTTAACTCCAATTTGGGTGATTCCGATTCCTAAAATTTGTAAAAATTGCGAACTATTTATTGGTGAATTTTATTTTATTTTTAGAGTTGATCTTGCTATCTGTTTAGTGTATTTATTGTATGTGCGCTTATTACGATTAGACTCCGAGTTGCCGAAAGCTGTCGGAGAAGAGTTCGGAGACCCATCTCAAGCTTCAGATCAGGATCAACCACTTTTCGATGGCAAGTCATGCCTTGACCATTTTTCTCCTAGAATTTAAAATGTATTTCGATTCAAATTATGCATGCTATGTTAATTAAAAATGACATTGATTAATTGGGTAGGGAAGTTAATACACCTATCTTGTTTATGCCACTTTGTTAATATTACTTGTATGCCCTGAAATCCTTGACACCCTAAGTTTTTATTTGAGTTGGATGCTATTATGATGCCAACATGGGAGGCTAGACCGTGATTAGATGCTTATTTGCTTATATGCGCCGAATGATTTTAAACTGCAAAGAATAATGACTAATGAATAATGGAATGTATTTTGGAATACTGTGATAATGTCATGCGATGGATTTGGAATGTAGTAACCTGTGTGGTTCTACATGTACAAAGCATAGAGCATTGGCATCTGTTGCATAATAGTAAACCGGGGTGGAAAATGATTTGGACCGGGGCAAGTGGCAAGATGGCTTCGTGCCAGGTGGGCTTGCGTGGCAACTGGACGGACTGAGAAATGAGAGGGCTGCATGCTGGGATTTGTGAGAAGGATGTCTTGCCCTGGACAGCTAAGGACTTCACCTTGCGAGCCTTTGAACTGAGTCATTCGTACAACCGCAAGTTTGGAGTGGGACAGACCTAGTCTAGTAGGATTCTGATATCTTGCCTTTGGCACCTCACGGCGACAGTTGCATCGGGGTAACTGTGTGGGGGAGCGTACCTGTGCTTCGGCTTGGTACCCATCTAATGGTATCTGTTGTTCCTACCCTTCGGCTCTGAGTGAGGGAAGCAGTAGTGAAGGCAATACTGGAGAGGTTCATAGGTTTGGATGGAAGTTTCTGAAAAACTTTGTTACGACCAATCACCTGTGTGGTGAGCGACTGTATCTTGTGGGTAAAGTGTACAACCTCTGCAGAGCGTGTATAAAATATGTTCGAATAGCCGCATCCGCGGTATTGGACATTACTCGGGAATTATGGTGAAGGGTTAGATTTTCGAAATGAAATGTGGGATTAGTGGCTGTGTGCCAAGAGCAGATAACTTGAACTTAGGGCTGTGTGCCAAACCTCTGAAAAAGAATTGAGAACTTATTATTATTATAATATTGTTTTACTGCTTTTGAATCTAATTAAGATTATCTGTTGAAAAATTGCTGCTTCATGCAAAATAACCACTTAAGCCTTTCCTTTGGAATAAGCCATGCATGTAGTAATAGAACTGCATTTGTGCATGACTTGCTGAGTATGTTGTATACTCACCCTTGCCTCAACAAAACCTCAGAAGAAGAAGCTACGCCAGCTTGGGAGGAAGAATTCAACGAAGGTCCAGAAAATTAGGGTTGAGCCTCGTCAGTTGCCTGTGGCAATGCGAGGGGTTCATCGACTTACTTTTGCTTCCGCTATTGAACTTGTTGTACTTTTGTTGATTTCAAGCCCTGCGTGGCGAAACTTTGTAAGGAGACCATAAGGTCATGCAACGGTTTATTATTATGGTTGTTAAGTACTTTATTATTATTCCGATGTGTATGATTGTGGTACTTTAACCCTGTTTAGCCTATGTGCACTAGCGTGATCCTAGACTAGTGTAGGATACACAGAGGGTCCGGATTTGCAGATTCGCATCCCGACAATTAAGGATAGACATTACTTAATGTCATCATGGGTATATACGATTACATATTAATCCTACTTAGCCATGCTTACTTAACAATGAGGTAGATGATCAGATCAAAATTGTTTCTTGAGAATTTGAAAAGGTTGGATATGACATTGATGGTTATGGGTATTTTGATTAAAAACCAAAAATAAAATTATGATTTTTGACATGGCCGTTTATTGGTAATAGCCAGATGTGTAGGGGGATTTGCGCGTAGTGTAGGGTGGAGTATCGTTTGTGTCAATTTAAGGACCGAACAATAGGACGCTATAGATCCAAGAAACCCGTGCAACCACAAGTGCTAGAATGGGACAGCCTTAACCTATTAAGTTACTTAGGTATGGCTTTGCATTGTGGAAGGCGGGAGATACTACAAACATTCCATTTCAGTTTGCTTGTAAGGGGCTTCCACACCTCAGTGTGGGTAAATGCATATCAGTACAATGGTGTATGCCTTGTTGTGGGTAGAAATGGCACCCGACTATTTTACTACAGTTTATATACTTTTGTTTCTTGTCAGGACCCTAATTTACAAATTTGAAAACCTCTGTGTATACTGATCTAGTCCAAGATCATGCTAGTACACACTGTGGTAACATAGATGAAATATCATTCCATATAATAAATTAATTAAGATGAAGCAAATTATTATTAAATAAAGCCAATTACCTTATGGTCAAAATTTATACTACTATGCCTTATGGGCTTAAGAAACAAATAAACTATTGCAGTGGAAAAGAAATAACTTAGGCCATTCGACATACCACAATCAATCATCTGGGGAAATGCCTTCCTAGTCCACGTAATCCTCATAATATTCCTCCTCATGATATTCATTATTTTCTAGTCCTCCCTCAGTAACTAATCAACAAAGGCAAAAAATCGTGAGTATAAAAAGTACTTAGTAAGGTGTAGGGAAATGATGCAATATATTCATGCAAGCCTTGACAAAGGATAGCCATATGGTTCATTTTTAGAAAGCAATAACTTGAATTGAAATACAATACATAGATTGAAAGCACATTTATGAAAAGATAATAAATAACTCGTAAATCAGTGGTAGATAACATGAATACATTGGCAAGGCATCACCCTACAAAATCCAAAACAATTGTCAACCACTAAATTCAACGGTATAACTTTAGATAACAAAACAACAGTGAACTCCCCATTCACATCCCAACAATTCCACATTCCCATATTTTTGGAAAACACTCTATACCTCGTGTAAAATTTCTGGGCATGTCCATGACTGTGGATACGACTTTTCAAATAGTTTTAAACTCTACAGAGGTTGTACTGGTTTACCCACAAGACAAGACATCTCTTGGTGCAATCGATATTAATACACTTCCTTTGGCGTGTCGCAGAGATATCATGACAAAGCCTTTGCAATACATTATCTAAACTTGGTACTATCCACTAAGGTTTTGCCCCTCAGGGGCCCCTCTTGAGCCATGTGAATCTACCCATTTATCTTGAAACCCACACCACCAATTGGTAGTACTTAAGGCTAGATATTGCAAATTAATCAGCTAGGTCTATCCCATACCAAACATGTGGTTTCATGATTAGGCCTAGTTCAATAGCACACATGATTAAGTCTTTAAGTTGTTTCAAGCAAGACATCCACATCCCAATGTACTAGAAAGCACCCCCTTTACTACACGATTACTTGCCTGAGGGAAAACATTTTGTTCAACCCAAGACCAACGGCAAACCCTGCTATGGTAAAACAGATTTTACAAGAATGGCTAACGGCCACAATTCAATATCTCATTATGTCAAGACTAATATTAATTCACACGTGATATAGATCCCATTGTACAACTAAGCATATCTAAGCATGGCTACGATTACCCAATGTTGGTACTATGATCATGTTTAACTAATAATGTCCCAACCTAAAGTTAACAATGGATACATGGCATAACAATAATCAAGGTGGCATAATGTCAACTAGGTATATAGCTATTCCCACAAAATAATCAGTGATACACAAATAACATGTATTTCTACAAAACAAAATACTTTGCAAATATAGGATAAATATGATCAAATGTTACGACTTGCCTTGCTGATCTAGTGTTGAGTCTTGGTCTTTGAAGTCTCTGTTTGCTCCCTCAGAATTAATGTCTACCAAAAAAGAAAGCAACAAAAATAAATAACTACCAAATAGAGATTCAAACAAGCTCAAAACTGAAAATAAATGGCTCTGGAATGTAGAGCTTTATTTTAGAAAAATTTACAAACTTGAATCGCCTCAATCGGAGTTTGTATGAGAACAGACCTCTAAAAGATTAAATTCTGAGAAAAAGAAAAACAAATATTTTCTGCAATTATTTTTCTAAAGAAAATTTGGTTTATTGTGCAACGCTGATATCACGGCTAACGCGACGGACGCTGGCATCATCACTAATAGGGTGACATGCAGGCTCTACGCACTACCACAAAACAGCACATAGGTGATGCCCTATTTGTGTCAGTTCTTTTGGAACCGTCACAAATACAATTATCAGTGGTGGTTTTAAAGTTCAAAATGGCAGGAAGACTATTTATGGCAGTTTTTGTTGGGAACCGTCACAAATAACTGATTATTTGTGGTGGTTTTATTTGGCACCGCCACAAATAATGTCGGGATTATTTGTGGTGGTTTCTGGCTGGAACCACCACAAATAATCTATTATCTGTAGTGGTTTTTCTTTGAAACCACCGCTGATAATTTGTGGCGATTTTAGGGAAAAACATCACAGATAATATTAGTATTTGTGGTGAGTTTTTATTAAAATCTCTGCTAATATTATTATCTATGGTAGCTTTAATTTAAAACTGCCACAAATAATATTCCTATAAATACCCCTGCAACTTTGCCATGGTCATCTTCCTCCCCGAGAACAAAATGTTACTAGCTGATTTTAGATCTGGTTTTGCAAAAAAAAATTTGTGCTTCTACTTCCTATAATTGTTCAAAAGTGTGTGATTCGTTCCCCTCTCTTCATTTGTAGTGATGTTGCAATTTAATGCTTAGACCTAGTTTAATTAAGGTTTAGATTTAGTTTGTTTTATTTACCTAGCATTTTGTAGATGATGAATTTATTATCTTGCTCCATTAGATTAAGTTGTCTATCTTTTTTAGACAGATGCCAATGCTCTATGCTTTAGATGATGAATTTTGATCAAGTAGATGATGAATTTTGTCTACCTTTTTTAGCTGATTTTAGATATTTTATTCATGGCTGAAATAGCTTATATGATATTAAGGTTTTCGTTACAAAGAATCAGATTTGCCTTTTCAAATCTCTGTAACATGTTTTTCTATAAATATTGCCTGATGCGGATATAGTTATAAAAATAGCATAATTTCCTATTACGAAAGCATTAGTAAGTAACACATATCATCTGTCATATTCGTGGACAGCAGCAAAAGCCTACGCCCATGACAGCATGGTCGACAGTCGTAAGAGGAGGCCGAGTGTGGCAGGACTTGGCTGCCATGCCAGGGAAGCCCAACAGGACTTGCTGCCACACCTAAGGAGCTTTTCACCATGCTGCTTGACCTGAAGGACTGCGGTAACAAGCTTGTCATAGTGGACCTACCTGTTGCTGTCGTGGTCAGCCACACTACACATGTCTAAGCTTACATCTGGTATATAAACACGGCAGGTGGTATGTATTATTTATTGGTACTTTCATGGTTAGGAAAATCAAAATTTGTAATTATATTTTTAAAGGGTGATATTTGCGTAATAAAGATTGACGACGAGCTAGAAAAGCCAAGGACTCCGTCGGTCTATCCGGGCCTAAATATGCTTGGGGTCAAATTAAAGGCTCAAAGCACGTGCCAACGCCGAAAGCTACGACACCTGTCATCCAGCCATTGACCGAGTCGAAAGTCTCCCTAAAGACCGCGTCCCTGCGAATTGAATTTAATCCCATTCTAAGGACACATACAAATAAAAACATCTCAATTTATTTTTAGCATATCTATATCAATTTTATCCTATGTAGAAACGTGAAAAAAGTAAAAAGAAAAAAAAGCTGGCTCTTATTTAATAATAAGTATTGCACAGAAGCAGCGTTCGAAAATTCGGTACTTGGCGGCGATATTGCGGCCGATATTCCGGTTGGCGACTATAAACGCAATGAATTTAGCCCTTGGCGGCCTGTTTGGCGGTTGAACCGAAATTGCGGGCCTTGGCGGTCCTTGGCGGGTGTGGCGGCTAGCACAAAATTATGAGAGAGACCATTTTGATCTACTGTTTACAAAATCTAATGATCATGATTGAAAGATTCACGTCGTCGCTCTCAAAATAGGGTACACTAAATCACTAATGTAGTACTTACTACTTAGTTTATTACTTGATTAATTGAGTAGTATGTGTTCAAGTATTTTAGTTTAATATTCTACTTTAATATTTGATGTCTTGCAATTTGTAAATAACTAGAAAAGAAAACTAAAAATTTTTATTCATAATAAAATCAATAATATATATAAATTATATTAATTCTTGGTCGCCGAGGGCCAAAACGCCGAGACCCGCAAATACGTCGCAAATACGACCTTGACGCTTGGCGGTGTCTAACCGCCATGAATCCGTCGAGCGAACTCTTGAACACTGCATAGAAGTATAGGTAAATTAATTATTTACATGAGGAAATAGATAGTTATTGTGTAGTATCTAGAGTCAAACTTTATAGACAACTATTATATAAATTGATTAGTTCTTATGACAAATGATATAGACGAAAGATAAAATAAATAGTAAGATTTGTTATTATATTTGCTGTAATAATAGTACTCCCGTGTCGCAATCGCAAACCTGAAAATAACATCACGCTAATGAATGGTTCCGGAAAACGATGTGCTCCATCGTGGCCGTCGTTTTCGAAATTTTTCCTATTCTAGCCTCTTGCTTGTTTAAAATTTTGGAAATTGCCTCCTTCAGTCCGAAATTACAGAATTGGCTCCATGCCACGCAAAATCCGCTCCTCCACTGCACTGCACAATTATTTTCCTTTTTTTTTCCGGCAGGGCCCACCTTTCCACGACTCAGGCACGCTGCTCCTGCCGAATTAGAGCATCTCCAACATTGCCTAAAATCCATTCCCAAAACCTGATTTTGGGCTTGATTGCAAAAAAAAGTACTCCAACAGCTCCTCTTTCTAACTCCTCAAATTTTGGCACGCCCAAAAACAGCACCCCGACTCCTCATTTTTGTGCGTTCATCCGCTCCCAATCAACATTATTTCGCCCGGGATGGCCCACCGGACCAATTCAAATGTGTTTTTGGGAGAAAATATAGGAACTGTTGGAGAACAAGGTATTTTGTAGACCCAAAATTTTTTAGAAAGGTCCCAATCTAAGAATATTGAGAGTCTAAATATTAGGAACTGTTGGAGATGCTCTTAGCTGCTGCTCACTCTCCTGGCTGCTGGCTGTGGGGCCGCCGTGCCGCGCGCCTGGGGCGCTGCTTCGCCTAATGCAGCGCCCAGGGCCGCTGAACGCAGCAGCGTTTCCCGGGCGCTGCAAGGTAGGGCCCGGACACCGCGTGCTTCTGCTGCTACTTTTTCGCTGGCTAGCAACATCTCTCAGCCGGGTTTTTTTTTCCAAAAACGTTTGCTCTGTAGCCCTATTTCGGTAGTAGAGGCACATAATTTTTTTGGAAATAGCCAAGATCGCAATGAAATTTTAGGAGTAGTCCTCTGTTTTAAATTTTAGCGGAAGAGAAACGCTAGAAATTTTTTTTTACGTATTTCATAGAAAATTGTACTGTTCTAGTTTTTTTGGAGTACGTAAATAATTGACGCCGATTGCTGTTTCCACAAATAATTGACAGTAAAATCCTAAGGCCGTGGGTTGCTGGAAATTTTTTTAACCCGATTCCAGTGATTCCGATCAGCAGCATTTTTTCATTTTTTAGGGTCACGTTTCGTATTTTACACTGGACGTGGCGTGTCGTTTTTTTTTTAGAAATGCAAAGGTCTCCCCCGCTTGATTCCGGCAGTTTCCAGTGGTAGTGGGCCGCTTGATTTGGGTGGATTTTTTTTCCGCTTTTTCGGTTTGGTTTTTTTTCACTCGCTAAAATTGCAGATGTCTATTGTCGCTAAAAAATTTAAGCACATCGATTCCATTGGAAAGAAGTAAAGAAAATTTTTGCTGTGGATACTGTCGGCTGCAATTTTTTTGTGTATATTTTTTTCCAAAATTATGTATGGTCGCGATGAAATTCTGGGAATTCTGTCGATTGAGCATGCAATATTATTTCAAGCGGTTGGGGCCGGCGAGATTCTTGGTTTGCGCGGTCACAACACACTGGATTTTTTTACAGTGGTTAGAGAGCCGAGAAATATACCTTGATCTAAAAGAATTAGAAAACTGTACCTCTGTCGCCATATGGTTGGGTGACAATAACGCAAAACGCAGAAAAAGACTGTCTTATTTTGACAGTTGCTATAAATTTAGAGTTCAAATAAGCGTTCGAAAAATTGAAAAAAATTCATATTTGTCAACGATATTTCATGTAGTATTTCATAAAATTATTTGTCAGTCAAATTTTTGACACAAAAAAATCAAATTTCGTTGTTCGTCATTCTCTTTCAATGTGCAGTAAATTTGACAACAAATCATAGTTAAGCATTGAATAAAACCCGGTATTGATATTATAAAGTGCAGTAAGTACAACAACTACAATAGTATGGCAAGTGAACTATGTACATACCTTAGGGAATTCATAAAATTAGGATACAACATAGGTACATGCCTCTGGTGAAGAACTAAGTCAGAAAACCATACATTCAATAGCCATGGTTGTCGGAATAGGCCGCTAGTATAAAAATAATAATAGTTATCTATTGGTTCATAACGGGGTACTACGTCTGGATACCTGATAGAGCTTAATGGAATATCATCATCAGGATTTGGAGGACTCCGAGGACACAGGGGTCGTAGCCTAGGTGGCATGAAATCATCATCATCATCGTTATTTGTACGGTTAGGAGGTACCCCTCCTTCAGCGTTGGTCGGATATCCTCTTGTATTGTTCCTAGAATGGCCTGTTGTAGTGCTTGAACTGTCAGTTCTGATAGTGCTTGAACGTCGAGGCGGAGTTGACACGAATTCATCGTCATCGCCATAGTTAGGAGCAAGCCCTCCTTCCATGGTGGTTACACGTCGTCTTGAACTTTGTACTGCAATAGTGACGGGTGGACCTTTTCCACGTCTTTTGCGTGAACCAAGCATCACACCTCCGCTAAAGAGCACAAACATCGGTACGAATTCTGGGATTTCTTTGTAGATCGACTCTGTATCCTCGGGGAATGACTAACACACAAGACGAGCATATGAAGCAGTGAAGTTATGGATGATTCTAAAAAGATTAGTATGCGAAACGAATATGAAATAACTAACCTTAATATGCTCTTCATATTGATTGGGTAGCATCAGTACCCTACGAGATATTGACGAGAAACCGTTACCAGAAGGGTGGTTGGCTATTTCGCACACCCTTAAATACCTTTGACGCCACCATTGAAGTGCACTTTGAGGTCGTCGTAAGTCACAAGGTTCAGGCCAGAGATGTTCTCGTCATCCTTTGATGATGTTGGACGCAACTCTTGCAATTTGGATAGCACTTTACTTAGGTTCTCCTCGAATGGATCATCCTCCCCGTTACGCGTAACCTTCATCATGTAATGAATGGCTAAGCTGCTAAAATCTGGTGTCCACGAGAATGTTTTGCTAGAGGATCCAACCATGGTGATGTGTAAATGGGAGATGTGTATGTGTGCTTGTGGTTTGGAGTGGAGATTGGGGTAGGGAAGAAGGGCTGCTTGGGTGAGGAGTGGTTTTATAGGCCACTTTGGTCTGAAAAAGTGGGCTGTAGCGTGTTGTCATTTTAGTCTGAAAAGCAGACTACAGCATGTTATCATTTCAGTCTAAAAAAAGCAGGCTGCAGCGTGTTGTCGTTTCAGTCTAAAAAGCAGGCTGCAGCGTGTTGTCAATTCAGTCTGGAAAAGCGGGCTACAACGTGTTATTGTTTTAGTCTGAAAAAGCGGTGGGTGGTAGGGTGTTGTCACTTCGCTCTGAGGTCGGTAGAGTCTTGTCCGTTGGTCTGAGATTGGTGGTGTTTTGTCACTTGGTGATGTGCAGAGTGTCGTCAAATCAGTCTGTGTTGTCACATCGTCAAACTGGTAATGTTTTTGAAGTGCTTGATGGTTTGATGTTCAAGAATATTTTTGAAGAAGGCTTTCTTCTTAGTTCTTTGATTTACTGGGGATACAACCAACGAAGAATGAATTTGTTAGTTCTCTTCTAGTCCAAGCAATAGAAGTTCTGCTGATGACTTGGATTTGGTCTGCAGCATCTGTGGTCCTAAGAAGAGGAATGGGATATGAAGGCATTGTGTTCTAAAGGAATGAAATCTTAAAGCTTCTACAAAATAATAAAATTTTGGTGTGGTGATTGATTTTGAGAAAGATGGATTTGAGGTAACATTGGTACTACGAGGAGGTAATTACGGAATATGTAAGTTAAATTAGGCCGAAAAAGCCGAAAGCGATGGGAGGTAATCGAAGCATATATAAGTTAATATAGGAAAATTTGATATCTAGAAACCACTTCGAAAGACATCTATGACCAACTCTGTCCCCTCTATAGGAAATGAACTACTTCGTAAGAATGGCGTACAATACAAGAAGGATAGCCACAAACACAATCTTTTCTAACCACTTGATATGACCTAAAATGCACTCCATCTTGAACATCAGCATGTTCAGCCTCTGCTCAAGCATAGGGTCCATTCTCTCCTCCATAGAAGGCTGCATCCACTGTGGTACAATGGTTGTAGGACACTCCGTCGAGGTGTCCATGGTGTCAGCCCACTGGAAATATTGGCACCCTGCAGCCTACGTGATGAGGTAAACAAACTTTTAGGCCGTGCGAAGAAAAGAGATATCTCCGAACAACTACACAACTCGAACAGAAAAAAAAATCTTGTTTACAAAAAGGAAGCAAACTAACTTTTTACTTACGGAAGCAAACTAACTTTTCACTTATGGAGAAAAAAGGGCATTTGAGGAACACCCGGCCGTTATTTTCCAAAGTGTTGGCGTAGAACACATTAGCTTGTACATGGTAGTTAGGACAATCGACCTACCTTGCATTGGCAAGTACATGAGCCCTTCGATTTCCTGAGCTTGCTATTTGAGATATGGCCTTTCGAGGCAAGGAATGAGATGAAGACAAGGATATGAGGTAGCGGAGCTAGTACGAAGGCCTATTTATAGAGGAAGTGGAAACATTCGGCTGGAACAATGGAAGCAAACAGAGACACGCAGGGGCAAGTTGGTATTTTCATGCACCAGGGCCAAAAGAAGCAGCAGTTCTTGATCTGTGACAAAGCAGCTCAGAAGAACTAGAGTAAATATGATGGTTACAAAGCATTATATTAAGAAAGGCTGTGTAGGTAAAATTGGTAGAGCAGAGCTAATGGTAGGGTGTGGTGAGAGTTGTTGTTGTTGAGTTGTCTTATCGACCGGACAAAGCTGCTACCCGTGAGTTGTGTAATCGTGATGAATCATTGCTTTTATTAGGCGAATGTGAGAAAGCAAAAGATCATATGTGCAATTTCACTAAAAGAAGCTGCAATTCATACTCCACGACAAATCAGCTCACAAGAATTAGAGTGAATACTTCCATATGATTTCCAGTGTTTCCTTTTCCTAAACTCAGCCTGACAAAGCTACACGCTTGTGAGTTGTCTAATCACCTTGAAAAAACCATCGCTTTTTCAGGGAATCACAATAGGTCATATATTATAAAAGCAACATACCATACCGACATAGTAATAAGGATTATCATTATTAAACTACTACGGATGGGCTGAAGGCATACATGAATTACACATATAAACTTCATTACAATAATACAACTAGCCCGCATGCTGGAAACCTCAACTCTGATCCAGTTGCCGCATTCTCGTATGGCGGACTTGGTCTTCTAGGTATGTAAACTGGTGTGCGTGCGTCGTGCTGCACAAATCGTACTGTGTATCCTGTGTTGCGCGAGGGGCATCGTCAAGCTGGTTGGGTCCTAGATGTTGGGTGCCAAACAAGTTTGTCACCCACCCAGTAGGCTGCATTGGTAAGTACAGTTAGTGTCGTGGCCAAAAGTGAGTGCAACCAGTAACGTAAAATACACAAAACACTCACCGATGCTGGCTGCTGGGTCGTGGAGTCCTGTGCCTACTGGGAGAACTCGTCCCTAGAAACATGCGACCACGTAGTGTTAGCATGTCTCCACATTGGTAATCACTTCAACTGGACATACATATCTGCCATGGCGCACGCACAGATGATAACCTTACACCATAATCATGCGTGGAGTACGAGGTGTAGGTCTGGCCAAGCCAAGTCTGCTGCGGTGAGTGCTACGGTAAGTATGGGGGTGCGAATGCACCCCAAGCCAAACTTCCTGGTGGCAAGTCCTGATGGTGCATGTCCTACAAAAAAACATGGCTCGAACGGAAATATTAGGTATGTCGGATAAAGATATGTTGAATATCACGTAATAACTTCAATTAAAGAGAACGTACATGAAGCAGCGCATGTGTAGATGACATCCTTGCACCCAAACCGTGCATGCTGTGGGGGGTGTAGGTCCACCCGAAGCTGAAATCCTGTGGTAAACGTACCGGTGAGGACGTACCCAACGTAGAACTAGTAGGAGGCACGTCTCGTTCGGGCGAGTCCGGGTCCGAGTCTGTGTTCACCTCGACAACTCTACATGCAGGCGATAGAGTGGATGATTCATCTTGGCACCTAGATGATGATGGCAAGAGAGAGCGATCCCTACGTGCACGCTACAAAAGAACATGGCATGGCCAACAAAATTACATTGCGTAAGTATTACGCCATTTCCGAACATAATATATATGTCATACCTACGTCTCCTGAAGGCTAGGTTGAGCTGAATTTGAGCGAGCGAAGCTCGATCGCCTGTCGGTCGCGCTCGGTCGGGACGACCTAGGAGAGAGGGGTTGGGCGCCTCCACAAGCACCCGATGCGGCGATGTCACTATGATGTTCGCACGTAATAGTCTTGATGATGCTCTTCGCCTCATCCATGACGGAATGTATTTCCCCAAGCAGGCTAGTGACAGTGTTGCGTTTCCTTTTACGTAGTGCATTGGAACCCTCGTTAATGATACGGGTAGCACGGACGAACTGCACAAAAAATACAAAAAGTTGGTTAGATATGAATAGAAATATGAATGAAACGTACGTTGTGCTTGTACCGTGTCATCCTGCTATGCTGCGCGGTGCAGAGGGTGGCCTAGACCCAACCGGTCAGCGTGCGTGACCTCCTCAAGTCTCTGTGGAGTGGGTCCTGTAAGTCCAGCATGTGTACGTGGCACGTACCACTCCAAGTAGGTGACGTACGACTCCGGGTCGTACAATCGATGCGTATTAGGTGCCAGTCGTCGCTCTATTGGCCCTTCTGAGATTGCCTGCAAGAAAAGAATTTGTAAGTTACGAATTTGAATTACATCATGGTATGCAAGTAGAAAAGCGAAGAATTGAAATTTTCACTTACCTATGCACTTTTTGTGGGACAGATGGGCCAACCAAAGGGGGGATTTGCTGATGGAGTCCAAATCGCATCACTCGGGCTGGGCAATGCGGCTCGACCATGTGACAAAACACCATGTGGCATGTCGTCAGCTAGTAGTGAATATCCTGGCTGCATAGCACTGATAATCCATGCGGCGCTATAGTGAGCAAGAAATGGGCCGTCCATAGCTGCCATATGATGCCATCCTCATGAACGGTCTCGAGGTAGTTGTGATACTCTGGGTAGGCTCGACGAGGCCTCTCTTTTGCCCATCCCAATCAGCTGACTGTCCACCGCGTACCCATAGTGGGCCTGTCAACTATCGGGACCCGAATATGCAAATCCGGACCCTCTGTGTATACTGCACTAGTCCAGGATCACGCTAGTGCACACAGGCTCAACATTAGTGAATATCACAATCATACACAACGTATATAAGATAAAAGACATAATATATTAAATATTACCAGTTGTATGACCTTATGGTCAACTTACTTAACAATGCCTCACAAGGCTGAACAACCAATTGAACTGCAGCGGAATGAAGACGTAGGTAACCCCTCAGTATACTACAGGCAACTGACAAGGCTCGCACCCTAAACATTTGTCCCTTCATGGTACACCTTCTTCAGCTCTGATGATTTTTGTAGGCAAGGGTGAGTACACCAACACGTACTCAACAAGTTGTGCACAGAATGCTATTCTATCATAGCTATATGCAAGGCTTATTCCAAAGGAATGGCTAAATGGTTTATTTGCAACTAAGCAGCATTTAAAAAAACACGTACAGTATATAGATTGAAATGACAGTAAAACAAATAACAGTAATAGATAGATTCAACATTTCTCAAGTAAACCAAGTTTTCTCATCCTAAGTCAAGATTCAACTTTCCATGGCAACCTGCCATTCATCCCAAGTTTTATTTTGCAAAAGTCTAAACCCTTGATCAGTAATCCCGAGCTTTGCTCGATCACAGTGAGCACGGCTATCCGAATAGATTGTACACTCGCAGAGGTTATGCACTTTACCCACATGACATGATAATCTCTTTTGTGCACGCCATTAGCACACTTCCTTTGGTGTGCCTGGCAGAGAATCATGACAAAGCCTTTACAATGTTCGTCTTAACTCAAGACCACCCGCTAAGGTTTCAACATCAAGGGTCTCGATAACCACAACAGGCCCCCTCTTGCGCCATCTGGGTTCATTAAAAAGGATGAACCACCCCACCACTGGTAGTACCAAAGCTAAGACATTGCAAATTAGTCAGCTAGACTGCCCCATAACAGACATGTGGTTGCACGATTGACTCAAGTCAAAGACTCGCAAGGTGTCCTTATGGTTTGATCAAAGCAAATCATACACATACCCTCTGCCCATCGGGCCCACTCTGGCATACTGCCCTTGCCACTTGCTCCGACTCAAAATCATAACCACCCCAGTTGATTACCAAGCACCACGTGCCATCAACAATTCAATATCGTTGCGTGACATCCATTGCCACCACAACTCAATCTCATCGTGTGATCACACATGACACACAAATTCATAACATTGTTCCATATTCCATTAGTCAAGATTATTTATCAAAGATTCAAGTACATGTGATGACGTGGCATGGCTAAGCATTCTATTCCGGTCTAACCATCCATGTTGATTTCAGTATTAACCAACTATAGTTAACCAATCTAAGGTGACAAGTGGATCATGGCATACAAATAACAAGGTAGGGTGTAATTCAAAAGGGTATAATACCTAAATCCCAATTTAGGTTGAAATCATTTGTACTCATGAAATAACAAGTGATAAGGTAAATCAAAATAGCATGCAATCTAATTTATGGGTGCAACATAATCAAAGCACAACTTGCCTTGCTTAAGTTCCTGGTATTGCTCCGAAGATTGCTCTTGAGTTGTTAATTCCTCCTTCGAAACCTCGCTCAACTCAATGTCTAGACGAATCGAGAAGAAATAGCAAATAAACACCAAGAACAAATAGCAAATGAACTCGAAAATTCAAATAAAATCCACCATTGGAAAGATCTCAATCTTACAAACTTTTCAGAATTCGAATCGCCCAAATCGGAGTTCGTGGGAGGGAGAATGAACCCTAGGAAGTTCAAGAATCCAAAATTCAGAAAAATAGAAGAATTAATAGTATACTGAAATACTTTGCAAACGAAAACTCTTTTAAACTCGTCATTAGGGCTTCATGCTGACGCGAGCTCACGAAAAGCCATCACGTGAGGCCGCCACATATCATCACTTCACCAGAAGTTGGCACAATGCCCTTGCGTCGGCCCGGGAAGACGACAACCTAAGACGGCAACGTTCCCAGCTCTACAGTCGCCGGCGGCCAAAACGAAAAACCTCACCGGAGTGGTCAAGACCTTGCGCACAGGATGACGTACTCGTATTGATCTCCGGTGCTCTGCAACAATGGTGGTGGTGAGTTGAAGGGCGGCGGTTCGGGTCCCTCGTGACGACGGACTCCGGTGGTTCTTCGACAGCAAGCTTTGCGTGTTGGTGCGATGAATCTCAGCGAACTGACCCCCCTAGAAGATGGCCCTGGAGCTCTTCCAACGAGAGCGAGTCAATGGTAGACCCTTGCGAAGAAACTTGCTCCTGGCGCGAAATCCCTATGAGTTGTGCGGTTCCGCTTGACTCGCAACTTTAGACCTGATTGACGAGGTTACAGCGTAGCCGGGTCCTCGTTTTATAGCGCATCGAAGTTGGATTGATCCCGGCTCAGATGAAAGTTTCCGTGGTGCTTTCGGTGGAGGAAGCCAAGTCCGGCTCGGTGACGGAAGGAAAGTGACGACCGGATGGGTGACACTTGTATGATCTAACAGCCAACTCCACACATGCGATTCCCTTCCAAAAACACACGCGGCGGCGCCTCTGACCCGGATTCACGGTGATTGGAAAATCCCAAGGCGCATTTAAACTACACAGGCCAATCCAATGGCTAAATCGAGATTTCTTTTTTTTCTTTTTAGTAATTAGCAAAAATAGATCGATTTCCTTAAAGCAATAAAATACCCGGAAGAATCGGAAGGAAAAAGAAAAATCTCAAAAATACTTTGAGACCTCCTAGACTCAAATAATATATTTTTTTAACCAACTTTATTTTAAATTTATCGAATTATAATTAGTTTTCAACAGGAGGCAATATACTTTTAAGATAATCCAAATAAATCTCAGGAAATTCCAATAAATCCAGAAAATTCACAAAATTATAAATTGCAATAAAATAATATTTAATTATTGAAAATTCAAAAATTGGGATGTTACATCAACCGGGTCCCCACCCTCACCGTAGAATGGAGCCTCCAATGGATATGGGTGCACAGGCTCCTTGAAGTATGGTCGCCCCATAGGAAAGTGTTCCCATGACCATATCTGAAGTAGAGTGTAACACACTGCAAGCACTTGCTCATCTACCGTTCTCTTCAGGCATGCTACACACAATCCCTTGTATGTCGCACACAACACCTCTGATCCAAAGCTAAACTATGGCATGTCATCAAGTTGGGCATTAGCTAATGCCTCGGCGATGTGGATGAAGCTAGGGTACACGCTGTCCCCCTGTGTAGAAGGGAACAACACCCAGCCAAATAAGAATAGCAGATATGCTAAAAGGTGACTCCTCACTCCAAACTACAGCGCATCAGCAGGACAATGCATGTAGCAGCGAAGCCAGGACTATGGAACCCCCCGACAGTTCTCTGGGATTGGATCACCAAATCGGTGCTACAACCTGTCCCTCCAATTAGGCCACTTCGGTGGTGGAACTATTGTCCTGCCACTGATAAGCAAATCGGTAATAAGGGAAACATCCTGAAGGGTCACGACCATCTCCCCCCAATGGAAGTAGAACGTGTGGGTCTCCGGCCTCCAATGATCAATGAGGGAGGACAACAAAGCCCCATCCAAAGAGAAAGCACGCCCGATGTCCGTCATCCGTGCCAAAGGCAACAGACCTGCCCGTTGTAGTAAAGGGACGTAGCGAGCATCCAAGGGCCAGTGGACGCTCGGACCCCTAAGAATGAATGGTCGTGGACCGTCCCCCGTAAGCCAAGCACCACTACGATGCTTGCCATCATATGATGGGTCAGGCAGAGTCTACGCTTGTCCAGTCATGCCCTACAATAAGATAATAAATAGCATTAAATAAATAGTACGGGTACAAGATATCAAATAACAGCAAGCCACATAACATAACATGAAGGTACATGACATTACATAACATGAAGGTACATAACATACCATTACATGACATGTATTTACATTGGTAAACTAAAAATTGAATTACATGCTGGTAGTGCAGTCACACGTCAAAATACATTATCAGAGGTTGCTATGGACATTTCGAAGAGCCAGCCCTATTAGGGCAATTCTTCACTGTATGACCCACAGCCTTGCACAATCGGCACCTCTGTGGTTCCGGTGCATCTCCGTGCTGACTAGTGTCCTTGTCCTTACGGATTCGTCATGACTGCTAGCATCCACGCCCACTCCTCTTCAAACTATCATTCTGGCACCAAGTGACTAGGCCTGGCCAAAGCTCCCTATAATGCATGTCCAGTCCATAGGAATTGAACTCCGAACTCTATGTCCCGAATAGATGGTTGGTGCTGAAGTACTCAGAGATGTGGGGTGCGGACAATTGACGAAGAACGACGCATGCAGCATATACATGGGAGCATGGTTTGTGCAGCAGTTTCAGTTTGTTGCATATGCATGTCGCTACATCGCGTATTGTGCACACTTGTTTACGATAGCCCCTACAGTGGCCATCGACGAACTTCTCCCTTAGACGTACTTTGAACTTTTACCTAACTCCATCCATGCTGTACACAATGTGCGACCGAGCTTTCTCTATTGTCTCCAAATTGTTTCGAACTTCCGCCTCTAGTTTTGTATGCAGAGCCTCTTGAATGTCTTCATCACTTCCTTGCTGCGGAACCGCCGATGCAAGTTCGCAGCAAGATGCCTCATGTACCATCAATTGATGACATCATTCCATTCACTACTACAGCGAGGCTTATATCAGACGCACGATCACAGACGGTTTTGAAAACCCGTCTGTAATATGGAACATCACAGACGGTTTTATATTACAGCCGTCTGTGATACAAGAAATATCACAGACGGTTTCTAAATATAACCGTCTGTGATGGCTACAATACTCATTACGAGCGGTTTAAGTAAAACCGTCTGTGATTTCACAGACGGTTATATAACACAACCGTCTGTAATATCTACAGTAATCATTACAGACGGTTATATTTAGAAACCGTCTGCGATATTTCTTGTATCACAGACGTCTGTAATATAAAACCATCTGTGATAATACCGTCTCCCATAAAAACAGAGCCTCGATCCATCCACTTCGTTTATAGGGTTTCGGTTTCTATGCTAAGTGGCGGCTGTGGAAGTGAGGCGATTTTTTGAAAGAAAGCCATTGATTTCAAAGGGTGATATTAGATTCATTTGATTTTGGTGATCTAAGGTTAGTAATGAGTTCTCTAATTGCATGCGCATCGAATTCAATATCTGGGTTTGTTAGGACAGAATTAATTTAAAGATTGTTTGATTAGATCTAGTTTAATTGTAGCTGGATCCATATGTTGTTTGTGATATTTGGTTAGTAATGTGTTTTAATTGCATTATATTCAACATCTATCTTGATAAGGAAGGAATTTGATGATTTTTTTAGATCTATCTTGTAGCTAGAACCATGTGTTGGTTGTTTGATGAATAAGGTTAGCTAGTAATGGTTCTATTTGCATAATATAATATTCGATCGTGATGTAGCTAGCTAGCTTGTTAAGGATAGAATTTAAAGATTGTTTAGATCTAGCTTATAGATCAATTCAAGTCTTTTGGTGATCTAAGGTTAGTAATGGGTTCTAATTTCATTATTATATTGAAGATTAATTTGAATTGTGTTAATTATTTCTTTGTGATGTAATTAAGGCATGTAATTGCATAATTAGTTTAAGAATGTGTGCATCGCACTACACCGTGCACTTAATATTTAACACTAAGTGTTACATGTGTAGCGTCGATGGATCGAAATCGGATGTACCGAGAACCGTCTGAGTCTTGAGTACCTTAATGGCGCTCCACTTTCAAAAGAGCCGCAGAGGAGGATATGTTTAATAAGGGGTGCAATTCATGTCATGTCCGTGCATTGATTGCGAAAATCAAGATGTTTCAAACTCAGTATGATCGGCACACTTGATTCAAGGGGTTTCAAAAGGGCTATACATGTTGGACCACCATGGCGAAGAACATAATATACAGGAAGTAGCAAGTAGTGTTAATATCGTCGACGATGTCAATGATATGTCGGATGATCATATCGATTGTGCTTCCGATGAGGACAGGTTGCACGATGACAATTTGGATCAGATGCTACGCGATGCGTATGAAACCTTGATGACAGGGAATATGGATGCCTGTTCGGGGCTTAATGGAGGACTCGGAGAAACCTTTGTTCGCAGGGTGCAAGTTGAAATACACAAGGTTATCATCCGTGCTTCAACTACTCAAATTGAAGGCAAGCAACGGTTGGTCCGACAAGAGTTTCACAATATTATTCGCCTATTGGCGGACATGCTTCCAGAGGGAAGCGAGTTGCCGACAAGCACCTACAAAGCCAAGGTGTTTTTGTCCCTTGGGAATGGAAGTAGAAAGAATACATGCATATCCAAACGATCAGATCCTGACACGCAAAGAGTACACAAACTTGCATATATGTCCGTGTGCAACGATCCCAGACAAGCGTAAGAGTCATTCAGATGATGATGGCGAGAGCATTGAGGTGAAAAAGGTCCTCTGCTAAGGTGGCATGGTATCTGCACAGAATTCCCGTTTGAAGCGTTTGTTTGCGAACCCAAAGGAGGCAAAAGCTGCTATGCGTTAGCACTTTGAGGAGCGAAGAATGATGGAATGCTAAGGCACCTGCTGATTCCATCCAAAGGAGAAACATCGGCAGAGCTTTCAAGAATTCGGTGCGGATCCGAGAAATATAAGGTTTGGATTGAGTACAGATGGAATGAATCCTTTCGGTAACATGAGTAGCCTAAGATAGCACTTGGCCCAGTAAATCTCTGTATCTACAACCTTCCTCCTTGGTTGTGTATGAAGCGGAAGTACATTATGTTGTCTCAGGCTTATCCAAGGACCGAAACAACTCGAGAACGATATTGATGTGTACCTAACTCCATTGGTGGAAGATCTAAAAACACTGTGGGTTACCGGGGTACACGTATGGGATGCGTACAAACGAGAGAACTTTACTTTGCACTACTTGTTGTTCTGCACCATAAATGATTACCCTACCCTTGCTAACCTGTCAGGCCAGAGTACAAAAGGAACCAAAGCCTGCACTCACTGCTTAGATGATACCGAGAGTTTATGGCTGAATCACTCCCGCAAAACCGTGTACATGCGTCACCGTAGGTTCCTTCGGAGGAATCACCCATATCGCAAGATGAAGCAACTTTTCGATGGAAGGAACGAAAATGGTCCAGCTCCAAGGCGTTTGAGCGGGAGAGATGTTCATGACATTGTTAAGGATTTGGATGTTGCGTATGGAAAGGGACGTAAATCAAGTACCCGTGAAAAGAGCATGTGGAAGAAGAGATCAATATTCGGGACCTACCTTCTCGGGAGCACCTAGAAGTTCGCCATCGTGCATCGATGTCATGCACGAGAGAAGAATGTCCGTGATAGCGTGATTGGTCTCTTACTCAACATTAAGGGTAAAACAAAGGATGGTATCAACGCACGGCTTGACTTGGTCGATATGGGCATAAGACCCGAGTTAGCACCGAAAGAGACCGATAAAGGCCGTGCGTGCTTGGAACACGCTTGTTATACTCTGTCAAAGGCCGAAGAACTGAATCGTGCGGTGCTTGCATGGTGTGAAAGTTCCGTCCGGTTACTCCTCAAACATGAAGAGACTTGTTTCGTTGCAAGATTTGAAATTAACCGCATGAAGTCTCATGATTGTCATGTCTTGATGACACGATGCTCCTATCGCAATTAGAAGTATTTTGCGGTCAAGGTCCGAGAGACAATCACTAGGCTGTGTTATTTCTTTAACACAATCGCCGAAAGGTCATCGATCCCGGGACTAGATGCTCTGCAAGTGAGGTGGTGATGACTCTATGTAATCTTGAGATGTATTTCCCTCCATCATTTTTCGATATCATGGTCCATCTCATTGTTCACCTTGTGAGAGATAAAGATATCTGGGCCGGTGTTCCTCGTAGCATGTACCCGCTCGAGAGGTACATGGAATTCTCAAGTCTTCGTCGGAATCGATCTCGTCCGGAGGGTAGCATTGTCGAAGGTTATGCAATGTAAGAGGCCGTCGAGTTCAAGCGTCGATTACATGGCCCAGTCGAACCAATAGGTGTGCCTCGATCTCGCCATGAGGGGAGGCTCCAGTGTATCGACCATCGGAAGGAAAGCAATCACGCTGATTCGGTTGCGTATGCTCGAGCCCATTTCACGGTTTTGCAACACATGGTCAGTAGTGTCGGCCTATATCGTCGAAAGCACAAGCAATGGCTAAGGCAAGAGAATCCAAAGACTGGCAGAGTCTTGGATCACGAGACAAAGATAACCTTCGATTCAACAAATGGTTGAAGGAGAGACCTATCACTTTGGGAGCTCATCGATGACACGCTGACATGGTTGGCAAAAGGACCAACTTTTACAGTTGTCACATGGAAAGGATATGACTTAAATGGGTACACATTTTACACGAGAGATCAGGATATGAAGAGCACAAACCATAACAGCGGTGTCCGCATAGATGCATTCAATAATACCGCTGGGTTGACGAGGAGCTCCTACTATGGGTTCATAGAGGAGATATGGGAGCTCGACTACGTACTTTTCAAGATTCCCCTATTTCGGTGCCGTTGGGTCCACCTCCAGCACGTGAAGTTTGATAGGAATGACATCACTACTGTGGACCTCGAACGTGTCGGATACCAAGATGAACCATTCGTACTCGCTAACCAAGTTGTTCAAGTCTTCTATGTAACCGACCCGTCCAACAAGAAGCGCCACGTAGTTCTTCAGGGAAAAAGGAGAATTGTCGGAGTTGAGAATGTAGTAGATGAGGAAGAGTACAATCAATTTGATGAGTTGCCACCTATCGGAAATGACATCCTGGTCCCAGAAGAACAACATGAGGAAGTAAGCTACACACGCGTCGATCATCATGAAGGGCTAATTTTCGTACAAAAGAATAAGCATGTGGTGGCGTAGTTATGAGAAGGGTGCATTGTCATCACGCTTACTAATTTTCATGTGTAATAATATTACATTAATGCTATTGTAAAGATGATACGACCCATCATGCTTTGTACATATCAATATGATTCCACATACATGATACAAAGATGGCCATTCAGACATAACTGATGACAAGGAAAAAATTATGTAGACTATGGCAAACAAGAATGTAATCGATCTTGTCTACTTTGGCAATATGGAAATAGTTGTATGTGATTGCTCTCGATTTTAGGGTTTGAATTGAGGATTAGAATCTCCACACATGAACCACAAGATAGTCTATATTCTCGTTAACGACAACTTTCCCGGAAGATACAACAAAGTGGCACGCATAAGAGTCGATCGAATGAACCGACAAGTGAATGTCGATGAACAGTACATATCACGAGCGGTTCTTGAACATAACGATGCAGGATAAAGATTGTCATGCAGCGGTTATGTTACCTAACCGCTCAGGATATCTAAACATCACGCACGGTTCTATTATATAACCGTCCGTGATATTACCAACATCACGCATTTGTTCTATAATAGAACCGCTCGTGATATTCAACATCACTGCATCGTTCTATTATAGAACCGCTCAGTGATAATACATCCTGCACCGTTATATTTTAGAACCGTCTCGTGATGTGCTCTCTCTATATATCTCCCTTGCCAGAGGCTCATTCCTGTGCGGCAAACCCTAACTCTTTGAGACGTTTACGTGTCCTGGCGGCCTCCCCTCCCGGCGTCCTCCCCTCCGGGCGTTCTCCCCTGGCGTCCTCCCCTCCCGGCGTCCTCCCTTCGCATCCTCCCGGCATCGACGTGCTTCCCCATCGTCGTCCTCCCCGCAGCGACGTGCTCCCCTCGGCGTCCTCCCCTCGGTGACCTCCCCATCGTCGTCCTCCCCGCAGGCGTGCTCCCCATCGTCGTGCTTCGCCTCTCTTCCGAACAGCGATCGGTCTTTGTTCTGCTGTAAAATGTCTTCGATCTTTCTTTCTTTCTTTCTTTTGGTACGTGGGTGATTGGTATTGCTCTATGAGTATCGCGAACCGACGAGTATTTCGGGGACTAGCCATCGAGCTAGAGGCCGCTTCTCGATCCGGAGGCTCGATTTTGTTCTACTATCGCTCGATGATGATTCAATTAAATGAGGCTATATTGATCTGCTAGTTAGTGAGTTCCTTCTGTGATTCAGCACTGTTTAGATCATTGTGTCTAGAATTCAACTTGGTCAGTGTTGCTGCTGTACATGTGATATGCTATCCTGTCTATGATTCAGATCTTATACTCGCACTTATTTCTGCTTGTCTGCTGTGTGGATGTCCTAGTTTTAGGGGAGGTGCTGCCGAAATTTTTATTAAGTTCGGCAACCTCCTAGTGAATCAATTTTCTTAACCAGTGCTGAATTGCGTAGATTCACTAAACTCAGATTTGTATACCCTGTGATATATTGTTGAAATTGATGTTGGAGGGTTCTTAATTAAGAGCAACCCATCAATTTAGATAATCTGAGAGCAAAGTTGCTTATAAGCTAGTCCTTTGTGTTATCTTGTTTATGTCATACCTCTTGTGTGTGAATTATGTATTCTCATATATATGCATAAGAGGAATAATAAACAAAGTCTTGCTCTTATACTCGCACTTATTTCTGCTTGTCTGCTGTGTGGATGTCCTAGTTTTAGGGAGGTGTTTGAAAATTTTTATTAAGTTAAGCAACTTCCTAGTTCGCTTCTTTTGCTAAAAGGATAATAACAAGCCATTTAGGCTAGTTCTTTTACAAGGCTAATAACAAGCCATTTAGGCTAGTTCTTTTAAAAGGCTAATAACAAGCCATTTAGGCTAGTTCTTTTAAAAGGCTAATAACAAGCCATGGTATCCACAAACTTATTCACTCTAATTTGATTTTATTTGTTCTTCTCTTTTAGTTCGCCTGAAACTATTTTAACTTATAAAGAAGATGTCGTCCTCTAATCCGTCGTTTGAAGGACATGATGTGCCATCAAAAGAAGAATCGACCCAGCCGCAAGAGGACCAAACAAAAGGCCAGCAGAACGATATACCATTACGAAGATCGATTCAAAGGATGGGGCCCTAGAAAGCCAAAAAGGCAAATAATGCATTTGGAGTATGTGCGGATAGTAGCACGAACGGGTTCCGATCACGCTATCTTCCTGGAGGTTGGTGACTATTGAGGCTCGCAATGCCTTGCTGACAGAAGTTCTTTCATCGTTCAACATTCCAGAAGAATTCGCTCCCCTAGTGCGACGTATGCACTGCTTGCGGCAGGAAAGGCATGGAAGACCTTCAAGCATACGCCAGTGAACTACGCCAAGAAGAATATAGAGCCATACTCTAAGTATGGGTTCATTGATGCGACACGTGGCGGCGTTTTGTTGAGATGAAGACGGCGAGCGAATTCGCAAGCGCCAAAGTGAAGCAAACAAGGCCTTGCGAGCAAGAAACACTCACCCCCACGACTCGACATCGCTGCTACGCGGGAAGAGAGCGCAATGGGACAGGGAGGACGAGGAGGGTATCTCGCCATTTCCGGAATCACAGATCCATGTGCGTAGATCGCTAAGAGCGAGGTCTTCGCCACATCCTCCACAACCGCCTCCTTCAGTAAACCCATGGACGAGGAAGTCTCGCCAACGCCGTAATATATAAATCGAACTACCAATTTTACGTAATTAGTCCATGACTTCATAAGTGAAATAACTTGTCGATCTTGCGGTAGCGTTGAGTACACAATCGGTCGATGGCTCTTTTTGCGAGACAGGAGAAAGATGCATTGTCAATGGCCTTGGGAAACAAGGAACACCACAGTCGCATAAGAGGCATAGGGTTTTTGTTCAATGGAAAACTGGATTCCCGAAGACTTCCACGATATACAAGTAAGAAGAGAACTAAAGCCGAGCGCGAGTCAAATCTTATAAAGAATTTGGAGGACAAGTTGAGAGGAGAGTTGAGAGAAGAGTTGAGGGAGAACCGAGAGAAGAATTTTATGAAAGGATAAGAATCCTCGAGGAAAGGCTCACCAATTAAGAAAGAAATCTTGTACAAGCCCAGTATGTCCGCAAGTCAGCCCCATCGCCTGTGAAGAGCAGTGTGCATCCGCTCCTCCAAGTGACATAGATGAACATAGCGGACTTATCCTCAGATGTGACATTAAGGTGGCCACGCAGGCAATCTCCAAGTGAGAATTAACAATGGCACCGCTCCTCCGACGGCTTGGGGCATGGCATATCCATCCACTAAGGGGACCATGGTGCACGGTACCATGATAGCGCCGGTTTCACCAAGGTCAATGTGGACGGGTATTTGATAGTTTCAAAATTGTCGATCTACGAAGCCACCAAACAGCGAGATCGTGAAACTTGGGGATGCCATTGGCACATTCATCCAATGGCCTAGCAATGACATCTCCTCGGTCGCCTTCATTATGCAACAACCGCGACGATCCGATTCGCCTATTGTATCGCCGTCTGATCAGTTGGCTACCAAATCAGCAGTCGTACAGCAGACTCCACTTGATGTACATAATGTTGACCTCTTTCCTGCCCATTCCTCTCCCGTGAAGGGTTCATACAAAAAAAAGAAAGGCAAGGGCAAACAGAAGAAAGAAGGGCAAGAACAAGTTGACTATCCATCTGCTGAGTTGGCTAAACAATACAAGCTAGGAGAGCCGTTAATAACGAAAGGTAGCGTAACTTCACTTAGTATAACTTGCCAACAATTGCATAAGTGGTACACCCAAGAAGCTGGAAAGCCAGAGCGTGAACGTACAACAAGTATCAGCGTTAAGTTCAAGTATGAACATCTATTCAACGACTCAGCGGGGGGCTTCTTCACGGTCGATTTTCTGGACTTGTTCCATCTCTACAACCTCGACGCTCTCGACGCCGCACTCATAAGATGCTGGACCTTGTAAGTGTGTGCTATCACAGTCTACATTCGTCTAATAGTGATAATTGTACTCCAATATATATATAATTCGCCTTTGTATATATAGATTCATGCAACTTGAAGCGACACGGCAGAAACTATCGATCGGTTTCCTCGATCCACATATAGTCTCAAAGCAAACAATGGATGATGATATAAACATGGTCGAGAAATACGTGATAGAGGCATTGCTAGCACAAAAGATAAAGAATTCATACTTATACCCCATAACCCAGGTAAGTGCTACCACATGCTATACTTTAGTCTCATCTGCACACAACTCGCTTTTGTTCATTGTCCATTGTGATATACCTGTAGGTTTCATCGGGTTCTAATTGTAATTGAACCAGCCACAAACCGGTTAAGTACCTTGATTCCGGACGTGGCGGAAACCACGACTTGACACCTATCGCAAAATTACTCACCGGTAATCACGCTTCCCTACGCACATGGTCGTGTAAGTTGTTCCAGGTTTATATTGCTATTGGAATGGCTTAGGCTAACCTTTTGCAATCTTGTAGAGCGTTCAAACACGTGAAAGATTGGACTAAACTACAGCATGATTTGAACTTTCCGGTATGCGCTATACACAACAATTCTATATCAAACCCCGTAATAGTGACTCTAGAACTAACCGTAGGTTTTATTTGCAGTGCCACCAGCAAGGTCCGGGAAATAACCTATGTGGATTTTATGTTTGCTACAACATGCAAACCATCGTCGCTAAAAAAATTAGCAATACGGTTAAAACTGCGTTGACTCAGGCCGATTTGAGCAACATTAGAGGGAGAGTTTGTTTCTTCCTGCTCACCGAAGTAATACATAAAACCGGCGCGTTCCACGCAGCCTTATAACTTCTGGAGTTGTACAATTGTCAAATGGTATTCATTAATTCGGAAAATATGTCAAAAACTTGCGGTTATTCTTGTTTGTACGATTCATTGTATTGTCACATGATATTATCCTTAATACATATTTGCTCATCTTGAATGCAACAACTTAACAATGTCTTGCTTGTTGGACCTAGATGTTTTTCCCCCACCCTCGTGAGAACCTCTATTATTTATGGTTTGGTGTTCAAATTTCCATCTACTTAATTCTGCATCAATATTTACAGACACGATCGATAATAGATGTTGTAATTGAATATTTGCACTTCCTATATGCATTGAGGCAGCAGTTTGTCCGTCGAGAATAGACTTAAAATATAAACATTTGTAGCGCTTTTGTCCTTCTTATGATAATGTTGATGGAACTCGACTAATAAATCAACCAAGACCCGCACGAACATGGCGAGGTGGCGGCAACCATAGAGTGCTTGATCGAACTGACACCTTTGGAGTATGTGATTTGCTTCATGCCATCTGAAGTGGCCTTGCACCGTCGTGCCACGGTCGCAGTGCGAACGGCATGCTCTTGTGCAACGTCACCGTTGTGCCTTGGGAGAACATGGTACTTTGAAAAATTTGTAGATTTAGTTCATAGATTACTCTAGTTAGGCTAATGGAAGACCCGACTTGCAATCACATTTGTTCAATCTTTAATTACCCTACCTAGAGTAATCTATCATGTACATCTACAAATTTTTTCAAAGTACCATTTTCTCCCACCGTGGCACGACGGTGACGCCAGCGCAAGAGTATGTCGCTCCGCACTCGACCGTGGCACGACGATGACTTCACAAAGGCCACTTCAGATGGCATGAAGCAAATCACACACTCCAAAGGTGTCAGTTCGATCAAGCACACTATGGTTGCCGAGACTCGCCATGTCAGTCATGGGTCTTGGTTGATTTATTAGTCGAAGTTCCATCAACATTATCATAAGAAGGAGAAAAAGCGCTACAAATGTTTATATTTTAAAGTCTATCCTGATCGACAAACTGCTGCACAATGCATATAGGAAGTGCGATATTCAATTACCACATCTATAACTCGGTTGTGCCTTTGTAAATATCAAGTAGAAATATTGATGGAAATTTTAACAACAAGATAAATAATGGAGGTTCTGGCCGGGGTGGGGAAAAGGACATCACAGACGGTTCTTATTTGTAACCGTCAGGATATGTTTACATCACGCACGGTTATGATTTGAAACCGCTCTGGATATGTTAGTATCACGACGGTTATGATTTGAAACCGCTCAGATATTTAGCTATCACGCATGCTTTAAATCAAAACCGCTCGGATATTATTCAATCACGCACGCTTTCAAATAATAACCGCTCGGATGTAAATTTTCTCGACGGTGGAAAACCGCTCGATGATCTCCTTCATCACGCATCTATTGTTATCGACGGTTCACAAAACCGCCTTCGATGACGCTATTTAACCATCTGTGATGATGATTTCTGTAGTAGTGATTGGTATGGTGGCTTTGTACCTCCTTGCATGATGCTAATGGCGGACATTAACCCAGCATGCCTATCTATGATGAGGCACATGTTTGGGCGGTCTTGGACAACTACCTGCTTCATATTTGCTAAAAACCACAACCATCTCTTTGTGTTTTCGCTTTCCACGATAGCGTAGGCCACCGGGAGTAGCTGGTCGTTTGCGTCGGTGGCGACCGCCATCAGTATGGTGCCCTTGTACTTACCAGAAAGGAAATTTGCCGTCCATGGTCAGCACTGGCCGGCAGTACTTGAAGCACTGGATGGCTGGTCTGAAGGCCCAGAACACACAGTCCAAGATGAAATAGTTTGGACCCTTTGTGGGGTGGGGTCTGTCTATCTTGTTGATGTAGGTCCCCTGATTGGCTTCAGCAACCTGGTGAAGCAGCCATGGAACAAGGTTGTATGCCTCTTCATAAGAGCCATACATCATCTCTATGACTTTCTTCTTCGCTCGCCACACCTTGCGGTAGTTTACAGGATATCCCACCATATTAACCACGTCAGCCATAAGTAGCTTCGGCGAAACGGTCATGTCCACCGTGACCAAGTGAGAAATCAGGCTGGCCACATTTGAGGAAGTCACATTTCTATGCTTCTGCAGTGACTCATCCAGCCCACAAGTGTGATCCGTCAGGATGGTAATCCTGAAGCCCGAACTCGTGCCCTTGAATTTCTGGGCATGGATCTTGCCAGGACAAATAGCATCAAGGCAGTTCACAATGTACATATCCAGGTTGGACCTGTACACTCGGTACAAGCGGTTGATGCGCACCGTATATCTCGCAATTGCCTGCTGGGCAACACTTTTCGTAGGGAAGCATTGCCCTACCAAAAGAGTGTCCTGATCGAAGGCCCAACCATGGCTGCCTTCGTTCGGTAACACAAGGGAAGACATTGCTAGATCATCGAGACGTGAAGACACGTACTCTACATCAGTGGACACAATGCCATCGATGGGAGATGCATCTTCATCTCCACTGCTATCTTAGCCGACATCCTCATCATCATCAGATGTTGCTACATCCTCCAGGTCTTCCAAGAGCTTGTGACAATCAATGCAAGCAGACCACCACCGCCCAATGACTTCATTTTGCTGAAATTCATCCGCAGTAGTGTCCTCCCGGATGCCCACAGATGATGCTTCGACGGCGGTGCCACCACTGCTGTCACCACGTGGACTTGAGGTTTCTCCTCTATTCAGGAAGCGCACATAAACCATCGGCCGATGGTGTATATGCGCCTGAGGGTTCATCACAATTTGCATGTATTCCCTCTATTGTGCGGTCCCCACAATCTTGCATAGCGCCCACAAATAGTCGATCGATCCTCCCACAGCTCTGGCTTGTATGAATGATCTCCCCATCAAATGCGCTCCACACGCACTTACGGAGCTCGCCCAGGCCCACCTCTGTCAGACCCAGAGCTCGGATCACCTTCCGTTCACAGTTCGAAAGGTCCACCCCATATGGACCCTCTCGAACAATGTCATCGCCATTAAACACAAACAAATCTTGGATATCAGCCATGTACTTACCTAACATAGCAAATAAAGAATGCGCATTATATCCAAACGTACAGTTTGTCACCTTCGTAATCAGTACTACATACAACAATGCAAGAAAACAACACAACAAAACAATTTTCAACCTTCTCTTAATTGCTAAAGCAAATCTATGTATTGCTCATTAGCCTTTATGAGGCTGTAGCACTGTTAGATATTTTAAAAATTATTTAAGCTTTATCAACATCCACAATTTTATAAATATATTAATGTTACATCAGGACCATTCATAAAAAATTTCTAACTTGGATTGAACTTTTTTCATTTCGTTCAATTTTGCCAATCAGCCTTTTAACAAGATAATAGCACTCTCTGAATTTTTAAAAATACAGAGAGTTAGATCATCATTTGAAAATTTTATGACAATATTACTAACGCATCATAACCATGAACAAAAAAAATTCTAAATTTCCTAACCTGGTTTGGACCATTTTTCATTCGGATCAAACTTGCCGGTTAGTGTTTTCTCGGGGCAGCACCAATATTTCAATTTTTAAAAATTACTCCAACTTGATAATAATTTCAAATTTTTATGGGATCATAATTTATGCATTAGGAGCCTCTAAAATAAATTTCAAAATTTTTCACATAGTTTGAACTATTTTTTGCTCAGTTCAATTTGGCCAAAATTTCGGATTTTTGGCCGAATTTTGGGTATTCTTCGATTGCAAACGAATTGGTTTTGCATTTTGGTTTTTAAATTTTGGTCGAGATTTGTCCAAAATACCATTGTGTACACTACTAAATCTTTCATATCCTGGTAGTTCTATACTAACATTACAATATTCCTAATAATATTTCTCTAACATTACACCATTATTTATGCCATGTATAATTATTTTATGTGATGCTACATACACTATTATTGTCTTTACCTGCACAAATACCATTATGTCATGTCCCATTAATTCCAATAAAATCATGCTAAGGTCCAGTTATCATTATTTCATGAACTATTTATTACATCAATATAGTCATTTATCATACTACTATTTCAACTAACATTACACCGATCATGTCCCATCATCTGCTAACTCATTACACCAATATTGTCATATCATAAAATACTATTTATACAATTACCTTCATTTCATATACTGCTAGTTGTGATAATACAGAGATTTCTTGTACTACAACTTACATTAATTTTCTAACTTATCATGCTAATATTACACTTATTTAATATTCTCAAAGATTTCATACTAACCTTTCTGAAGCTGTGCTGAAGATCACTAAAGCCTGAATAGTTTGCAAAATAATCTTCGTAAACAATACCTGCAAAATAAGAATCCTGAATCAAATACTACCAAACAATGTTTATCTAAAAATAAATGTCACCAAATTATAAACACCGATTAAATTCCACCGGATATCTAATTTAAAATTTTTGTTCCTGCTCTGACACTTCTTTCCCCTGCCTGTCCTCCTTGCGCTCTTAGTTTTCTCAGCTCTCTCAAAAACACTCGAACTCCCTCGCTCTAGCACTGATTTACCTTTCTCAACTGCGTGCTGTGAACCAGCACAACAGTCATGAATTATAGCATCGAGCTGAGACCATGCGCACCAAATGTGGATGCTGATCAATGCTTTCAGCGCATGCATGTAATATAAAGAGGAATCGGATGCTCTTTCTGCCCGGGACGACGTTCCATAGCTTGACTTGTGGGTGAGGGGGCCGGGCAAAAAACTACAGCAAAGGCACGTGGAGGCGCTGCAGGGATGTGAGGGGGGCCCGGGGAAGCAGCGGCTCCGAGGCGCGGCTTGGCCAGGAGCAACACCTTGGAGGAGCGGTATGGCGGGCCCCAGCGATTCTAGGACAAGCAGCACCTCCAGCCAGTGGCAAGGCGGAGCCCAGTCGACGGCCAGCAGGAGCAGCACCTCCAGACAGTTGCAGGGTGGGCTCGGGGCAAAAAAAAATCAGAACAACTAAACCGCGATCTGGAGAACCGGCATAAGCATCTAGGGGGCTATTTCCGCAAATTCGTTGCTAGGGAGGCCACTTTTCAGAATATACGCACGAAGGGAGCCAAAACAATAAAAATTTCATCATTTTCTCCAGATTTGCCACTAATTAATTGTTCCACTTGTTCAGTTCGTACACCAGGAACAGCCTTTGCTTTCTTGAGAAAATTGGTGAGAGCTGAATTGTGCCGCCGCACGGCATAGGCCCAATGGACATTTTTTTGTTTAAAGTTTTTCTAAACGATCAACCGTTTAAATGTTATAACAATTTGAATTTGGACAAAATCATTCATTTGACCCAAAATGATCTATTCTTGCATATTGTGGATTTCGCGTTTTGATTTGGCTTTGTTTATGTTTCTTCGCTTGAAATAGTATTTCTATCTCATATAAATTCATGAAAGTTCAAATCTCCTTGAAATCCAAATTAAATCGCATTTTGAGCTTTCGATAGAAATTCAACTTCTCTTTTTGCCTACAAAGCCCATTTCGCCATATCTTTTGAAAGAAAATTCCTTTTCTAAAAATTATTTTTGAGAAACCTTCTAACTATTCTAAAGTTTATTTTTGAAAATTTTCAAATCATTTGGATTTATTTAAAAAGTTTTGGTTTTTCTTCTCTGAGTAAAATTCATGCCTTCAAAGAAAAATTTGGGATATCTTTTGATTGGATACTCTTTTTTCAAAAATTATTTTTAGAAAAGTTTCTTAGGAGTCCAAAGTATGTTTCTGTACAATTTTAAGTAATTTCAACTTTATTTGAAAAAGTTATGGACTTTTCTTTCTTTGATCAAAAGACTGAAACTTCAGACTTTTGCATGTTTTTTATCTGATTTGTGATTTTTGTATCTTCAAATAAGATCATAATTTGTGAGGACCACTTTTGTAAGAATTGATCCTTAATAGTTGGTATATGATCTAAAAACTTATTAGATTTTGTAGACCTCATTTGAGCAGTTTTTCAGTCATATTTTAAAGCCTAAAAGAAATGATAAAATCTAAAATTCTAGTTCTTTGAAATCTTTGTAGTTTTCATGTCTTTAAATTGGCTTCAAATTGGAAGAATATCTCAAAACAAAATTTGAGCATGTTTAACTGGATTAGCTTCAAGATTTATCTTAGAATGCTTTTGGAGCTTATTTAATCAAGTTTTGTATATTGGAAAAGGCTTTTCTTTTGGCTATATTATGGTGTCTAGTTGATCTCGAATTAGCATATAGTATTGATCTTTGAGAAAATGAGCTTATTTTAAAACAAATATCAATGTTTTTCTCAAAAGTGATATCCTCATGTAAAATGATCTTTACAAGTGGTATCTCTTTCAAATAGTATCATTTGAAAAACAATCTTTATTTGTGGTATCAATCGAAAAATGAGCATTTCAAGTAGTATAACTTTAAAATTGATATTTACATGATTTATGTTTTCCTCAAGTAGTATTATAAGTAATGTTTCTTTAAAAACTTTTTACAAGTGATTTCTTGAAAATTTGAAGCTCATTTAGATGTTTTCCTCATTTAAGTGCTATTAGGCTCTCAAAAACTCTTTTTGTAAGTTTTTTTTGCAAATTGAAAAACTTAGTAAAATGAGGAGTTTATTTGAATGTGTTTCAAATGTCTTTCTCGTGCTTAACTCAAACTATGTCCTCTTTTCAAGTTGGTTTACTCTTTTAAGCCATATAAAAAGCTGAAGTTCGTAGAATTCTTGAATTTTATCGAAATTTCTTAATATTTATAAGTGGTATTTTATTTACGAATTCTTGTAAACTTAAATAGGTCATATGTATTTATTTCAATCTAGTTATGACCTTATTTCAGAGAATTCTTGCCAAACTCTCTTTTTCAAAGTGATATTTTTTTACCAAACTCTTCACTCTAAAAAGTCTCCTTTTTGGATTCATTTTTTATTTTTGGTGTTTAATGCCAAACGAGGGAGAATTTGTGGGAGATTAATACCTCATTTGGTGCTCTCCTCAAACGCCTGGGCGATTTCTTCGTCCAGGGTGTTCACATCACCAACACTGGGTGCCCGAAGCCCTTCAACAAGATGAATCCTCCGCCTCGAGTAAGATGTTGTCTTGTCTTGCGCAATTAGTTTTTCTGGCTCTTGATTAGCTGCATTTAAACATATGTTTGATACATTGCTTGTGGTCGCGACGCTTTTCTCTCGATCGCCACGCTGAATTCTCAAAGATAAGTGCGCTAAGCGGAAGCACCCTGCTCGTGCCTTGCCCTCGGCTCCGAGTGCCAAGAAGAGAAGGGCAGCCGAAGCCGAAGACCCCTTGGGAAAGGGTAAATGGCCAGCCGTCCACACACCCAAGGAGAAGAGGAAGCAATCGGCGGCAAACGTGCACCCGACTATAGGCCCGAAGGTTCAAGGCCCAACAGCCGTAGGCGCTCCTCCAGCGACTTCCTCGTCTTCAAGCCAGTCTGTGGACTGAAAGGCCCCTGAGCTTGATGAGGACATCACCAACGTGGAAACGACCAGTGTGACCGCTGCCCCTTCTTCCTCTCCGGTCGCTCCAACGACTACCGACGCCGCTCCATCTTCGTCACATGCGATCACACTGCGGCATCTTCATCATCGAGAGGCCTTAATCCAGAAGCTCAGCCATTCAAAACCACATCAACGGACAAGGTCCTCAAGTACCCACCCCGAGGACAGCCCACGCGCCAAGAAAGGCCCATGTGGAAGCCCAAGATGCTAAAAAGCCTGGTTCAGCCATCCAGAAGCAAGCCAAATTCAAACGGGAATAACTCGGGCTCCCAGACTCCAATTTCAGTGTGCGACCACCGTTTGAAAGCTTAGGAGATAAGCTTTCTAATGGATCTAGCCCCACCTCCAAATTCTCTCCAGATCAATAGGAAAAATGTGGAACAATATCACGGGCCAGCAATTCAGGGTGCTGCGTCACCTCACTTTTGGGCCTGTGGCCCATGTATCTTAGGGTTTTGGTGGCCACCGCTGTTTTGGCTGCCCTACACCTCCTGGTCGCCGCTATATATATGGCCGCAAACGTTCTTCTATGTTGAGGTTTTGTTGTATTTTGGTAGACCCCTTGTGCGTCCCTCCTCATGTTCGCGTGTGTTGACTAGACCACCCGTGACGAGAAACAGAACCTCACCCTTGTTTCTTTGAGATTATTGGATTGGAATTGCTCTCACCTTGTTCTTGCATGTTCTCGGTTGCAGCAGGTACAAGGATCGATCGGGTCTTTGATTTGGTTGATCGCCTCGTGTGGTGACGTTGCGATTGCTTGGTTGCTAATCTCGTGGTTAGTAGCCGAACCATCTACTCCTACTACATCGAAAACCGACGTATCGTTCTCATCAGAAGATCGGGTCGACCCCCGTATGCATCAAGTGGTATCAGAGCGATGGATGCCTGGTGAGAACACCCTTATCCTTGTTTAGTTCTTCTTGTTCATCGTCGAGTCCAGAAAAATAGCCACAAAAAAATTTTGTTTGTCGTGTGTTCGATCTAATTCGAGCCCCTTTTGGCCTTTACTACTACTACCTACTTTAATTCTTGTTGAATTTACGTTGCATCGTCGTGTCGTTGCTGGTCTTAGTATTTTGATCTTTAGAGTTTCGAGTTCTTGCCACGTTCTTGTCACTGAGTTGAACTCCATCACGTCGTCATGTCCAATTCAGATCCTCTTCTGTCCAGTTTGGTATTTTGGTCATAACTCCCTCATACGAACTCGGATTTTGTTGTTCTTATACTTTCCTAAAAGCTTAAGAAATTATCTACAACTTTGTCCAGTGTGAAACTGTCCAGAAACGCCGTCTTCTTGCCCAAAATCCCGTCAGATTGGAATCTGTTTTCATCCTAGATTTTCTGAGCAGCCTGTATTTCGGGGTCAATATCTTTGGCTTCCCTTATCCAAAATAGGCGTTACATATATGCAAATTGATCAGCTCGAAAAGATCTACAACTTTCCAGTTATACATTTTTGCATTGGAAGCCAATAAAAATCCAAAAACAGCATTTGAAGTTTCTGCATAGTAGATCTATTTGCGGCAGAAAAAAAAAGTTTGAGTTGTAATTCATCATATGTGCCACTTTTGATATAGAAGGAAGAAAAATAAGAAAAGACAAGTGCATATAAAAGAGCCGCACTAAAAGGTGGAAAAAGGAGCCCTAGCTATTTGCTTGTGTGCTGAGGTCGTTCTGGTTGTTATTTCTATGACTTCATTGGTGTCTAGGCTCGCGTCTCTAGTACGGTGTAGCCTAGGACCAGCAAAGTACCGCCGTTGAACGTTCTTTCAACTTGTTTTGGCTAGTGTGGTTCTAGTTTATCCTTTGCTACATATTATACCTATCCAAGCTCCATCTACTATTAACCACGGGAGAAGCACCTTGCAATCGCTTTATCACCCCTGAGTGCAGATTGCCATCATCCACCGATTGAACCTTGAAAAGCTGCAGGGTAAGAACTGGTAAGAACATGGTGTGAGCTTGAGCGTGTGAGATCCTCCACTGTCCATATATTAGTAGTTCATTGGAACTAATTCTCTTGTGAGTTCTCTGTTTGTTGCCCCTAACAATGGCAGGTTCACATAGCAAAACAACTTACGAGGATGATATTGAGGATTGTCCATTCTTAACAGAAAGAGAAAAGAAATACTTGCGAAAACATAAGCGACTTGAGTCCTTGCAGAAATCAAAGGGTGAGACGGTCGAGCATGGGATTCCCTTTGACCAAGAATGAGAACACACCAGTAAAGAAAGATTTGAAGCCCGCCTCACCTAAGAAGAAGGATAGTAAGTGTATTTCAATATATAGCGATAAGAATGTTCTTGCTATTCCTGCGACTAACCCTATAGGCAAGAATGATCAAGATGGTGTGCACTTGAGTGCTGCAATGACGAACAACTACAAGAGCCTAAGGTCGCAACGTGTACTTAGTGCTCCGCCGACACATGCTAGTCAAACTCAACGCAACAACTTATTCCACACTAAGTTTGTTGTCCGAGAACGTGGGGTACAAGTCATCATAGATGGAGGAAATTGTAGCAACCTCACAAGTCAGAACATGGTTGAGAAGCTTAGCTTGACCACAACTCCACTTCAACAACCTTATGAGATTGAATGGTTCAATTCCTGTGGTAAGGTTCAAGTAACACAAACTGTGCAAGTGAATTTCTCTATTGGTTCATATTATGATTTTGTTGATTGCTATGTTGTACCCATGGAAACATGCTCACTTTTATTAGAAAGACCATGGTTATATGACGTAGAAGCTATTCACAATGGTAGAACCAATCAATATTCCTTTATGTATTATACAAAGAAAATGATTTTGGAACTAATGACTCCTGTTGAAATAAATAAAATTATTGCAAAAAGAGTTAAAAGTCATGGCAAAGAGGGTGATGAAATTGTTAACCATGCACAAAACACTGAAACAAAGATAAAGGAGGTAGTTCATTTAGATAAGGTTGTGTCCTCCCCTGATACCGCATTGCAAACACTTGTTTCTTTATCTCTTGTTGTTACTAACCTTTTGCAGGATCATGAGAAGGAGTCGAGGACGACTCCAATTCAAGAAGGGAAGGATGATGAGGACATCACCAGTGTGGAAATGACCAGTGTGACCGCTGCCCCTTCTTCTTCTCCGGCCGCTCCAACGACTACCGACGCCGCTCCATCTTCGTCACATACGATCGACACTGCGGCATCTTCATCACCGAGAGGCCTTAATCCAGAAGCTCAGCCATTCAAAACCACATCAACGGACAAGGGCCTCAAGCACCCACCCCGAGGACAGCCCACGCACCAAGAAAGGCCCATGTGGAAGCCCAAGATGCTAAAAAGCCTGGTTCGGCCATCCAGAAGCAGGCCAAATTCAAACGGGCATAACTCAGGCTCCCGGACTCCAATTTCAGTGTGCGACCACCCGTTTGAAAGCTTAGGAGATAAGCTTTCCAATGGATCCAGCCCCACCTCCAAATTCTCTCCAGATAAATGGAAAATGCGGAACAATATCATGGGCCAGAAATTCAGGGTGCTGCGTCACCTCACTTTTGGGCCTGTGGCCCATGTATCTTAGGGTTTTGGTGGCCGCCGCTGTTTTGGCTGCCCTACACCTCCTGGCCGCCGCTATATATATGGCCGCCATCGTTCTTCTATGTTGAGATTTTGTTGTGTTTTGGTAGACCCCTTGTGCGTCCCTCCTCGTGTTCGCGTGTGTCGACTAGACCACCCATGACGAGAAACAGAACCTCACCCTTGTTTCTTTGAGATTATTGGATTGGAATTGCTCTCACCTTGTTCTTGTATGTTCTCGGTTGCAGCTGGTACAAGGATCGATCGGGTCTTTGATTCGGTTGATCGCCTCATGTGGTGACGTTGCGATTGCTTGGTTGCTGATCTTGTGGTTAGTAGCCGAACCATCTACTCCTACTACATCGAAAACTGTCATATCATTCCCATCAGAAGATCGGGCCGACCCGCGGCGCATCGAGCTTCCTCCAAGACTCGCCAACAACGCGTTCTCCTCCTCGCACCCGATCGAGACACGCGTTCTCGCACCGGCGCCGCAGACTGGTTCTTCTGCCGGTGGACCTTCTGCTCGGAAGGGCTCGGGCATAAAAATAATGAGATCCAGTAGGTTGGTTTCCTTGTTAGCTCTTTTTATTTTTCCGGGTCGTGCCCTGACTGCTTCTTTTTCCAGAAAGCCTGTTGATGAGGTGCCTGTGGATGCGCCACGTCAGGAGCCCCAGGGGGCTGTTACTGAAGATGCCTCAAGGCAGCCAGGGACCAAGATGCCAGCTGATGCCGTGTCCACCGCCCCTGATGTGATTCTGGAGCCAGTGGCAACAACTCTTTCGGCTGTTTCTGTGGCCCAGAACACCGAGGTTGGCTCGAATCTGAACAGCCACCGGCCGCAGACTCCTTTCAGGCTGGCTGGCCAAATTGTGCTTTTTAACCCTGTCGCTCGCCCTTCGTCTCTGCCGGAAGAACTCCCTCGGCCTCCCCGCCCGATGTCTCCGGTGCAGGTTGCCTTCTTCAACAAATATGGCGAGGGAATATCTTATGATGGCGAAGACGAGGATAAGGAATGGGAGTCATTCTATGACCATGCCTACGGTTGTTCTCGGTTTGCTCATGTAAGTTGCTTGCACCGAGTTGTTTTAGAAGTCCTCTTCTTTTTGTCTTTGATGCATAGTGTAGCTTTATCATTCGTTTTGTCGCCTTTAGCATCTAGCAGAGCGTGCCAAGGAAAGGAACGCCCTTCTCCGGGAGATACTCCCGAAGACCAAGATGAGGAAAGACTATGAGGCCGAGGTCCAACGAGTCCGAGTCGAACTGCAGGAGGAACTCGGCAGTGCTCGGGTAGAAAACCAAGAAGAGCTAGAGAAGCTCTGGGCCTAGGTTCTGGCCTTCGAGGCGGAGAAGCTGAACTTGATGAGCTCTCTTAGCGGTAACCACCTTGTCTGAATGCCTTAGAGCGCCCTTTTTGTCTTCCGCCCTTAACACATCCTTACTGTCCTAGTTTCGGTCTTCGTGGTTGTAGGTCTTCAAGAAAAGCTTGAGGCCGGCCATAAGCAGGTCGAGGAGCTGAAGGAATCTAAAAAGAAGGCTTGGACCAAGTCGGACAAGCTGGAACTAGAACTGGAAGGTTTGCTCTCAACTTGTCCTTTATCTCCGCTGTGCTTTTTACTGTTTGTGGGCTAACCTGACTAGTTATGCAGAATACCGTGTTAAGTCGCAGGCTCAGTATTGCATTCTCAATGAGAAGACCAAATCCACTGTGGCGCGAGTTGATAAACTCCAGGAAGGCTCCGAAAGAATGCTGCGGATTCTGAGTCCTGACGAAGCTGGGCCCAGTGATATTCCCTGTGGTGCGGATGCCACGATCCAGCGGCTGGAGGAGGGGCCCATGAAACTGGTAGCACACCTGAAGGAGACGGCGACCACGAGCGCCTACCAAGCACCGCCATCGAAAATCCTCAGATCCATGAGTGGAGCTCGGTTATCAAGGAGGGCTTTGCTCGCACTGGCCGATGATGATCAAGCCCTTGCCCTAATTGACGAGGTTAGGGATACCGCCTCCGCCTTAGTCGAAAACTTGGAGTTGGGTCCTTTGTGAATGTTGTATTCTGAGACTTTAATCTATAATCATTATTTTGAGCCCTGGTAGAAACGCTCAGCGATTTGAGCCGTGTTTTGTCTTTAGCTGCTTCATTATGTCCTACCAGTCTTCATTTTTTAATGTTTTGCATGCGCCGCGAATCGGGTTTGGTGTCCTCGTGATCCATACGCCTTCTTGGCCATTTCGAGTTCGCATGCAACATTTTTTCGTGAGTCGCTTGCTTCTGCGCTTAGCATTTACTCTACACCGTTCGGCTTACATGCTTTGGGTATATAAGAGTGTCACCGCTACTTGAGCGATCACCCATCTCTAAACCCTTCTCAGCAACCTTCAATATTCTTCCTTGAACCTCTGATGGCTTCTTCGTCCCAATCTTCTTCGTCTGGTGATGAGGCTCCACCATCTGCACCCCCCCGGCGGAGGGGCTGATCTTTGATTTTGAAGATGAGGCTCCGCCGGCGTCTGATGCGGAGGAAGCCTTTCTGGCTGAGCTCTGGGCCGATTACGACCTCGCGCTGGCCGAGCATGCAGAAGAAGAAGAAGCTGCTCGCGACGCGGCTGCCATTGGCGAACTGATCGAAGCCATCCCAAAGCTTGTTGGGGCGAGGGACGCTCTTCTCAAGGCAGTAGGTCGCGCACGCCGCGCTTAAGTTTTAGATTCCTGCTCGCTTCTTGTGTAATGCATTAATGTATCCATGCCCGAGTGTGCCTAATGAAATCTTGATATTTGCTTGATCTTTCTTTATTGATTTTGAAGTTATGCTCGAGTGGTTTTTTTCCGTTTTCATTTAAGCACCATGCCCGACTGCTCTAGCCCCCAGGTGTCGGGAGTCGACTCATGGCTATTTTCCCTGGCACGCACTTTTAAGAGGCTAGAGTTCGTCGTTTGTGGAGTCAGAGTTTCACGATTTGGATTTTAACGCACTCGAGCTCATTCGCGATCAACAGGGAAAGAAGATAAAAAATGACTCATAAGAAGGGTTGCGCATGCACAACACTATTAGGTGTAGCCCCCGACTTACTGCTTAATTGAGCATCAATTGAGTAGCAAGTCAAGATGAAAAAGTTTCATTCATGAACAGTATAACTAATGTACAATATTTTAAGAGTAAAAACGACGTAGCTGCTCTATGTTCCATGAGTTGCCGATGGCAACGCCATCTTCTCGCTTGAGTCTGTAAGCCCCCGGGGGTGTCACCTCGTCGACGATGTAGGGGCCTTCCCAGCTTTCGGAGAGTTTGTGCTCACTTTTTTTATTCTTCATTAGGACCAGATCTCCTTTGGAGAAAGCCCGGCCCCGAATGTTCCGATTATGGTAGCGACGCAAACCTTGGAGGTACTTGGTCGACTGGATTACCGCGATTTCCCTGGCTTCTTCCAGTCGGTCGATGTCTTCTATCCGATTTTCCTCTGATTCAGCCTCCTTATAGCTCCGAACCTGTGGGGATCCGAACGTCAACTCGGTAGGTAAGACCGCTCGAGCCAGATACTAGGAAAAAGGTGATCGCCGATAGCTCTGCTGGGAGTAGTTCTCAGCCCCTAGAGCACCGAGGGCAATTCTTTTACCCATCGCGTGGCAAAAGGCCTGAGACGATAAAAATCCTTGCTTTTAGCCCTTGTAGTACCATGCTGTTCGCCCGCTCCACTTGGCCATTGCTCCTTGGATGAGCTACGGAAGCGAAACAATCTTGATGCCGAGCTCATCGCACCAATCTTGAAATTCTTCACCGCGGAATTGAGTTCTATTATCCGTGATTATCCTGTTTGGTACGCCGAATCTTACCACGATTTCCTAGAAGAATTCCTTGGCCTTGGCCGCCGTGATCGTGGCGACGGATTTTGCCTCAATCCACTTGGTAAATTTATCAATGGCGACGAAGAGATGAGTAAAGCCACTTTGGGCCTTCTTCAAGGGTCCGACCATGTCGAGCCCCCAGACTGCAAATGGCCAGGTGATCAGAATGGTTTGTAACTCCTGTGCCGGTACGTGTATCTGACAAGCAAAGAACTGACAACCTTCACAAGTGCGAACAATATCTTCTGCGTCGGATACGGCAATCGGCCAGAAGAAGCCTTGACGATATTCTTTGCCCACAAGGGTACTTGCCGCTGCATGATGCCCGCAAATTCCCGAGTGGATTTCTCTGAGAAGATTCTTCCCTTCTTGCTCTGATATGCAACGCTTTAGGACTCCGAAAGCGTTCTTTTGGAAGAGTTCTTCACCGACTACCACGTAGCTTTTACATCGGATCGTGACGCGCTCTGCCTCTACGCGGTCTTTGGGGAGCTCTTTTTTTAACAAATAGTTTAGGAATAGAGTTGTCCAGTCGGGGTTGATAACTAAAACTTCCTCCTTGGCGATCTTTCTTCTGATTTGTCTGACTCTAGCTGTCGGCTTATTGAAGGTTTGTGGAGCTCTTCGACAAATACTCTAGTCGGTACTGTTGCCTGACTAGAGCCTAGCTTGCAAGCTCGTCTACTGCTTCATTGTCACGGCGGAGCACATGGATGAGTTCCAGCCCGTCGAACTTATCTTCGAGCTTCCGCACTTCCTGGTAGTATGCAGCCATGCTGTCCCTGACGCACGACCAGTCTTTCTGCACTTGGCTGATTACCAACATGGAGTCTCCGCGGATTGTCTGCCATCGAACACCGAGGGATATCGCAATACGAAGTCCGTGGTTGAGGGCCTCGTACTCGGCGGTGTTGTTTGATGCTAGGAAATGAAGCTGAAGGACATAGTTTAGGCGCTCACCTGTTGGAGAGATCAGCACCACGCCAGCCCCCGCACCGCTGAGCATGAGAGAACCATCAAAATACATTATCCAATACTCAAGCACTTCAGAAGTCGTGGGGGTATTCAATTCCACCCACTCGGTGGCGAAGTCAGCAAGTACTTGAGATTTTACTGCTGTTCGCGGCCTGAAGGAGATTTCAAAAGCTCCAAGTTCGACCACCCATTTTGCAATTCTCCTGGTGGCTTCCTGATTGTGAAGTTTATCCCCAATCGAAAAGGAGGTAACCACCGAAATCGAATGCTCTTGAAAGTAATGCTTGAGTTTGTGAGAAGTAAACAATACGGCATACAACAGTTTCTGTACCTGAGGATACCATGCCTTGGATTCTCCAGCACCTCGCTGATGAAGTAAACTGGCCACTGAACCTTCTGGAGGTGCCCAGCTTCCTCCCGCTCTACGACGATTGCAGCGCTGACTACATGAGTCGTTGCAGCAATGTAGAGCAAAAGGGGTTCTTCGGGCATTGGCGAGACCAATACCGACGGCGAGGACAAGAAGGCCTTGAGTTCTTCGAAAGCTTGTTGTGCCTCGGCAGTCCACTGAAAATTGCCCTGCTTTTTCAGAAGTTTGAAAAAAGGTATTCCCCGCGAACCTAGGTGAGAAATGAACCTGTCGAGTGCCACCATGCAATCTGTGAGCTTCTGGACATCTTTCTGGCTAGTCAGAGGTTTCATCTTCAGGATAGCATTGATCTTCTCCGGGTTTGCTTCGATGCCCCGCTACGACACAATGAATCCGAGCAGTTTTCCTAAGGGGACTCCAAAGACACACTTTTTAGGATTGAGCTTCATCTTGTAGGCCCTTAGGCTTTCAAATGTCTCGGCTAAGTCATATATGAGGTCCTCCTTCGCACGAGATTTGATGACAACATCATCGACATATGCTTCCACGTTGCGCGTGATTTGAGTGTGAAAGCACCGCTGTATTGCGCGCTGATAGGTTGCACCAGCATTTTTCAAACCAAACGACATTGTGACGTAGCAAAATGCTCCAAACGGAGTGATGAACGAAGTTTTGATACAGTCTTGTTCTTTTAGCCTGATCTGGTGATACCCCGAGTAGGCATCCAGAAAGCTTAAGAGCTCGCAGCTTGCAGTTAAATCTACCACTTGGTTGATGGGGGACAGCCCAAATGGATCTTTCGGGCATGCTTTGTTAAGATCGGTATAATCAACACACATGCGCCAGCTTTTATTCTTTTTGCGAATAAGAACTAGGTTCGCTAACCAATCGGTATGATACACTTCTTTTATAAAGCCTGCGGCTAAAAGCCTAGTGATTTCTTCCCTGATGGCCTCTCGGCGATCCTGAGCGAATCATCAGAGCCGCTACTTGATGGGCTTCGCCTTCTCGTCCACATTGAGAGAGTGCTCGATCACCTCCCTAGGGACACTAGGCATGTCGGAAGGTTTCCATGCAAAAATGTCCCGGTTGGCCCAAAGAAAGGTGACGAGCGCGTCTTCCTATTTGGGGCTGAGTTCTGTCCCGATCAGAGCCGTCTGAGCTGAGTTGGACAGGTCGAGGATTACCTTCTTAGTCCCTTCATCAAGCTTCATGCTTATCATGGCTTGCTTCTTGGCTGGGACTTCTCCCTCATCTTGATGATGTGCGGCCGCCTGTCGGATCTTCTCCCTATCAGCTGCCGCTTCTTGCATTTCGGCTATCTCGCAACTCTCTCTGTCGCACGTGAAAGACTGCCTGACGTCGCCGCGGATGAAGATAATTCCCTTTGGCCCGGGCATCTTCAGGACGAGGTAAGTGTAATGGGGCACGGCCATGAACCTAGCTAGGCCGGGCCTTCCCAAGATGGCATGATATGCCGTCTCGAAATTAGCCACATCAAAATTGAGATATTCCATCCGGTAATTTTCTCTGGTCCCGAACGTGACCGGCAAAGTGATCTGCTTGAGTGGAACTGAAGAGGTCCCGGGGATTACCCCCTGAAACGGCGATATGCCCCGCTTTAGTTCCGAGTGGGGAATCTTCATGTTGTCGAAGGTTTTGGAGAAGAGGACATTAAGTCCGCTCCCTCCGTCAACCAGCACCCTCTTGAGTTTAACGCTGCGAATCATAGGGTCCAAAACAAGAGGATATCTACCTGGATATGGGATGTGATCTGGATGATCCGAGCAGTCAAAGGTGATCGGGACCTCGGACCATCTAAGGTATTGGGGAGTCGCAGGTATAACCGCATTGATGTCCCGAGTGGTAAGCTTTTGCTTTCGCTTGGACTCATAAGCTGCCGAGCCCCCAAATATGTAGTTTAACTCACGCTCCATCTTCTGGTATTCGCCCTCGTCATCTTCAGGGGGATTTTGCTTTTTCTTTGCTTCGTCCTTTGCTTCACCCTTGGCCGGCCGCTTGTTGGATTCCTTGGCGAACCTTCTCAAAGTGAAGTAATCCTTCGCAGCATGTTTCCCCTTGGGATGGAAGGGGCAAGTTGCATCCAAGATCGCGGTCGTAATCATCCGTCTGCTAGCCAGCGTGTCACCTCGCCGACCACCGCACCGCTTGGCTTCCGCTTATCCCACGCTGGAGGACTCGGATGATCCTTCTTGTCCTTATGCCGTGGCGATCATCTTGATGCTTTCGCCAAAGCATCCGAGGTCATTATGAGCGGTTCCGCTAATTCAAACATTTCTCTTACCGTAGTCGGCGGCTTCCAGGACATCTTTTTAATCTAGTCGGGGTCGTTGACGCCTTTCTGGAACGCTGCGATGACCGCGGCCACTGAGATGTCCCGGATCGTATTCTTCTTCTACATGAAGCGCCGGATAAACTCCCGGAGAGTTTCGCTCATTCTTTGATGAAGCTGGTACAGGTCCCACTGAATCCCAGGTCGTTCATAAGTGCCCTAGAAGTTGGTGATGAACTGCTCACAAAGATCTCCCCAGAAATCAATAGAATTCGCTGGAAGTCCTGTGAGCCAGGCTTGAGCTGAAGGGGTAAGCGTGACCGGCAAATAATTGGCCATTACATTATAATCACCCCCGGCTGCCATGATTGCAAGGGAATACACTTGCAACCAAGCTTCTGAATTTCTTTCTCCATCGAACTTGGTGATGCCTTTGAGGTTGAAACCTTCAGGCCAAACCACTCGGCGAAGCCAGGGAGTGAAGGCTCGGATCCCTTCAATGGACCCATCACTGTACCGGCGTGGGGAGCATCGGGAAGGTGATCTGACACGGCGGTCCTCGCTATCACCCTTGTCACGGCGGTGTCAGCTTCTGCGGTCATCCTGGTCATCATGGTCGAGGCCAAAACGCTCGTAGTCGTCTTTGCACCGGCGGTGCTCTTCATCTTCTCAGTCCCGCCACCTGGCATTCAAGTCTACGCGAAGATCTCAACTGATGCTTTGTCGGGTGTCCTCACCTCGTCGAAGTTCAAGTCGGCCACGCATGGCCCGACTGTGAGCTGTATTGCTATTGGCAGCCTGAGTGACCACGCGGGTAAGAGAGTGCTCCTTCTCCCCTAGTTCCTCCTAATGCTGCTGGATCACTGCTGCCGTCACCATGGCCTTGACCTAGGCTACGATCGGAGCGGCTGGGCTGTCGAAACCGAGCATTGGTACTAATGTGTCAAGAAGCGTCTTTGATGCGACGATATTCTGCTGAGGGGTATGGAAAACCGATTGGTTCCCCATCTTCATCTGCAAGATGTCTTCGTTAACATTGCAGCCCCTAGCCTGGAGAGACTTCGCGAGGGTTTCTTGTGCCTCACAACAAAGGCGCTCTGCTTCTGCGGCATCCGGGCGTCTTTCTGTTGCTGGGAATTAGTCCACGAGTCTTCGATCACGAAGATGCCACGAAAGCCTTGAGAACTTTCTGCCTTGCTCTCTGAATTAGAAGAACAATAAGACAGGTTGAGCTGACCTTTAGATCCGAGTGGTTTTCTGGCGCTCCTCACCACTCGGAGCTCGTCCTTGACCGGTCCTCACCCAGACCGGGAAATAGACTCCTGGCTTACTGTCTGGTAACAGATGGCCACGCCTGTCCCTGATCCGAGTGGTTGCCCGGCTAGGAGAGCGACGGAATTTCCCCCAGATTAGATTTGATCCGAATCCAAAAGGATGAGCTTGCCAAGATCATCGGCGATGAAGTCCAGGCTTCTGAAACAGAACACCTAGGCGGGAGCGAAGGTGGCCATGACTTCGCTGAGGATCACCATCGAGCCTGCTAAGATTGATCTTAACGCACCCCCTACCTGGCGCGCCAACTGTCGACGTTTATTGTTGGCAATAATGAAAACGGGGGTAGGTGCTGGATCCAAAATCGATGGTAACACAAGATAAGAGAATTATCCAGGTTCGGGCTCTCACAGAGGAGATAATACCCTAGTCCCGTGCTCTGGAATTATATGTGGCTAGCTATTTCACTGATGAGATTGTCTGTTGATGTTCCCCCATCCCTCTCTTTATATAGCAGAGGAGGGCAGTTACAAAAGAGAGTCCTAGTCAGATACAAAGTGGGGATTATATCTCCTGCACCTATCCGTTTGGCAATGATTTAGACTACAATTGTATCCCACCTAATTCGGATCGGTTACCATCTTCAAGACTTCCTTATTTCACACGTTTTGACACGCCCCTGGTAGCTTCTTGTTGGTGTTTCGTGAAACCGGCAAGTAAATTTGTAAGTCTAGGGGCCACACGTTCCCTCTCCTTGAATGGTTGACTCAGAGAGCCCGGGATGTATACTGGTTCGGGCTGAACGTCCCACTTCCAGTTCGTGAGGTGGTTATGTATTACTTCGGGGTGCAATGGATTACATAGCGTTACATGCGAGGGCTAAGGCCTGGCCTTGAGCGCTCGTTCAAGTGGAAGAGCTCGAGGGCTCGGGAGAGGCTAAGGGTGTTCGTCTGTATGTTTGGATGATGGTTGTATGAATGGATCCGACCCCCTTCCCTGAGGGTCCTGCCTCCCTTTATATAGACGGAGGGGGCAGGTTACACGGGAGTTTGGAAAAGAAAAGTAGGGGTATGCTATGCCCGAGAGTCCCGGTCTTCGGTCTTGATGACTGACAGGTTCCTGTTGCCACACGCCGGGTTGGTAGACACAACGGGTAGCGTTCCCGTCGGGAACGTGTGCACTGCTGCTCAAGACGTCTGTCTTGCCGACGTCGTACTGTTATACTCTGGTACCACCGTGATCGGAGCACGCCTCCACCGTGCAGATGAGTGAAGGGATGGGCGCTTAACTTTGGCGGCCACCTAGCCACCTTGGGAAGGAGCCACCTGCTCCAGCATGGCCGTCGCGTCCATAGGGCAGGTGATCAGCTCGAGGTCGACCAGTGACGTGGCGGAGGTCGCTAAGTTGGAGCTCGTTTGTAATACCGAAGATCTCTTTTGCTAGGGTTTCAGGCGGTAATGATTTCACCTTCGTGATTCAAGGATTTCTATTCGAGAGAATTATTTATTGTCGCGCAAGTGAAGCTTTTATTAACGGTTTTGGTTTTGTTCGCCTCTAGTTTTCGGAATGAGGTATCTTCCGAGCTGCTTAATTTTGCGGCAAGTTGTTTTTTTCCGGACAATTGTCTTTTCGTGCTAAGAATTGAAGATTCATTTGGTTCAAGTAAGGGTTTAAAGTTGGTTCTGGATTTCTTTTTCCGAGGGGCTTATTTCTTTTTGTCCCTAGCCCTATTGATTAATGGCCCTCGGTGATAGAGTACAACAGAAGAGGGGCAACCCTAGAGAAAATTGCTCCTGAGGAATTCCCAAGCCGCCACTTCTCCTGGCGCTCCTCTCCCCAGTCGAGCGCTCCTCTGCTCCTCTCCCGCCGAAGGCCTTCTGCTCCTCTCCCCACCGAAGGCCTCCTATGCTTCCTCCCGGTAGAGAGTGCCCTATTCCTCCCTCCTGGACGACACCCCAGTGGCGCCCGAGCCCGCTTTCCCGAAGCGGCTCCCGGACCTATTGCCGCCTCCAGCTTAGCGCGGTTTCCTCCCGGCCCATCGCCACCACCTCGAGCACCCCCGCCAGCCGCCTCCTCGAGTCCCTTGTCGCTCCTCCACTCGGTGCCGCCTCCAGCCTCCCGGCTGATGCGCCTCCCCACCTCCCTCTTACCTCCATGCACTTTCTTCGAGGTAAAAACCCTAGGAAGTGGGGATTCCCTTGGCTTGCATGTGTGGTGCTTGATGAAATGCCTAGCTAGGATTTCAAGGGAATGAAATGATTTTTTGCATGCTTGAGTTTTAAAATTGTTTGATCCTATAAATCATAAGGTCATACGTTGTCTGAGCACTGCGATTATGAAGTCTATGTGTATATATTCATACATGATTTTGAGATCTCAAGACAGATAGATTTGAATGAATATTTGTGTTCTCGCAACAATATGTGGTAAGGATTATGAGGCTCGATGAAAAGCTTTTAATGTTTTGATGTTTGATTCGAGTTATTTATATATGCGTGTCCTGATTCTTTTGAGGGTGAGATTTTTCTGAAATTTACACTTATGAGTTAGCAGTGATGAATGCCTTTGTAAACCAGAATAACTGCCTCAGATTTGGTCAGCTGTCTTGCACTGGAACGGTGGCAACCATTGCTCCATAAGAATATACCTCAAACTCTGTTTCCAGTTTAATTATTTGACAATTCTCTCTCAAACAAGCGTTAGCTTAAAACGGTATGTTTGTCACCTGAATCTTTGTATATGTTGGTACCAAGGATTAAGTTATGTTCGCATCATGAGCCTTATTTCCTGTTATGTTAGGATTTATAACAGCATGGTTTGTAAATGCTTTGGTAAACCGAACTATTATCTATGAACATCAGGGTAAATGCAACAGAAATGTTCTGGCTATTTGACGATGTATATACTTTAAACATGGATAAATTCAGCTGAAAGTACCATAAATACTTCACATGGCTGTCTATTTCATTCTAGCATTGAATTTACTCTCCTGAAGCATTCCATAATCTATGTTAAGCAGAGATGGCTGGAAAATGTTAAAAAAAAGAAAAGGAATGGGGAGTGGCCTCGATCCCGCTGCCGCTTCGCCTTCTGCTAAAGGCAAGTGCATTGTATCGGTTATGCTTAGGTGGCCATTAGGTTTTGCAATTATACAATTATCCATGTGTTATTTTAATATTTTCATGTTGATTTTGCATGCGATGCGATGAATGAGCATGGTTATTTGGATATGCTATCGCTTAAACCGGATTATATGCAAGTGCATCGCTTGATTGAACTTGTGAATGGTAGATTGAATGTCTTGACCGATTTAATATGTGAGCCGCTAATGCTTGTGTGGTTATATTGACAACACTAGTATGGGTAGGCTATAAAATTACCCATGAATGATATTAAAGGATGAAATTTGCATGTGCATCCTTGTGTGTTTGCTATGTGTGCTACATTGAAGAATTATGTGTCTTGTCTATGTGACATGTTGTGATAACTCAGTGTTCCATGTTGATGCTCCCTAGTAGGATTAGGGTATTATTGATATCAATGACATGAGTTTTGGGTCAAGAATAATGGTTCGATTCGATTCATGATAAGAGATTTTGGTTTTGTATGAAGTATTGATGATAAAGGAATGTGAGGACGGAGTATGGAATTTGATTGCGAGAATGGGTTGATTTATGATCAAGATAGATGGAATTAGTAATTACTCGAGTATTGGTGATGTGAGTATGAATATGACTGTTGAGAATGCGATTATGAGTGTTGAGAAGGTGAATGGTAATTTATAGATGTGAGAAGTGGCTGATGTTTATGTATTTGACTATAGCGATGCAAATGTGAGAAATGAATGTAGTTTACAAATTTGTTTATGTCTATTGCATTTGTGCATTCATAATGGAAGAGGCGACCCATTCTGATGCGGGCCTCTATGCTCACATGTAGTGAGTACGAAAGTCCTACCTCGTAGTCCCGTATACGTGGTTGTATGGGAGCGAGTCAGTAAGAGTAGGCACCCTCCACCACCGGGTGGAAGGGGAATGAGAGGGTGCACACCGACGGGTGTGCACTCGGCCATATTGGTATGTGCTAAAGAAGAGATGAGACATGCATAATGCATCATATACATGAGATATTATGTGAATGAAATGCATGATTGTGTTGCATTTTATATCATTGCATATATGTATGGGATATTATGTGAATGAATTATATATATCATTGCAGATATGCATGGGATATTATGTGAATGAAATGCATGGTTGTGTTACATTATATAGCATTGCAAATATGCATGAAGTCTTATGTGAAGGAAATGCATGGTTGTGTTGCATTATATAGCATTGCAAATATGCATGAAGTATTATGTGAAGGAAATGCATGGTTGTGTTGCATTATATAGTATTGCATATATATATATATATATATATATATATATATATATATATATATATATATATATATGACATATTATGTGAATGAAAGCATAAAAGCATTTCATTGCATTGTGTATTATGATGAATAAGTGTTGATTGATGAGAATGTAAAGAACAAAGTTGAGAGTTGAGTCGTGGGCTCATCCGAATTGATTTTCGAGGCATGGGTGAGGTTTTGTTACATGGTCCAGCTTGGTTGAGGTAAGTGGAGTCAGTATTACTCTATGTCGGATGTTTCAGTTAAGTAATGGTTATTTAAATGATGAGGTAATCGCGCTCTTACGTTTTGGATCTTTTATGAATTCAACTATTTCCTTTATTTACGGATGACAATTTAAGGAACTGCTACTTGATGTCTTCTAATAGTTGCATTTTAGTCTAATGTTTTACTTATCCTACTTGTTGCGCTTTGCTGAGTCTTGGACTCACGCTTGTTTGCTTCTGTTCTAGGTACCTCGAAGCTGATTCTTCGAGTTGGGGATTGGAACACGTGCACGACTGCGGTCTCCAGCAATTTGTTTAACCAATTCATCAAAACTGAATGTAATTAACGTGTTTGTAATTTATGGTTCATCGTGATGAGGTTTCTTAAATTCTGTTGGATGTGGGATTGCTTAACTAAGGACCTGCTAGATTGATATCTTAACTGCTACAATGTTTTCTGTCTGCTGAGTGGATGTCCTAGTTTTAGGGGAGGTGCTGCCGAAATTTTTATTAAATTCGACAACCTCCTAGTTGTTCGCTTGCTTTGCTAGAAAGGTCATGCCGAAATTTTGTAAATTTCGGTGACTTAGTTTTATGCCGGTAATTCTCAGTCCAATTGATTTTGTTCTGGAGAATTATCGTGTGTTGGTAACCCCTTTGGACATGTGTGGGTCCGAGGGGTGTCGCTAGTGAAGCAAGGTTTTGGTAGCATCCGGGGCGCGTTGGCGTTGGGGTGTTACAGTTGGTATCAGAGCGGGCTTCCGTTCCGTGGTGTTTGAGTGTAGTGAGTAATTCTAGAATGAATTAAAATTTTGCTGTGTGAAGGTAGAAATATGGTTTAGGGTGAACCTTTAAAATATGGCCCTAGGGCAGTAACCTTAAAACTTGATGTAGAATGGTTAAATAAATTAAAACTTGACACACTCTGATGCACAGTCGGAAAGGGATGGGTTATCGTTGCGATGTGCTGCAATGTTTATTTTTTGATTGATGCTATGTTATATGTTAGTCATGCTGACGCTTGATAGCATATATTATTGCTAAGTTTATGAAGTTATTGGTTTGACTAGTGGGATCTTTTGGGATTCTTTTGTGCCGAATGATTTGGTTTGTTCGTTCAGGCCGTGTTAAGGCCTCGTTGGTCGGTGTGGCAGTTTAGATCCAATATCGGAGGACCCATAACCTCGTGTGAGGAGAGTCCTTGTTCTTCTGTCATAAATTGGAGTACGCTATTTGGGTTTTGTCCTCTTTTGGTTTTCTTGGATTTAAGACAAAGAATAAGATTTTAGTTTTGTGCCTCTCTCAGTTGCTTTGCGGAGAAAGTTATGGATTCCTTCTTGTGTTGGACGTTCTCCTAGTAAAAAAAAGGGAGTCGTTGTTCTTCTTTTGTAGATAGGAGAATTGAGGGAGTAAGTTTTTCGGGATTTGATTTATTTGGTTTTTTTGGGCTTAAGTAAAAGAAAAAGGGGGTGTGGTGTTGCGCCCCATTGATTGATGGCAGGGAAAGACACTGATTTCTTCTTGTGGTTGTCATTCTCCAAGTTTGAAAAGGGGTTATTGGAGTCGGTGTGAAATCGAAATCGGGTGGATTTGAGGTTTGTGACTTTAAAAAAAAGGGTACGTCTTGGCGACCCTCTTCTTTTGTGGAAACTTTGCATTTTATCCATGCTTTGGAGTTCGGTGGTTGTGTGTGTTTAGATGTTGAATTCGAGGATCGGTTTTCAAAATGTTATTTTTGGGAATAAGTTCCCGTTTTCTTGGGAGAAAAGATTGGTGATTGCATTGCTTTGGTAAAAGATTTAAGCGATGTTTCTTTTAAGGTGGAGTTTTTTTCCCCAATGTGAATTTTTTTTTATTATTGCATTGGTTTCCAGTTGAGGAAAGTGGATAACTTGGTTAAGCGAATTGAGAATTTTTCTTTGCTCTCTAGTGTGAGTCAAGAAAATGGCGGGTCATGAGTTCTAGTGAATATAATTTAAAGATTATGCTCGTTGATTTGATTCCTAGAGGATCCCGACGTCAATTGGTTAGAAGTTGTGGTATATTCGGATTCGGTTAGAAGTTGTTAATGGTTATGTGGTTATAAAGGTTAATCAATGAGGAGAGATGGGAATTAGGGTCTTCTTGGTTCGTAGGGGATCTAAGATTGGAACCCAACTATCTAATCGGATAGTTTGGGCATTTTGATGATATTTGATTGGATGCTTAATAGAGTGATATGACTCGTGCTATTCTTGTTATCACGAGTTGGTTGATCCGTGGTATGGGGTTTTAGAGAGGAGATTTAAGTTGGGTGAGTGAAATTGAATAGAGAAATAAGAATTGAGTTTGGGAGTTGTCTGAGTTGTCGGATTAGTGAGAAAGACCTGGCTTCCGAGTTTTGTACCGTGCGAGTTGTGAAGTTAGAGTGAGTGTTGATTTGTTAATGGATGAAATGAGTTCAGTTGCTTGCTCCTTTTATTTGGCGAGGAGTACCCGGAGTTGTTTTTCGGTGTTTTTGGTTTTGTGTTGCCGTTTGGTTGTATGTTGGTGAGTTTGGTGGTGTTCTGAATTCGGGGACGAATTCTTTTTAGGGGGGAGAGTGTAATACCGAAGATCTCTTTTGCTAGGGTTTCAGGCGGTAATGATTTCACCTTCGTGATTCAAGGATTTCTATTCGGGAGGAATTATTTATTGTCGCGCAAGTGAAGCTTTTATTAACGGTTTTGGTTTTTGTTCGCCCTAGTTTTCGGAATGAGGTATCTTCCGAGCTGCTTAATTTTGCGGCAAGTTGTTTTTTTCCGGACAATTGTCTTTTCGTGCTAAGAATTGAAGATTCATTTGGTTCGCGTTAAGGGTTTAAAGTTGGTTCTTGGATTTCTTTTTCTGGAGGGGCTTCATTTCTTTTTGTCCCCTAGCCCTATTGATTAATGGACCCCAGGTGATAGAGTACAACAGGAAGAGGGGGAACCCTAGAGAAAATTGCTCCTGAGGAATTCCCCAGCCGCCACTTCTCCTGGAGCTCCTCTCCCCAGTCGAGCGCTCCTCTGCTCCTCTCCCCAGCCGAGCACTCCTCTGCTTCCCTCCCCAGCCGAGAGCACCCTATTCCTCCCTCCTGGACGACACCCCCACTACTAGAATTTCGGGCTTTTGCAACGGCGAGAAATCGTTGTAATAGGACCCATTTCATTGCAATATGTACCAATAGCCACAATGTCACAATCGTTGGCAGGCGTGGCTATTAGTTGCGTGGTCCAAAGCTTGGGCAACGATTTACGTTTTGTTGCAATTGTAATGCTAATTGCAACGGGAGTATGTGTTGCATTAGCTCGTAGCTGCAATGATGGTTTGACGTGGCAATAGTCTCAATTGCCGTGGCAATAGTAGTCTCTATTTCCACGCTCTCATGTGTTGCATTAGATAGTAGTCGCAATGACCTTAATACCGTGGCAATATTTTTTATTGCCGTGGCAATAGAGATCTCTATTCTCTCTATTGCCACGCATTTAGGCATTGCATTAGACAATAGTTGCAACAAAAACCAATCCATGGCAATAAATGAGGTCGCAACGAAATAATTTTCGTGGCAATATGATGTATTGCAATGAAATAACTTTGTTGCAATAAATTATAACAACGATCTATATCTGTAGCAATTCATTTTTTCGCAATAAGGCGTCAACGCATATTGCAATAATATTTGCTTATATACCGTTGTTGCAAAAGAAATGTACTCAAATTAGAAATTGCACAAACAAAAATATCAATTATAACCATCAAATCATATATAAGAGCATTTGTAACAATCTTTTCAGTATGTACAAACATGAAGCAAAAGAGACCAATAATAGAACAATTTCATAGTAATCTCTGAATGAAAACTTTAAATTTCTCAACTATGATTGCGATAACAGAACTAATCTATTGATAATGATTTGAGAATAGGTTGTTCCACATTGTAGACTTGCTTGACTTGACCATGCCATGAGACCAGACGCTCAGCTCAAATTGTATCCTCCTGTTGAATAAAAGCACGGTTTATTCTTTTGAGCATAAACAAATCCAAGATGAAATTTTATAGGTCGCCATATTGTAAATACTACCGATCGTGAAAGGAATCGACAAAGCCCATGAGCTCAAGTTAAACTAAACAACTACTCATTGATCTTACCAAAGCATGCAAGGAATGGATAAATGAAGGAAACAACGCTTGCATCACTTAAGCATGAAATTAACATGTTGATTAACTTTATGTGCTTATCTCCGCTTCTAAACCTAACAAAAAATGATAGCATGATCAAGTAGGGTATGCAATCGGCAGCACTACATACAAGAAGTGTTGAGAGGAAAAAGATCCTAAAATTAAAACTTTGTTCAACAAAGAATAAATGATCTAGAAAGAAACAAATTTCACTTCACTTGAAACTATACATTGTTCAAATATAAGTGCATACATGAACCATGGGCTAATAGAAGCACTGGACCAAGATGACAAGGCTACTGTAAGGCAAAATGAATAGCTCACCTGAGACATGTGCTCATAAAGTTGAAGCAATTTTACCTCTAGATAAGATAAACAAACTTTAGATCCAAAGGTCAAGCATGAAGAAATTCTGAAAAGTTCATGAATCTATTAGACATTATGAGTTGATTTCACATTGCCCACATTAACTGCAAATATTTATGCGAGATATTGCGGTAACCCACAAAAAACTTATGCGAACACTGCGGCGTCCACAAAACCCACAAAATCTTATAATTCTCTTTTAAAAGTAAATTAGAACATGTCAAGACAGATAAGACAAGGGATCAATTTAAGACACATGCTCAGGTCAACAGTAATGACAGGAATCAGCACAATAATAGTGTCGAACAGATTTACAATATTTTTTTGTAGTGCATAATTAAAAAATTTGAGTTTAGTACAACTACGACAGGCATGCGAAGTAAAGGAAGTCCACCAGGCATTAAAATGCCACCATTTGGGATAAATGAGTTTGCACAAAGACACGCCATCGCCAAAGAAGGCTACCATTTGCATGAGCATTTGAAGGGTGCAAATTCATCTCACATACCTTTTTAATCTTCTTTTCTTGCACCTACACGTCACATAATAATACTCAAGTTATTAATAGCACGAAAAAGGTACAAGACTACATTATTATCAGGTACATCTTAGTTGTGAAAGCAAATATACAGAGCTAGAAAAGACTGTGTAGATGAAGTAATTCAAAAGTCTTTGGGCAGAAATGTGTAAAATTTGAACATCAGAAAATTCAAAATCATCTTTGGCATTTGTCCTTAGCTTCCTGCAGACAAAGAGAGGTGAGGCAGTTGTAGCTTGCCGTCTTACGTTCTCGCCTTAGCTTCCTACAGGCAAAGATTATTTTGTTCTTAATCAAACCACACATCCAGATACGAACCAAACAAACCACATCATTTCCAACTCAATGGACGAGAAGTGAGCAAACGAAATTGGCACAATGCACATAGAAGTAGTATATTGACGTTTGAAGTGTTAATTATGGACATAAGCTGAGATGGTTTATGGTCGTATACTCATCTATGACAATCACATTGGAAGTAACAGTTCAAAAATAAATTCAAGCTACAGACTCAAGACAAGTCAACTTTTTTTAGACCATAGAACAAATGGTCCTGCTTTTATAGAAGGCAAAAGCAAAAAAAATGTCATGCTGGGGATTATAGCTTACAAGATCTAGGCACATATTAACTGATCAACGAGGTAGCTCGGCTACCACTGCTACTTTTGACAAACTCAACTACCAAACAGCAAAGTGCAATATAAAGTTTTTTAGACAGAAAGTATGTGTCAAAACAAAAAGATCACACTCAAGAGGATTACAGGCAAACAAATAGCAAGTTACAGAATTATTTTGCCTCGTTCTACTCAGTCGAACAAACATCTAGAACCAAAGTGAAGGTTTTGATTCTCAGCCTATCCTTACCGTAAATTTTGGGACAAAACTGTTCAAATTGGCATTTTGGCATACTAAGACATCAATTTGCACACTCAACACAAATCAAACCTGAGATCCACATTACACCCCAGCAAGTAATTCAAAGATACTAAAACGGGTGAAGAAATCTAAATGTAGTTATGCTTCTTCAATAGCACGGCAGCTGCTAGAACAATTAAGCAATAATCACCCAAGCTTAGAACCAACTCTAACTTCAATTCCACACCAGTATCACTAGGACGATTTGTGTGCTACGCTACGCCGTTGCACATATGGTCGAGTATGGGCGTATGGCGAGTAGTTGTACTGTCGTTTGTTCTATCAAGAGAAAAAAGTCGATGGCTTTTTCAGATCATTTGTTCATTTTGGTTATGGAGGATCGATGACTATGACGTGCGGCGCCAATCGAAACAAAGTAGATGTAAAATATGGTAGTTGTAACTATACTGTCATATTATACAGGAACAAAATTATGTAAGGATGCTGCTATAATAGTTTTGTTAAGCATACACATAACATACGTATATACAGTTTAAGTGTGAACCACAAGCTAGGCTAGAAGCCAGAGTTAAGATCCATGACTAATCACAGAGTACACTGGGGGACGCAAGCACAACTCTGAACAAGGAGCAGGACTACGGCTATATATCTGCAGACGCTGAGAAACGCGATGAAAAGTCTCAGCTATTTGAAACCCTTGAGCATAACAAAACATATTAAGGGTAGATGTCTGGTAGTGTTTATATGGCACCATCTTATAGGTAGATGTCTGAAGATTGGTTGAGATGAGACAATGAAGCCAAGAAGAGCATGGACTGTACCTATTCGTCAAGGAAAACCAGTGCAAGGCGGAGGACCCTGTCAGGCTTGTTCTCATCGATATACTGTGAGAATCAAGTAGTTCTCACATGGACCTACCAACGATGTGTCCCGGTTGACATCCTTCAACAAAGCATAGTCCATCTATACACAAGAATAAACCAGATAAGTGTTTTGAAATCAAGTAAATGTTCTGCAAAAAGCTAGGAAATGAGAAAAGACAGTGATGGAAAACATAAGCAGTGAGTAGTAAATACGTTGAGCAAGGTAGGAGGAAGCATTGAAGTAAACAATTACGGGAAAGAGTAATGAAGAATATGATGAGCTTCCTTCTCCAGCCATTCTTTTCAAAGTCATTCTCTTCATTCTTATTCTCCAGAACATCTTGCAAACCACCCTCTTCCATGGATCCGTACAAACTTCATCCAACGCCAGTATTAATCAAAGCCTACCATGATGAAGATAAATAGTGACATCACATGCAATTATTAATCTGATTGCACAAAGAGGAAAATTTGTCATAATTAATAAAAATGAGACAAACAAAAGGATTGGGGTGATTACATACAAGCTATTGCAACATGAAAGAAAACATGGTTCCACTATACTTATTACATGTTCCCTTAATTCTAAGATCATCTTATTAGAAGTAGCTTTTAGTTCAGACAATTTTGTGCTTCTAACAGATGCTGCATGAGCTTCCACATGGTGCTGCAGTTTATTCATAACACTCGAAGCATCCCACTTCAGATGTTTAACCACAACATCTGTATGAAAACAAAGAAGGAATAGACATTAGTGTAATGTAGATTGTCTAGACATACAAGGAGACTATTTACGTCTACTAGGATACACTTTTGTTGATACAAAGATCCGGTATTTCTAGTATCACCGACCATCGATAAGCATCAACCATTTCCAAAACATATACAAGATTGTAAAGATGCCAAGAACAAGCATAAGTATCGCACTTAGTGCTTACAACCGATACAAACAAGCAAAAGCTCGTATGTGAAATTAGTTTTCAAAACAACCTTACATTTGGTATTTTGAAATCAAGACCTACAACATGGCAATTAGCTTTCACAGAATCGCACAGGAATTTACAATTCTGATGATAAGGTGTCATTGCTAAGCACCCAAATTCAACAAGATTTAACAAAGACTAATTGAAGGAGAAAACACATAACAAAATGTCGGTCGATATCACATACATTCTTTGACTAAATAGCTAAACATTTTGTCCCAAGATATCCAACAAGCGGTTATTTCCTTACCCTCAATCCAAAGATCAAACTCGCTATTGAAGATCTGCACGATCACGAATTTACTGCAAATCCTCAATCCAAAGAGGATATGTGTCTTGCAAAAACCCAAGATTTACATGAGACCAAGTGACCAGCTACACAGGACAAATGAAACAATCCATCAACATTTTTAAGAAGTTATATATTCTCAAAATAGAAAAAAAAATCTTACGATAGGTAGCACTCTTAAGCAACCAAAATCAACTAAAGGTATATCACTCTTATACCTCATCTATAACTTCTTCGATCAGTTATGGAGCCTTTGTTATACCTCATCTATAAATTATCTCCACTTGTAGACTATATATCCTCCAACCAACCAAAATCAACTAAAGGTATATCACTCTTAAGGAACTCCACATTATCGTTATTCTTCATTAGGGAAAAGCTGCAATTCAAAGAAAGAATTAGTAGATGCTCATGCTCCGATGTATCACAAACCAAGAACCAATAAGAAGCAAGGAAGATGAGGAACGGCTCACCCTAGTACGCTGGCGGCGGGGATCGGCGTGTACCACCGCCTGCCTCCACATTGATGATGTCCGTAGGGCGGTGTAGCAGGCGTGAATCAGACGAGGATGAGCCCGACGAGCCGCGAGGTGAGGATGTTGACGGTGGCGCCGGTGAGCAGGAGTAGGACAAAGGTGGCGGAGCTGCTGCGGGACGGTGGCGGCGGCACGGCTGGCGGACGGCCAATGCAGACGGCCGAGGCGACGCTACGTATGGCGGCGACGGCCGAGGCGAGCGCGGAACGCCGACGGCGCGGGACGGCCGAGGCGACGCGCTGGTCTGGCGGCGGGACGACGCGCGGGAGGGCTGCGAGCGCTGTGGAGCTGTGGAGGCGAGACGAGCTAGGTTTCGATCGACGGCGAGGCGTCGTGGGGGCCGTAATTATTTTCGCCAGGCACTTTTATTCCATTGGTCCGGGTCGACAAAAATACACGTGTTATATTTACTGGTCAACGAAAATAGCTCGTTCTAGTCACGTGGCCTATTTTCATCGGTTTAAGCTGACAAAAATAATTGTGTCATGCCACGTGTCATATTTTCATCGGCCTAGACCGATGAAAATAGTCCAAAGAAATTTTGAATTTTCAGAGCGCGATGACTCAAATATTTTCATCGGTCTGGTCAAGGATACCGACGAAAATAAATTTAATTTTGTCGGTTCTAGCTGACCGATGAAAATAAATGTAATTTCGTCGAGTCTCTGGCAAAAGCGGCGGCAGTGTGCAAGCGCCAGTCCACTGCGCAGATAGTCAGAGATTGATCCACCACTTGCCACTCGAGAGGCGCCAAGAACAACAGGTCGTCGTGCGCGCTCCCCCGTGGCTCAAAACACGCTGTCAGGAGTGCCGGCCGCCAGTAGGGTGTGCTAGCGTTGGCCCCTGGTCGGAGGCGGAGGCAGAGGTGGTAGAAAAAACACGATGGGGGTTCAAGCCGAGCAAGTGGCCCGTGCATCGTAGGCGTAAAATAGGGACAAGAACTCAGGAGAAGAAGAACATGGGTTGCATGGGCTGGGCTGAATCTATATGATTCATCTGATACATGTCGTGACCCATATGTAGACTTATTTCCACGTAAAAAGAAATCGTGGCTATAAAATTAAAAATCGCCACGAAATAAAATATTATAGCAACAAAATTTACCCATGGCAATAAAATCTTATTTAATGGAACGATTTTGTTTTTTGTTGCAATACGACTAACCTTTTGCCACGACGGTTAACAATATCACAACGCACAGTAATTTGTGGTAATATATTGGATGTATCGCCACAATTTTCCAAATCGAGGCAATAACACCACTCTAATGCAACAGAATTTATGGTGTTGTAAAAAGTTTCGTGGCAAAAGCCCGGATTTCTAGTAGTGCCCCCGGCTGGCGCCGCCCCGAGCCCGCCTTCCCGAGCGGCTCCCCTGGACCTGCGTCGCCTCCAGCTCGGCGCGGTTTCCTCCCGGCCCGTCGCCGGGCACCCCAGGAGCGCCCCCCTGCTGCCAGCGCCTCCCTGGAGTCCACTTGCTGCTCCTCCACTCCGGTGCCGCCTCCAGCGCCTCCCGGGCTAATGCAGTCTCTCCCCCACCTCCCTCTTACCTCCATGGACTTTCTTCGAGGTAAAAACCCTAGGAAGTGGGGATTCCCTTGGCTTGCATGTGTGGTGCTTGATGAAATGCCTAGCCAGGATTTCAAGGGAATGAAATGATTTTTTGCATGCTTGAGTTTTAAAATTGTTTGATCCTATAAATCATAAGGTCATACGTTGTCTGAGCACTGCGATTATGAAGTCTATGTGTATATATTCATACATGATTTTGAGATCTCAAGACAGAGAGATTTGAATGAATATTTGTGTTCTGCAACAATATGTGGTAAGGATTGCGAGGCTCAGATGAAAAGCTTTTAATGTTTTGATGTTTGATTCGAGTTATTTATATATGCGTGTGCTGATTCTTTTGAGGGTGAGATTTTTCTGAAATTTACACTTACGAGTTAGCAGTGATGAATGCCTTTGTAAACCAGAATAACTGCCTCAGATTTGGTCAGCTGTCTTGCACTGGAACGGTGGCAACCATTGCTCCATAAGAATATATCTCAAACTCTGTTTCCAGTTTAATTATTTGACAATTCTCTCTCAAACAAGCGTTAGCTTAAAACGGTATGTTTGTCACCTGAATCTTTGTATATGTTGGTACCAAGGATTAAGTTATGTTCGCATCATGAGCCTTATTTCCTGTTATGTTAGGATTTATAACAGCATGGTTTGTAAATGCTTTGGAAAACCTAACTATTATCTATGAACATTAGGGTAAATGCAATAGAAATGTTCTGGCTATTTGACGATGTATGTACTTTAAACATGGATAAATTCAGCTGAAAGTACCATAAATACTTCACATGGCTGTCTATTTCATTCTAGCATTGAATTTACTCTCCTAAAGCATTCCATAATCTATGTTAAGCAGAGATGGCTGGAAAATGTTAAAAAAAAGAGAAAAGGAATGGGGAGTGGCCTCGACCCCGTGTCGCTTCGTCTTCGGTTAAAGGCAAGTGCATTGTATCGGTTGCGGCTTAGGTGGCCATTAGGTTTTGCAATTATACAATTATCCATGTGTTATTTTAATATTTTCATGTTGATTTTGCATGCGATGCGATGAATGAGCATGGTTATTTGGATATGCTATCGTTTAAACCGGGATTATATGCAAGTGCATCAGTTGATTGAACTTGTGAATGGTAGATTGAATGTCTTGACCGATTTAATATGTGAGCCGCTAATGCTTGTGTGGTTATATTGACAACACTAGTATGGGTAGGCTATAAGATTACCCATGAATGATATTAAAGGATGAAATTTGCATGTGCATCCTTGTGTGTTTGCTATGTGTGCTACATTGAAGAATTATGTGTCTTGTCTATGTGACATGTTGTGATAACTTGTGTTCCATGTTGATGCTCCCTAGTAGGATTAGGGTATTATTGATATCAATGACATGAGTTTTGGGTCAAGAATAATGGTTCGATTCGTATTCATGATAAGAGATTTTGGTTTTTGTATGAAGTATTGATGATAAAGGAATGTGAGGACGGAGTATGGAATTTGATTGCGAGAATGGGTTGATTTATGATCAAGATATATGGAATTAGTAATTACTCGAGTATTGGTGATGTGAGTATGAATATGACTGTAGAGAAGGTGAATGGTAATTTATGGATGTGAGAAGTGGCTGATGTTTATGTATTTGACTATAGCGATGCAAATGTGAGAAATGAATGTAGTTTACAAATTTGTTTATGTCTATTGCATTTGTGCATTCATAATGGAAGAGGCGACCCATTCTGATGCGGGCCTCTGTGCTCACATGTAGTGAGTACGAAAGTCCTACCTCGTAGTCCCGTATACGTGGTTGTATAGGAGCGAGTCAGTAAGAGTAGGCACCCTCCACCATGGGGTGGAAGGGGAATGAGAGGGTGCACACCGACGGGTGTGCACTCGGCCATACCGGTATGTGCTAAAGAAGAGATGAGGCATGCATAATGCATCATATACATGAGATATTATGTGAATGAAATGCATGATTGTGTTGCATTTTATATCATTGCATATATGTATGGGATATTATGTGAATGAATTATATATATCATTGCAGATATGCATGGGATATTATGTGAATGAAATGCATGGTTGTGTTGCATTATATAGCATTGCAAATATGCATGAAGTCTTATGTGAAGGAAATGCATGGTTGTGTTGCATTATATAGCATTGCAAATATGCATGAAGTATTATGTGAAGGAAATGCATGGTTGTGTTGCATTATATAGTATTGCATATATATATATATATGAGATATTATGTGAATGAAAGCATAAAAGCATTTCATTGCATTGTGTATTGCGATGAATAAGTGTTGATTGATGAGAATGTAAAGAACAGGTTGAGAGTTGAGTCGTGGGCTCATCCAGCATTGATTTCGAGGCATGGGTGAGGTTTTGTTACATGGTCCAGCTTGGTTGAGGTAAGTGGAGTCACATTACTACCTCTATTCTTTGGATGTTTCAGCTTAAGTAATGGTTATTTAAATGATGAGGTAATCGCGCTCTTACGTTTTGGATCTTTTATGAATTCAACTGTTTCCTTTATTTACGGATGACAATTTAAGGAACTGCTACTTGATGTCTTCTAATAGTTGCATTTTAGTCTAATGTTTTACTTCTCCTACTTATTGCGCTTTGATGAGTCTTGGACTCCTGCTTGTTTGCTTCTGTTCTAGGTACCTAGAAGCTGATTCTTTGGGTTGGGGATAGGAACACGTGCACGACTGCGGTCTCCAGCAATTTGTTTAACCAATTCATCAAAACTGAATGTAATTAATGTGTTTGTAATTTATGGTTCTTCGTGATGAGGTTTCTTAAATTCTGTTGGATGTGGGATTGCTTAACTAAGGACCTGCTAGATTGATATCTTAACTACTGCAATGTTTTCTGTCTGCTGAGTGGATGTCCTAGTTTTAGGGGAGGTGCTGCCGAAATTTTTATTAAATTCGACAACCTCCTAGTTGTTCGCTTGCTTTGCTAGAAAGGTCATGCCGAAATTTTGTAAATTTCGGTGACTTAGTTTTATGCTGGTAATTCTCAGTCCAATTGATTTTGTTCTGGAGAATTATCGTGTGTTGGTAACCCCTTTGGACATGTGTGGGTCCGAGGGGTGTCGCTAGTGAAGCAAGGTTTTGGTAGCATCCGGGGCGCGTTGGCGTCGGGGTGTTACATCGTTAAGGGTCTGACCTGAGGCCAGGTCGGAGCCTGCGGGAGCGTCCGACCTGAGGCCAGGTCGGACCGCCCCTAGTGGGTTTGATCAAGGCCGAGGATCCTTCGGGGCCCAATGAGGCCTTCGGCCAGAGCTGGGCCCAGTGACAGCCCATTTGGCGTTCCAGCCAATATTCAGTGATAATCCCATCTGTGAGGGACGGAGACTTTGGCAATACCCCCTCCAGCACTCTGCATCGTTGCCAAGCTGGCCGCCAGGTCCAAATTACTGAGATAGAAACGATCTTGAAATAGATGTATACCTTGCTGTGGGGTACCCCTGGTATAAGTATTCGTCACTTCTATTTCCATTCAACCGGCTTGGCCCAATCTTGTTTAGTTGGGCCTTGTAGGCCTGTCTTGCAGATACCCGTGGTGTGCATACTCCACAGTGAGGCAAAAGAAACATGATATTATCACACTATAGTAGGTTCATCCGATGCTTCATGAATATTTGAGAATCGATATGTACTGTTAGGGACCGCTATCGATTATTGGTCAAAAAGGCTTTTCTGAGTTATATCCAAATATACATGAACCTATAGGGTCACATCCTTATAAGGTTTGGAATGGTTACTATCGGTTTTTAGAGTTTGGATTGAATCCATTTCTAATGGTCCAAATTGAATATGGATTCAGATTGGGCCTAAGGGTTGGGTGCCACCGAGGGCTATAAAAGGGGAACGTAGGCTTAGGGTTTCAGACAGAAGTTGTATGCAAGAGTTGCACCACCACCAAAACTCTAACCGTTCTTCATCATCTCTATCGTGCGTATGGTGCTAGCACCCCGGCACTTGATGTTCCAACCCCGGACATGTGGATACCGATAGAGGCGCTACTCTATTGCGGTGCTACTTGAGGATGACTATTTGGATCGATCAAGGAGTTGATTGGACCAATGCAAAAGCCGAAGGATCAACTTGCTACTTAGCTACCGCTCACATTGTTCAACGATCATACCACAACGTGCAACATCGATCTGTATCGACATCTTCTTCCGCTGCACTACACGTCTAGTGGTAAGGATCTGTGATACATAATCATTTACTTGCGTGGCTTCTTGGGATCAGTAGAATTTTAATTTGTGCTAGTGTAGCCTACCATAACCCTTTCACTGTCATTGGGGTACAATGATCATTTTGTCCAGTAATGCATCTGGGTGGTTTGAAAAACCGCGGCGATGGTCTAAGTGGTTTAAGTCACTCTAAAGTTGTTATTGATGCAAATTTGGGCTCACAAAGCGAATTTGGCGGTAATGTAATAGCCTCTTTGAGAAGCATACTGTGTGAGTGCAAAACCCGTTAAGAGTATTGGGTTTCAGTTAGCCCATGTAAATGTGGATGGTGTCCACTTAAGTGTCTAGGTCTAAGGTCAGAGTTGCCTCCACTATATAAGGAGATGTAGTGGGAGGAGAGGCCCTAAACCTTGAAGCTCTAAGACTCTAGATTTGGGCTTCCACAACATTTTGCATTCCTTTTGTGGTGTGTGTGTGTTTGCACTCTTTGGGAGTCCTATCCACAGGTGAGAGCCTTTTGTAATCTATCCTCATGCTATGAAATAAAGAACAATTTTGTGCTCAAGATTTGGCTTTCTTCTTGGCCTTCCTCAATATTGATTCGTGATCTTTCTTATTTGTTTCTTTTTCTCTTGATCTTGTATTGTTAATCATGAATGATTAATAGATGTATCCTCTCGAGATCATCACCCCATCATCTAAGCTAGCTATCTCATTATCATCGAGAGAATTCTCAAGAAGCCAAGTTTTGACTTGAGAAGAAAGGATTTGAGGTATATCTTGATCTTGTGTGTTTGAGGGTTGTTTCTTTGCTGTTCTTGCTTACTATGATATATAGGAGTTCGTCTAAGATTATCTTGATCATCAAAACCCCATGAGCAACCTCACGGCGAAGTTCTTCCATTTGACCTAGTTTTGGTGCAACCATCGCTAAACTTAAAAAGGTTGGAACTTTGATATTAATCCTTGAGATTAAAGGATAGAATAGGTTCTTGACACCCATAGGAAGATGCAGACCAAGTTTCACACATTTTCAATCAGCCGATCAAAAGATACAACCATTTTTATTTTCAAAGTCGTGTTGACTTTACTGTTCATATGCCTGATTTTGCTGTTCATTAAGATAGTACCACCCTTAGGGAATGGTAGTGCCAATTTTTGGCACTACCAGCTTGGATCTATAGTAGTACCGCCCACAGGGTGAATATCTAAAGTTGTGTGACTTTTCTACACCTTTTTGACTCTCCAAAGCTCTTGGTTGGCTCTTCTTGTCCAGTAGAGTTGGGAAAATTATTTTTAATCATTCACCCCCGTCAATCATCATTTCTAGTCCTTCAATATGCATGCATTCCATATTTCAAATAACATTCAAAATTTATAGATTTTTAGTATAGAATTTTAGTTCTTAATTTTATATCACTACTATAGTAAGGCTTATATTAGACGTCTTATCATAGATGGTTTTGAAAAATCATATGTGATTAGGAACGTCACTGACGGTTCTATAGTGAAACTATCAGTGACATCATCACATACAGTACTCTTCATAAACCATCAGCGATATACATCAATACCATAGATGGTTTTAGTATAAAACCGTCAGTGATGACTCCTGTAGCTATCATAAACAGTTTCAAACTAAAACCATTTGTGATATCTACAAATCACAGATGGTTCTAACCACAAACCATCTGAGATGTGAACTGAGACTATATAAACATACCGAGGTTCCTTGCGTAGACCGTAGCACCCAGCGTGTTTCGCCTCGTCCAAACCCTAGCCCCCGGCGTCGTCCTCCCCGGTGACCTCCTCCTCAACGACCTCCTCCCAAGCGACCTCCTCTCTAGCATCCTCCCCCTCCTCCCTCGAACCGTGCTTCATTTGATTCAGTGATCCCCTTTGACCTTATCCTATGATTTGCATGGATGATTGGTGATGCACATGATATACATTCATTTTGGTGATGTATATGATATACATTGTTGTTTGATTTGACTATATCAGACAGTTGAAAACATGAAGCAAAACTAGCTAACTTAAGAATAGCCGATTAGATTTTTTTCGCATACAATAATATACCAGGAGTTAATTATATTGTGCATGCATGCCATAGATGGATGACAATATGGATAATAATTTGCAGCCTTACTTGTTAGTTGTCATCCTTCATCACTACACCATTTTTGCGCACTACTGAAGTTGCAATTTCATGCTTATCTCTATGTCAAATTTCCATTTGTATTTTTGACATTTTTCCATATCGACTGAGGCATTTTGAATGACAAAAATTGCAAGGAATTCATATTGATCTAGCTATATCTCTGATATGTGATTTGCTACATGTGTTGCTGCTGTTGGTTATTCTTAATCTAAATTACCTACCTCTCGTGTTGTGTAAATTTTAATAAGAAGAACATGTATAGTTATAGAGATGTACTTCTATGCATTTTTTTTATAGTTGCCCAAATATTAAAGCATGAATAAAGGGTAAACATGTATTATACCAATTAGATCATGTAATGAAATAAAAATGTATGGAACATGAACATGTCCCCACATATTTTATTTGGATGTGCATGAAAATACATTTTGGAATTTATAACATTGACAAAACCTAAATTTAGTATTAGGTTGTTGGACCATATTTATCCTAGCCCGTCCCTACTTATTATTGCTTTTCTTTTAGAATTCTCAAGGTTATGTCTGAATAGCAGGAAATCGAATTTGTAAGTGTGAACTATAGTTGTGTTGTCATACAGTTTATTCTTAGAAATATCAATTTATTGTTTTTGTTATTTAAAGCTTGCATTACCATTAGTATTAGAGGTTGTAGTTGGATCAGCATCTTCTATAAAAAAAGCAGGCTAGGCTTTCTCTTAGTTTTCTCGCAAGATATGTATTATCACTAATTAGATAGGCTTCTATTTCTATTGCATGCATAGTTTAGTGAATCCTATATTACTCAGTCTATTATTCTGATATGTGAGAATATCATTTTTTATCTAAATTAACTGACAAGATTAAAATATGATTTTGCTAAAAATAAATGACATGGAAAACTATTAGAAGCTAAAAAAACTTGAGGTGGAAAACAAACAACTAAAGAGCAAGTCTGAGTTAACTAAAAAGATTTATGAGATGATACAAGAACTAAAAGATATAGATGACAAATTGCAATATGACTGCTTTTGTAGGGATTAAGAGATATGACTAGAGATCAATTGGTTATTGGTGTCAAACAAATCAGCACTGTACTAGATTTGTGGAACTTCAGAGAGAATCAAAAAGCCTCTGTTGTGGAAGTTATGGCACATACGATGGCAGACATAAAAAACCCAAAGATCTTCTTGTCTTAAACTATGAAATAATGTGGTTTCTCAATGTATACTTGTTAATATTTGTGGTATCATATTTTGTTAATGTATTGTCACCTGACATTATCCTTAATATTTACTCATGTTGAATCCATAATATTTACTCATCTTGAATCCAATAACTAATTGATTCATTCACATCCATGGTATGTTTTTTTTTCGTAACTCTCTTGGCCGAACTTCCATGATTACTATCTATTGTTCGAAATTTTCTTCTCTTTAGATATTTCTGCTACGACATTTAGAAGACATAACCATTTATAGATTTTGCAATTGAATATCAAAACATTCTAGATGCACTGAGGCAATAGCTTGTCTAATGAGGATGATCTTAAAATATGAACATTTGTAGCAATTTTATCACCTTTTTTATTCTAATGTTGATGGTCCAAGGCAAAATCCAATTCCATCCACAGTTCGTCCTAAAAGTTGTCATACTCTGATTTATCATCTACTTCGTCATCATCTCTGAATGAGAATACCATAGGCAACCTATTTTCACTTTGGTGTTGTGCAGGAATAGGATCACGGTCTTGTGCAGGGACAGGATCAGAGTGATCCAAATGTTCTACAAGAAAGGAGATGAAAGTGCTACAAATGTTCTCATGTTAAGACCATCATCATTAGACAAGTTATTGCCTCCATGCATCTAGAATATTTTGATATTCAGTTGCAAAATCTATAACTATTGTGCCTTATAAATGTCATTATGGAAATATCTAAGAAGAATAAAATTTTAAACAACAGATACTAATTATGGAAGATCTACCACGAGAGTCAGGGGAAAAAACATATCACAAACTATTCTATTTAGAAACCGTATGTGATAAACTCGTATCACAGACAGTTATATTTAAAAACCATCTATGATCAACACATATCACAGATGGTTCTTGTTAAAAACTGTTTGTGATATGTGTTTTCACATTCGGTTTGGAAACCGTCTGTAATATGTATTATATTATCACTGACATATGCTTACATGTTGTTCAGAAAAACCATCTGTGATGACATTTTTGAACTGACTGTAATAGCCTTCTCTGTAGTAGTGGATGTTTTAAATTTGAAACTTTTGAATTGTAATTCTACATTTATATATGTGGAATTATGCAATGCGGACTCACATTTTGATAGTGGAATCTTTAGGAGTTTTTATCTCTTTTATGATTCTAAATTTTAGGATTTGAATTCTTTTCCTTCTAAGATTATTATGGAGATCTTCTAGGAGCCCTAATATAATCGTGTCAACTTGTGCATCCAACCTCACAGGTTATGTATTCTAAATGATATTAATAAACCTAAAGCATTAACTAAAGGATTAGATGATATCGCAAAAAGGAAATAATGGATATGATAAATGAATCTCTAGGCTTCGTTTTTCCCCCTACGTACGCCTATATTTAATTATAACTTTCTATTTCTCTGACTAATTTAGAATTTTTTTAAAAAAATATTTTAAATGATGGTAGCTATTCTAAGCATGTGTACATTAATGCAACAAGACCTGATGGATGGCACGTAATTGCTTATGCTTCTTTGTAGACCTAAATGTCCGGTTGCGGCGTGGTCTATTTTCCCGAGCCCGTCTCAAGGCCGTTGCCTCTTGCATCAACGGAAGGACTCGTACAACAAGTATGTTCGCTTGTAGATCGACTTGTAGTTCGATGATATCTCTTCTACCATATTGCACATGCATATATACAACAATTGAATGCATGCAATAGATTGCACTAGTAATAAAAAATTGGATTATCAAGATGCTTCTTTTTTTTCTAGATTAACATAGGATTTCTAGTTATTTTTCTTTTTTGATTAATATGGGATTTCTTACTTTTTACCTCAAAAAATAACGTGGGGCTACAGAACGAGTCTCAAATATACTCTCTATGAATGTGCACACAGAATAATTAAGGTGGGGCTACAGGATGAGTCTCAAATTAGTAAAGATAAATATACTCTCTATGAATGTGAAGAGGGAGAGGGATTTATATGTGGGAATTGCTATCGGGTTTCCTCGTCAAATCTTTAGTGAGGACGTCATCTCATTGTAACAAATGGCAACATCTTCTTGCTTCTCTCACTTCCCTTTCCCCTTAATGGTTTTCTTGTCGAGACACTTAGTTCCATATATTTCATCACATTTCCTCTTCCATTCCCTTTCCCTAAAACTTAAAATAGTTTTTATTTTTTAAATTGTCCCCCAAGTTTAAGAACAAGAAGTATCTTTTAACCACTTCTTAGTTTTTGATCGAAAGTTTTTTAATTAAAAAATTTCGAATAGAAAGTCTTTTGAATTGAAAGTTTTCGAACCAAAGTTTTTAAATTGAAACTTTTTCAGAGTTGAAACTTTCTAATTTGAAAATTTTTATCCAAAATTTTTCTAGTTGAAATTTCTAATTTGAAATTTTTTGATTTCAAAATTTCCAAGTTGAAACTTTCTAAATTAAAATTTTTTTATTTAAAATTTCTCAAGTTGAAACTTTCGGAGTTAAAATTTTTCAAGTTGAATTTTTTGGAGCTAAAATTTTCTATTTAAAATTAGCAAAGTTAAAATTTCTAATTTTAAACTTTTTTGTTAGAGAGGAAGGAAGGATGTTACAGGAAGAGAAAAAGGGGCAATGTAAAGGTGAATGGAGAAGTTGACACAAGATATTTTAGAGGGATATTATTAATTTTTTTAGTTCAAGAGTAACCTTAGATCCCGTTTGATGTGGTTGTAGCTTTTTTTAGAAGTAGTTTTTAGTTAAACTGTACGGCTAGACTAAAGAAGTTTGGTGTTTGGCAGTCTGGCTTTAGGTGTGAAAGATGCGGGTTAGTAACGGGCACTACCACAAAATAGCACATAGGTGACGCCTTATTTGTGATGGTTCTTTTGAAACCGTCACAAATACACTTATTTGTGGCTGTTCTAAAGATTAAAATGGTGGCAAGACTATTTGTGGTGGTTTTTGTTTTCAACCGCCACAAATAATCACTTATTTGTGACGGTTTTTCTTTGGAACTGCCACAAATAATGTCGGGACTATTTGTGGCGGTTTTTGGCTGAAACCGCCACAGATAATCTATTATCAGTGGCGGTTTTTGGCTAAAACCATCATCGATATTAGATATCGATGATTGGTTTAGCCAAAACCGCCACTGATAATATAAGCATCAGTGGCGGTTTTGGCTAAAACCGCCACTGATAATATTATCAATGACGGTTTTAATTTGAAACCGCCACAAATAATAAACAATAGAAAAATTTAAATATTGCTAATTACCTCTCTTGCCTTCTAATTTGAAAGAATTGAAATTAAATAATATTACATTTAAAATAATTGGAACTAATATTCCATTTGCAATAATTGAAAAGAATGACCGAAACAGATTCAAAACTTCGGAGGCTGGCTCTAAACGACATTTTTTTAGAATTATGTCGCCGCACACGCACTTGCACAAACCATCAGGATCCGACCATTTGATTTTGGCGCGCTTATGAAATTCGGGTACTATTTTTCGTCATCTTTCAAACGAGCCAAAGAACATCCCGATCGAAGTTACGAGTCAAAAGTTATGACCATTTTAACAAAAAGTGCCCAGATTTCTTATTTGCAAACTAGAATCAGAGCCCAAAAAAATATAATCGGAGAGCTCATCATCTGATGATTCCAGAAAGCTTAAGAACACCAAAATCGAAGTTACAAGTCAAAAGTTATGATGTTTTTACAAGTTCTCTGTGAATAGTACTAGCACATACTCCCTCCGTTCCTGTATCTAAGACGCATAAAATTTTTGGTGTTGTTCTGTTTTGTAGGGCGCGGTAATTACTCCACCGATTGTAGAGCTAATTACTCTAATCGCGTGCATGGCGGCATGGCCCAGTCGAGCGACGAGTGTGTGCATGGCCCGAGCGCGTGCATGGCGAGTGCGTGCATGACGAGCATGTGCATGGCCAGAGTAATTAGCGCGTGCATGGCTGAAGTAATTAGCTCGTGCATGGCCGGAGTAATTAGCGGTATGGCGCGCACGAATCGGAACGACGGCGGCCGGAGTAATTAGCTATAAACATGAAAACTAATCCTCTAGCTCAACTCACTTTCCTTGGTCTTTGCAAAAACTTTTATGCGCCTTACATTCAGGAACGGAGGGAGTATATTACAAGCATCATTAATTACCTCTATAGTTTGCTAATTTGAAATAATTGAAAATCAGTGTTTGGGTTTTTCACAGGGTTAAGAGGAGGAGGGACATATTATATATCAGATGTTATCATACCACCACTAGAGTAATGGATCTCATAAGAACTCTGAAGTTAAGCGTCCTTGAAGGAGAGTAGTAATAGGATGGGTGACCTTTTGGGAAATGAAATCCATCAGTGACATTAAAAATATTCGAATCCAATTAGAATCCTGAAAGGAGTATTAGGATGGTATTAGGATGGGTGACCTCTTAGGAAGTCCCCTCTAATTTAGTGTTTATTATCAGTGGCGGTTCAAGCTAAGAACCGCCACTAATAATCACATTATTAGATCACATTATTAGTGGTGGTTCTTGGCTAGAACCGCCATTGATAATATTATCAGTGACGGTTCGAAAACCGCCACTAATAGCATTTATGAATCGTCACTAATGTGCTTTTTTCTAGTAGTGGGGGTGAGAGGAATGAAGTTTAGGATTTTATACTTGGTAAGGAGAAAGGTAATTTTCTTTGACTCTAATGCTAAAGTAAAAAATCTAACTCATTGAAGCTGTAGGAAACTTAGAATTTTTTTTAATAATACATTTTTTATTCGAAATTTCAAAAATATACTACCGACAAAAAAAATCCCAGGAATATACACTGTCGCCTGATTGGTCGGGCGACAGGGCCTAAATATAAAAATACACGGCGACACGAGGCTGCCGTGGCGTGGCCGTGTCGCCCGTGAAAAAATTGAAAGAAGCCGAACGCAGTCGTCTCGCCCGTGAAAGGGCGATACTAAGAGAATCGATCGTGAGCAGGCGAAAGGGGTGGCGGGCGTGTCGCTGACGAGCAGGTGACACGTTTACAAAATGGCGTCGCCCGGTTACTATTGGCATTCGGCTGAATTGAGAAGAGAGGGAGGGAGAGGAAGAGGAGAGGAGAGAAAAGAAGGAAGAGGGGGAGATTCTGCGCCAGTGTTTCGAGGTAAATTTCTGTTATTTATTTTTGTTAGCAGTAAATTATGATATGTCAGAAATAGTTTCAGATCTAGGGCACTGAGCAGTAAATAGTGGTAGATTAGAAATAGTTTTAGATGTAGGTTACGGATAAATGTAGGAGATAAATGTAGGTAAATTGATAGGTTACGAATAGAGAATTTTAGGTAAATTGATAGGTCACAGCTAGTTGTAGTTTAGATAATTTAGATTTTTTTACGGAAAGGAGTATATCGATATATATTGATGGTAATGTAGTTGCGAATGTATATTTTTTGTTAAGATATAAGTACATCGATATGTATATATTGTTAGGAATGAATGTACATGTTTTTACAGATATAAGTACATCGATATGAATTATTAGGAATGTAGATGTTTTTTATGGTTAGATATATATTCTCGTAGCATGTAGGTATAGTTATGTTACGTCATAGTATTTTATACTGAAAGTAATTAATTAAGTGAGTGAATGAATGGATTCGCAGATATGGCGTAACGAGTTCCATTTAGAATCTATTATGGAGATGGGGTTGTAATGCATGGTTTGGAGGGTGCAGATCTTAGTAACATGCAAGATGTGACGTAAGTTTGAGTAGGGTCGATTTGGCGCACATTTGCTTCCGTGTTGAAATGGTTGTATTATACTTTTCGGATGGAACAAGAGAAGTGCGAGTTGAAGGTATTTTGCCTATGTAGTATGCGAAACGACCCTATTTACTGGGAGCTAGTTGAGCTGAAGGGAACCCCATCGTGGAGATCATATGTGAGGGCGGCAGAGCAAAGGGGATGGAATCGGGTGCTTTTAGTGCGAGCATATGAGAGGGATGTTGCCTCCCAGCAGCAGTTGGACGTCGGTGAGTGCAGTCAGCCTCAAAATGAGCTCAGTTTCGGTGACACCGAAATTGGGGGATCTAGGCATGAGCAGCATGTTCAGCAATGCAACGATGACATCGTTTGCCAAAGCGGTGAACAGGGTGAGTTTCAGGAGGATGATGAAAATGTTGGCCAAGAAGCGCGGGTGGCGCATTTAAGGTGAGCAAATTGATGAAATAACAGCTAGGATGGAAGAGGAAGACCGTGAGTACAAGCAGAAGCGAAGATGAGGACGACGATGAGTCGGATGAGGAAGATGGAGGTACGGAGCCACATGCGGTAGAGTGGAGCACGCAGCAATTTGATAGGTCAAGTTGTCAATGAAAGCAACCACATGCTTTGGCAGTATACTGATAATGAGGTTAGGCTTGACAGTATCTACCCGACAAAAGAGGCTGTGCAGGATGCCGTGAAAGATTGGGCTCTATCATTAAGAAGGACTTTCAGGGTTAAGAAATCAACCCCAACCTGCTACGACGTGGTGTGTGAGATCCATAGGTGTCCGTGGAGAGTGCACTCGTACAAGCCCAAATGGGGCATCCATTGGATATGTTCGAAGGTTGAGCAACACACATGCATGACTGAGGAAACAGTGATGGCTCACAGGAACCTATCATCCAGGATGTCGCAAACATCATGTACGCAGAGATAGTGGAGAACCTGAGTTTTGAGCCCCGTGCTATTATCTGAGCGATCGAGAACAGATATCAGTACACAATTAGCTATGGGAAGGCGTGGAGGGCGAAACATAAGGCATTAGAAATGAGGTTTGGGAAGTTTGAAGACTCGTACCACAACCTGCCTTTGACCGCGATTGCATTCAGGGAAGAAATCCTGAGACCTACTATGATTATCAAGATTGTCCGTCAATCCAGAGGCCAACTAAAATGCATCCGAGGAGGGTGTTCTTCGCATTGAAGCTTGCATTAAGGCGTTCTATCACTGTCGTCCATTGTTGTGCGTGGGCGGCACATTCTTGACCGGAAATCAGAGGGCAAATCTCGACAATTGGGCGTCGATGGGAACAACCAGATTCTGCTGTTGCCTTTGCCTTCGAGAAAGCGAGAACTACGAGAGTTGGCTGTGGTTCCTCTGAAACTTGAAGATCGGGTGGTCAAAACTCGTCGGTGTGTGCGTCTTTGCATGACAGCATCTTTGGCTTGCTTAGTGCTATCAACCACCGCAAGCAGGGAAGAGGAGCCATTAGATGGCGACTTGCAGAGTCGATGGTGCATGAGGCATTTGGGTGCAAACTTCTATAAGCAATTCAGAACAAGCAAGCGATGAACATGTTCAAAAGACTATGTAATCGCAACTGTAAGAGCAAGTTCGGACTCGTGGAAAAATCTTGATAACGACAAGGAAACACAAGGTGCGAGACGAACAACACTAGTGGCGATGGAACACGGAGCAAAGTGAGCCTCTTTTCCCCGCCAGCAGAGGATGAGGCGACTAACCGTCGTCCGAGGCAAAGGCCAATCAAATGTTTCTCGATTTGGATCAAGAACGAATCGAAAGAAAGTGGTCATTTGTTATATGACACATATGGTGCGGATCGGTGTGATGACCACTAACTGCGAAGTTTACAACTGGGTAATCTGAGGAAGAGGTGTCTTCTTGGTAGGAATTGTCGAGTCTTTGAGGGTACAACCAAGTACTTTGTGGACAGGCATGCAGCTGCTGACATAGTAATGAGAGATGAGAAGTTCCTGTACTCTTCGATGATCACTAAATACATGGATGAGAAGAGTCGGAAGGCGGCCAAACAGAGCTATCAAAGTTGGTGCATGGACACTGCTTCGAGGTGATCTGCAGGATAAAGGAAGGCGTGGAACAAACCGAGGGTTGTCACCAGAGTGCATCTTCTGGTGAGTGCAAATGCTCGTGCAACAAGCCATACCTTTTGCACAGGCCATGTTCTCATGTCATAGCCGCGTGTGCTTTATTTGGAATGCAACCTGGTACATACCTATCTGAATATTTCATGAAGGAAAGGGTGATGGCAACTTGGAGCGAAGAGCTTTATGGCTATGGGGTTGTGGGTTCTTTCACCACAACTCCTGGTGTTGATGAAAGGTTCTGAGTCCCCGATCTTGATGCGAGAAGAGTGAAAGCAGGGCGTCAAAAAACAAGGCGTATAAGAAATGACATGGATGAGTCAGAAGTTGGCAAACGCGTGAAGAAATGCTCATTATGCAACCAACAAGGACATACGTTCAAGAACTGCCAAGCACAAAACGAAGAAGACGAAGGAGGAGATGGCCACCCGACTGCTGCACGATGCCATCGCACCGGATGACAAGGAGTTTGCATTATCATATGTCATATATCAAATTTATATCTCATCGATATAACGTGTGTTGTATGAACTCTGTTGCTAGTTGCGAGCGTTGTGTCTCGATAAATTGTTGCAACTGTTTCAGGATATTTTGTAATGAGCTTCTCCGTTTTTTATGTGCGTATTTGTTTCGACATATTGTTGTGATGCTTGTGCAGTTTTACGGACTCTTTTGTTTACATATGTGTTTCGATTCTAACTTCTTTTTTGTAAATTGCAGCGATGGCTCACCAACAGGAGATGACGACCGCCTTCGAGTTGTTGGACCCGGTCGTCGGCCGTGGTCACCGTGCCGCTCGCCCTTCGCTGTCCCGAGAGGAGGAGGGACCTGTGGAGTCGATCGTCCTTCGACCTAGACCAACAGCAGCGATCTGGACGATCGATCCGTTGGGTCCCTGGTAACATATCGATGCCAAATTTGTAAACATGTTTGTTCTAGCAAATGCCTAGTGCAGACCGATATTAATGACATGTCTTTGTTTGTTAGGCTTCGGCGCTTGGGGTTCTTGCCCTCGGCGGATGGTTGAGCTCTGGGGCCTTGAGTTCCCGTCTGACCGTCGTGATCACCGCTCTGGTGGATCGGTGGAGGCCGGAGACGACACCTTCCATCTCCCTATCGGGAGATGGCGATCACTGAAGGGCGTCTCCTACCTCCTCGGCCTCCCGATCGCCGGTCTTGGTGTGGTGCCCAGGGCGCCCACGAGGATCGGCGCCCGCTATTCTTTACGCTGAGTTGCTGGTGTGCTACCACCCAGTCTGAGGCCTTCGACCACACGCACGGACCGACCTTGAGCTGGCTTGGACAGTTTGTGGTACGTCGGTAGCTTTTAAAAATAAATTGTGTACGTACTGCTTAAAATAACAAGTGAGCTTTTTTTTACAGCGTGACCAGATCGTCGAGCCAGCGGACGAGCAGAGCCTCAGCCGCCACCTGGAGGCGTACCTGTTGTGGCTCTTCGGTTGGTGCATGTTCACGACGTCCCATGGGGATAGCGTGGACAGGCACCTGGTGCAGTTCGCGAGGGAGATCGCCGACGCACCCCTCGACGCCGTGCCACAGTACTCCTGGGGATCGGCCGTGCTGTGCGCCACCTACCGTGCACTCTGCGTGGGGTGTACACGGATCGGCGGCCAGGCGACCTTCGGAGGATGTCCACTGCTGGTACAGCTGTGGGCATACGAGAGGTTCCAGATCGGCCGGCCCCAGATCGACCTCCAGCCTGTACAGGGCACAGCCGGTGACGACGTCGATGGTCCGACCGTGGGCACCATCTGGTGCCAGCGACGGGTAAGATATTGCAACCGTGATTTTGGTACTTTTTGTTTTACTTTTCTGAGTGCTAACGGTTACGTTCTATCGTGACTACACCTTCTGGCGCGACAGGTCGTCGCGGGTAGCCTACCCGCATTTCACGGCGCGTTCGACCACCTCACCAAGACCACGTCGCCGTTGGGCGCCCGTCGCGACGCCGAGGTCGAGCTCGAGTCACGGGTGGCCTGTCCACCCTTTGCATACGGGACGCGGGCTACTGGTTCACCCGTCGGTTCCTCGTGTTCGACGTCTACGTCGAGGGCTACGCTGTCCATTGTGTGATGAGACAGTTTGGCCTACGACAGGTGTTCCCGGTGCACGACGATCGTGCAGTCCCACCCGCAGCCCACGCGTAAGTTCCCCGTATCGATGTTTTCATAATTATTACTGTGTAATGCCATGTAATAACGCTATATTTATTTCTTACCCACAGCGATGAGGAAAAGTGCACCGGACCCCGCACGCACGTATGGTGCCTTGAAATTTGAGGAGGGAGGAGCCCTCGAGGACGTCTACATCGAGGCTGCGCCGTCGACCATGCAGAGATCGTGCAGCGTGCATCGCGGCCGATGCGCTCCGGACTCGCTGCGTTTGGTACGTGTCGACCCCGATCCTCCTACACACGTTCCCAGGGTGGCAAACACGTACCCCGCCCATATGGACTCGGCGGCGCACACTATGGTACGTTGCCTCATACATTCGGTATAATCTTAGTGATTTGTAATTTATTTTGCTAACTAATTGGTAATTCACTTGGCAGGGTGATGTCATGCTCCATCACAACAGGGAGTTTCGTGGCTTGCATACTCGGTGACCACCGGTCGAGGTGATGAGACAGAGGTCACCTTTTACGTTGGGAGGTTTCTGGACGCCTCGACACGCGCCCTCGAGTTGTCCGGATACCGCGTCCCTACCGACGCAGCTCAGGGCGTGCCGCTTAGCCGAGGTAGGGATGCAGTAGGTACATCTTCGCACGCTACCGTCCCGCAGGCTGCGAGAGGGCACGCTGTCGGTGAGTTCTGAGATGCACTGTTCACGTGTTACAATCGCGTATAACAATGCTCTAAACAATTCTTCATTTGCTACAGGCCCACAGGCACAGTTTTTCGCGCGCGCAGCTGCACTTGCTCCTGACTACTACGAGGACGAGGGTGATGACCTAGACCCGGTGGACTACGAGGACCCTGTAGCGAGTTTCCTCGTCCAGGACCAGGCTGGGTCTTCACAGCTGTACGGAGCGCCACCACCGACGCACCCTACTCAGCCCGAGTACGCGACGCCTCCAGCTAGGCCGCAGAGGGCCCACCGCGCGCCGACGCAGTTGACGTACTCACGGGACCAGGTTCGGAGGAGGAGGCCTCCCCAGAAGCGAGGCCGACAGTAGTTTCTTTTTATTTTTATTATTGGTAGTATATTATGTACTTAGTTACTCGTTTGAAACATCATGTTGCATGAACAATTGCATTCCCCTTTTGTTGTAATTTAAATCTTATGTCCTTAGTTAATCCTTTCATCAGCTAGTTGCTTTGTGACACACCTAATACCTTTATCAGACTGAAACGACAACGCTCTACACCCCGCTTCTCGGGCTGAGACGACGAGACGCTGCACCCCGCTTTTCAAACTGAGACGACAACATGCTGCACCCCGCTTTTCAGACTGAGATGACAACACGCTGCACCCCGCTTTTCAGACTGAGATGACAACACGCTGCACCCCACTTTTCAGACTGAAACGACAACACGCGGTTTCGTGCCGGGCCAGCTTTCGCCAAAGGGTGACACATCGTGCAGCCTGGACAAGTGCTGTAATTGTGTTGAGTAACCCCTCACCACCACTATAAAACAGGGCCGAGGCGTAGACATCCAAACCAGCAATAAACGTCAGTTGAATCTACACAAATTAGGGCACAATGTCATTCTACCATCGCCTCTTCAGCAAGCAGAAGTCATCCCGCCCCGAATATCCGGATGCGATGGCGTCGGCGCCGGTTCTGCCGGAGTTGCCCGACCCAAATGCGATCGCAACCTCACCGCGAAGATGATGCAATCTACCCATGGAGAGACGGCCGCCACACTCACTCTTTGTTGTGGCGCACCTACAAGGTAAACCTCTTGGTGTCCACACAATCTGAGGTAACACCACCATCTCATGCATCGTTCTTTCTTTTCTCAAAGAAGGACCGGTGTTGCTTCTTCCAATGGATCGACGGGCGAACGACGTGATTCTAATTTCTCTATAATCGCCACGACGCCTACCCGCTTCGCCGAGAACTTCACCCGGTGGGAGGCCGCGGGATATCGCCCTTTTCTAGATCGACCAGAGCTTAGGGCCGGTGGGCAAGGGGCCAACCAATCGGTGAGTTTCATGCGACATACTCATGTTAAACTCGCAAAGTAGTAGTTCTAAACCAGTTCATCGCACACAGGAATTCAAAAGGAAACTTGCGAATTTGCTCAAGTCAAAGGAGAAACCTCCTCCAGGGCCACCCGAAAGCCCCGACGTTTGCGAACATGGCCTGCAGGCAGTGGTTGATACCTGCCACGGTGATCTAGCGGATCGGAGATTCTACCGGTGCCCCTTGGCCGAGGAAGAATGGTGCTGGTACTTCAACTGGGTGGACCCGGAGACATACCACCCACATCTCATGCTTCCTGCATGGGATAACTGGGGGGAGCAACCCTCTCCGTGGTGCCACTACCGCCCAGAAAAGCCAGACCCCGAGTACGCCTACGGTGTTATTCAATGACCAAAGCGGGCATCTTGCATTGATCATGGGCACGCTTCCGGTTGTCCAAGGATAAGCCCAACACACACGTCCTGCACCATATAGTGGAGTGCGAGCCGAAACAGAGCAGGCGTCTCCGCATGCCTCCGCCAATAGCCAACACACCAGAGGTGCAAGAGGGTTCCTCCTCTCGAAGAACAAGGGACAAGGGGAAGCAGCCGGCTGAGGTCCGCAGCACGCAACAAATCCTTGACGTGTTGTGCAGACCAACCGGGAACCCGGGTGGTATTAACATAGGGGACGCCGGGAATCGGGATGACATGCCCATATGGGAGGGCAGAAATCCACATAAAAAAGACCAAACAATTATGTCTTATACACCCGAGACGTACGGCATAGGGCACCTATTCGGCAACAGTTGGGAGAACTGCGGATCCCCATGGAGTTCTTTCATAGTAGGGACTGAGCGGTGTCCGAGGACGAATCGCACAATAAAAACGGGACAGGTAATATGCAGAAAATGTTGGACATCATTCATTTGTACCGAGATAAATTTGAACGATCATTTGTTCTACCATGACGAACATTGCTTTCGTTAGTTAGTTCGTCAAGCAATTTCGTCATCGTTGTAATACCCTTCTAATATAATCTAATCTACTGCTTATTTTATCATCTGAACTTTCACTGTATGTGCCCTTCAAATTTTCTAATGTGCTTTGTTTCATTTTTCATTCGGTTCAAACTTATCGGCTAGCGTTTTATCAGGACAGTTGTATTTTTTGAATTTTAAAAACTTCCTTACATCTTCAAATCATTTGAAATTTTTATGGTAATATCACTGCTTTATCAGGAACCTCCATAAAAAATTTCAAAATTTTTCGACGCCGTAACTTCTGTGGTTTCATAGCCGCGAGTGCCTTTTTCGATTTTCGTAACTTCCTACCGGTGCAACGTCTGGCTATCTCGCCCATACGTAAGTGGTAGCCCGCGTTGCGTAGGTCGCCCTTGATTTTTCCCGTATTTTTCGGCCCGTATCCGGCTTGTCCTGCGGTCCGACGAAAACCCTTAAGTGGCCACGATTTCTGTAGTTTCATGGCCGCGAGTGCCTTTTCCGATTTTCGCAACTTCATGCCGGGGCAACGTCTGCCTATCTCGCCCATACGTAAGTAGTAGCACGTGTTGCGTAGGTCGCTCTTGATTTTTCTCGTATTTTTTGGACTCGATCGGCCTCGTCATGGGCTGCGAAAATCCTTAAGTGCCCACGATTTCCCTCGGCGAATGGCGGCGTGTCGCCCGTTGGTCGGGCGGCACGGTCTGTCGCTTGTTCGCGGCGACACGGTCTCCATTCGCCCTTTCGCCGGGCGACACGTCCGTTCGGGCTTCGGCTCTTCGCCGGGCGACACAAACCCCCATCATCGCCCAGCCTCGTGTCGCCCGTGTATTTTTTCTATTTAGGCCCCTGTCGCCTAGCCAACGGGCGACAGGTGTATATTCCTGGGATTTTTTTTGTCGGTGGTATATTTTTGAAATTTAGAATAAAAAATGTATTATTTAAAAAAAATTCAGGAAACTTAGACCAGCTTTTGGTTTTTTTGTTTCTCTTAGTATAAATGAGCTACTGCCTACTGGCGTTTAGTTTCCGGCTACAGAAAAATTAGCTGTTTAGAATAGTTTCTAGTTCCAGAGAGAAGAAGCAAAAAGCTAAAGCAGTCTCGAATATAGTCTTAAACTAGTAGTACCCTTTTGTACGCTCCTGCTAGCTAGCTGCTCCTCCTGCTTTGCTTTGATATTTTGCCACAAAAGCTGCAAGCGTGCCAAGCAAGATACATAGACACATGCATTTAAATTTCGAAGAGGAATTTCTTTTAGATAACACGGACAGTAATTGCTGACCCTTTCCTACGTGCACTTGGACACGCATTTGACCAATGAAAAATCTTTATATTATCATTGACAACAACATTTTACCTTGGCCATATATCAAGCTTATCTCAAAAACATTAACGGTTGAGATGTTTTTTTTTTTTGGATTAACGTGAGAATTTCTGGCCTTTTTATTTTTTTCTGGTTGATATAGCAATTTTTAGCTTTTTACCTCTTCGATTCAATAAAGATAGACTAGTTACATTTGTCGAACGGAATTGTTTGTTGTGACATGTGTCAGCACTTCCGTTCTTTCCCCTCAGGTTCTCTCATCACGATACTTAGTGGCATTCTCTTCATCCTACTTTTCTCCCTATTCTCTTTCTCTCAAACTCAAAAAAAATTTATTTTCAAATTCTCACTAAGTATTTGAATAAGAAATATTTTTAAACCATTTTTTGAAAGATTGATCAAAATTTTTGAACCAAAAGCTTTTTGAACTGAAAATTTTTTTAGTTGAAAGTTTTCGAACCGAAACTTTTCAAATCAAAAGTTTCAAACCGAACTTTTTGAATTGAAAGTTTTCGAACTAAAAAGTTTTTAATCGAGTTTTTTAAATTGAAAGTTTTCGAAATTTTCTGTTCTGAATTTTTTTTAGATATTGTGTTTGAAACAACTTAGGAGGGAAGCTTGTTATCCAATACTCCCTTCCTCTTTTTTACTTCAAATTTTTTTCAGTCCCCAAGATATGGCTCTAATTATTACTTTATTACTTTCTATAACTTTACATTATGATGTACTATAAAGTTATAATATTATAAAATATTTTTAACGGTAAATCTAATTACATGATTTTTATATAACCAATCTAGACAGTTTTAAATTATTGATGATAAAACTTTAGAATGTTTGACGGTACATATTATAAGACAATAAGTGAAAAGGAACGAGGAAGTACATTGCTTACCCCCACTTGGAATGGAAAATTTTCGTAAGAAATAACGGTGAGTCATCTGAGGGTTTTTTTTTTTTTTGAAACATAGAAATTTTACATAAAACACTTTAATTCCTATAAAAATCAAGAAAACTTTTCCATATTCCAATCTAGGCATAAAATTCCTAATAAAATTCTCCAGTCCAGACGAGGCCTGAACTTCCATCGCAAGGGATAGCAACCACTGACTTGCGTCCGAAATCACTCCATAATTGATCATTGCGTTCTGGGAACAAAAGTGCAAATTATTTGGTGGAATTTTGGAGAGTAAGGTACATTTCTGCGAAACTCCACTAACATATTAGCAGCCTGCTTTAGCCCCACCACCGTCCGTGGCAGAATATCGTCCCACGTTCCCGCACGGCTGAACCCCACCACTTTTCCAGCAAACGCATGCTCTATTTCTTACCGCTTCACCCACCAAACGCGCAGTAAACGCAGATCGTGAGACCTCTCTCTACCCCGAGGTTTTGATCTCTCTTCCCGGACAAGCTCGCGCGGCTCGCCGTTCCTGGTCAGGTAACCATGCATCCTCCTCCAGTCCTCCTCTTCACTTCCATGCCTTGCATTCCTGCTTGGGTTAGTTGTGCTCTGTGGTGCCATTCTTGGGTTTTAAGGTTTCCAAGAGAGTTCTTTTCCGCGCCAAATTTGGCCGAGGAATTCCCTAAATTTCAGCTCTTTGTTCCATGATCCGTCTTGTGTGATTTGGGGTGGCAGGTTTTGGGGTTTTGCTGCTTAGTTAATCTGGTTTTTACATTTTTTTTTTGTCTGATCTCCGCTTAGCAAGAGGAGTGCACCGCTTTTTAAATGGAAAACATCAAAATAAAGGTAGTATTTGCGCCTAGTTTTCCCTCAGACATAGAAGGGTCATTTAAGAGTATTAGTCCATATTCTTTTCTCTCCTTGTTGTGATTTGTTTTTCCCCCCGTAAATTTGGAATTTTGTTTCTTTGCAAACTTTGCCGTATTCGGTATTATAGGAGGGCCTAGTGACATGCTGATAATTTCCCCTTCTTAGGAACATTGCTACTTTTCATTCAGCTAAGTTCTTGCAAAGATTTGTTCTTGTGTGCATTATTGTGGAGAGAATACAGGAGAGCTGCACTAGTTAGCGTTTTCTTACTACTTTTATGGTACAACTTGTAATTTTTCGTGATACAAGAACCTTCAATTTGCTAAAGTTTACTGAACATTACTAGTATTTTCTTACTCAGATCCTTACATGCTCTACCTTGCGTCAATATACTGTAGTTCATCTTGCCATGATTCAGTTTACTGAATTTTCGAATTCTTCAGTTTGTTGTAATTGCAGGTCAAGTCTGTATCTCTCTGGACGTGCCTTCTTCACTAAAATAAAATACTATCTAAAAAAAACTCCGTACATTTTCTTGCCCCAAACCCACCGAGAAAAGTCCAGTGTCTGGCATTATGCAAATGTTCCTAGAGCTCCCCTTATAGCAAATTGATGTAAAGGAATCCTCAAAATTTTGATCTTGATACACCAACCACTGCAATGGCGCACCCAACTCTGCTAGTTACCCTCACATGCCTCACACTGTTAGCTCTCTTGTCGCTCGCTGTGGCGGCTGGTAACAACTCCACGGCCTCTGGTCTGATCCTCCTAAATTGCGGAGCCTCCGGCCCGAACCCTGATACCAATAATCGGACATGGGACGGGGACACCAGCTCCAAGTTCGCACCTTCAGTCAAAGGAGCTGCAGCCACTGCTTCATACCGAGACCCTTCACTCCCCTCCACGGTCCCTTATATGACTGCCCGTATCTTCACTTCCAATTACACCTATTCCTTCCCTGTCAGTCCGGGCCGCGTGTTCCTACGCCTCTACTTCTATGCAACGGCTTATGGCAACTATGCTGCTGCCAATGCCTTCTTCGGTGTCACCACAGGAAATCTTACCCTCTTAAATGACTTCAACGCTTCCCAAACAGCTCAGGCGATGAATTTTGTCTACCTTGTCCGTGAATTCTCGGTGAATGTTTCTTCACGCAGCCTAGACCTCACCTTTGCCCCATCCACGCATAAGAATGGTTCTTATGCATTTGTCAATGGCATTGAAATTGTGCCCACACCTGACATCTTCACAACAGCCGACACAAGATTTGTCAATGGTAGGGATCCAACTCCATTCTCCATCACTGCTGACACGGGCTTCCAGACTATGTACCGGCTCAATGTTGGGGGCCAAGCTATTTCCCCGAATGATGAGTCGGACTTTTACCGCTCATGGGACAATGATTCTCCATACATATACGGCGCTGCATATGGGGTGACCTTCACCAAAGATAGTAATGTAACCGTCACGTATCCACCTACTGTGCCAAATTACACTGCGCCAGTTGATGTCTATGCTACAGCACGGTCGATGGGGCCAAATGCACAGGTCAACCTGAACTACAACCTTACATGGATTTTACCAGTTGATGCGGGTTTCTACTACCTTTTGAGGTTCCATTTCTGTGAGATCCAGTATCCTATAACCAAGGTGAATCAGAGATCGTTCTTCATTTATATCAACAACCAGACAGCAGAAGAGCAAGTGGATGTCATCGCGTTTACCAGGGGAATCGGCAAAACATTATATAGGGACTATGTTATCATCACAAATGGTTCCGGTCAGATGAACTTATGGGTTGCACTTCACCCTGATATTTCAACTCGGCCAGAGTATTATGATGCAATACTGAATGGTCTTGAGGTTTTTAAGCTACAGGATTATGGAAGGAACAATCTTGCTGGGCTCAACCCTCCACTTCCACCAAAGCCTGATGTGAATCCTGACGGGCGGTCTAGTGGAGGGAAATCAAAGGGTGCTGTACCAGCATCCATAGCTGGAGCTGTTGGTGGCTTCGCTGTGCTGTTGATTGCCTGTTTTGGTGTGTGCATCATCTGCAGACGAAAGAAGAAGGTAGTAAAGGATTCTGGCAACTCTGATGATGGCCGCTGGACTCCTCTCACTGATTACTGCAAGTCACAATCAGCCGCCTCAGGAAAGACGGGCACTACTGGGAGCCACTCGACACTGCCATCCAATCTTTGCCGCCACTTCTCATTTGCGGAAATTCAGGCTGCCACCAACAATTTTGATCAAGTCTTCCTCCTTGGCAATGGCGGGTTTGGCAATGTGTACCTAGGAGAGATCGATAGAAGCACTAAGGTGGCAATCAAGCGTGGCAACCCAATGTCTGATCAGGGTGTTCACGAGTTTCAGACCGAGATTGAGATGTTGTCCAAGCTCCGACACCGCCATCTTGTTTCTTTGATTGGGTACTGTGAGGATAAGAATGAGATGATTCTGGTGTATGATTACATGGCCCATGGGACTCTTCGGGAGCACTTGTACAACACGAAGAACCCACCACTCTCATGGAAGCAGCGCCTTGAGATCTGCATTGGTGCTGCCCGGGGGCTGCATTACCTGCACACAGGCGCAAAGCAAACCATCATCCACCGTGACGTCAAGACCACCAATATTTTGTTGGATGACAAGTGGATAGCTAAGGTTTCCGACTTTGGGTTGTCGAAGACTGGTCCAAATGTGGACGACACCCATGTGAGCACGTTTGTGAAGGGCAGCGTCGGATACCTCGATCCTGAGTACTGCCGGCTTCTGCAGCTCACTGAGAAATCAGATGTATACTCCTTCGGTGTTGTGCTCTTCGAGGTCCTGTGTGCGCGCCCCGCCCGAAACCCCTCGCTTCCAAACGAGCAAATGATCCTTGCCGATTGGGCATTGCAATGTCAGAAGAAAGGTGTACTTGGCCAGATCATTGACCCACGTCTCCAAGGGAAAATTGCTCCCCAATGCTTCATGAAATTTGCAGAGACTGCAGAGAAATGTGTGGCTGATCACAGCATTGACAGACCGTCTATGGGTGACGTCCTCTGGAACCTTGAGTTTGCACTCCAGCTTCAGGAGAGCGCAGAGGACAATAGCAGCCCCACCGAGGGGACATCATCAAGTACATCTCCTCTCCTGACCACGTTGCAGTCAGATGAACCGTCGACAGACACAACCAGTACTACAGCAACCGCGAAGGGCATCACTGAACAAAGCATCACGAGTGTGTCGTCGGATGGGCTTACCCCAAGCACCATTTTCTCTCAGCTCATGAACCCAGATGGCAGGTGAAATGGAATTGCAAGTTGGTATTGCAGTTTCTATCTTAAGATTCATGGTGTATTTCAATAGAAGTCCGCAGCAGCAATAGCTAATCAGTATACTTAACTTATCCTATATACATATTCTGCTAATCTTGCTACGGGTCGTTTAGGACTATATTTTTTTCTAGCTCTGTACCAGAAATCGGTTTTTTTTTTCTTACTTCCAGATCTATTAATATTCCATGGATGCAAGCAAGATATCATCTGTTCATGTCTTTCTGAGTTCTGACTGCCTAAGCCTTTACTAAATGAAGCATTTCAGAGGTTTAGTGCTTTCTGTTTGAATTCTTGCTGTATTGTTGTGTTAGCAGATGAGCATGAATGATGACACCATAGTGGTAATATTTCAGCGCAGCGAAACTTGGTGCCATCACCTCCCTGTCTCATCTACACTATAATTCAAAAGAACCTACATTGTGCTCCTTGTCCACTTTTGAATAGTGAGACATTGTCACTTAGGAACTAAAAATAGACGTTGTCAAGTAGCCTTTTGTTCGAAATTTTACAGAAGATGATGCTGTTATCTTGTTGAATAGAACCACAGGTAATGAAGAACAGAAGCAGAGCATCTTGGCTCTTGTTTAAGAAGGCGTATCAAGCCTAAATTTTTCCCTTATTAGCGCTTCCTAGATCATAAAAATGAGCAACACGCCATTAATCAATAGCAGTCGACCATTTTATTCGTCACAGATCTGGCTAGAACACTACTCAAGTTTTGCACGGTCATCGGCCGCTATGTAGGTCTGAATTGAATCCAAACCATTTGTCGTGTATGGCTCATATACGGCAACTTAAAAAGAGCCTGAGTCAAATCATGTAAACAGGATATAAATTCATATTATCGACTTCTTGCAATCCTAATCGTGAGAAAAATAAACTTCTTATACCGACGGAGCCTCCGCGATTTAACTCCTGATGACATAGACTTTGCCGAACCTCGTAAATAAATCCTAGTGTCTCTTGTGTGATCATCCTCCTCGTGGTGTGGGCTGCTGCCAGATTCCAACACCGTTGATGAGCGATCAACGCTTTGGACAGCACACGCAGAACGCAGACGCGGTGCAAAGATTAAAGTTACGTCCTCGGAGTTGTGTTTTTACCGCAAGACTCGAGCTGTTGGTTGCATGACTAATTTAGCGAGATTGAATTGTCTCATGATACACGAGGTGTCCAGGTCAATGGCCGTTTGCTCAGGCATAAAATGATTTTGGCGCCTTTGGGTCATCAGTGGGGTCTCCTTAGTGCCTTCCCAGCTGCCCGTGTCGTCAGTGGGGCCGCAAATCGTTGTTCAATGATCAGGAGAATGGCGAGGAGAAAACTTTAGGTGAAAAGAAAAACACGTCTTTCCAACGGAGGTGATTAATCAGCCGACCTACCATCAATCTTGGAGAAATATTAGCATGGCCTGGAACATTGTTGGCGTAAAAAAACTTGGAAGTAAGATTTATCAGCCACAATACACCAGACGAACACCGAGTTTAATTGATCAATGCGTGCCAACCGATTTGATCCTGAAATTGGTAAGTTAAACAAAACAATACGCTCAAAGCTGATCTAGTGAAACAATCGGTTTAGATCTGAACAACTAGAAAATCGATCAAATCTAGGGTAATAATAAGTCTAATTAGCCGATTAAGGCTAACCAAATAATAGAGGTAAATCTTTTCTAAAAAAAAGCAATGCACAACAAGATCGGAGAAAATCAAACCTGATTGGCGTAGTCGAAGGTGATCAACAATCGACAATACACAATTTTATTGATCAGGATCGGATTACAAAAAGTCTAAATTACATAGGCTACTCCTAGTCAACAAAAAAGTACAAAAGTAATGTGAGTTGATTGATTGATTGTGTTGTTTTCTCGCCTGCCCATGACCACCTTTAATAGCTATCGGCTGATCGTATCCTCTTTGAACGCGCTGCAAAGCATGATCCGTGTCGGCCTCAACTCAGATAGTATTCCTCCTGTTTTTAGTTAAATATTGGTCACAATCCAAACTTAAACCTTTTTCCCTATCTGATATCGGCTAAAATATCTCTTGGTGCTTAGCTTAACAACTTGACCACACTTACCAAATTTTGGTGCAAACATATGCCCTCATTTTTGGGAGATAGCATGTTATCTTCCAAAAATTTTATCCATCGGTTTCTGTTGTCATTGGCTTGATGCCATATTCTCATTAGTAACTGCTCCATTTATGGCGACGTAAGATCTTGATATGCATATCTTCGTTTTAACTGCACATGCCTCTTCGAAATTTCTTCTCGCCGTTTCACCTGTTTTACCCTCCTATAAATATGAGATCCCCACACTATCATTTTCACATGCACGAGCTCTCAAACAATTCACCATCGGCTTTGACTTGACTTCTCGTGTACCTTACTCATCAGCTTTCATCGGCTAGCTCTTCTCCTTCCAGAGTCGGTAGAATGGATCCCCAACAGATATTCATTCTGATCCCCAATAGTGACAATCAGTATTATCTAGGCTCGATAGGAAACCTAGATTTCGACACAGTCTTAAACCAGGAAACCCTAATCTCTCCTTATCGGCTTCTAGACATAACATAGAAGGGTGGAGTAATAGTTTTAGAGCTTGGCCGATAGCACTGAAAGGTTGGAAAAATAGGTATAATTCAGTAGCTGCTCAAAAAAGGGAGATATGAAAGCAAATGGGAATAGCTGAATGCCTCCAATTATCATTAGCCGACCCTGGAGCCAATGAACCACTAGTGGCCATGGCATGCTACTTTTGATCGAATACCTTGAACACATTCATGTTTAGACCACTCAGCCCAACTCTCCTAGATGTAGCCCAATTGTGTTGTCTAAGGCCTAACGGGGAACAAGTATGGGCTTTTAGCGCCAAGCCACAATACAAGCTAATTCGATCAAAGGGTGAAGGATGGAGCAAGTATATCGGCAATAACAATAAGGTTTTTGGGTTAGTATCGGATGAAGAACACGTAGCGTTCCTTAACCTTTGGTTGAACAAATTCCTCTTTTATATGGCATCTCTTGAACGGACTCATGTTTATCAAAGTATGGCCGAACAGTTAGTTGAAGGCCGTCAGCTAGCCCTAGGAAAAATGTTTCTAGGTGCAATATACCATATGATACACATCATAAGGAGTCGGCTTTTCACGGGCCTAGATAATTATACCTTCAGCAGTGTAGAAGGCCCATTGTGGTTTGTGCAAACCTGACTTTATTGTACATTCAGCCAATCTTTTAATTTAAACCCAACCGATGTTAACCCATTCCCTTGAGAAGAAACCATAGAGGATGAAGAGACCCAATACAGAGAAAGCCGATCATATAGGGAGGGGTTCTTACTTTGCTCTAGGAATAATGAAGTCAAAATCACTGTTGTCGGCTCTAGAAAGTACCTAGCATTTTTCACGCAGCTTAACAATGATGATTTTAGATAGCAAGATTTCTTCAATTATAGAGAAGCAACTAATTATCTCTACCCTTCTTGCTTCGTGCTTCGTGCCTGAACCGTGCCAGGCCGCAATGGCCTATCGTGCTTGCCGTGCCGTGTCAGGCCGACCTGACTGACCTTCGGCGAGTCCAAGCACGGCCCATTTGTGTTTTGTGCCTACTTCGTACCATCTCGGCCTAAGCCGAGCCCATTTGCACTATTGTGACGAGAAGAAAGGAACCAGAGACACACAGAGTTAAGACAGTGGACATAAATATTATAGAAAAAGGAAGTAAAATTTATTTATTTTTAGAACGAAGGGATGTCTGAACACGAATGAGAAAGGGCAACGAGAGAGTGAGGAAGAGAGGTAATAGAGATTGAGAGAGACGGATGAGCGAAGGAGAAATTGAGATAGATGAGTGAGTGAGAGAGAGAGAGTTGACCCGTCTCTCTCAGGTGTCGACGGCGGGGTCGCGTTCATGCCATTGGGTACGTCCATAATGCTCAAGTTCTGTGGGTCGGTAATCTTCATACTGAGTTTCTTCCTCATGCTCCGAGTCATTGGGCCCGACATAGTCTATGCTACAGTGTCGTGCCAAACCGTGCCGCCCATCGTGCCTGGTTCTCGGGCCCGACACTGTCTGTGCTACAGTGTCGTGCTGGTCCGGCATGGCACATTTCGTATCGGATCGGGTTTCAAACTGTACCATATCCATCGTACCTTAGATCAATCTAAAAGAGTTTGGCCTAAGTGCCCACCTCTATTTGAATCTATTCTTTACAGAGCAGTAGGTACGAAGAACCTATTTGCGTCATGTTTTGGGATGAATATTGCAACTTGATTTAAGCTAGCTTGTTGGTAGGCTGCAAGTCAAATCGTGTACCTTTTGGCACCATGTGCTGTAACACTGAAATGACAGCATTTTTGTCTATGTTTACCATGTGAATGCAGAGGCTGCTAGGAATCTTACGGGGCTTTGAACTTTTACAAAGACTATATGCATTTGCTCGGGCGAGTGACGCCGCGTATTGACGTTTTTTTTTTTTGTCGAAGAAAAAACTACAAAAAAATTCAAAAAGTTTGGAGGGTCTTTATGTAAAAAATGTAGCTAGATGTAATTTTTGAGGGGTTCGAGCAAAAAAAAAAGCGATTTAAATTTACAATTCTCAGAGGCCTTTGTGGGAAAAAATAATTTCTGCAAAAAGAAAACAAATTTTGAAAGTTTTGTGGCCCACTAATAAAAAAAACCCTAGATGTAATTTTTTTAGGGCCATTGCGCGGAAAAAAGGGAATTGTGCAAAAAAAATCAGATTATAGAAATTTGGAGGACTTCCCCGAAAAAACCGTACCTAGATCTAATTCCAGAGGGCCTTGTAACCAAAAAAATGGCCATAGAAGTTTCAGGATCTGATGAGGACATCACTTCCATGAATACAGCCACATCTACACATCAATTTGAACCTGCTGCTGTTATACAAAGACCGATTACTTGAGCTCGCGCACGACCGCTTAATCATCAGGAACCATGGAGAAGGACCCTCGTGGACCAAAATTGGGCCAAAGATTAAGCTCAAGTCGGATTGGGAAGAGAACAAGTCCGAGTCCAGTTCGGCCTCACCAACAGCGCTAACTTTAGGTCATAACTTTTGATTCCGGAGGTTTATGAAGGCGCATGAGTACACGTTTGAAAGATCTCGGAGTCTACTTTCCAAAAGATCCAGCCTCACCTCAAAACTTCTTTAGATGCATCCGAAAACTGCCAAAAACCACACATTGCTTTTTCAGTCCGAGTCAAACTTTGTCAAAGTAGACTTGGTGCTTTGAATTTGAGTTGTATTGGATCTCCTATGCTATGGCCGACCCCCTCCTGCTCCTCTAGTATAAATAACCACCCAAACCCTCATCTAGGACTTGGGTTTTATTAGATTGAAAGTTAGCTTTGCTACTTCATGTGTCATCACCAACTGATGATCCGACAATGTTTGAAGAAGGACATCCAGCAGACTCACCACACACACTAGTGATGAGAACATCAGTAAGCACTGAGAATGCAGAAAATAGCGCTGGATCTTCTTCATATCCAACAGCACCAGTGAAGATGAGATTGGTAAAAGACATTTATGATTCAACCAATCCCATAGAATTGGAATATTCTGGATTGTGCTTACTAGCAGCCGAAGAACCAGCATCGGTAGAGGATGCAATGAAACATGAGTGCTGGAGGAAGGCAATGGAAGAAGAAATGAAATCAATCCGTAGCAACCAAACCAAGGAATTTGCTAAGCTTCCAACTGGGCAAAAGGCTATTGGATTGAAGTGGATATTCAAAGTAAAGAAAGACTCGGGCGGCAATGTGATTAAGTACAAGGCTAGATTGGTGGCGAAAGGGTACTCCCAACAGCAAGGAGTAGACTATGATGAAGTTTTTGCTCCTGTGGCCCGAATTGAGTCAGTAAGAGTTCTTATTGCTCTGGCAGCGCAAGGGAATTGGGAAGTACATCACATGGACGTGAAAACAGCATTTCTAAATGGAGAGATCACTGAAGATGTGTATGTGCATCAACCGCCCGGTTTTGTTGATTCTAACAAAGGACATATGTTTCTGAAGCTAAAAAAGGCTTTGTATGGACTTCATCAAGCTCCTCGAGCCTGGAACGCTAAACTGGACAGCACTCTAGTGTCTCTAAATTTTGAGAGATGTCCAGTTGAAAATGCCGTGTATCGAAGAGAAAAGCAAGGCCAAGTATTACTGATCGGGGTATATGTGGATGATCTGATCATTACTGGCTCACGGAAGGAAGACATAGCTGAATTCAAGTCTCAAATGAAGAGTCATTTCAATATGACAGATCTCGGCTTATTCAGCTATTATTTAGGCATAGAGGTGAAGCAAACAAGTAAGTGCATCACCTTGTGCCAGGCGGCATACACAGAAGCCATATTAAAGAAGGCAGGGATGGAAGAGTGCAAACCATGTCCAGCTCCAATGGAACATCGGGTCAAGCTAAGCAGGGAGAGCTCAGACTCTGCTGTGGATGCCACAGCATACAGGAGTATTGTGGGAAGTCTGAGATACTTGGTACACACCAGACCGGATATTGCCTTTTCGGTTGGTATGGTCAGCCGGTTCATGAAAGCTCCGACAACACAACATTTAGCAGCAGTAAAACGAATACTTAGGTATCTTCGTGGCACTATTGGATATGGCTGGAGCTTCGAGAAAAACTTACATCAGGAAGCAAAACTGATGGGATATAGTGACAGTGACCTTGTCGGAGATACGAATGACAGGAAAAGTACTTCTGGGATGGTGTTCTTCCTAGGTTCGAGTCTAATCACCTGGGGATCCCAGAAGCAGAAAATCGTAGCTCTTTCCTCATGTGAAGCTGAGTATATTGCTGCAACCTCAGCAGCATGTCAAGGAATATGGTTGAGCCGGTTGATAGCTGAATTGAGAGGTGGAAAACAAGAGAAAGTAGACCTGATGGTTGACAATAAATCGGCAATTGCTTTGTGCAAGAATCCAGTACACCATGATAGGAGTAAACATATAGATACGAGATTTCATTTTATGAGGAGCTGTGTAGAAGAAGGGAAGATTAGCATTCAGTATGTGAACACTGAAGAGCAGTTGGCCGACATTATGACAAAGGTGCTGGGGAATATCAAATTCTTGGAGATGAAGCGCAAGATTGGTGTAATCAACGTGAGAGGAGAAGAACATCAAGCTTAGGGGGGGAAATGTTAGATAATCTTGATGTTTAATGAGTTAGAGTCGAATACTCTGTTTTACATAGTAGTCGAGTTGTTTTCATATTCAGTAGAAGGAAGCGTAAGCAGTCAGTGTTTTTGTTTGTTGCTATTTGGTGAACAGTAAGAGTCCGAGTAGAATTCAGAATTTGAGTCGGCTGTGAATTGGAGTCTATCCGGACCAGCCATGTAATAGCTAGACTATAAATATAACAGAGAGGAAAACCAGAAAAGCTGCGCAGTATTGGCAACACCAAACAATCTCCAAAATTTTCTATTGTGTTGGTATATCTCGGTGTTGTCGTTTTTTCTTTACACAGGGAAGGATCTCTGAAGTTTCAGAAGATGGTGTGTTGAAGGGAGGCTGCGCCAACACATCTTTCTTCAGCAATCACCGTAGCGTCCATATTTCTCATTGACTCCGTTAGCCTAAGAACCAACGAGGAACACCGCTGTGCCTCTGATCAAACAAAAAGAAAAGAAACAAAAAGAGAGGCACGCGGCGGTGTGTTAGGACTGATCGGTCATGGCGGCACGACATGCGAGCGGCCACTCAAAACAAGAAAGCAACCACACTTCACATTCCTAGCATTTGACACAGAATTATCTCGAAAAAGTAAGGTATCATCAGCATATTGTAAGTTCAATAACCCGTCTTCACAGAAACCATAAAGCAAACCCTAACAAAACCCTTCACAGAAGCTTTGACTGACATCTTAGTAAAGACATCAGACACCAAGTTAAAAAGGAGAGGGGATAGTGGATCCCCCTGCCTCAAATCATTGCCTGTAATAAAATAATTACTCTCTTCTTCATTTACTCTCACCCCCACAGAGCCTTGATAAAGAACAATTTTAATCCACATGATCCATTTGGGCCTGAACTCCTGAAGAATTTCCTCTAAAAAGTTCCAACTTACCTTATCACACGCTTTTTCATAGTCTAATTTCAACACAAGGTCACTCTTACCACTACTATGAACACTGAATAATTTCATGTGCAGTGACTACACTCTCCAAAATATACCTTCCTCTAATAAAAGGAGTTTATTGCTTTGAGATAAGCCTATCAGCAATATTAATAAATCTATTAGTCATGACCTTTGTAAAAAGCTTGAAAGAGCAGTTAATAGACTAATAGATCTAAATTTCTGGATTGTCTTAGCATCTTGTTCCTTAGGAATTAATGTAAGCATAGCAAAGTTCAGCCTATAAATGTCCAACTCACCTTTATAGAAATCCTTAAACATTGCCATTAAGTCAAATTTAACAACATCCTAAAACTTTTGATAAAACAAAAAAGACAGTCCATCAGGTCCAGGAGCACGCTTAGCATAAGATTCAAAAAGAGTTTTTTGACATCCTCCTCAGAGAAGTCAGCTTCCAAAAACAACTTTACTCGTTAGTAACCTTTTCCTCAATGGATGAAACATCATTAGGAAGTTTTACATTTAATCTAGGCTCAAAACCAAAATGTTTTTTTATAGTAATCAACAGCTATGTCTAGCATACATTTATTATCTTCCACAAGACCTTGAGGCCCATCTTTAATATCCCAATTTTTGCATCTTTGAATTTTTTTAAAGAATTTTAGCCTTTTCAAAAACTTTCATAATTTTTATTGCTAATTAAAGCTTAATTTCAAATTTCCTTAATTCAAAAATAATTTAATGTGATTAATTATCAAGTCAAGAATTATTCAACTTATTTTATTTGTGTTCTATATACTCTAAAATATTTTATAGAATTTTTTTAAATTTTTCCATGTCAATCTACTATTTATTTGTAGTTCATTTCTATTTTCTATATTTTCTAAAAAAGAAAAGCAAACAAAATCCTGGAATAGTTTTTAGGCTGAAACCCAACCCGACTGGCCCAAGGCCTAGCCAGCCACACCATGTCCAGCTTAGCCAGTCCGCATCACATGTGGAACACTAATAGGTGGGGCCCACCTGTCAGGTCTATCTTCTCCATGAACATGACGGACTCCGTTCTGATTTGTGGCTACCATGGACTTCAACTCCATTTTGTGCTCTACACAAAGGCCGAGGGGTATTTAAGGGGAGCGTCAAGATTGCCTTGAGCTCATCAACCAAAGCCCTAATCCTAGAAGCTGTAAGGAGACACCGTTTCGCTAGAATTGAAGTTTTTTTGAGAGAGCTGTAGTGGGATCAAAAGCTAGATTTCTTCACCACCAGTAAGTTTCTGAGTACTCGGTCTGTACCGTTGGAATTGTCATCCCGTGTTCTAGCTTGTCTGCACTTTCTCTCATTGGGAGCTTGCTCGTAGGCCGCCGTCATTGTAGAAGCCTTGCTGCCGCTACTTTCTTTGGTTATCACCATTGTTGCCAATCACCATTGCTCGTGACATGCATAAGAAGTTTTGCCATGTTGAGATCTTGCTAGTGGTATGACCCGGAGTCACCGGAGGTCGCTGTCGATGACCATAGGGTTTTGCATGCCACTACTAGCATGTCGCTAAGGTGTTGCTGCTGTGGCAAGCTATGTGGTGCCAAGTTAGCTGCCATGTAAGCCTTAGATCTATCTAGACTTAGTCTTTTGCGAGCCGTGTCTCTGACGTGTGGGACCTACATGTTAGTGAGTCATGCCATGAGCCAAGTCCACTGTGGACCAGGCTTGAGAGTTTATGGATTTGGTCTAAGGACCAGTTGCCCATATGTTAGCTTCTATGATTTTTCAAAAATCTAAAAAATCAATTAGAAAATAGAAATTAGCCTGGCCCACTTGTCAGTCTCTCAGAAGGGAATATTTTGAAAATGTTTTTCTTTCTCTCTCTTTTTTTAGGATTTAATTATTCGGTGAATCTTTTGAGGGTTCGTTCTGTTTCATACGAACTCCGATTGAGTCCATTCAAGTTTCTAAATTTATCTAAAATTAAGATCTATAATTTGATATATTTTATTTGATATTTAGAGTTTATTTTTATCTATTTTTTATTTATTTTGATTTTTATTATTCATTTCACTCAGATGTTGAAGTGCTAGTAGCGTTCAAAGATGAATAGTTGATTCAAATTCAAGTCCAGATCAAGATTTGTTTCAAGGCAATTTGTGCTTTGCCATGTTGAATCCAGTTTTACAAATGCTATTTCGTTTTAATCTATTGCATGATAGTTAAAGCTATACTATGTGTTGTACGATAATCAATTGGGTGGTAAATGATTTAGATTGAGACAAGTAGCAAGAGAGTGTCTGCTAGGATGGGTCTATGTGATATTGGGTTAGAGATTCTGTATGAATCTATTGATATTAGTTACTGAGATTTAATTGAAAGTTTTATCTCAGTCATTTAAGAACTTAAGCTTGTAAGCCATTGAACTAGGCTAATCAGACAACCACATATCTGTTATGTGGCAGACCTAACTCAATAAGTTACCAAGTCTTCATATCTAATATCTTATATGGTAGACTAAGCTGTGTGCAAGGTATGGTAAAGGTGTGTGTTACAGTGACTTCACATCTTAAACAATGATTATTCTTAGTTTAACGATGAGTCGCTCTTATTCTTTTGCTCTATAAGAGAGAGAGATAGTGAGACCAGACTTATCGGTAGTGTCAATGTTCAGATAGAGTTTTTGAAAGGTTTGATGGGTACATGCACCCGTGAAGAAGACCCAGTGGACTTCAACCAAATCCCAGAGGATCACTTCATTTTTCTTCGAGTCCGGCTCTAGGCTTGGGTTGGTCTGATTTTTCAAGTCAGAGTTAACAGGGTTCACAAAAAAAAGATGTCGTCATCTGCAGGTTCTTCTACGGGCACTATCTCTATTCCTCACTGCCTAGTTATCTTTGATGGTCTCAATTATTGCGACTAGGTTCTTCATATGCGCATTCACATGCAAGGACAGCGTCTGTGAGAGTTTCTTACTAGCGAGCTACCATATCTACCTCACCCTGCCCCCCCTGACATGCATGTTATTCCTAAGGAGGCTGATGCTACTACTCAACAGAAGGCCTCCGATGACTATGTTGATGTTGTGGAGTCTTTTCAGACTCAATTTACTACATACAAGATATGGCTTGATGAAGATGCTCATGCCTTTGCCATTCTGATTGCTAGTATGGAGGTGCATCGTGTTGGTGATATTGTTGGTTTGTCTTAGCACAATTGATGTCGGCGCATCTTCGCGACTACTATGAGCTGTTAGTGATTCTTTGTATCTTACTGTTGTACGACAGGAGCAGTCATTACAGTAAGGTGATTCTACCGTGGATGAGTTCTATGCTCAACTGTCCTCAGTGTGGCGTCATATTGATTCTTTTGGGCCAAAGGTTTGCCACACCTGTCAGTGCTGCCAGTGTCAGCACCCTCACTTGGAGCTTTGTAGCATCTATGACTTTATGACCCGTCTTCAAGCTAAATTTGAGTAGATGTGTGCTCAGCTGCTTGCTTAGTGTGACTTTATGACCCGTCTTGTAGCTATTCGTACTGAGGAGACTCATCTTCTTGATGCGGGCCTACTAGTATATCCTTCAGTCCTAGCAGTACCTCGTGCTACTCCTCCACCGGTAGCGCCTACTTTAGTGTCAACTACTAGGGTTGCAGGGCTTCACTGCACCTGCTGCAACAAGAACGGGCATGTGGAGCAGTTTTACTATCGGAAGAAAAAGGATCTTGCTACTCACGGTAGGTGCCCTCCTAAGGGCACTGGACTCCTAGGTGCTTCTCCTCAGTAGGCCTCTACTAGTTCTAACACCACTCAAGAGATTCTTACGCTGCTATGTCGTATGGCCGCCTCTGCACCAAGTCTACTAGTTCTACTACTCAGTCTTCCAACCACCTTTCTCCTCATTAGGTATCACACCATGGATTCTTGACTCTGGAGCTTCTTTTCATATAACATCTGATCCCACGAGTCTCTATTCCATTAGTCCTCTTGTTGCTCTTACCACTGTGCAAATCGCAGATGGTATCTCTCTTTCTGTTGCAGGATGAGATACTCTTTTGTCTTTATCTTTTTATGTTCCTGTTGTTTCTACCATATAGCTTATATCTACTTGTCAACTCACTGATCATGACTGTCGTGTTCTTCTTGCTGTGTTCAAGATCATCAGACATGGTCTCTGGTTGGTATTGGCCCTCGCCACCATGACTCTCAGCACGTTTAGGAGCTTGATTGGCTTTGTCTTCCTTTCGCTGCCCCTACTAGTCTTGCTGTTTCCACTACTTCTAACACCTCCGTTGCATCTTCTATGGGGTCATTTGCTTAGTGGTATCACCATTTAGGGCATCTTTGTGGGTCATGTTTGTCTTCTTTAGTTCATCGTGGTCTTTTAAGGTCTGTTTCTAGTGATACATCTTTAGATTGTGCGGATTGTAAGCTTAGTAAATATCTACAACTCCCCTATCCTTCCAGTGAGTCTATATCCCAACATCTCTTTGATCTTATTCATTCTAATGTTTGGGGTCTGGCTCCTTTTGTTTCAAAATGGGATCATAAATATTACATTTTTTTTATAGATGGTTTCTCTCGCCACACTTAGATATATTTTATGTCTTCTCGTAGCAAGGTTTTATCCATCTATAAGAATTTTGCCACTATGATCTGTACTCAGTTTGATTCTTCCATTCGAGTTTTTCGTGCTGACTCAGTAGGGGAGTATCTGTTTGGTGCCCTTCGTGCTTTTCTTGCTACGTAGGGCACTCTTTCTCAGTTTTCTTGTCCTAGTGCTCATGCTCAAAATGGTGTGGCTGAGCGCAAGCATCGACATCTTCTTAAGACAGCTCATGCTCTTTTACTTGCTTCCGCTCTTCCACCTTATTCTTGGGCTGAGCCTGTTTCCACTACCACTTATTTGATAAATATTCAGCCTTCTTCTATTTTTTAGGGTGGGATTCCGGTGGAGTGTCATTGTGGCATGCTTCCAGATTACTCTAGTCTTTGTCTCTTTCGGTGTGTGTGCTATGTCCTCCTTGCACCTCGTGAACGCACCAAGTTGACTGCTCAATCTGTTGAGTGCATTTTTTCTGGGATATAGTGTTGAGCATAAGGGATATCGCTGTTGGGATCCTATTGGTCGACAGATGCAGATCTCTCGGGATGTTATTTTTGATGAATCTCGTCCCTTCTACCCTTGTCCTTCTTCCACTTCAGCATATCTTGTCGAGTCGCTTTCTTTTTTGAATTTTCCTGATACTCCTGCTGTCACTTTTCCTTCTCCACAATTGGCATTTCCTTCTTCGTCGGCCTCTTTACAGGAGTCTTCACCTCCTGTGTCTACTCCACCTGTTTCTTCTGATATTTTTCCTTCTTATCCTCTATACTACACTTGTTGTCTATGAGTTGAGGATTCTTCTGATGTGTCATCTTCTCCTGTTGAGTCCTCTTCTTCTGTGCCTCCTCCTCGTTACACTCTTCGCGATCATTAATCATTTCGGCTCCTAATCGCCTTGGCTTTCCTGGTGCTGTTCTTGGCGAGCTAACTTCTTACCATGATGTTGTTATTTATCAGGAATGGTAGTATGTGATGGCGAAGGAGCTTGCTACCCTTGAGCACGTTGGCACATGGGATCTTGTGCCCCTTACTCTACGTAGGTTTATAAGGTTAAGACTCGCTCTGATGGTTCTTTTGAGTGCTACAAGGCTCATCTCGTGGTACGTGGTTTCCAGTAGGAGCATGGTCATGATTATGATGAGACTTTTGCTCCTGTGGCTCACACTACTACAGAATGGTACATCACTATCGCTTCATCTGGATCGGTTCTTAAATTTTTAAGAAAAAATGATTGTGATAGATGACTTAGGAGGGGTAGTAAAAATAATCACTATCAGTTCTAAGGTTAAAAGCGATTGTGATGTAACACTGGGTACATCACATCACTATCGCTTCTTACAAAAGAATCGATTGTGATGTGCACATGTTCATCACAATCGTTTCTTTTGTAAGAAGCGATAGTGATGTATGTGATCATCACTATCGCTTTTTATACAAGAACCGATTGTGATGTGAATGTGCACATCACAATCAATTCTTAACAAAGAAGTGATAGTGATGTTCATATAGATCACTATTGCTTCTCCCGTAAGAACCGATTATGATGTGCATGATCACATCACTATCGCTTTTTATTTAGAAATCAATAGTGATGAGAATGACCATTACTATCGCTTCTTAAGTAAGAACCGATTCTGATGTGCCTCGTTAGGTTATTTATACCACTCGTGTTGAACTCTTCTCTATTTTTTAGAGGAGATTTCTCCATCGCCACCTAAGAAAACAGTTCATATTCTGTGGTTGGAAGCAATATTTGGGTGAGAAAAAATTAAAATCCTCAAGGGTCAGTGTTAAGATGGTAAATTTGAAGCCTAGCTAGAGGAGATTTTCCCTCATTTTGCAGAATTTGTGGTTTTCTTCAAAATATGCGCATTCCTTCAAACCCCTTCAATTTTGTACTACATAATTTGGATATATCGCGAAGAAAGTTTAGGTTGCACTACTATTGTGTATATATCCTATATATCATATTTCACACCTTTTATTTGACAAAAACACATGTATATTTAATTATCTTAATTTTTAGTGCTCTCATGTTCATCTGGAATTATATTATTGCTGTCACATGATAAATGTTAGAGTTTAGGCTGTAGAACCTACGTCTCCTGTTCTAGGGTGCTTGTTTATAAATATGCTGATCGAAATGGTATATTTATAAGGAAGTAGTCTCGAATTGTCCATGTTATTTGGACAGTTCGAGGATATGTGGTTCAGACAAGTTCCTGATCAGCTGTTGTATAACTCCAAAGTAGATTTCGGTAGCATCTTCCTATGGTGTTCTCTGGATACACACCCCTCTTGACCTGTTGTCGAGATGTGTATCTGGAGAATAGTGGGGAGATGCTGCAAAAATTTTCTTTGGAGTTGTACAATAGCTGATCAGGAACTTGTCCGAACAACATATCCTCGAATGGGATTAGGACCTAATCTATTAAGAGATTAGGAGTCATCGATGGTACCCATGTATTGTTTCATTGAAGTCAAAAGGATTTGCAAGCTACTGCACTATATAATTAGTTTATTCGATATCACTGTTGAAGTTTGCAATGTATGTCTCCTAACTAGGGAATTGGAAGCTCTTAACTAGGGAAGAAGCTACCTATCATTCGGGAGTACATTTATATATCCTAAAACCCATCCTCTATTTTGCAACGGTAATATTAATTGAAATGATGTCTCAATATTTGAAATAGCTAGCTAGCTGTCACTCTAGTTTTTCCTTAATTTATTATGCAAAGTTAATTGCAGATGGACTGTAAGGAATGGATGTATCTGAAAAGCCATGTGAGTGATGAATTTCAGAGGGGTGTTTAGGAGTTCAAAAAAATTACAGAAAAAGACATGGTGAAGAGGGGTGTAAACTTCATATATTGTCCTCGCATTGATTGCACCAATCTTAGGAGATTTAACAACTTAGCTCAAATTGAGGACCACCTGATTCGATGTGGCTTTGTGAGGAATTATACATGTTGGATCCATCACGAGGAGACTGGTAGTACCCTTCTGGTATGCAACAAAGACATGGTGGAACCCGATGACGAGTTGCAGCGTCATATGTTTGAGGAGGCCAATTTGGAGCAAATGTTGCGGGATGTGGAAGGAAATTACACGAAAAAAGAGTTTGAAAAGTTTAAAAACTTAACGGAAGACGATGCCAAACCGCTATTCTCAGGTTGTAAAGCGAAATATACCAAGTTGGGTTCGGTCCTTACTACATTGTTCAAACTAAAGACAAAACACCATTGGATAGATACAAGTTTCAATGCAGTTCTAGTTTTTCTATCGGATCTACTTTCGGAAGGAAATGAGTTGCCAACAAGCATTTATAAAGTGAAGAAGCTACTATATCCCATGAGAATGGAAATAGAAAGGATATATGCATATTCGAATGATTGCATCTTGTACCGTAACGCACATCAGGAGCTGCACGTTTGTCTAGTTTGTGGTATGCCCTGGTACAAATAAAAGAAGCATACTGACAAGAAGCGTAAGAGTCAGGCCAGCGACGAGTTAGAGGTCACTAAAGGTGCATCGGCCAAGATATTGTGGTACTTGCCCATCATTCCCCATTTGGAGCAGTTGTTTACAAATCCTAGAGAGGCAAAATTGTTGCGTTGGCATTATGAATCTCGAAAGGAAGATGGCAAGTTGAGACATCCTATTGATTCGGCTCAATGGAGAAACATTGATTGTAAACATGAGGAGTTCGGTGCCGAGATAAGGAACATAAGATTTGGCTTGAGTACAGATGGAATAAATCTGTTTAGTAACATGAGCAGTCGTCACAACACTTGGCCAGTTATGTTGTGTATCTACAATCTCCCTCCTTAGATGTGCATGAAGCGGAAGTATATCATGATATTGTTGCTAATCTCGGGACCCAAAAAGCTAGGAAATGATATTGATGTATACCTTGCTCCACTGATCGAGGATTTGGTAAAACTGTAGAATGAGGGGGGTCATCGTGTGGGATGCGTACAGAAGAGAGCACTTCACCCTACGGGCAATGGTTTTTTTTACCATAAATGATTTCCCAACCTTTGGTAATTTGGCTGGCTACAGTACGAAAGGAGCCAAAGCGTGTCCTATTTGTGAAGAGAACATTGATAGCTGTTGGTTGCCGAATTTGAAGAAAACTATGTATATGGGTCACTGTAGGTTTCTATCTCACAGTCATCAATACCGTAAGATGGGTGACAAATTTGATGGGAAGAGGGAAGTTCGTTCGGCCCCATAGCCTATGACTGGAAAGCAAGTATATTCACGTATGGAGGATATCGATGTCCAATATGGAAAGAGCCATAAATCTGTTCGTCCCAGAGGCATGTGGAATAAGAGGTCAATATTTTGGGAACTATCATACTAGAAGAAGTTAGATGTACGACACTGTATTGATGTCATGCACGTTGAGAAGAATATTTGTGACAATTTGGTTAGCATCTTACTGAACATACCTGGGAAGACCAAGGATAGTGTGAATGCTCGCCACGACATGGTTTACATGGGAATCAGGCCCGAGCTTGTAGTGATAGAGGAGGATGAGAAATATCCGTACATCCCCGCTGCATGCTACACCCTGTCTAAGAAGGAGAAAGAAGACCTCTGCAAGTGTCTCCAAGGTATTAAAATTCCATCGGGCTACTCCGCAAATGTTAAGAAGCTCGTGTCTATGGATGATTTGAAATTGGTTAGGATGAAGTCCCACGACTACCATGTCTTAATGATTCAAATGCTACCTATTGCAATTAGAAATATTCTGTCAAAGGATGTCAGATTCGCAATCACAAAGCTATGTTATTTCTCCAATGCGATCTCTTACAAGGTTATCGATCCTGATGTGCTGGTCAACTTATAGAATGAGGTGGTGTAGACTCTATGTCACCTTGAGATGCATTTTCCCCTATCCTTCTTCAACGTGATGGTCCACCTTGTAGTACACCTTATTAGAGAGATTAAGATATGTGGATCTGCACTCCTACATTACATGTATCCTTTCGAGAGGTATATGATTATATTAAAGTCATACGTGAGGAATCGGTCGAAGTCTGAGGGTAGTATTATTAAAGGTTATGGGGCTGAAGTGGTTATTGAGTTCTGCGTGAATTATCTCGGAAAAAGACAAGCAATCAGTGTTCCTATATCTAGACATGTGGGCAGACTTGTTGGCAAAGGAACCGTTGGGTCGAAACTAATGAGGCCACGGTTTGATATGTATTGCAAAGTGCATTTGACAGTCTTGCAGCATAGCACAGAAGTTGCAGTGTACGTCGAGCAGCATAAGTTGGTATTACGGGAAGAGAATCCACATGTGGATGAGATTTCCATCACGCGGGAATACAATGACAGATTTCTCACATGGTTCAAAGAACAGGTGGAGGTCTCCATTAGTGAGAATGTGAAATGGTTGGCTGACGGACCTAGATTTAATGTACAGACATGGTAGGGGTACGATATCAATGGGTACACATTTTACACTAAAAGTCAGGATGCTAAGAGTACAGTTCAAAACAGTGGTGTAAGTATAAATGCTTTCTCCAATGATTTTCACTCGAAAGGAGGATCCTTATCGGCAATGAAGTCATACTACAAGACAATCGAAGAAATTTGGGAGCTCGATTACAGAATATATCAAGTTCGACCGTTCCGATGTAAGTAGGTGAGACTTCCACATGAGTGAAGGTCGACAAGAGAGGTTTTGCTCTGGTGGATCTAAATAGACTCGCTTACAAAGATGACCCGATTATCCTTGCGAAGCAAGCAAATCAAGTCTTCTACGTGCATGATCCCACCAATTCGAGGTTGCATGTCATCCTTTATGGCAAGCGATGGATCGTTAGTGTCGAAAATGTCGTAGATGAAGAAGAATATGACCAATTTGATGAAATACCTCCGTTTGCGGATGGGGCCTGTCTTAGCAAGGTCGACGACGACACACATGGAACCAACTACATGCGAGTAGATCATCAAGAAGGGCAATATTGTAAATAAATGGATAATTGTAAATAAATGGACTATTGTACTGTTTGTAAAATATTTTGCAATGTTTGTAGTGTAAAAATCCAAGTTGAAAAATTGCTTTTGTATGCTCTGATGGAAATTCAATATCTCTTTATACGTAAATAGCACTTTGTGCCATATGTTGTGAAAGAAAATTTATTTCCATGAAATTATAGTTGGGAAAGATCGTAAATAGTTAAAAGTTCATTTCTGGAAATGTTCGAACAATTCAGGAGTAATTTGAAAAAGGTTTAACTTTTCTATGCTAAACGCAAAAATGATGCCTACAAATTGAATTTTGTCATATTTCTTGAATGAGGTCTCTTTTTGGAAAAAGTCTTTTTTGAAAAGCTTTGTAGTATCTTAAAGTATATTTCTACAATATTTCTAATAATTTCAACAATGTATGAAAAAGTTATGGACTTTTCTCTCTTTGATGAAATACTGAAAATTCAAAACTTGTAGAGGTATGATTAAAATTTAGAACATAGAAAGCTTATCAGAATCAATATTCATAGTGAACTGACATAGATATTTTGTTCGTCAGAATCAGCTTTCTTTATGGACCAATACAGATAGAGTATCGTCATCAGAATCGGTTTTGTTAGTAAACCGACACGGATAGAAAGATTATCAGAATCAGTTTTCGTTATGAACCGATACAGATAGTTTAGTCATCAGAATCGGTTTTCTTTGTGAACCGATACAGATAATGTACATCAGAATTGATTTTTATTCTTGAACTGATACAAAATGCCTGGCTCGAACATACATTGTGCTCATACTCTTGCGCAATTTCACTAGTAGCCCTCTCAAACCCTAGCTTGCCTCGTCACAATTATTTGTGTCGATTTTTTGACTAAAACCAATAGAGACATTGAGAGTGAGTAGCTTAAACTTGGCATTAAACAAGGTAAAACTTGATGTTTAACAAAAAAACTTGGTGTTTAATAAAACAAAACTTGGAAAATAAATAACATTCCCAAAGCTCACGTTATAGACAAATGTAGTTCATGCAATTTTGTAATGAACTTTGCATACTCATTTCTAATCCTGCATTCATCGCTACAGAAGAATTCGTAGTCCTCCCAACCACAGACAATTTTCCAGTAGCACCAAGGGCCCTACTCCGGTAGCATGGGCTCCTGTCCCTGCACGCCGACCATATTCCATGCCAGCTTCTGGACCGTGGCGAGGACGATCTTCCTGTAGTGCTTGCACTCCCAGTTGATAGTTTTGGCTGTGTCGGATGCGCAACTGCAGCGGCAGGCGACCAAATCACTCTCGAGCTAGGCAAAGTAGTGCTTGGCCAGATCACTCTTAGCTCGGGCGACGTAGAGGAGGCCGAGCACGTAAGCCGCCGCCTTGTCGCTACCAGCGGCTGCCTGTTCAAGCCACGCGAGGCCACGCTACACATCCTCATGCTCGAACTCGGAGAACACAGCCTTGAGGCCGATAACAAAGCAAGCCTCTAGGTTGCCTGCCCTAGCCAGGTGGCTGACGACGACTGTGGGATGAGGTTAAGGTCAAATGGATTATAGAGGAGGAAGATGAATGCAACGCGAGGTGGTGTGCCATGAAGAGGATGGGTGTGACCTTGAGGCACTTCAGGGTCCTTATGCACGATCAATACATGCTAAAAGGCCGTACACAATTCGAGTGGTATCCATTCGTATCTCCTGATGTTTGGGAGGAGTTCATGAGGATGAAGGGTACGCCTGAGGTGGAGTAGCTGAGAAAGAAGAACACCGCTATCTAGAGGCATAACACGCACCCGCACCACCTCGGTAGAGGCAGCTATGAGGGGAAGAAGGCAGAGTGGGTGCGACTAGCCGAGGAGTGCGCGAACTCCGGGATGGCGATGCCTTACTCCCACATATGTGAGGAGTAGGCACGCAACTGGGTATTAGCAAGGACAAAGAAAACCACTGATGGGCAGTTTGTAGTTGCAAACCCCGCTACCGCGCAAGTCATCTCCATCATCGTAAGACATCTAACTTAGTGCATTGCAATAGACCCAACTTGTTGGAACACCCTAGCCCAAATTAGCTCAAAGTCCAGCCTACCATAGGGCGGACCTACGCATGCATAGCATCCCACTTACACTTTCGTCCTCGCTTCGTGTAAAAGGTTTAACTCGGAGGTGCTATGTTTAGACCCAATAGGCATTATATACTACTACAACTCACTTTGTGCAAGCAATATGGGACTAATCCCACCACTACTCCACACGGGCCACATGGGCCTTCACATTAACAGGCCGGGGTATTACACTCACCCCCCTTAAGGGCTGACGCCCTCAGTAGCACACCATATACAAGGTAGATACCCAGAACCATCCCTCGGTACACAGCCGTGCGTCTAGTGCCGGCACATATGCCATGCCATGAGCCCACTCCAGGGCGACACGCGCTATGCACCATATGCCCGCGCTCCTGTCCTGCACGCGCCCATGCAGCGAAGATTGATGCTCTGATACCATTTGTAACACCCTGGCCCAAATTAGCTCAAAGTCCAGCCTACCATAGGGTGGACCTACGCATGCATAGCACCCCACTTACACTTTCATCCTTGCTTCGTATAAAAGGGTTAACTCGGAGGTGCTATGTTTGGACCCAACAGGCATTATATACTACTACAATTCACTTTGTGCAAGCAATATGAGACTAATCCCACCACCACTCCATACGGGCCACATGGGCCTTCACATTACCAGTGCAGGCGGGGTTGCATTTCCATGCAAGGAGACTAACACTGTGCATGGTCAGCCCTTAGGGAAGGGTTACATGACGGTGCAGGTGGACTATGTCCATGAAGACTTTGTATCACATGTGCTGCAGTTCCCCCAACGAAGATATCTCCACTATCGGGCAGGCACGCATGTTGTTCATCAAGTGGCCCACGACGGGTGTCGTATTGGCCAAGGTAAAAATCCACCCCATCTTCTCTACTATTCCTGTAGTACTTCAACAAGTTAGATATGCGTATACTTCGTAGATTCCTACCATACCTGTGCCTGTTCCTGCTCCTATGCAGAGTGCAGAGCTTGCACGTAAAAGGACTAGCACGACAACCACTGAACCGCAGGAGGCCTTTGGTGACTCCTTCGAAGAAGGCAAAGCTAACAGAAGCCACAACACCCCCTCCAACACTTGGAAAGCCCCTTGCCCCGACCTCGTAGACTTCTTCTACGCAGAAAGGAAAGTCGGTAAACAATAAGAAGACCTCTCATGATTTCAGGGCCTATGTACATGGAAAACCCTTGATTGCATCCAACCTATTGAATGCTCTAAGAAAATTTAGTCGCCTGCTCCATGGATGGTACATTGATAAGGTCAAAGAGGATGAGCATCGAGTCAACTTCACTTTGAGGTATAGAAAGGGACATTTCCACCGCGACGAGGATAGGACATTTCTAGTCAGTTTTGAGGATCTATTTCGTGTGTACCAACTGATGGCCGTTGATATTTCTACTTTATGATCTTGGACGCTGTGAGTAACGCACCATACACCTGATGACTTTCATAGGATTTTGCATTATGTTTTCTAACGTTCAACACGAGTTGCAGGACAATGAGGCAGTGAGCCATGACGCATCAACACCTAGTTGGGTTTGTCGACCGCAAGCTGGTGTCTACGACCGTGGCATGGCTTCAACCGGACTTCCTTGCCAGCTACATCAAGGGGGCTTTGAATGCTGAGTCGAAAAAGGACTTCATTCTATTCCCGTACCACGAGGAGTAAGTAGTACTTTACTCTTCAATTATTTGTACATACTTACATCGTATGCAAACTTATTTCCTTGCACTGCATGCCATTTAATAAGCAACCATTGGGTTCTAGTCATCCTCATCCTGAGTAAAAATGTGGTCTACACTTTAAACTCGATCGAGAAGAGACCAATGGCCTAAGCGATCAAGCCATCTTTGCAGTAGTAAGTATATTACTGTAACCTAACACTTTTTGAATTTAACTACATTCATTTTTTTGACTTAATGGTATCTCTCCAAGGTATGTAGGGGTTTCTCAGCCTATGTCGATAGAGGAGGAAAAAACGCTGCTGAAAAGGGCAAGACGTTGGAGTATAAACGCTTCAGGGTACAAGTGCCTACCATATATACGATTAATTTTTTCTAACTTGTAATCTTCGTGTGTTAAATTATTTCTCTTTTCACAGTGTCATCAACAGGGCAGCGATGACTTGTGCGGCTTCTATGTCATGAACCACATGGCGATCCTAATCGACAGCTTATATCTTTTCCCTAAGGTATATGTACATGCATAATAATACACTTAGCCTTTTACATACAAATTTTAAAACTTAAATTACTGCACTACATTCTGTTTTGTAGCAGATCAATATCCCCCTGAAGAGCTTAGACAACAAAGTACTGAACGCTATACGAGATCACTTATGCTAGTGGTACTGGTTAGAAGTTATATCGGAGGACGCAGGTTTAGAGATCCTGAAGTATCATACTAGTCCATATGTAAACAATATTAATTAGCATTGATTGTTAAACATGCTTATGTTGTATATTGTTACTGATGTTAAGCTTGCTTATGTTGTATATTGTTACTGATTGTTAAGCATGCTTATATTGTTCTGATTGTTAAACATGCTTATGTTTGTATATTGTCACCGAATGTGATATGTGTTGTAATTAAAGTGTTTGTGTTTTATGAATGTGATATATGCATTCTGTGTTCTGTACTGCAAATGTGATACATATATATGTGTATACTGTCAACATGTGATATTTTGGAAAATATGAAAAATGGCATGAGTCATCACAATCGGTTCTTATGTGAAACCGATTATGATGATAGGACCATCAGAATCAGTTCTCTATGAAAGAGATTCTGATGATCCTCTATAATCCGAATCAGTTTTTACATGGAACCGATTCTGATAATCCCATCATCAGAATTGGTTCTTACATGGAACCGATTGTCATGATCTCTTATTAGAATATCATCATAATTAGTTCCTATGTAGAACCGATTGTAATCATTGGGTCATTAGAATTGGTTCCACATAAGAACGGATTGTGATGAGAGATCATCACAATCGGTTTCACATAACAACCGATTCTGATGGCAATATCATCGGTTCCACATAACAACCAATTCTGATAACCATATCATCACAATCGGTTTATGAAAAGAATCGGTTGTGATGAGGCTCTATCACAATCGGGCCAAAACCGACCGTAATAGTGCCTCCTTGTCATTATCTAAAGACTTTGTATCACTACTAGAATCGACTGTAATGACAAAAGAGAACCGATTCTGATGTACAATCCTGTAGTAGTGTCATATGACCACTATTCGCACTCTTTTTGCAGTGGCTTATGTGCATGAGTGGTCTATCTCTCAGCTTGATGTCAAGAATGCCTTTCTTAATAGTGAGCTACGTGAGAAGGTCTTTATGCAGCCACCACCGGCGTATTTTGTTCCTGAGGGCATGGTTTGTTGCCTTCGTCGCTCTCTTTATGGGCTCAAGCAAGCCCCTCGTGCTTGGTTTGAGCGTTTTTCTTCTGTGGTCACTGCTGCTGGCTTTTCTACTAGTGCTCATGATCCTGCGCTCTTTGTTCACATTTCACCTCGTGGACGGACTCATCTTCTCTATGTTGATGACATGATTATTACTGGAGATGACTCCCAGTATATTGCCTTTGTGAAGGCACGTCTTAGCGAGCAATTTCTTATGTCTGATCTGGGTTCTCTTCGCTACTTTCTTGTGATTGAAGTTTCTTCTACACCTGAGGGCTTCTTTCTATCTCAAGAGAAGTATATTCAGGATTTTCTTGATCGTGCTTCTCTCACTGATCAGCATACCACTGAGACCTCTATGGAGCTCAATGTTCACCTTTGACCTACTGATGGTGAACCTCTTAAGTATCCTACTTGCTATCGCCATCTTGTTAGGAGTCTTGTTTACCTTGGTGTCACTTGTCCTGACATATCATATCCTGTTCATGTCTTGAGTCAATTTGTTTCTGCTCCCACTCAACTCCACTATAGTTATTTTCTTCGTGTTCTATAATATCTTCGTGGAACTATCTCTCGTCGTCTTTTCTTTCCTCGCTTCAGCTCTTTATAGCTCCAGGCTTACTCCGATGCAACTTGAGCTAGTGATCACTCTGATCGTCGGTCTCTTTCTACTTACTGTGTTTTTCTTGATGGTTCTCTTATTGCTTGGAAGACTAAGAAGTAGACAGCATTTTCACGTTCGTGTGCTGAGGCCGAGTTGTGAGCTATGGCTCTTTTGACAGAGGAGGTTACCTGGCTATGATGGTTACTTGAGGATTTTGTTGTTTGTTTCTACACTGACTCCTCTTTTATCTGACAGTACAGATGCTATTAACATTGCTCGAGATTTGATGAAGCATGAGCTCACCAAGCATATTGGTGTTGATGCTTCCTACATGCGGTCACAGATACAGGATTAGGTTGTGGCTCTTCAGTATGTGCCTTCAGAGTTTCAGTTGGCAGACTTCTTCACAAAGACACAGACTAGAGCTTAGCACAGCTTTTATCTCTCCAAACTCAGTGTAATTGATCCACCATGAGTTTGAGGGGGGTGTTAGACAGTATCTTTATTTTCTTACATACGAGATTGCTTTGTATAGAGATTGTTTGCCTTGTATAACTATTGCCTTATATAGGCTTTCCTTCTATACTCTCTTATACATGTATATATACAGACCCCTTGGCCTCATGTTGAATACAAGTGATATTCATAACAATATCCTCCCTAGTCCCCGAGTACCATCACCTAGTCACCTATTCCTGTTACCTACCAAACGAGCAGGGAGCCAAGGATTGCCACTTTATCATATGCCCTATAGGTTCGACCTCTTTTTCAATGGCAATTTGCAATTTCGGCTATCTTATTAGGTAATTTTAACTTCACCATTTCTCTATGCACTCCTTTGATTTCTAGTCCTTAAGGTTTCCTTGTTGGTATGTGCACTTATCTTTCTTTTAGAGTGTAAGCTAACTAACGGATGCTAAACCCTTCTAGGAAACTCTTTAACTACTCTAGGGAGGACTTGAATTTATAAGCCCTCACCCAATAAGGAATTTCTTAATGAGGGCGTATCTAGTGCAAATGGCTATTCAGTGCTAAAATGCTAATATCCATTGTGGCCCATCCGATATATCATGTGCGGCTCAGATTGAGAGTGGTGGAAGCCCCTTATGGAATGAGGAGAGAAATAAAGGGGGTTTTTCGCAAAACCGTTTAAGTGACAAGGGGTTCCACCACTCTTAATCTAAGCCGTATATGATAGATCGGATGGCCCACGATGGATGTTAGCATTTTAACACTGAATAGCCATTTGCACTGGATACGTTGCCTTTCTTAATTGCAGACCTATCATATGATGTATGTGCTTACGTAAAGCATTGGTATAAGACTGCTGAGATAAATTGGTGGATTAATCAACAAAATGGTTAATGTCTGATTTTTAGAAAGGTTTGATGTTTAAAACCAATTGGAGTGACTGTGAAATCGACCCACGTCTCTGAAGATTTTTAGTTACTAAAGGGCCAAAAATGATGATTAGAGAGGAATGAATGATCAACAAAAAATTTTCCCACAAAAGAACCAACCCAAAGCCCCTACTTGATCAAATATGAGCGGAAATATAAATTTTTAGAGAAACTCAGTCTGGGGTGGCACTAGCATATCACAAAGGGCGGTAATACCAGATGAATAGTAAAATCAAAGTGAATAATAAAATCAACATGAGTTTAAATCCAAGAATTGATTTAACTTTTAATTGGATGATCAAAAGCTCATGAAACTTTGCATACACCTTTCTGTAGATGTCAAGAACCTATTCCAACCATCAATTGCAAATATTGATGTCAAAGTTTTAACCTTTTTCAAATTTAGAGAAGGTTGCACCAAAACCAGATCAAATCCAAAAACTTCACCCTGACCTTGCACGTGGGGATTTGATGATTTAGTTGATCCCCCACATGTCACAATAAGCAAGAACACTAAAGAGCCAGCCCATAGAAGCTCAAGAAAACAATCTACCATGAATCCTTCCTTATCAAATCAAAAATCGGTTTCTCGAGAAATCTCTTGATGATCACATGAAAGCTTGTCTAGATGATTGAGATATGATTTTTTGATGATTCATCCATCAATCATTCATCCTTAGCAACATAAGATCAAGAGAGAAAAAGACAAATAGAGATCAAGAACTCAAGAAGGGAAAGGGTCAAAACAAGAGCAAAATCTTAAGCACGAAATTGATTTTCATTTTAGATCAAAAGAGATAATTACAAAGCCTCTTCAAAGAGGGCAAAACTCCCAAGGAGCACTCACACACACACCTAAATTCTATACACTCTTCTCTAGGAGGTCACTCTTCTCAAAACCCTAATGGATGCCCTCTCTCTTGTAACATCCCAATTTTTGAAATTTCAATTATTAAATATTATTTTACTGTAAATTATGATTTTTATGAATTTTCTGAATTTATTTGGATTTTCTGAGATTTATTTGAATTATTTTGAATTAAGAAATATTACTTTCTATTAAAGATTAATTATAAATATATAAAGTTAAAATAAAGTTTTTGTGAAACTATTTTATTTAAGTCAAGAATGTCTCAAAGTATTTTTGAGAATTTTCTGAGAATTTTAGAGTATTTTAATGCTTTAAATAAATCAAAACATTAACTTCGGATTAAATTAAATCGGAAAAGCCGAAAAATCAATGTGAACAGTAACGGGCGGCCCCATTACTTTAGGCGGCCGTTTGTATTTATGGAAACCCTAACCATTAGTCACCGTCGGATGCTGATTAGGCGGTTGAGGCCATCATCTTGATTTTGGAATTCCGCCATTGCCTCAGGCCCTGATCTACCGCCGTCGTCTTTCCTTCGATTCCGCGCCCCGCCGTGTATAAATAGGGACCCCGAGCACCTCCCAAAGACCCCCAGATCTCTCCGCGCATTTTCTCCATTGCAACTTCGCCGGGGGGACACCAAAGCAGCCGCGCCAGCTCGCCGAAGTCCGGGAGGGTTGCCGAGGAGGTTGCGCCGCGATTCCGTCGTCGCCAGAGATTCTTCCGCCGAGAGAGATACGGATTCGAGTACCTCGGGTCACGGCGCGTCCGAATCGCTAACTCTTCCTCGCCGGGAAGCGCCGAAACGCCGCCAGACTCGTCATCGTCTCCAGTTCCGGTGTCTTTGCGCCGCCGCCAGCCATCGTCGGACTCGAGCTTCGAGGGCCGTCGGATTACCATCAGACGATCGAGAGTGAGCCACGCCGCCTTGGTGAACGATAAAAGCGCCGGTAAGTCTCGGCCGTTTGATTCGAATCAGGTGGTCCGGGTTTCGCCACGTGTCGTCCGTACGTTCCGGGCGGGAAAATTCGGATTTTTCTATATAAGAATAATTCAACAAATTCGGGATTTATGAATTAGGGTTTATTTTCAGGAATTTCCAAACTTCAAAACCTTATAACTTTCGCATACGAACTCCGTTTGAGGTGATTCAAATTCCTAAAAATTTGTAAAATTGAGATCCTTCTAATGGTGGCTTTTATTTGAATTTTTGAATTTGTTTGCTCTTTGGTTTTGGTTTTTATTTGCTTTTCTCTCTCGATTCGCGTAGACGTTGAATTGTGCGAGGCTTCGCAAGGGGATTTCTCAGCTCAGGAATTATTTCTAGACCAGGAGCAGGAGCTTAACGAAGGCAAGTTGTGCTTTGATCATGTTGCTCCCATAAATTAGTTTGCATGCTATTTTGATTTACCGTATCACATGTTATTTTATGTGTATAAATGATTTCAACCTAAATGTGGGACTAGCTATCGTACCCTTCGAATTACACCTACCTTGTTAAAATTGTATGCCATGATCCGCTTGTCACCCTAGGTTGGTTAATTATAGTTGGTTAAATAGAAAATCAACATGGGTGGTTAGACCGAATTAGAGATGCTTAGCCATGCCACGTCATCACATGCTCTTGGAATATTGTTTATTAATCTTGACTAATGGAATATGGAACTATGATAATAATTTGTGGTCCATGTGTGGTCGCACAAAGAGATTGAGTTGTTGTGATAGCAGAGTCACGCAACGATGTTGATTTGTGAAGAGCACGTGGTGTTTGGTAATCAACGGGGGTGGGAAAAATAAAGTTAAAAAATCATGTGTGGTCGCACAATGATTTTTATGAATTTTCTGAATTTATTTGGATTTTCTGAGATTTATTTGAATTATTTTGAATTAAGAAATATTACTTTCTATTAAAGATTAATTATAAATATATAAAGTTAAAATAAAGTTTTTGTGAAACTATTTTATTTAAGTCAAGAATGTCTCAAAGTATTTTTGAGAATTTTCTGAGAATTTTTAGAGTATTTTTAATGCTTTAAATAAATCAAAACATTAACTCGGATTAAATTAAATCTAAAAGCCGAAAAATCAATGTGAACAGAACGGCCGGCCCGCCATTTTTGCGAACGCCGTTTGTATTTATGGAAACCCTAACCATTAGTCACCGTCGGATGCTGATTAGACGGTTGAGGGCCATCATCTTCGATTTTGGAATTCCTGCCGCCGTCTCCGACACGGATACAGCCGCCGTCGTCTTTCCTTCGATTCCGCGCCCCGCCGTGTATAAATAGGGACCCCGAGCACCTCCCAAAGACCCCAGATCTCTCCGCATTTTCTCCGTTAAACTTCACGGGGACACCAAAGCAACAGCCCACTCGCGTCCGGAGGGTTGCCGAGGAGGTTGCGCCGCGATTCCGTCGTCGCCAGAGATTCTTCCGCCGAGAGAGATACGGATTCGAGTACCTCGGTCACGGCGTCCGAATCGCTAACTCTTCCTCGCCGAAGCGCCAAACGCCGCCAGACTCGTCATCGTCTCGATTCGGTGTCTTTGCGCCGCCACCATCGTCGGACTCGAGCTTCGAGGGTCGGATTGCCATCGGACGATCGAGAGTGAGCCACGTCGCCTTGGTGAACGATAAAAGCGCCGGTAAGTCTCGGCCGCTTGATTCAATCGTGGTCCGGGTTTCGCCACGTGTCGTCCGTACGTTCCGGGCGGGAAAATTCGGATTTTTCTATATAAGAATAATTCAACAAATTCGGGATTTATGAATTAGGGTTTATTTTCAGGAATTTCCAAACTTCAAAACCTTATAACTTTCGCATACGAACTCCGTTTGAGGTGATTCAAATTCCTAAAAATTTGTAAAATTGAGATCCTCATAATGGTGGCTTTTATTTGAATTTTTGAATTTGTTTGCTCTTTGGTTTTGGTTTTTATTTGCTTTTCTCTCTCGATTCGCGTAGACGTTGAATTGTGCGAGGCTTCGCAAGGGGATTTCTCACTCGGAATTATTTCTAGACCAGAGCAGGAGCTTAACGAAGGCAAGTTGTGCTTTGATCATGTTGCTCCCATAAATTAGTTTGCATGCTATTTTGATTTACCGTATCACATGTTATTTTATGTGTATAAATGATTTCAACCTAAATGTGGGACTAGCTATCGTACCCTTGAATTACACCTACCTTGTTAAAATTGTATGCCATGATCCGCTTGTCACCCTAGGTTGGTTAATTATAGTTGGTTAAATAGAAAATCAACATGGGTGGTTAGACCAATTAGAGATGCTTAGCCATGCCACGTCATCACATGCTCTTGGAATATTGTTTATTAATCTTGACTAATGGAATATGGAACTATGATAATAATTTGTGGTCCATGTGTGGTCGCACAAAGAGATTGAGTTGTTGTGACAAAGAGAGTCACGAACGATGTTGATTTGTGAAGAGCACGTGGTGTTTGGTAATCAACGGGGTGGGAAAATAGTTAAAAAATCATGTGTGGTCGCACAATGATTTTTATGAATTTTCTGAATTTATTTGGATTTTCTGAGATTTATTTGAATTATTTTGAATTAAGAAATATTACTTTCTATTAAATATTAATTATAAATATATAAAGTTAAAATAAAGTTTTTGTGAAACTATTTTATTTAAGTCAAGAATGTCTCAAAGTATTTTTGAGAATTTTCTGAGAATTTTTAGAGTATTTTTAATGCTTTAAATAAATCAAAACATTAACTCGGATTAAATTAAATCGGAAAAGCCAGAAAAATCAATGTGAACAGTAACGGGCCGGCCCAGTTACTTTGCGGGCCGCCGTTTGTATTTATGGAAACCCTAACCATTAGTCACCGTCGGATGCTGATTAGACGGTTGAGGGCCATCATCTTCGATTTTGGAATTCCGCCGCCGCCGTCTCCGACCCGGATACAGCCGCCGTCGTCTTTCCTTCGATTCCGCGCCCCGCCGTGTATAAATAGGGACCCCGAGCACCTCCCAAAGACCCCCAGATCTCTCCGCGCATTTTCTCCGTTGCAACCACCGGGACACACCAAGCAACAGCCACTCGCCAAGTCCGGAGGGTTGCCGAGGAGGTTGCGCCGCGATTCCGTCGTCGCCAGAGATTCTTCCGCCGAGAGAGATACGGATTCGAGTTCCTCGGGTCACGCAGCGTCCGATCGCTAACTCTTCCTCGCCGAAGCGCCAAACGCCGCCAGACTCGTCATCGTCTCGATTCCTCGTCTTTTTGCGCCGCCGACCATCGTCGGACTCGAGCCGAGGGTCGGATTACCATCAGACGATCGAGAGTGAGCCACGCCGCCTTGGTGAACATTAAAGCGCACGGTAAGTCTCGGCCGTTTGATTCAATCAGTGGTCCGGTTTCGCCACGGTCGTCCGTGACGTTCCGGGCGGAAAATTCGGATTTTTCTATATAAGAATAATTCAACAAATTCGGGATTTATGAATTAGGGTTTATTTTCGAGAATTTCCAAACTTCAAAACCTTATAACTTTCGTGATACGAACTCCGTTTGAGGTGATTCAAATTCCTAAAATTTGTAAAATTGAGATCTTTCTAATGGTGGCTTTTATTTGAATTTTTGAATTTGTTTGCTCTTTGGTTTTGGTTTTATTTGCTTTTCTCTCTCGATTCGCAGAGACGTTGAATTGTGCGAGGCTTCGCAAGGGATTTCTCACTCAGAATTATTTCTAGACCAGAACAGGAGCTTAACGAAGGCAAGTTGTGCTTTGATCATGTTGCTCCCATAAATTAGTTTGCATGCTATTTTGATTTACCGTATCACATGTTATTTTATGTGTATAAATGATTTCAACCTAAATGTGGGACTAGCTATCGTACCCTTCGAATTACACCTACCTTGTTAAAATTGTATGCCATGATCCGCTTGTCACCCTAGGTTGGTTAATTATAGTTGGTTAAATAGAAAATCAACATGGGTGGTTAGACCGAATTAGAGATGCTTAGCCATGCCACGTCATCACATGCTCTTGGAATATTGTTTATTAATCTTGACTAATGGAATATGGAACTATGATAATAATTTGTGGTCCATGTGTGGTCGCACAAAGAGATTGAGTTGTTGTGACAAAGAGAGTCACGAACGATGTTGATTTGTGAAGAGCACGTGGTGTTTGGTAATCAACGGGGGTGGGAAAAATAAAGTTAAAAAATCATGTGTGGTCGCACAATGATTTTTATGAATTTTCTGAATTTATTTGGATTTTCTGAGATTTATTTGAATTATTTTGAATTAAGAAATATTACTTTCTATTAAAGATTAATTATAAATATATAAAGTTAAAATAAAGTTTTTGTGAAACTATTTTATTTAAGTCAAGAATGTCTCAAAGTATTTTTGAGAATTTTCTGAGAATTTTTAGAGTATTTTTAATACTTTAAATAAATCAAAACATTAACTCGGATTAAATTAAATCGGAAAAGCCAGAAAAATCAATGTGAACAGTAACGGGCCGGCCCAGTTACTTTGCGGGCCGCCGTTTGTATTTATGGAAACCCTAACCATTAGTCACCGTCGGATCTTGATTAGACGGTTGAGGGCCATCATCTTGATTTTGGAATTCATGCCGCGCCGTCTCAGGCAGGATCTGACCGCCGTCGTCTTTCCTTCGATTCAGCGCCCGCCGTGTATAAATAGGGACCCGAGCACCTCCCAAAGACCCCCAGATCTCTCCGCGCATTTTCTCCGTTGCAACTTCGCCGGGGGGACACCAAAGCAACAACGCCATTCACCAAGTCCGGGAGGGTTGCCGAGGAGGTTGCGCCGCGATTCCGTCGTCGCCAGAGATTCTTCCGCCGAGAGATCTGGATTCGAGTACCTCGGGTCACGGCGCGTCCGAATCGCTAACTCTTCCTCGCCGGGAAGCGCCGAAACGCCGCCAGACTCGTCATCGTCTCCAGTTCCGGTGTCTTTGCGCCGCCGCCAGCCATCGTCGGACTCGAGCTTCGAGGGCCGTCGGATTGCCATCGGACGATCAGGAGTGAGCCACGTCGCCTTGGTGAACAGTAAAGCGCACGGGTAAGTCTCGGCCGTTTGATTCGAATCAGGTGGTCCGGGTTTCGCCACGTGTCGTCCGTACGTTCCGGGCGGGAAAATTCGGATTTTTCTATATAAGAATAATTCAACAAATTCGGGATTTATGAATTAGGGTTTATTTTCAGGAATTTCCAAACTTCAAAACCTTATAACTTTCGCATACGAACTCCGTTTGAGGTGATTCAAATTCCTAAAAATTTGTAAAATTGAGATCCTCATAATGGTGGCTTTTATTTGAATTTTTGAATTTGTTTGCTCTTTGGTTTTGGTTTTATTTGCTTTTCTCTCTCGATTCACAGAGACGTTGAATTGTGCGAGGCTTCGCAAGGATTTCTCACTCAGAATTATTTCTAGACCAGAGCAGGAGCTTAACGAAGGCAAGTTGTGCTTTGATCATGTTGCTCCCATAAATTAGTTTGCATGCTATTTTGATTTACCGTATCACATGTTATTTTATGTGTATAAATGATTTCAACCTAAATGTGGGACTAGCTATCGCATTCCTTGAATTACACCTACCTTGTTAAAATTGTATGCCATGATCCGCTTGTCACCCTAGGTTGGTTAATTATAGTTGGTTAAATAGAAAATCAACATGGGTGGTTAGGCCAATTAGAGATGCTTAGCCATGCCACGTCATCACATGCTCTTGGAATATTGTTTATTAATCTTGACTAATGGAATATGGAACTATGATAATAATTTGTGGTCCATGTGTGGTCGCACAAAGAGATTGAGTTGTTGTGACAAGAGAGTCACATAACGATGTTGATTTGTGAAGAGCACGTGGTGTTTGGTAATCAACGGGGTGGGAAAATAAAGTTAAAAAATCATGTGTGGTCGCACAATGATTTTTATGAATTTTCTGAATTTATTTGGATTTTCTGAGATTTATTTGAATTATTTTGAATTAAGAAATATTACTTTCTATTAAAGATTAATTATAAATATATAAAGTTAAAATAAAGTTTTTGTGAAACTATTTTATTTAAGTCAAGAATGTCTCAAAGTATTTTTGAGAATTTTCTGAGAATTTTTAGAGTATTTTTAATGCTTTAAATAAATCAAAACATTAACTCGGATTAAATTAAATCGGAAAAGCCAGAAAAATCAATGTGAACGAAGAACGGGCGGCCCGCCACTTTATGAACGCCGTTTGTATTTATGGAAACCCTAACCATTAGTCACCGTCGGATGCTGATTAGACGGTTGAGGGCCATCATCTTCGATTTTGGAATTCCGCCGCCGCCGTCTCCGACCCGGATACAGCCGCCGTCGTCTTTCCTTCGATTCCGCGCCCCGCCGTGTATAAATAGGGACCCCGAGCACCTCCCAAAGACCCCCAGATCTCTCCGCGCATTTTCTCCGTTGCAACTTCGCCGGGGGGACACCAAAGCAGCCGCGCCAGCTCGCCGAAGTCCGGGAGGGTTGCCGAGGAGGTTGCGCCGCGATTCCGTCGTCGCCAGAGATTCTTCCGCCGAGAGAGATACGGATTCGAGTTCCTCGGGTCACGGCGCGTCCGAATCGCTAACTCTTCCTCGCCGGGAAGCGCCGAAACGCCGCCAGACTCGTCATCGTCTCCAGTTCCGGCGTCTTTGCGCCGCCGCCAGCCATCGTCGGACTCGAGCTTCGAGGGCCGTCGGATTGCCATCGGACGATCAGGAGTGAGCCACGTCGCCTTGGTGAACATTAAAGCGCACGGGTAAGTCTCGGCCGTTTGATTCGAATCAGGTGGTCCGGGTTTCGCCACGTGTCGTCCGTACGTTCCGGGCGGGAAAATTCGGATTTTTCTATATAAGAATAATTCAACAAATTCGGGATTTATGAATTAGGGTTTATTTTCAGGAATTTCCAAACTTCAAAACCTTATAACTTTCGTCTGAACTCCGTTTGAGGTGATTCAAATTCCTAAAATTTGTAAAATTGAGATCTTTCTAATGGTGGCTTTTATTTGAATTTTTGAATTTGTTTGCTCTTTGGTTTTGGTTTTTATTTGCTTTTCTCTCTCGATTCGCGTTAGACGTTGAATTGTGCGAGGCTTCATAACGGATTTCTCAGCTCGTGAATTATTTCTAGACCAGAACAGGAGCTTAACGAAGGCAAGTTGTGCTTTGATCATGTTGTTCCCATAAATTAGTTTGCATGCTATTTTGATTTACCGTATCACATGTTATTTTATGTGTATAAATGATTTCAACCTAAATGTGGGACTAGCTATCGCATCCCTTGAATTACACCTACCTTGTTAAAATTGTATGCCATGATCCGCTTGTCACCCTAGGTTGGTTAATTATAGTTGGTTAAATAGAAAATCAACATGGGTGGTTAGACCGAATTAGAGATGCTTAGCCATGCCACGTCATCACATGCTCTTGGAATATTGTTTATTAATCTTGACTAATGGAATATGGAACTATGATAATAATTTGTGGTCCATGTGTGGTCGCACAAAGAGATTGAGTTGTTGTGACAGCAGAGTCACGCAACGATGTTGATTTGTGAAGAGCACGTGGTGTTTGGTAATCAACGGGGGTGGGAAAAATGATTTAAACTGAGGCAAGTGGCAAGATTGTTTTGGTGGGCCAAGAGTGGCAATTGGGCAGTCGCATTTGGTTTTTGGTGGGCCAAGAGTTGCAATTGGGCGGTCGTATTTGGTTTTATGATGAACTTTTGGTTAGTCTTGCCTCGGTCAACTAAGGGAAGTTAATTAAAATAAACAATTGGATGGGATGGCGGGATGCCATGTGGATAATGGAACTTGAATTAGGATGAAGAACTTGGGTTTATTTGAGAATCGCTGAATCTATTTACTTGTTATTATTTGTTTTACTGTCTTTTCAATCTACATTATGTATGTGTTCTTAAATGTTTGCTTTCATCGCAATGAACCCTTAGCCATTCCTTTGGAATAAGCCTGCATATAGTTATAATAGAAATGCATTCTGTGCACAACTTGTTGAGTACGTGTTGGTGTACTCACCCTTGCTCAACAACCAACAACAGTGGAGGAATCATCTTCAATATCGGAGAAGGACTTTCAGGTGGACGCGTGTCACTAGGCCAATCCTTATCAGTCGCCTGTGGTGTGCTGATGGGACATCTACGTTTTCTACTACTTTCCGCTGCATTTGTCTTATTGGTCTTATTATTGCCTTGCAAGGCTGAATAATGTAAGTGATCATAAGATCATACACTAGTTACATTCAATCAATAAAGTCCTATTATTCTTATCGTTGTGTATGATATGATGCTTACCGATGTTAAGCTATGTGCACTAGCGTTTGATCCTGGGACTAGTGCGGAAAAACACAGTGGATTCGGGTCACTACAAAGGTGGTATCAGAGCATACTGACTGTAGGACTTGGCCCTAGTTGGTAGAGTGTCCAAAAATTATTTTCTAAAAGGAAAAACTTAAATTGATTAAAACAGCACTCTTGACTCATCTTATTCTCTACTCCTTACCTTTGCCCTTTGCTGAAATCTACTTAAATTTTTCGGGCTGGCCATTAGAAGATGAAATCCGAGTAGAAGGTCAACCAGCTGAAGAACGTCAAGAGCGATTTGTACCGGCACCAGCCCGTCCGCCAGTATATCCACCAGGAAGTTCCTATGGAGGATGGCTCGAAGAGTGAAGAGACCTAGTTTAAGTCGAGACTCAAGTATTGAGTTGCGTCAAATAGAATAGTCTTACCCAAATGTAATAGACGTTAAGGTTGAGTGTTTAGTTTGGATTTTAATGTTTGCTGAGTGTGCAGTATGTGTTGCGAGCTTTTAGGCTTTTGTAAGCAACCATACCAAGTTAATTAATAAAGGATATAAAGCTTTGGGTTTAATCTATTCCCCCACATTAGGAGTTCTTACACCTTACCTATGCTAATTCGATCTTTCCTAAAAACAAATCAAAACAGATGGTGAACAGTCGCGGTAACAATGGAGCTTCAGGAAGTGGCCTTCGCCGGAATGACGAGTTCAACGATGGAACGCCACTGCAACCAACACCACCAGTAGATGTGCAGAACTTGGGAGCTTTTATAGCCGCACAAACTCAACTTATGCAAACCATGATGCAACATATTCAAAACATGACAAATCAAACCATAGGCAACACTAATATACATCAAGGCAACCATGAGCCGCATTCTCATTCTAAGCTATCAGATTTCATGAGAACCCGTCCTCCAACATTCTCAGGCAATGCAAATCCTTTAGAGGCCGATGATTGGCTAAGGACCATTGAGAGGAAATTGCATATCACGCATTGTGAGGGCAACGAGAAGGTGTTGTATGCTTCGCACCAGCTAGAAGGTACCACCGCGGAATGGTGGGAGAACTATTGCGCAGCACATGAATCTCCACAAGAGATTACTTGGGAAGAGTTTTTAATTGCCTTCCGTCAGTATCATGTACCTGAAGGAATGATGGAACTTAAGAAGGAAGAGTTTAGGGCTCAAGCAAGGAGGCCACCAAGGCGAGAATACTTGAATAAATTTACTCAGTTAGCACGATATGCACCTGAAGATGTAGCTACAGATAAGGCTAGACAATCTCGTTTCTTGAAGGGTCTAACCTCTGGATTGCAGGTGGGATTAATCACCCACAATTTCCCTGATTTCCAAGAGTTGGTCAATAAGGCCTTGATTCTTGAGGATAAGCGTAAAGAATTAGGTGAAGATCATAAGCGCAGAATGGCTAGCCAAGCAGGGCGACCTAATCAACTTAAGATAAGGATAACACCTCAACAGTTTGCCAGAATTCAACCCCAATGGACCAACAAGACATCAGCTCAGTCATCTCGCCCCACTAATCAGGATTTTCAAACGCACCACCAAGAAGTAACGCATCAACAGGAAGTCAACAGTCTGTTGTCAAGAAGTGTTTCTCTTGCAATGAACCAGGACATTTCGCTAACAAGTGTCCAAAGAAGGGAAATGTTACTCCCATCCCTTTTAACTTAGGAACTACCCCAGCCAAAGCCCCAAAGGATGAAGTAATCGAGTACCAGTACAGTCAGGGTCATCACCACAAACAGCAATGCGTGGAAGAATCAACCACATCACGACGGATGAAGTCCAGGACGCCGTGGAAGTTGTGCTAGAGATACCCGATGTCCACACCGTCGCTGATCAGCAAGAGGACGACTCTCTCTTTGATAATCAAAATCAGGAAGGTGAAGAAAGCTATCCAAGAGCCTGCGATTCCCCGTTCGATATCTGTAGGGAAGGTGGTGAAGAAGAGTAGCCGGACGCCTAAAAATCGCGTTTTCATTCCAGTTTTGCTTCATCTAAAGTAGTTGTTAGTTTAATGTTTCCGTCGCCGTATGACCCATGGGTCCAGTTATTGTAATAAAGGGATGAGTAGAGCAAAGGCTCTAAGTTTAGCTTTTAAAATCACCACTTAGTTATAGTCCAAGTCGCTATGACTTGCGCGCATCATTATTAACTTAGCATGGGACATGAACACAATGAATAAAGTATTCGTGGTGTATTCGGATAAATTGTGAATGTCTTTATAGGCGATATTCTTGTGTACTCTAAATCAAAAGAAGGGCATGCAGAACATTTGAGAATTAGTCAAAAAATAATAATAATACAAAAAATATATATATATATAAAATATAAAATATAATATAATATATACAAAATCAAGTTAAGAAAAGAAGAAGGCTTAGCCAAGAAGTAGAAGTTTGAGTGATTAGGATACCCTGAGGATTTAAGGTCAAATCAGTGTGCCGGATAGGAAGATCCTAAGAAATTGATACTTGAGAAAACTCATAATTCTAATTATTCAATATACCCAGGAAGTGCCAAAGAGAATCAATATCTTAAGGAAGGGTTTTTGCTGACCTAATGTGAAGGGTGAAACTATTGGTTATGATACTCAATGTGATGTGAATCAAAAAAAAAATAAAGGCAATGCATTAGAGATCTAAAGGTTCGTTGCAAATCATTATAGATTCCTATAGGAGGCAAATCATTAAAATGATCCCTAGTGTAAATGGACCCTAAAAGGTATGAATTCGGAGGAATCATTATTGATTCAATTAACCAAAAATTACTCATTTCATATCACTGAAGACTACGTATTCAAAAGATCATTTGGCAAATCTGTCAGGGATTTAATAACTGCGTAGGTGCCTAAGAAGATTGTGTCCGATAGAGGTATCCAATTTATCTCGAGGACTTAGAATAAATTACATAGAGCAATGAGAACCCGCTTGAATTTTAGCATCACATATTATCCACAGATGGATGACCCAGCAAGAAGAGTTAATTGAATTTTAGAGGATATGTTGAGAGCTTGTGCGATATCTTACGTTACCTCTCAGGATAAAATACGCAGAGTTCAGTTATAACCATAGTTATCAGGCTAGTTTGCAAATGTCACCATTTGAAGCCTTGTATGGTCGAGCTTGTCGTACCCCGTTAAATTAGAGTGAAACGGAAGAGCGTTCAGTGTTCGGACTTGAGATTCTCAGAGAGGCGGGAGAACAAGTTGCCATGATCAAAGAGAGACTGAAAGCAGTGCAGTCTAGGCAGAAGAGCTATGCTGACAGTCGCCATCGCGATTTGAGTTTTGAGCCCAAAGATTTTGTGTACCTTAGGGTTACTCCCCTTAAAAGTGTTAAAAGGTTCCATGTCAAAGGGAAGCTTGCACCTAGGTATGTTGGACCATTTAAGATCTTGAGCCGTAAAGGAGAGGTTGCGTATCAGTTGAAGTTGCCCAGTCATTAGCAGGAGTGCATGATGTGTTTCATGTGTCGCAACTTAAGAAATGTCTCAGAGTACCAACAGAGCAAAATGCCGTTAGAAGCAATTGAGTTGCAGGAGGATCTGACTTATAAAGAGCAGCCTATTAGGGTTTTGGATACAATGGAGCGTAGCACCAGAAATAAATCTACTCACTTCCGTAGAGTTCAATGGAGTAATCATTCGGAAAATGAAGCAACCTGGGAGCGTGAGGAAGATTTGAAGGCAGAATTCCCTAACCTATTCTCTAGTTAGCCCTAAATCTCGGGGTCGAGATTCCGTTAAGGGGGGGGGAGGTTTGTAACATCCCAATTTTTGAAATTTTAATTATTAAATATTATTTTATTGCAAATTATGATTTTTATGAATTTTTGAATTTATTTGGATTTTTTGAGATTTATTTGAATTATTTTGAATTAAGAAATATTACTTTCTATTAAAGATTAATTATAAATATATAAAGTTAAAATAAAGTTTTTGTGAAAATATTTTATTTAAGTCAAGAATGTCTCAAAGTATTTTTTAGAATTTTCTAAGAATTTTTAGAGTATTTTTAATGCTTTAAATAAATCAAAACATTTAATCGGATTAAATTAAATCGAAAAAGCCAGAAAAATCAACGTGAACAGTAACGGGCCGGCCCAGTTACTGTGCTGGCCGTTTGTATTTATGGAAACCCTAACCATTAGTCACCGTCGGATGCTGATCAGACGGTTGAGGGCCATCGTCTTCGATTTTGGAATTCCGCCGCCGCCGTCTCCGACCCGGATACAGCCGTCGTCATCTTTCCTTGGATTCCGCGCCCCGCCGTGTATAAATAGGGACCCTGAGCACCTCCCAAAGACCCCCACATCTCTCCGCGCATTTTCTCCGTTGCAACTTCGCCGGAGGGACACCGAAGCAGCCGCGCCACCTCGCCGAAGTCCGGGAGGGTTGCCGAGGAGGTTGCGCCGCGATTCCGTCGTCGCCAGAGATTCTTCCGCCGAGAGAGATACGGATTTGAGTTCCTCGGGTCACGGCGCGTCCGAATCGCTAACTCTTCCTCGCCGGGAAGCGCCGAAACGCCGCCGGACTCGTCATCGTCTCCAGTTCCGGTGTCTTTGCGCCGCCACCAGCCATCGTCGGACTCGAGCTTCGAGGGCCGTCGGATTGCCATCGGACGATTAGGAGTGAGCCACGTCACCTTGGTGAACAGTAAAGCGCACGGGTAAGTCTCGGCCGTTTGATTCGAATCAGGTGGTCCGGGTTTCGCCACGTGTCGTCTGTGACGTTCGGGCGGAAAATTCGGATTTTTCTATATAAGAATAATTCAACAAATTCGGGATTTATGAATTAGGGTTTATTTTCAGGAATTTCCAAACTTCAAAACCTTATAACTTTCGCATACGAACTCCGTTTGAGGTGATTCAAATTCCTAAAAATTGCTAAAATTGAGATCTTTCTAATGGTGGCTTTTATTTGAATTTTTGAATTTGTTTGCTCTTTGGTTTTGGTTTTTATTTGCTTTTCTCTCTCGATTCGCGTAGACGTTGAATTGTGCGAGGCTTCGCAATGGGATTTCTCAGCTCAGGAATTATTTCTAGACCAGGAGCAGGAGCTTAACGAAGGCAAGTTGTGCTTTGATCATGTTGCACCCATAAATTAGTTTGCATGCTATTTTGATTTACCGTATCACATGTTATTTTATGTGTATAAATGATTTCAACCTAAATGTGGGACTAGCTATCGTACCCTTCGAATTACACCTACCTTGTTAAAATTGTATGCCATGATCCGCTTGTCACCCTAGGTTGGTTAATTATAGTTGGTTAAATAGAAAATCAACATGGGTGGTTAGACCGAATTAGAGATGCTTAGCCATGCCACGTCATCACATGCTCTTGGAAAATTGTTTATTAATCTTGACAAATGGAATATGGAACTATGATAATAATTTGTGGGCCATGTGTGGTCGCACAAAGAGATTGAGTTGTTGTGACAGCGGAGTCACGCAACGATGTTGATTTGTGAAGAGCACGTGGTGTTTGGTAATCAACTGGGGTGGGAAAAATGATTTAAACTGAGACAAGTGGTAAGATTGTTTTGGTGGGCCAAGAGTGGCAATTGGGCGGTCGCATTTGGTTTTTGGTGGGCCAAGAGTGGCAATTGGGCGGTCGCATTTGGTTTTTGGTGGGCCAAGAGTGGCAATTGGGCGGTCGCATTTGGTTTTTGGTGGGCCAAGAGTGGCAATTGGGCGGTCATATTTGGTGGGCCAAGAGTGGCAATTGGGCGGTCGTATTTGGTTTTATGATGAACTTTTGGTTAGTCTTGCCTCGGTCAACTAAGGGAAGTTAATTAAAATAAACAATTGGATGGGATGGCGGGATGCCATGTGGATAATGGAACTTGATTTAGGATGAAGAACTTGGGTTTATTTGAGAATCGCTGAATCTATTTACTTGTTATTATTTGTTTTACTGTCTTTTCAATCTACATTATGTATGTGTTCTTAAATGCTGCTTTACTGCAAATGAACCCTTAGCCATTCCTTTGGAATAAGCCTGCATATAGTTATAATAGAAATGCATTCTGTGCACAACTTGTTGAGTACGTGTTGGTGTACTCACCCTTGCTCAACAACCAACAACAGTGGAGGAATCATCTTCAATATCGAAGAAGGACTTTCAGGTGGACGCGTGTCACTAGGCCAATCCTTGTCGATCGCTCGCTTTGGTGTGTCTTGATGGGACATCTACGTTTTCTACTACTTTCACGTGATTTGTCTTATTGGTCTTATTATTGCCTTGCAAGGTGAATAATGTAAGTGATCATAAGATCATACACTAGTTACATTCAATCAATAAAGTCCTATTATTCTTATCGTTGTGTATGATATGATGCTTACCGATGTTAAGCTGTGTGCACTAGCGTTTGATCCTGGGACTAGTGCGGAAAAACACAGTGGATTCGAATGGTTGGATTCGGGTCACTCAAGTCCATATATAGAGGAGGCAACCGTAAGATCTAAACCTGGATACACAAAGTGGATACCATCCACATCAACATGAGCTAATCCGCTAAACCAACACATAACAGGTTTTACACATTCATACACACGATTTCAAAGCGGTCTACTTTATGATGCTTCAAATGAGTCCACAAGCTTGAATTCGCATCCATGCCCTACTTTGCTTGACCTAAACCACTTAGGCTAGCGCCCCACTATTTACCAAACCACCTTAATTTCTGGTAATAGACAAATTACCAATTTGTCCCACAACTGCTCTTTTCCTTTGCCTCGAGGTAGCACCTGTCGCGCCCGGAATTTGAATTCCGAACACTTTGTGAGATACACCAGTCCTGGATCACACTGGTGCTCACAGATACAACAGAGATGAATACCGTCACACATACACAGCGGAAATAATAAAAGTAACTCAATTACAAAATATAAAACTATTGAACGACCTTAAGGTCGACCTTACACTTGAGAGGCCTTGATGGCTTTAACTCCAAATAGGTAAACAGCAGCGGAACGAAGAGCGTTGGTGAATCCCATCAATATGCCACAGGCAACTGACAAGGTTCAACTCCTATATATTCACCTCCTCGTGGAACTTCTCCTCCTTCGAAGTTGTGGTCATCTTCTCATCTGATGATTTGTTGGTTGCAAGGGGGTGAGTACACACCGTACTCAACAAGTCATGCACAGAATACAGTTCTATAACTACATGCATGGCTTATTCCAAAGGAATAGCTGAATGGTTCTTTTGCAATAAAGCAGCATTCACAAATAATCATAGTAGATTGAAAAGCAGTAAAATAAGTAATATCAATAATAAATTTCGCAATCATTCTCAAGTAAAGCATTTCCCATCCTTAACCAATTTTCATATCACATTGTCCACATTCCCAACCTCATTTTTGTCAATTTTCATATCACATTGTCCACATTCCAAACCTCATTTTTATCAAAATCTAACCCTTGACTGTAATCACTGAGCAATACTCAATACCGTGAGCACGGCTATTCGAATAGGTTGGACACTCTGCAGAGGTTATACACTTTACCCACAAGATACAGTCAAACCCACAAAGGCGAGCGACTGTAACAAAGCCTTTCTAAAGGTTCATCTAAACTCAGTACTGCTCGCTAAAGATTCAACACTGAAGGGATACACCTCCACAACAGGGCCCCCATCTTGCGCCTGTGAGTTTTACCACCCGTACACCCGGGACTCACTCCACCTCGACAGTACTAGAGAATAGACTCCCCAATTTAATCAGCTAGGTCCGTCCCATTCTGGAACTTGTGGTTGTATGGTTAGCTCAGTTCAAATTCTTGCAAGGTTAAGTCCTTAGATGACTTGGACAAGACTAACCAAAAATTCATCATGTCAACATGTCATAAAAAACCAAATGCGGCCGCCCATTTGCCACTCTTGACCCACCGGAAACAATCTTGCCACTTGCCCCAGTCTAAAACATTTTCCCACCCCAGTTCTTTACCATGCACCACATGCCATCATCAACTCAATAACACATGCCACATTATCAAAAACACGTTCCATATCTCACTAAGTCAATATTAACTTTAATATTCCAAAATCATGACCAATCTACATGGCAGGGCTAAGCACACTACATACGGTCTAATTAACCCATGTTGGCAAATTATTAATGTCCAACTATTAATCCACAACCTAGGGTGACAAAGGATTCGTGGCCTACAATTATATACGACAAGGTGGCACACAGCAACTAGGCATTTAACTAATCCCAGAATTTATTCAAAACCAATTCTTTTAAATTAGCATGCAATAATTTGAATCAATATAATTTTTGAAAGTAGGTTCAACATGATCAAAGCATAACTTGCCTGGCCCTTGCGATTTTTACTATTCTTTACTCTTTATCTTTGACTCTGGATCTTCGGTCTTCAATCTTCACTTCCTTGATCTTCAGTTCCTTCGAACGACTTCCGGACAACGCGACTAACGATTACAGAAGAAGCAAATACAAACCAACTCAAAAGATAAATCGAATAAACTCCAAATTGAGAATGGAGAATATTGGATCGCAATGGCTTAGATGAATTTTGGAACTTGAATGGACTAGATCAAAGATTAGACAAAAGAGGATGAGCTTTCGGAAAATACACCAGAAAGGAAAAGACTGATAGCTGAGAAAGAAAGAATAATATTCCAAAGAATATTTCTTCTGAAGTTGTTATCTTGATTAGACAGACAATGACATATGGGCTCTCGATCCATAGACCGGGTCCTCAAAGATATGTTAGTTCACGATGAACTAAGCTGATGCAAAAAGTTGACTTTTGTTGACTAAGTAGATACACAATAAACAAAAGAAAGATAGGCTAAAAAATTAGATATGGCACAAGGATATGACACATGGTCAATGGTCTATCGACCAGGTCCATAAACGATTTCTAGGTCATGGGCAAAGTAGATTTTCAAAGATAAGGCAAGGATAATTGGGGTCGACATCCACTACGATTCGATATGGGGTTCAGTTATGCGTCGAAGAAGGAACTTGACGATGATAAGGCGGTGATGATAAGAAGACGGGGCTAAACTCAATGTGATAAGGCTAGATCTCATCAAGGCGATAGAAAAGATGATGATATCGCACTAGGGTCTTTACTTGAATGCACTCCTACGATGAGAGCAAAGCGTTAACGGCGGGACGTTAACGACGAAACGTTAACAGCGGAACATTAACGATGGAACGTTAATGGCGAAACGTTAACGGCGGAATGTTAACGATGAAGGTGAAGCGTTAACAGAACACTTCTGAGATTACAAGGTGGCGACCATCAAATTGGACCAAAGGTTAAGTCCGGGTTTGAGCGAAACGATTTAAGGACGGATACACTTGACATAGGGTAGAACGGTAGGGTTGGCTCTGCGATTAAAGGTTACCAAGGATGGCGAACCAAAACGCGCATCGATACGAAGGACTAGGCTAAAAGACAATGGGTAGATTCTAGAACATGGCTTTGACGGCAACCGGGGATCAAATGAACTTCACCGATGGGCAAAACAAGGGATAATGATCTACTAGACACAATGACATGACCACGACAAACCAAAATGGTTAGCAGCACAAGATGACGCGCGGCGGTGGCAAAAAGGCGACGGTAACGAAAATTAAAATTTTCAGAGGATGGAACAGTAAAGGGGTGCAAGCACCACGTAGAACGCGGCGACACGAACTCAACGGTATAGCCGGATTTGGAAGAAACCCAACGGACAGATCACAAACTGCCGACGAACGGTTGCCAGAGCCAATAGATCAAACGGTCATAACTATTAAAATAATAGATGAAACCTAACCAAATTTTATAGAGAGTTGTCTGGGATCATTTGGCACAATATGACATGAACGGATTTGAGTTTTACCTTTTGGATCAACGGGGAACATGTGATAAAATTTTCTGCTGTTGGAACACAGTCTGCTCGGGGAAGATTGATTTTTTTACGCAAATCTCACAGGCAAAACCTTGATTTAGGGTGAGCACCATGTAGAGGACATCAGTAGGAGTCTACAGTAAAAATTTCACGGTCAAATTCATAAAAAAGTGAGAGAACGGGCAGAAACAAAATTTGAGATTGCAACTGCCATAACTTTTGGTTCCGTGGATGAAATTGCACCAAATTTGGAGGGGAGATAGATGGTATCATGGGGCACGTGACGCAGTTTGATCTCAGAAAAACTCACCCAGCCGGCGAGGAACGCGATGCCAAAACTGGCCGACGAGAGGGGCACCCGGGAAATGAAAAGACTTCGGTTTTGGAATTTGGGGAGGTGCTCTGGAGGTGGGAGGACGTGCTCTGGACTTTATGGGGCAGGTGAGGGGTCATGGCACCCTTGAATAAGCTTGGGAAGTTGAACCAATCAAGAAAACCAAGATTGGACCAAAAACAGCACGGATCAAACACCTGGCGCGCAATGAACAGTAATAGGCCGGCCCAGTACTGTTCACAGCCTTTTTCCAACGATTTTCCAATAAAAATAATTTTAGCAATTCAATTAATTCATTTGAGGCAATAACAATACCAGAACAATTCTAGAAAAATTCTAGAAAATATTTTGGGACATTTTGGAACTCACATAAAATGTTTTCAGAAGAACTTTATTTACACTTTTGTAATATTTAATTACTTTAAGAAAAAGGCTTAGTTTAAATTAATTCTGAATAATTCCAAATAAATTCCAACAATTCTAAAACAAAATACAAAAAAATCCTAGAAGCACAAGGAACCCAAATAAAACTGAATTTCTTTTAGTTGAAGTTTATATTAGTCAAATTAAATTGTTTTGACTTTAGAAAATTTCAGTTTAAGCTTTTTTTAAGTGATAAAAACGGCATGGATTTTTGGGAAGCTAATCTTCACAAAAGATTTTTGAAAACTGAAATTTTGTGATGTTACAAACCTCTCCTCTTAATAGAATTTCGTCCCCGAGATTCAAGGCTGACTATAAAAATAGGATTAGGGAGACTCAACTCTTGAGACTTTCTCAAACTTCCAAGCAACTACACACTGGACAAGGTCTCTTCTGAAGAAACGCTTGATGACATCCAAAAATTTGTAGGCTGCTTTTCGTAATAAAATCCTTTTGTAATTCAACTGACTCCCATAGGGTCTGATTTTTTGACACTAGAAGGCACTTCTTCTGCTGAGATTCTTGAAAGACATTACACACCTATGCTGACATCTCTTGGAAACTTCACTGACAAGCATCCTTGATTTTGTTCGTTGATACTGGATTTTCTGCTTCTCACAGGTATTGGACAAACTGCACCTGAGGATGAACGAATATGCAACTCTGTGGTCCCAAACAAAGCTTGAACATTTTTTTTCTTCGAACATTACAAGCTGGCACTACACCACGTCCTACATTTAGAGACAGATAGCTGTCAGTAAAACTTGACTTTCATAGTCAAATGGTATGTCGGTAAAAGTCTGTGGCAGAGCGTCTGTCGCTAATGCCCCCAAACAAAGACATTTAAATGCATCGGTAATGCTATAGACATATAGCAACACGTGTGTGTCGGTAATTTCATATCTATAGTCAGATCGTCTGTCGCTGATACTAGACTCGCCAAAAGCCCAAAATAATTTGGCATATCGAGCGGGAGACTCAAAAAATTTCACGTGCGCGCGCAAGATGAGAGAAATTTTGGGACTTAACCTCCCCCGCCTGCCTTCTTCTCTCTCGCCGCTTCTTCCCAAAACCCTAAAAGCACTGAGCCCTTCCTCTTTTCCCGTCGCAGCACCTCCCTCCTCTCTTCCTCCCAGCAGAATGCGCGCGCCCCTCCAGATTTGCAAGAAGACGGAAGAGAGCAAGCAGAATAAGCCAGCGAGCCACTAGGGCGGCGCCACTTCCCCAGCGCCTCCGGGCGGCGCCGTCCCTTTTCCTCGCACTGGCACCTCCTCCGCCTTCCCCAACGACGCCTCCTGCTCCCTCCTGCCCTCCCCGCTAACGACGCCTCCTGCTCCTCCTGCCCGGCAGCTTCTCCCGTCTTCCCCAAGCCGAGCCGCCCTCGCTCCTCCTCCTGACGGCGCCTGCCGGCGCGAGCTCCTGCCGGCGCGCTCCTGCGCCTGCTCGGTGCTCCTCCCTCTTGGCTTCTCCTTGTGGTGAGTGCTCGGTACAATTAAATTGAGGGTTTGGTTCTTTGTGCAAGCAGTGTTCGATGAAATGGCTGTGAGGTGTACGCTTGTGTAGAGACTCTTGTTTGGGCCGATTCGACACGGTAGTGTGGTGATATTAGTCCAAGAGTAAGTGGTGACATTACGTAACTAGGAATTCAGGATCAGTTTGCATTTTTGGTTGTTAGGCTTGGGAGATTTGTGCTTGGTTTCGGATCTTTGATGTGCAAGGGACTAAACTCCAGCGTTGGTCTTGTGCATACTAATGTGTAAAAGAATATAGTTTCGCCAACTGTATGTAATGAAGAAATTTCTATCGAACATACTGAAACATCGAATGCTTATTATTCATCTACGGCATAAAGTTCGTTTTAATGATTTCTGAATTGATGTTATTATTTGGTCCTACTGTGTGTTGCATGTGATTTTCTCACTGTGTTAAATTTTGCTACTCCTGACAGCACACAAGTTTGGTTTTTTGCTGTGAATTTTTCCAGGCGTCGTCGTGTGATTTTTTTGTCCTAATTCCCCTACCTTCTCTCATATGTTTTTCCACGTTTTGCATTCAATTTTACATGGATTATGTTTAATTACGTAAGGATGTACAATCTGGATCAGGCAGCATGATTTGATTGATTTCCACTGGGTGGTGAGCGAATTCTGATACCGTAATCAGAGGGAATCACAAGTTTGTTCATGTGTGTGTTTATTTCTACATTTTCTTTACGCCAGAAATATCTGTTGCTCAGAATTACATGCAATATTTTTTGTTAGATTTCATTTCTGAATAATCTGATCAAGTAGCTTTTTAGCGAGTGGTAGATTGGGCAGTAATGAAGGAAAGTACCTATCTTTTTTGTTTCAGACACGTGGTAATTTTGCTACTCCTGGCAGCGCACAATCTCCTTATAACTTGTGGGGGTAATGTGCTTTGGTCAATTAGGCTACAAGCTCATGATAATGTAGGGGTTGGTAATTTCCTGAAACTGTAGGTGTGGTAACTTAGTGTGCACAAGGTGGTGCTTTTTGCTTCTCATTGTGGTAAAACTTCATCCTTTTGATTCTATAGCTAAGGCGATATATTTTCCGTTTTCATAATGATAACTCATAAATAATCACCACAGCAACATAGGTGATGTACCTGCAATTTCATTGTTTTTAATGTGCATATATTAACTCTGGTTTTAATTATCACCAATTACAGGTACAATCCTATGATCTCTCTCATCTGGAAAAAGTGGCCAAAAGGAAGAAAGACATGGATGTAGTAAAAAAGAATGGCACCCTTGAAATCTTCCATAGATTTGAGGTGCTTGATTCAATGAAGAAAGAGGTCAATCAGGACTGATTCAAGCTTGTCATACATTGATAGCAGCTATCAAGTCACTATGGGCTACGTAGTATGCAACTGCCAAGAAGCAAATCGAGGAATAAGAATTGATGTACATCGAGGTGCATGGCACAGCAAAGTAACAGGCAAGCATCTCAAAGATCACTTCATTATATATGAAGATAACTATAGTTTTCAATGAAGGCAAATTCTTATCAGGTAATGGCAAAGTAAAATCTCTGATCTGAAAGATAACTCTTATTAACTTTTATGCATATGGGAGATAATTTTATGTATCTGGAAAATAACTTCTTCTGTACCTAAAATGATAAGTTCTATATCCCAATTTAACTTTTATGCGTATTGGAAGATAATTTTGTCTTGACTTGAAGATTAATTTCCTATATCTCAGAGATAACTGTTATGTTTTTAAAAGATAAAATTATGTGCCTCAATTTACCTTTTATGCATTTTGGAAGATAATTTAATGTTGACCTGAAGATAACTTTTCTGTATCATGAAGATAACTTTTCTGTACCTAATTGATAATTTTTTTTGGTATCCCATTTTAAATTTTATGCGTATTGGAAGATAATTTTATCTTAACCTAAAGATAAATTTCCTGTATCTCAGAGTTCTCTTCTGTTTCTAAAAGAAAAAATTTTGTACTTCAATTTACCTTTTATGCTGTTGCCTCAAAAACATTATTCAGCAGAAAGGGCTTTTCACGAGTTCTCATTTTATATAATATCTTTTGCTAAGTTCCTGTGCCTATTTTAGAATTCCTATAGAAATTTGTAATAGAACAATGAAATTTAGCAATGATTAGCCAAAATTGTTTATTTGCATATGGTGATCCCCAAGCCTTTCTACCAATTGTTTCAGAATTTAAAGCAGCCAGTGTCCATCCATGTGTGAATTTCACATTGATACTTGCCAGGACACAGGAGATGGTTGTGTTATCTGGAGCTCACACAAAATCGGCCACTGGGCTTACTATACCTGCCAAAATTTCGAAGCTAGATGCTCTTCAAGGTGCGTTGCTAATCCGTTCCTTCCTTCCTTCCACTGATCGATTAGTATCATTTGTGACCAATGCAATGCGTTTCAGTTTCAGATCAGGGGAATCTAACAATTTCCAGCTATGTGTTTATTTATGTGTTTCTGCTATTAACTAATCAATGCAAGGAAGCAATGTCAGTACTGCAAATCCTTAATTATTCGCTTTTATTTCTTTAGTTCACATTAGATATATTCTATCTCATGCCATCTGGATTTAATTTAGATTTGGCTCCTTTCCAGAAGACTACATGAGGAATATGGCTAGCAAGATGATAGATGTGGAGAAAAAACGACGACAAGAGCAACAGCAACAACAATTACTGCAGGATAGTCAATATCTGCTTTTGCAAGAGCTTCACAAATTCAAGTCGGACCACCGAACCAGATTCTATTTTCCTTCTTGGATGCAATGTAAAGTATTCTGCTTCATCCTTTGGATATTGCATCTCATTTTCTTTCATTGATGTCACCCTGACAGTCTTCTAGTTATATGATTTGTACATGATACGCTGCCAATATATATGTCGTCAGCTCCTGTGTTAATTCATTCCGATTTCTTTAGCCTGTCATGTACTCATGTCTTGCGATGGTAGTTTTCCTTGTTTAAAACGATTTTCATAAGTGCATGCCCATGTATAGTCTGTTCAAAACTGTTAAATGGTAACGGTGTCTATGATGTTGTGTGTGTGTGTGTGTGTGTGTTTTGGTGAAAAACAAAGTACCAAGATGTTGTTTGTGGACCTTCATTTTTCAATAGTTGCTCTATCTGTTGCTTCATATGCAGTTCTTAGATACACACACACACACGATATGTGTTTTGCATCACAGAGAATGTACCAAGCTGTTAATATATCTTTTTCTTCAACTGCTCTACGTCACCATGTTTATTCACTGTCCAAGTATAGCTATGTTCACCTGAATTTGTTTCTTGACTACTTATATTTCTGGATATTCTCGCAGGCAGCTGAATATATCCAAAAAAACTACACATACCGGCTCTTACACATTTGAGTCTTTAATATATTCAAGTTAATTAAAGACTGAATATCAGGTATGAGGTAAAATTGTAACTCATGCTCGCACTAATCATACCATTAGTGGCTATCACTCCTGATTTGCTTTCTATGTGCTCGGTGTATATTGACGACAGTTCAACTGAACCGCAAAATGTGGTCTAGTATATATTTGTGAATTATGATCTCTTTACGAGAAGTTTGTAAAGCTTGATAAACTGATCAACTGAAGACTAGTATATATATGTCTGTTCATTGGAAAATAGGAACACTTAAAAATGTTCCATGCATGCTGAAGTTTCATGTGCATATGCATATATTTTCTGTACTGAATTCATGCAGAAAAGTAGTGACAATAATGTTGGTCTTGCTGTACTTGAAAAATGAAGTTGCTTAATGACCATATGACTCTTTTGCAGGGGCACGAGAATGATTGCGACCCTCAAAGCCTTAAGTGCTGTTTGATCGACGAAGAATCTTTTTGTGAAGTCTAGAAGCAAATGCAAATATGCAATATGTTCTGTTGGCTGCCAATTCTTCTAGTTTGTTAGCAGCATGTGTAATCTTTTGTAATCATGACAGTTATGCCACTGTGTACTATTCTTTTGGACATCCAGACCAATATGTTGGATCTATTGGTAGCCAATTAACTAGAGCTAGCTAGATTGATTATTACACCTTCTGCTACTTAATAGAATCTTTTGTAATCATAACAATTTCTAATCTATATAATTACTGATGTTACTTTATGGAGTATATGTTTTCATCTGTTGAAAGTATTAGCAAGAATCCTGTAACCACGACATTTAGTTTTTTTAAAGAAAACCGAAAGAGGATGCCCAGTAACCGAAAGAGGTAGCCAATTTAAAAAAAATGGAAAATTAATTTTAGCGTCACCACATCTGTCGGTAAAAGACTTGTTTGCCGGTAAAAGATGTCTGTCGGTAAAGATTTGTCTGTCGGTAAAAGTAGTAAATCAAAGGCAAACGGTCTGTCGGTAAAGAATTGCCTGTCGCTAAAACCCTTTACCGACAGGACTTACACCGGCACGTGTCTTCTGTCGGTAAAAGATTTACCGACAGACATGCTGTCGCTATAGGTGGCTTTTAGCGACAGACAAGCTGTTGGTATAGTTAGGGCATGGTGTAGTGTGGGTTGACTCTCAAAGACAACTCTTGAATAGAGACACATGAAAGGACCTTCTCAAGATTCTACTCGAACTGGGCAACTCAAGTTATTTGGTAACTGCTTCACTGTGTGTGGATATCTCGGAAAATCCAGACACTACTTTATTTAAACTCGATGACACTGATCAGAACAAATCTGGCAATCCTTAACAACTGGTACACTGGTAGCTTCACAAAATCACATCCTTACTGAGGCTTGGACTTTTGTGGTCTTTGATTTTTTTTTGGTTGGTCTAGTACCATCTTTGTTGGCCTGATATTGTCTTTGTCGGCTTGATTCTCGAGTATTGACTTAAACTCTATATCAACTGGATTTTCTCTCACATTGAACTCAAGCTTTAATTATCATTGAAGTGATGGTATGTGTCTGCTGGCTTGCACTGTACCGGCTAGAGTACTCTTCAAGGGAACAATTATCCTTTGTAGTTATTAAGCAGTCGCGACAACTCTTTCTTCTGATGTGATGGCACATCCACCTTCTTGACTCAACCATAACGGATCAAGCGGTCCTTAGCTGTCTCCAACATGCTGAAGTTAAACTGACCGCAAATTTATCTCAAGAACACTCTAGCACCTCTTAACTGATTACATCTCTAACCATCAACCAAAACTGCCTTACACATGGGTAGCTAATGTAATTCTAGGGATAAACATCTCAAGCATGGGCTTCCAATATGATAAGCTTTATTTAAAACTTAATCTTAACAATGGACAAATTAACTCTCAACATCCTGCATTACTTATGACTTTTGATTAGTACAACATCTGATGCTTTCTAAGCTTCATCAGTCATAATTTGGTTGACATGATCTTGTACTGGCACTTACGGCATAGCTTTAGCTTGAACTGCTTCATAATTCACTTTCTGGTGCAAGTGTCTCCGTAGGTGTAGGGCTGAGATTGAAGCAGACAGGTATAACACCTTTTCTCCTAGGACAACTGTTGGCAAAGTGTCCTGGCTCATTGCATCTAAAGCAACACCGGGATGACGTCTGTTGGCTTCCTCCTGACATAGCCTTAATCTTGTGAGGGGGTAGAGCTGAAATTGATGTGACCCGCAGTAATCACCTTCTCCTAAGAGCAGTCATTGGCAAAATGTCCTGACTGACTACAGGCATAGCAAATTCTAGAAAGCGGCTTCTTCCTTGATAACTTTTCACCTGGGGTCATGTTATGAAAATTCTGACTATCAGGGCGAGGAACAGTGAAGGTGTCTTGAACAACATCTGAGCAGTATGGCAACTGAGTTGTTGAGGGGCACTCCTTATTCGCTATTGCGGTGATCCTTCCTGATGAGCTTTCTGACGCTTGCGGTTGTCCTCCAATTCCTTGCACTCATCTCCTAGAACAAGGGTCTTGTTAACCAGCTCTTCTTGTTTCAACTGACTTCTTGAGCAAGTTGCTCCCGTAGTCTTATCACTCACTCTTGGGGTTATAAACTTAACCAAAGAAATTTCTGGAATGATCATGGCTTCAGAAATTGTTTGACTCTTTTGTGGGCATTCCTTGACAATGTGACCTGACACACCATAGTTGTAACATGAATGTTTGGGTTGTCGTGCCATGTTGTTGGGGTATTCTCTAGCCCAGTGACCTCGTTCACCACACAAGAAACAGTTCAAAGGTGACCAAGTATCACTGAATTCATGAGGCATACCGGTAGGGTTGACATGTTTCTTCTTTATTTCTTTATGCAGCACAGCAAGTGTGGATGACAATCCTTCTCTTTTTGCTAACTCTTGAGCAATGATGGCTCGAAAATTCTCTTGCTGATGCCTAGTCACGGCGATCACTATTGGATCCAATGGACATTGAGCTGGACAATGGTCCTGACCTTCACAAAGATAGCATGTGATATTGCTCATAGGACATTCTCCAGGTAAATGACTTCCTTCACAGCTGGAATAGTTGATTGCATGCCCATCCACAGTGTGTCCTATTTCTCCACAACGGATGCATGCACGGTTTTCTGATTTGTTTGGTTGACAACACTTCAAAGAACAACATCTGGGTTTGGTACTGGGTGCAAGGATCGTACACTTCTTTGAACATGCAGTAGTCACACTATCATCTGATGACGCAACAAACTTACGAAGGCAGTGGCAAACTCTAACCAAGTGACTTCTTGTGGTCCTTGTGGGTAGCACGATAGTTCTTCCACCATTCTAATTGGCAAGTGGCGTAGAGAACCTTCTCTTTATCATCACATTGCACCGAAGCTAGCTTCTCTTCTATATCATGAAGCCAGATTTTTGCATCCTTGAGGGTGGCTGATCCATCAAATGTGGGTGGTTTGGTCCTCATGAACAAGGCAAACTTTGACCGGGGATAGAAGGTTGTGACTTCGGTGGTAGGGGCATTGATTTTGGCACTGATAGCATTCATCTGTTGTATCATTGTCTGCATAAGCTGTGTTTGGGTGGTGAATAATTGATCCAAATTCTAAATTGTCACTGCTGGTACAATAGGCAGCTGCTGGTCACAATCTTCTTTATCACTGTCACCAGTAGTAGCAATTGTACTGAATTGAATTGCCTCAGAATCGTTGTTGCAGCCGGTCCTTTCCATCTGTTGACCACTCCAAGGTTAAGTTAAGAGGGAAAAGCAAATATAAGATTCGAGATTCCTAGTGCAGGGGAACAGGTTTAACCCAAAACTTAAGCAAACAATTACTAACTTGGTATGGTTGCTTATCCAAGCCTAAAAGCTCTGCAACGCATACTGCACACTCAGCAAATAAGGAAAACCAAATTAACCTAAACACACAATAATCTACCGTCTAAGAGGGTAACACTTCTATCTTAGACAGACGTGACTCTCACACATGAGTCTCAACTGGCTACAAAAACACTGGATCTTCTAGCTTCTGGAACACTTCATCGATCCACTTTTCTTCGAGCACGGTGATTCCCTACTTCTCAATCTTCAGGGTTAGCAACGACACCGAGTGCTTTCTCCTTAAGTGTGAAACATCGTTAACTATTTAGAACAACTCAGGTAAGATTTCCATTTAAAATACGGGGAAAGATAGATAATTTTAGCAAAAGGAAAGAGAATAGAAGAATAGGATAAGACAAGAACTCATTATTCTTTCAAGTTAATTTTTCTTTTCGAAAATAATTTTGAAGTTCCTAAAGAATGGCAAATCTATCTAGGGTTAAGACCTACAGTCAGTATGGCTCTAATACCACCTTCTGTCGCGCCCGGAATTTGAATTCCGAACACTCTGTGTGACACACCAGTCCAGGATCACGTTGGTGCTCACAGATACAACAGAGATGAATACCGTCACACATACACAGCGGAAATAATAAAAGTAACTCAATTACAAAATATAAAACTATTGAACGACCTTAAGGTCGACCTTACACTTGAGAGGCCTTGATGGCTTTAACTCCAAATAGGTAAACAGCAGCGGAACAAAGAGCGTTGGTGAATCCCATCAATATGCCACAGGCAACTGACAAGGTTCAACTCCTATATATTCACCTCCTCGTGGAACTTCTCCTCCTTCGAAGTTGTGGTCATCTTCTCATCTGATGATTTGTTGGTTGCAAGGGGGTGAGTACACACCGTACTCAACAAGTCATGCACAGAATGCAGTTCTATTACTACATGCATGGCTTATTCCAAAGGAATGGCTGAATGGTTCTTTTACAATAAAGTAGCATTCACAAATAATCATAGTAGATTGAAAAGCAGTAAAATAAGTAATATCAATAATAAATTTCGCAATCATTCTCAAGTAAAACATTTCTCATCCTTAACCAATTTTCATATCACATTGTCCACATTCCCAACCTCATTTTTATCAAAATCTAACCCTTGACTGTAATCACCGAGCAATTCTCAATACCGTGAGCACGGCTATTCGAATAGGTTGTACACTCTGCAGAGGTTATACACTTTACCCACAAGATACAGTCAAACACCACAAAGGCGAGCGACTGTAACAAACCCTTCTAAAGGTTCATCTAAACTCAGTACTACCCGCTAAAGATTCAACACTGAAGGGATACACCTTCACAACAGGGCCCCCGCTCTTGCGCCTGTGAGTTTTACCACCCGTACACCCAGGACTCACTCCACCTCGACAGTACTAGAGAATAGACTCCCCAATTTAATCAGCTAGGTCCGTCCCATTCCGGAACTTGTGGTTGTATGGTTAGCTCAGTTCAAATTCTTGCAAGGTTAAGTCCTTAGATGACTAGGGCAAGACTAACCAAAAATTCATCATGTCAACATGTCATAAAAACCAAATGTGACCACCCATTTGCCACTCTTGACCCACCGGAAACAATCTTGCCACTTGCCCCAGTCTAAAACATTTTCCCACCCCAGTTCTTTACCATGCACCACGTGCCATCATCAACTCAATAACACATGCCACATTATCAAAAACACGTTCCATATCTCATTAAGTCAATATTAACTTTAATATTCCAAAATCATGACCAATCTACGTGGCAGAGCTAAGCACACTACATACGGTCTAATTAACCCATGTTGGCAAATTATTAATGTCCATCTATTAATCCACAACCTAGGGTGACAAAAGATTCATGGCCTACAATTATATACGACAAGGTGGCACACAACAACTAGGCATTTAACTAATCCCACAATTTATTCAAAACCAATTCTTTTAAATTAGCATGCAATAATTTGAATCAATATAATTTTCGAAAGTAGGTTCAACATGATCAAAGCATAACTTGCTTGGCCCTTGCGATTTTTACTATTCTTTACTCTTTATCTTTGACTCTGGATCTTCGGTATTCAATCTTCACTTCCTTGATCTTCAGTCCCTTAGAACGACTTCCGGACAACGCGACTAACGATTACAGAAGAAGCAAACGCAAACCAACTCAAAAGATAAATCGAATAAACTCCAAATTGAGAACGGATAATATTGGATCGCAACGGCTTAGATGAATTTAGGAACTTGAATGGACTAGATCGAAGATTAGACAAAAGAGGATGAGCTTTCGGAAAATACACCAGAAAGGAAAAGACTGATAGCTGAGAAAGAAAGAATAATATTCCAAAGAATATTTCTTTTGAAGTTGTTATCTTGATTAGACAGACAATGACATATGGGCTCTCGATCCATAGACTGGGTCCTCAAAGATATGTTAGTTCACGATAAACTAAGCTGATGCAAAAAGTTGACTTTTGTTGACTAAGTAGATACACAATCAAACAAAAGAAAGATAGGCTAAAAAATTAGATATGGCACAAGGATATGACACATGGTCAATGGTCTATCGACCAGGTCCATAAACGATTTCTAGGTCATGGGCAAAGTAGATTTTCAAAGATAAGGCAAGGACAATTGGGGTCGACATCCACTGCGATTCGATATGGGGTTCAGTTATGCGTCGAAGAAGGAACTTGACGATGATAAGGCGGTGATGATAAGAAGACGGGGCTAAACTCAATGTGATAAGGCTAGATCTCATCAAGGCGATAGAAAAGATGATGATATCGCACTAGGGTCTTTACTTGAATGCACTCCTACGATGAGAGCAAAGCGTTAACGGCGGGACGTTAACGACGAAACGTTAACAGCGGAACGTTAACGATGGAACGTTAATGGCGAAACGTTAACGGCGGAATGTTAACGATGAAGGTGAAGCGTTAACAGAACACTTCTGAGATTACAAGGTGGCGACCATCAAATTGGACCAAAGGTTAAGTCCGGGTTTGAGCGAAACGATTTAAGGACGGATACACTTGACATAGGGTAGAATGGTAGGGTTGGCTCTGCGATTAAAGGTTACCAAGGATGGCGAGCCGAAACGCGCACCGATACGAAGGACTAGGCTAAAAGACAATGGGTAGATTCTAGAACATGGCTTTGACGGCAACCGGGGATCAAATGAACTTCACCGATGGGCAAAACAGGGGATAATGATCTACTGGACACAATGACATGACCACGACAAACCAAAATGGTTAGCAGCACAAGATGATGCGCGGCGGTGGCAAAAAGGCGACTGTAACGAAAATTAAAATTTTCACAAGATGGAATAGTAAAGGGGAGCAAGCACCACGTAGAACGCGGCGACACGAACTCAACGGTATAGCCGGATTTGGAAGAAACCCAACGGACAGATCACAAACTATCGACGAACGGTTGCCGGAGCCAATAGATCAAACGGTCATAACTGTTAAAATAATAGATGAAACTTAACCAAATTTTACATAGTGTTGTCTGGGATCATTTGGCACAATATGACATGAACGGATCTGAGTTTTACCTCTGGATCAACGGGGAACATGTGATAAAATTTTCTGCTGTTGGAACACAGTCTGCTCGGGGAAGATTGATTTTTCTGCGCAAATCCCAGGGGCAAAACCTTGAGTTAGGGTGAGCACCATGTAGAGGAGAACAATAGGAGTCTACAGTAAAAATTTCACGATCAAATTCATAAAAAAGTGAGAGAACGGGCAGAAACAAGATTTGAGATTGCAACTGCCATAACTTTTGGTTCTGTGGATGAAATTGCACCAAATTTGGAGGGGAGACAGATGGTATCATGGGGACGTGACACAGTTTGATCTCAGAAAAACTCACCCAGCCAGTGAGGAGCGCGATGCCAAAACTGGCCGACGAGAGGGGCGCCCGAGAAATGAAAAGACTTCGGTTTTGGAATTTGGGGAGGTGCTCTGGAGGTGGGAGGACGTGCTCTGGACTTTGTGGGGCAGGTGAGGGGTCATGGCACCCTTGAATAAGCTTGGGAAGTTGAACCAATCAAGAAAACTTGAAGAAAATCGAGATTGGACCAAAAACAGCACGGATCAAACACTGGCGCAAGAATGAACAAGAATAGGCCGCCCAAGATCTGTTTCACACCTTTTTCCAGCGATTTTCTAATAAAAATAATTTTAGCAATTCAATTAATTCATTTGAGGCAATAACAATACCAGAAAAATTCTAGAAAAATTCTAGAAAATATTTTGGGACATTTTGGAACTCAAATAAAATGTTTTCAAAAGAACTTTATTTACACTTTTGTAATATTTAATTACTTTAAGAAAAAGGCTTAGTTTAAATTAATTCTGAATAATTCCAAATAAATTCCAACAATTCTAAAACAAAATACAAAAAAAATCCTAGAAGCACAAGGAACCCAATTAAAATTGAATTTCTTTTAATTGAAGTTTATATTAGTCAAATTAAATTGTTTTGACTTTAGAAAATTTCAGTTTAAGCTTTATTTAAGCGAGAAAAACAGCGTGGATTTTTGGGAAGCTAATCTTCACAAAAGATTTTTGACAACCCAAATTTTGGGATGTTACAGCACCCATGCTTCGTCACCTTCCATGTGGCCCCAATGACTTGCCACGAAGCCTCTTATGTGTCTGAATTCCCCTGAATCATCCTTACATGCAAACAGACCCATGTTATTTCGCACACCAAATGTTCTTGACCACTTGACAATGATAACTCCATCTTCCTTGGCCACTACCCACCGTTTCAATCACCAGTAGCTCATTCTTCATCTATTTGTCCTCCCCGGCTTGTAGCAACTCCTTGCCCTCAGTCATCTTCAGTGTTACCCTGATCGTCTGGACCTTAGCTCTCCTAGTCCCTATCTCCTTACCTCACTATGACCTAGTTACAAAATCCTGCAACCAATACAGATAACCAAACCATCACGTAGCACTATTCACAAAGATACGCAATAACCATTACATAATTCAAAACTCATATCAAAGTCGGTACTACCGCCCCTAAGTCTGGTAGTACTACCACGGTATTACCACCACAACGAAGGCGGTGGTACTACCCTTGCTGAACCAAAACAATACTCTCTGGAAAACAACTACTACTTACCTAGGACCAATGGTACCACACCCCAGTACGACCGCCGTTATATCGCTGGTAGCGTCGCCCTGACTCAACCCAGAGAATCGCCTTATTGTAAAATAACTACAACCAACTAAGGGCCGGTAGTGTCGCAACGAGTACTACCACCCCCATGGGCCAGAACTACCGCCCACCACTGATAGCACCTCAAATTACTTCAAATCAAGGCAAACTCACTTCAAAATGAAACCATAAGCTTGAACATAGTCAATTACTCATCACAAACATGGGTAGATCACCATATGGTATCTTAGTTACCATTATGAAGATGCTAGAGACTTTCTGAAATGTAAAAGTGTTGTAGTATAGGGGCTAAACAGTGGGTATTCTCCATACCCTAAGAAGGGTATTTTCGTACATTTTGCATGGATACACTATGATAACTAATTGGTGCATGAGTATACATATATTCCCAAGGGTTTGTACATATCCCCTACATTCCTAGGGGCTGGGGCACCCCAACAATAGTACTCCCTCATCTGGAAGCATTGAGGTTCTAAGGAGAGAGTAGACACATGTTTTGGCCTAGCCTCTCAGGAGTCAGGGCACTCGAGGTCTCTAGGTAGTGAAGTCGAGGAAGCCAACTTTACCCTAGAGGCGAAGATGCCGACGCAGTGCCACCACACTGAGGCGAGGCCGGTGGAGAAGTCATCCACGCGGTGCACCACATTGAGGTGAGGCCTTCAAGGCAAGCAACACATTGGAGAAAGGCCAATGGAAGTGAAGTCATCGACATGGTGCCACCACACCGAGGCTAAGCCTTCGAGGCAAGCGGTGCACCAGAGCGAGGCCGATGGAGGTGAAGTCATCGACACTGTGCCACCACACCAAGGTGAGGTCTCCAAGGTGAGCGACGCACTGGAGCGAGGCCAGTGGAGAAGTCGTCGACGCGGCACCACCACATGAGGCAAGGCCTTCGAGGCTAGCGACGCACTAAAGCAATGCTGGTCGAGATAAAGTCATCGACAGGCTGTCGCCACACTGAGGCGAGGCCTTCGAGGTGGGCAGCGCACCGGAGTGAGGCCCTAGAGGTGAAGTTAGTGACGTGGTGCCGCCACGTCAAGGCGAGGCCTTTGAGTAGGTAGTGTGCTAGTGCGAGACCCATGGAGGTGAAGTCACCAACGTGACACCACCATCCCGAGGCGGGCGATGCCCCGAAGCGAGGCCGGTTGTGGTGAAGTCATCGACATGGCATTGCCAAGCCGAGGTGAGGCCTTCGAGGTGGACGGCACACCGGAGCAAGGCCCTTGGAGGTGAAGTCATTGACATGGTGCCCCCTTGCTGAAGAGAGGCCTTCAAGGTGAGTGGCGTGCTAGAGTGAGGCCGGTGGAGGTGAAATTGTCGATGCATTGCCTCCACCCTAAGGCGAGGCCTTCAAGGCAAGCGGTGCACTTGATTGAGGCCCGTGTAGATGAAGTTGTTGACATGGCACTGCTACACTAGGGCCAAGGCCTTCTAGGTGGTTGGCTCACCGAAATGAGGCCCCTAGAGGTGAAGTCATCGACACACTACTGCCACACTAAGGCGAGGCCTTTGAGGCAAGCAGCACAATGGAGGGAAGTCGGTGGAGGTGAAGTCGTTGATGCTGCACCGCTACACCGAGGCAAGGCCTTTGAGGTGATCGGCTCACCGGAGTGAGGCTGTGGAGGTGAGTAGAGGCCTTACAAGTGGTCGACGCACCGGAGCAAGGACCCTAGAGGTGAAGTCATCAATGCAGCACTGCCACACCGAGGTGAGGCCTTCGAGGAGAGCGGTGCACCAGAGCTAGGCTCTTAGAGGTGAATTCATCAATGCGGCACCACCACACCGAGGTGAGGCCTTTCAAGTGTGCGGTGCACCGGAGCGAGGCCCTTGGAGGTAAAGTCATCGACATGGCACCGCCACACCGAGGCGAGGCCTTCAAGGTGGGTGAGGTGCTAGGGCGAGGTCCCTAGAGGTGAAGTCGTCGACGTGGTACCACCATGCCAAGGCAAGGCCTTCGAGGCAGGCGACATACCAGAGCGAGGCCCCTTGAGGTGAGGTCATCAACACAGTGCCACCATGCCGAGGTGAGGCCTTCGAGGCGAGTGGCACTCCAGAGCGAGGCTAGTGTCGGTGAAGTTGTTGATGTGATGCCACCACTCCAAGTCAAGGCCTTCGCGGTGAGTGGCACATCAGAGCAAGGCTGGTGGAGGTGAAGTCATCAACGCGATGCTACCACCCCGAGACGAGGCCTTCAAGGCAAGTGGCGCACCGGAGCATGGCCGTGGAGGTGAAGTTGTTGACGCAGCATCGCCATGCTGAGGCTAGGCCTTCGAGGAGAGTGACGCATCGGAGCGAGGCCCCTGGAGGTGAAGTCATCGACGCAGTGCCACCACACCGAGATGAGGTCTTCGAGGCCGTTGGTGCACTAGAGCAAGGCCCCTAGAGGTGAAGTCATCGACACGTACGGTGCCGCCAAACTAAGGCGAGCGGCACAAAGCAGTGAAGTCGACGAAGGTGAAGTCATTGACACAGCATCGTCGTGCTGAGGCAAGGCCATCGAGGTGGCCAGCATACCAGAGCGAGGCTTTTTTATTGCGATCATTTTTATCGTGGTCATATGTCTTGCTCCTTTTAGATACATGGTACCATCCCACTTCAGCCACATGTAGGTATTTGCCCAAGTGACCTAGGGTGGCCAGAAGAGTCGTTACTATGTCTCTCGGTTAGACACTATATTCCTAACCTTTTTAGCCATGCCGAAGTGCATCGAAGGGCTTGAGGGGGAGACTAATCTGTTTTAGTCCTATCCTACCGTAACGAAGGGTGCGAGAAGGAGGTGAACTTTTTTTAGTCGCACCCTAGCGCAACAAAGGGGGTGAGGGAGAGGTGAAGCCAAGCATTGCAAGGGCTTCAAGCTAGGTGTATGGGAGGAGTCAACCGAGTGCCGTCCCCTAACCTTTTTTAGCGAGGGCTTCGAGCTAGGTGCAAGGGAGGAGTCAGCTAAGCACTACTCCTAACCTTTTTTAGCAAGCCCTCATGGCTCCAAACCTTTTTTAGCAAGCCCTCATGTTGCGAGGGCTTCAAGCAAGAAGTAGAGGAGACGGCATAACCGTGTGCCATCCCTAACTTTTTTTAGCGAGCCCTCACATTGCGAGGGCTTCGGGCTAGGCGTAGGAGAGGTGTTAGCTGAGAACCATCCCCTAACCTTTTTTTAGCGACCCTCACATTGCGAGGGCTTCGAGCTAAGAGTATGGGAGGTGGCATAGCTAAGTTTCGTCCTCTAAACTTTTTAAGTGAGCCCTTAAGTTGTGAGGGCTTCAAGCTAAGAATTCATCGTTTGGTGCCAAACTCAGTTATGTCTGATTTTGGGGCCTGGAGGCCATACACGGTTGTTTTATCACCGAGTGTGATGCTATGAGGGGTATGTACCGGGGCCCTAGGGCCATGCATGATTGTTTTATCACTGAGCGTGATGCTACAAGGCATATGTATCGGGGCCCTAGGGCCATGCACGATTGTTTATCACCGAGCGTGATGCACGGTTTTGTTTGTCTTGTTGAGTGGAGGGTGCGAGGGGGATGGAGGAAGTTATGCGATGGGAGGTCTCCTTATAGAGGCGGAGCCTTCAAGGCCAAGGACTCCTTAGTCGCTGAGGTACAGCCCTTCAAGGTAGGGAGGTTGCGCGATGCAAGGTCTCCCTACCAAGGTGGGGCCTTCGAGGCCAGGAACTCCCTAGTCACCAAGGTACAGCCCTTCGAGGCTAGGAGGTTGCGTGATGGGAGGTCTCCTTGCCAAGACGGATCCTTCGAGGATGGAGACTCACTAGTCACCGAGGTATACTGAGGCCGTAACCACTAAGGGAGTGTACCAAGGCCAGAGCCCTTATAGCTATCTTGACATGCCACGCTGGTGGTCTTATATATGCCACCGGTGTGGGCACGTGCACAGAGGCATGTGGCCTACGAGGTGCATGCATCAGGGCCAGAACACTTATAGTTGTCTTGGTATGCTACGTGGTGGTCTTATATATGCCAATGGTGTGGGCGCACGTACAGAGGCACATGGCCTACAAGGTGCATGCGCCAAGGCCAGAGCCTTTCGAATCGTCTTTTCATGCCATGTTGGTTGGGCTTATATATGTCACCGGTGTGGGCTTGCGCTTGCGCCAGGGTTGGAACCTTTCGAGGTGTCTTTGCATACTATGATGGTGGGCTTATATATGCTACTGATGTGGACTTGCGCACCCAGGCATATGGCATGCGAGGTGCTTGCGCTGAGGTTAGGGCCTTTTGAATTCTACCCGTTGATCATTCCTGTGGCGCTAGCGAACATCCTACTGTGACGTAGTTGCTCACAGCATGACTTTATTTTGGCACGTGAGTACCGCGACTGATACAAGGTTTTTTTAGTTTATACATTTAGCACTCACTTGGGTTTCGAGGTGTACGTGGGGCTCTAGTACTATACACGCGGTTTTTTAGTTTTACACCGAATAGTCGCGTCGGGCTTCGAGCCCTTTTCTTAGCCCGCACGTCGTGTAGTGATGTGTAGCCACTTATGCGTACATCCACTGGGAGTGGAGATTAAGTCTGGTCAGCGAAGTACATGCATCCTGTTAGTTCGAAGCAAATGGAGGCATACTAATACTTTCTTAATTACAGGACGCTGGACGGCTATTGCCATCCCTTGCCTGCCACGAGCTAGCACTAGGTTTCCCTGGTATGCAGAGATCGACATGCTACGAGCTAGCACCTAAAAATAGTTTGCCAAAACATATGATCAATCCTCACCCAAGCACAATACAAATTTCACTGAAATTTATCGAATTTTCGCCGAAATTTTGGATTTTGGGCCACCATGAAATCTAAACTACTGGCCGGATAAAAAAATTTGAAATTACTAAAGTAACCACCGAAATTTCGTTTTTTTGGCGAAATTTCAGGATTTTTGGCTAGTTTTCAAATTTTAGGGTAGGATTTGATCGGATTTAGTCCAATAACCTTTAAAAAAGTCATCTTCAATAAAAATTTGTTGAAAAACTAAATTTTTGAGATATTTTAAAATTTAGGCAGAAACACTTTTAGATTTTTATAAAATTATATAAGCTTGATAATGATCTAAAAAATTTATGGTACAATCTTTAGTAGTGTAGGATCTTGTAAAAAAAATTAAAAATAATTAAACTTCATTTGTTATCTTTAAAAAATGAAAACAAAATGAACATAATTGGGACAGTAACCTTGTCAGAATTTTATAAATTTTATCAAGTGTGATCATGATCTAAAAGTTTTTTGAGAGATTAAGAATTGCCTTAGTACCATTTTATAAAATTTTCAAAAAAATTTAATTTTTTTTTGTTAACTCAATCAAATCTATGTATGCATTGAACTTCATTTGTTATATTATATTTCAAATCAAAAAGAGAAAGAACATAAATGGTATTGTTCCTTGTAAGAATTTTATAAATTGACTAGAGTGTGATCATGATTCAAAATTTTTATGAGATCTTGAACATTTCCTTATCACCATTCTATAAAACTTTCAAAAGTTTTAAACCTTTTTTGATTTCTAAAGCAAATCTATGAATTGATCATCGGTCTTTTATCAGGGCATAGCACTGTCAGAGTTTTTAAAAATTATTTAAGCATGATCATCATCTAGAACATTTATATAACCTTTAATGCTACATCAAAACCATCCACCAAAATTTTCAAAATTTTATAACGTGGCTTGTATAATTTTTCATTTTGTTCAAATTTGCCGGTGAGGCTTTTAACAGGACAGCGGCACTGTTCAAATTTTTAAAAATTAATACATATTAAACATAATCTAAAAATTTTATGACAATATTATTGATGTGTCAGAACTATCCAAAAAAAATTTCAAAATTTTATAGCCTTGTTAGTTCTGATTTTCATTCGGTTCAAACTTGGGAGTAGCAATCTTTGAATTTTTAAAAATTCCTCATATTAGATAATTATCTGGAATTTTTATAAAAATATCATCAATGTGTTAGAACTTTCCAAAAAAATTTCAAAATTTTTCGTCATCGTTTGGCCTACTTTTCAGTTGGTGCAAAATAGCCGAAATTTCGGCAATTTCGCCCAAAATTTCGGGAAATTTGCCCAAAATTCGGATTATTTGGTTGCAAATGGACCAGATTTGAATTTTGGTTTTTAGATTTCGACCAAAATTTGTTCGAAATATCAAAATTTCACCTAAATTTTGGATTTTGACCATACCCAGTATTTTTCTCCAAACGAAATTTGAATCCTTGCTCCCAAGTCCCAACTCTGGAGAACTCGCCTCGGAGACAGGAACTCGATAAAAGCCAACACGTGGAGGAAGCTAGATACCCGGCCACTACTACAAAAGGAGTTATATTAGACACTTCATTACTGACTTTTTTTATAAAAATAGAGAGCTCTGACCTCCTCTGTATTTTTAGTGTTTTCTATGCTATTTTTGAGGTGGCTGCGATTGAGAGGCAATCTGGTAAAATTGACTCTGGATTTGGACTTGTGATCGTAGATCCTTCTGTTCTAAGTCATCTAAAGTTAGTAATTAGTTCAAATTTACATTATATTTAAGATATAGCTTGGTAAAGAAGGAAATTGTAACACCCCGGCGCCATACGCGCCACGGCTGCTACCAAAACCCTAAAATCTTAGAACTGGCTTAGAGACTAAGTCACCAAAATATAGCAAATTTCGGCATGACCTCTCTAGAAACTAGGACATCCACTCAGCAGACAGAAAACATTGCAGATAATATGACATCATTCTAGCAGGTCCTTAGTTAACCAATCACACATCCAATCAACGGTAATAAATTCCTCCATGACGAACAGCACATTACAACCTTATTAATTACAGCCAGACTTTACAAGTTAATTTAAAAGAGGTGGTAGTGACTGAAGTCGTGCACGTGCTACTACTTCCATCCCAACGAGCCAACTTGAAGGTACCTAAAAACAAGAAACAACAAAAGTGAGTCCAATACTCAGCAAAGTACACAAGCGTAACAATTCCAGTTTATCGCAAGTAAAACAAGAACTTGACCATAAGAGCAAGTAATACAAAGGAAGCAACATCCGGAAAATACGCATTTGTACCCATTTAAAACAAAACTTGACTAAACCAAAATTCATCGCAATCAAGTAATAAACTTGATAATAAAACCATTCAACTCCAAAGAAACATTACTTGACTCTAAATCCAACGTCTCCCGACTTAACTACCCCTTGTTGCAACTCAAACCATTTTCATCACTTGAATTTGAGTTCATAACTCGACTTCACTCCACGATATTCACACAACATAATTAGCAAGACAAGGAAATGCGCTAATTCATCAAATTCAATTCAATCTCCCCTTTTTGGGTTGAGTCCACGAATCAACCTTCAATTACCACAATCACTATCCAAATGACACACCATTTACCACAACACGCATTATGAAAGATGCAATGCACATGAATGCTCATTTCCATGCACGTACCGGTACTACCGAGTGCCCACCCGTCGGTGTGCACCCTCACGTCCCTTCCATCCCGTAGATAGAAGGTGCCTACTCTTACTGTCTCGCTCCCATTCACCTCGATGAATGGGACTACGAGGTAGGACTTTCGTGTTCACTACGTGTGAACACAGAGGCCCGCATCAGCATGGGACGCCTCTTCCATTATGAATGCACAAATGCAATTTTCATGAATGAAATGCAACTTTTCATTCAATGCCAACACTAACATACCGTAACCCCATACATACACATAGCCAATTCTCACATTCATAAGTTGCCAGCGGCACTAGTCTCATCAGATTCAACAACAAAACATGACAACACATCACAGCATTTCTATCATACAAATAACTCAATTAATTTCAAGTTACAATCATAATCATCTAATCGATTCGCACCCATACTCAATTCCATTCCCCAGACGGGGCATAGCTATGTACAACTCTTATGAATTAACCGCTAGTATCCATGTACCCCATCCTAGTTAATCACTGCAAGATTAACAAAGGTACAGTAAACTCACCGAGATGAAGGCTTACTAGTGACCACTCGAATCCAATAGCTAATCATGTCCTCAAAGGGACGATCACCAATATAACTCATACTTGCCATAATCAATAGAAAATTAGCCATAAATAGATAAATAGCAACAAACAATTCGAATAGGTACCCTACTCGATGTACTTGCCTTTAACCTCGGCGAGGAACTGACGGCCCATTGCAGCGCTAGCAAACACCAACCCTAGAGAACAGCAATCCAAGATAGGGCAAGGTATGATTGTCACATTCACCGATTTACATGCACAGCAGACCAGACATAAAAGAGATACTCTACAATCTGGAATTAAGACTTGAACTTTCAATCGAAGCAGTAATTCAAGTTATACTCATACGGTTTTAAGAGTTATGGTTTCAACTTAAGCTTTTGTATACAACTACTCAAATGATAGATTAATCGTTGCAGAAAGCATCCTGGACCCCTTTTTTTCTATGTCTCAATGAACAAACAGTGGATACACACAATTCCCTGAACCTAATCATCATTGGAGCAAAGCATCTATACATATGAGTCGGATTCTGAATCCTACAACCCTAACCCATATTAATGCAGAGACCAATAATATATGCATTTCTTACTGCCTCTAAATCCCAGAACATCTATATATATATCCATGCCTCCTTAACTCAGAGCACCGACAACTTCGGGCCTCATGCCATGCAAGCACAAAAGAATGCAATACACAAGCGTCTCTTGCATATCTCAACTAATATCAACACAAGCATTCTTCAAGTTATCATGTAGACAGTAAGAGGTTGGTAAATGAATTGATTTTTAATCCATGTCTAGGATTGACCACAATGTCATATAAGGCCTTAAAACATTTCAGACCTTTATTCATAATTGTGATAGATGGGCTAATACCATTAGTAAGGGAAACATCTTTTGCATAAAAGAAAGCAACCATACCAATATGTTTATGAAGCAACAAGTTTAGCTCATCTGGTGACTCACAGATCAAAACTCAAAAACATAGAAGCTCCCATAGCATTTCCATTTCATGCACAAAGTGATAAAGATTAAAGTCACATGCATAACCAGTACATTGCTCAAACAACATATGACCTTATGATTTATAAGATCAACCAAATTGAAACACAAGCATGCATAATCATTCCATTCTCATGAAACCTAACTAGGCATTTGCACAAACACCTTACATGCAAGCTAATTTCCCCCCAAATTTATACCTTTTCTCTCTTCTTTGTTGGGGAAGAGAGCAAGGGAAGGAGTGGCGCTGGCCGAGACGCCGAGGAGGCTGCACTGGGCGCACTGCCGGGAGGTGCTTCTTGGAGGTCGGCGAGCCAGCGGCTGGGCAGCCTTCAGGGCGAGGCGGCTGTGAGCTGACGAAGCAGTGTGGCGGAGGCTGCCGAGGGTCGCCGAGGCTGCGCCGACCAAGAGACGGGCAGAGAGGTGGTCGGCCGGAGGGGCGCAGGGGAGTGATGCACTCGGCTGGGGGAGGAGCAAGGCAGCGCCAGGAGGATGGCCAGCTGGGTTGGAGGAGCCACTGGAGGGAGGCTTGTTCGAGGGAGGCCTTGGCCGGCGAGGAGGAGCCGGCCGTCTTGCAGCATGATGAAGCGCTGGATGCACGCGCGCCTGGAAAATGGAGGCGGCGGCTGGACCAGGAGCCCCTCTTTTTTTTCTAGGGTTACACTTACATTCCTCTCTTCCTTTTATATATCCCACTAAGTGGGGGAAATTTAATCAAAAGGGCAAGGGGAAAAAGATATAACTAACACTACACAGCAATCCTAAAGGCCTCAAAACCCTGGCAAAACGATTGCGCGGTATTACAGAAATGAAGATGGGTTTTAGATATAGCTTGGTGTAGATCCATTTATTCTCCATGATGTAAAGTAGTAATTGGTTGTAATTGCATTATACTCAATATGTAGATAGTTTCTTAAAGAAAGATGATGTAGACTATTAATTGGTTGTAAAAGCATTATATTCAAGATATAAACATCTAGCTTGGTAAAGAGGGAATTGAAGATGGTTTTGATATAGCTTAGTGTAGATCTATTTGTTCTCTTTGGTATAAAGTAGTAATTGGTTGTAATTGCATTATACTCAAGATGAAACTAGCTGTGTAAGGAGATAATTGAAGATGCTGAGTTTAAATATAGTTTATATATGCTTATATATCAATTTTTTCTTTGTGATGTAAGGAGCTATATAAGTTAATCGGCAAGTTTAAATGTAGCTTATATGTAATATATGTGTGCATGTGCACTCTTAGTGTACTTAATTCATTATTTAACACCTATTGTTACATACATAGCGTAGATAAACTGAAACTGGATATACACTGAGAACCATGCGAGCACCGAGTACATTAATAGTGTCTCCACTTTAGAAGAGCTGCAGAGGAAGATATGTTGAACAAGGGGGTAAAATTTATTCCTTGTCTATGCATTGACTGTGAGAATTTGATGATATTTTGAAACCCAGCGCAGATCGAAATACACTTGATTCTACGAAGTTTCAAAAGAGTATATACATATTGCACCAGTCATAGTAAAGAGTAGACTATGCAGAAAGCAAGTAGTACTAATATCATCGACGAAGTCAACGATACACCGGATGATATCGACTGTGTTTTCAATAAGGATAGATTTCACGATGATAATCTGTATCAGATGCTATGGAATACAAAAAAGAACCGTGATTAGCAGGAGTATGTAACATTTCGGGGCTTGATGGACAACTCTGAGAAACCTTTGTTCTCAGGCTACAAGTCCAAATACACAAGGTTGTCATCCGTGCTAGAAGTGTTGAAATTAAAGGTATTTGCTAGGTCTGTTAGTAGACATGCTTTCGGAGGGAAACGAGCTGCCGACAACCACCTATAAAGCCAAGAAGATTCTTTATCCCTTGGGAATGGAAATTGAAAAAATACATATCTGTCCAAACGACTGTATACTCTATCGCAAAGAGTACGTTTCATGTATGTCTAGTGTGCAACACATCCTAGTAAATGCGTAAAGATAGATCAGAAGATGACAGCGAGGGCATCAATGTGAAGAAAGGATCTCCTATTAGGGTGGTGTGGTATCTGTTTGTAATTTTCCCGTTTGAAGTGTTTGTTTACGAACCCAAAGTAGATAAAACTGCTTTAGTGGCACTCGAATGAGCGTAAGAACGATGGAATGATAAGGCAACCTACTGATTCCATCTAGTAGAGAAACATCGATAGGAGGTTTCTTACACCGGTTTTTGGATGGCTTCTTCATAGTTAGCTTCAACAACTTCTTCAATCTGCATAACCTCAATGCCCTCGATGTATCACTCATAAGAGGTTGGATATTATAAGTGTGTGCAATCACAGTGTACATTCGTGTCATACAGATAAATATCATACGTATATGATTCTTCATTTTATATATGTAGATACATGATCATAGAAGCAAAAGCAAGAGGAACGACCGGTGGGTTTCCTCGACCCATACATAGTGTGCAAATCATGGACGAAAATTTATAAGTCGTCTACAAGTACGTGGAAAAAGTATTGCTGACTCAATGGGACAAAAAATTCATGCTTTTATCCCATAACCCGGGGTAAATGTTTCATCCAGTTACTATACTTGTTGATCTGTACTATATATAACACAGCTTAAAGTTCGGTTGAATGACCATGTCGATATATTTATCTAGGTTTCAATGGGTTCTACTCATAATTATAATAAGACAGAACCAAGCAATTTACCTTGATTCCAAACAGGGTGGCACTCCCGACTTGGTGCCTATCAAAAATTTACTCAACGCATCGTTCTCCGTCTACAAAGCTCATGGAGAGCCACACAAGAAGGACCCAGCAAAACTGAAGCATACTTATAACTTTTCGGTATCAACTAGTACGGAATAATCCTTCACACTCTATAATAATACCTTCGAAACTAATTAATTTATTATATTTTGACAGTGCCACCAGCAGCTAAAGAGCACTAACCTATGTAGATTCTACGTTTGCTACAACATAGAACTCTTCATTGGTTCAAAGAAGACCAATATCATAAAGGTATGCCAATATTACAACAATTGTTTCCACTTATTAATTTATATACACGCAAGATTTTACTCTTCCCATCGACAGGCTTGGCAATGCGCTAAATCTGCGTTGGAACAGGCTGACCTGCTAGGTATTCAAGGACAACTTTGTGCCTTTTTTATACGTGACGTCATTAATCCAAAAGGTGAATGCCACTCAAGCCTCGTATGATGAGTTGTAAATTTGTTATATACCATTTGGATTAATTTGTGAATCTTGTGATGTGAATTTTTGAGTTGTAGTTTTGCATTTAATTGGTTTTTATATATGTGAGTTGATTTCTGAAATGGATGCGTTGTACATTGTAATGTGTGATCAGAATTGGTTTCTAAAATGGATACATTGTATGTTGATATGTGATCCGAGTTCATTTATGAAATGTATATCATAATAATGCTGGTGATGCTCTGTATTATCTTTTATTTCAGAGGGTATGGCTAGCATTTCCTGAGATTAGCTAATAAATTAAAATTTAGCAAAAAGTGAAAAATCAACATCACAGATGATTCTAAACAAGAACCTTCTGGGATGAGCCCACATCCTATTTGAGTTTGTGATGTGTTGGAACCGTCTAGGATGAGCCTCACATCACAGACATTTCGATACAGACAGTTCATAAAACTGTCTATAATATGGTTTGTGAATCATCTACGGATTGTGCAGTAGTGGATGCAGCGCATGAAGACCGAAGCGTACCATAGCCGAGCACTTCGACGCCAGTCGAATGCCTTCGAACGGGCGCCGGAGCCGCGCGAAGTCCTCCGAAGCCCCATTCGGAGCCGAGCGCTTCGGTGGACTACCGGAGACAGGCGAAGACCCGCCGAAGGCCTTAGCGAAAACTTAAGGCTTCGCTAGCCAGACAAAAGCCTTCGCCTCGCTACCGAAGCCAGACGAAGACGCCTCGAGCAAAACCAGCTACCAGGCCGAAGCCAGCCAGACCTCGAAGGCCTTCGACGCACCGGAGACCAGGCCTTCGAAGCCCCCTGGACCTTCGGCTTCTCCTCTTTGCTCTACACAGTGTGGGTATTCTCTACTATTGTAGCACCGAATGAGAGGAAGTGAGTTGAGCCGAAAATAAGTGTCTCCTTTGAATGCTTTATATAGAAGGGGAGAGGGACACATTTCATATCTCGCCCCTTGACCTGCGAAGGATAATTTTTGTATATTTTGTATGGATTCATTCTGATAACTAATTGATATATGAGTATACATATATTCTTAAGGGTCTGTACATATCCCTCATATTCCTGGGGCTGGGGCACCTTGCAACAAATGGTTTTTATGCTTTTACTGATTTCTTATATATGTCCGTATGTATAACTGTTTCTAAGATGTTTTAGGAGATAGTGATCACAATTTATTCACCTAGCAAGATTATACTGTAGTTCTGTTGTTGTTGTTCTTTTTATTTATAATATATTACAGGAAGCGTTATACCTTGATTCCTAGGTACAATGTAGTAACTTTATACCCGGTTACCAACAGTATGTGTCATTTGGCGATTGCAGATAGGTGTTACGAAATGTTGATTGCAGCAATTAAATGATGTGTCTGCTTGTATAAACAAATTTACTATATGTAATGGTTGATTGCAGCAATTAAATGATGTGTCTGCCTGTATAAACAAATTTACTATATGTAATGACTTTAGCAACCATAGACCATTACACTCTAGCAATAGCAATAATCTTATTGCTGGGCTTGCTGTGACTAATTACTGCAGAGCATACGATGTTTCTTAAAAATTAGGTACGTAGTATCTATTTCACACCTTGGTGTGCCCTAATATTTTCATCTATAACAATATAGAAGCAAGAGCTGTATTTTGTATAAACGCTGATCTGGTTTGGATGTCATTTTAGACGATGAAGGAATTGATGTCATATTTCTTAAAATATGTTGCCCCTATTAATTGTGTGTCATCACCACTACCAATAAGCAATTAATTGGAGGGAAAATTAGCCTAGAAAAACAAAATAGCAATTATTTGCAAAATCACAAGCTAAAGCAACATCTGAATTTGGTACAGCTACCTTTCAATAAAGTTTGTAAGGCTGTGTTTGGTACAGCTCCAGTTCCACCAGATCCGTGGAGCTGGAGTTATAGGTATATTAAAAATGTTTAGGTGGGTTATCTTATTTACATTTTAGACTAAAAATATAAACTTAATTTACTTTATTTTAACCTACAAGTTTCAAATCTGATGTGAAGTTAGGATCCGAAGCTCTACCAAATAGGACCTAACTTTGTGGTAGCTGGAGAACTCTAATTTTGTCTTCTAATTTCCATTGGAGTCCCTTATACTGCTCCCTAGTCAGTAATACCGTTCATTGGTTCTTCGGTTCATTACTGACTTCTCTTAACCCTTAGGCATTTGATCTTCACAAACACATACCAGCATCTATAATGGCTCACAAAACACTAGTTACCCTCCAGCACATCCCATTGTTAGCTCTCTTGTTGCTTGCCGTGGTAGCTGAACACTTCACAGATTGTCGCCAGATCCGCCATAGATGTGGTGCCACCAGCACTGCCAGTGATTCTGATGGTCGAACTTGGGATGGGAACGCTAACTTCAGGTTAGCAGTTCTCGGCTTTTCAGCCAACGCGTCATACCTAGACCCCTCATTTCCCTCTCCAGTGCCTTACATGACAGCGCGCATCTTCACCTCCAACTTCACATATATATATTTGGGGTTAGCCCTGGTCGTGTGTTCCTTCGCCTCTACTTATATCAAGCATACTGAATACTGTCTATATCTAGCCCACTGTACATCACTTTTTATAAATCTAGCCTCTAACATATGTTTTTGTAAAAATGACCCTGGCCTCCTCCATCACAAAAGACATGGCAAACGAAACAGCAGGCGCGAGCCAGCCTGGGAGGATACGCTTCTTCCATGGCCAGGACCATGAAAGGCATCCTCCCATGCTCCCTGAGCACAGTAGCTCACGGCACAGCATGTGCTTGTGCAGCCCGCCCGCCCGCCGCCCGCCTAGCTGCCCACTTGCCTACCCGCATTGCCCATGTGTCACGCATGCTGCCATAGGTTGGCATCCTCCCAAGCTCCCTTGGGTGCGGCATGAGATATGTGTTACATGCCGTATTATTGGTAAGTGACACATATACTAGGAGTCTGGATTTGAAAAAAAAAAAAACAATGCACATGTACTAGATATGCACAGTATTCTCTGTACAACTGCTTGTGGTGACTATTCTGCTACAGATACCTTCTTTAGTGTCACTGCCCGGATCCATGTTCTTGTAAATGACTTCAATCCTTCCCAGACCGCTTCAGGTGATGGATCGAACCGACCTCATCCGTGAATTCTCAGTGAATGTTACTTCAGGTGAACTTCTCGTCACATTTTTCCCATCCACAACACCATGTTGGTTCTTATGCATTTGTGAATGGCATTGAGATTGTTCCCATGCCTTACATCTTCACTACACCGGTCCCAACATTTGCAAATGGTGGGCGTCCAGATCCATTCCCAGTCTCTGCTGACATAGGCCTTCAAACTATGTACCGTCTTAATGTTGGGGCGAAACCATCTCCCCGAAATATGATTCTGGAGTTTACCTCTCATGGTAGGAGGGTTCCCCTTACAATTATGGAACTGACTCCGGGGTAAGCAGCTTCAAAGATAACAATGTCACAATCAGTTACTCGCCTACCCTGCCAAACTACATAGCGCCACTGGATGTGTATTCAACAGAAAGGACCATGGGGCAAGATCCGCAGATCAACTTGAAGTACAACTTACATGGGTTTTACCTGTAGATGCAGGATTTTACTGCCTCCTGAGGTTCCATTTCTGTGAGAACCAGTATTCAATAACTGAGGTAAACCAGATGACGTTCTTAATCTACATCAATAACCAGACAGCGCAGGAGCAAATGGATGTAATTATGTGGTGCAGAGGAATCGGCATACCTGTATGGACTACATTATTTTCACGGTCATGGTCAGAGAGACCTGTGGGTTGCACTTCACTTTGATGTCATTACCAAGCCAGAGTATTTTGATGCTATACTGAATGGCCTTGAGGTCTTCATCTCCAGGATAACAGCAACAACAACATTCCTGGGCTCAACCCTCCACTTCCGCAAAATCGTGATGGGTACTCTCATATGGCATCTCAAGATCGAGGAAAATAAAATATTACAGTATTGTTACTGCCCTAGCAAGTAGCAACGATTAGTGGAGTTGCTTTTAGCAGCCATTGGTAAATAGATCGATTATAAGAACATTGCACGCAAAACAATCATAACAAGAAAGATTTACCTAGACAAGAGAGATAGATACATCTTACTTGGAGCAGATAAAGACTCCTCGGACCTCGCCTAATTAGTTGGCATTCTAGTCAGCAATTAGACAATCTAATCCCATCTAGAGTGCTAATTTCGTTGGAATTAGAACTAAGTTACTTCTAATCGCTACAAACCATGGCTCCTACCTCGCTGGAGCCGTTGGTGGAGAACTAAGGGTTGGATGTAGGGGTAAAAACGGATCGGATAAGGACGGATAATAGCTCTACCATATTTGTTTTCATATTTTTTTCTCGGATGCGGATACGGATAGTCCGGATACGAATACGGATACGGATAATATCGAATACAGATACGGATCGAATACGAATCAAATCGGATACGATTTTGAATATTTATCAGAATATAATAACCCCTTAAATTGTACATAAAAAATCAACAGAAATACATAACTAATTGATTTGATCAAAATATTATCGAAAATTGAACAAATATCACTACTAGATTTCTAACTTTTACCGAGTAGAAAAATATGTCGGCCATTGCAAAATACCGTAGGCCATGTATATGGCCGAGCGTAAACCGTCGGTAACTTCCCCTCGGCCATTCGTGGGATTCCCGATGGTACCCACTGTTATTAGTTTAACAAGGGTTTTCATAGCACTCGGTAAATACATGGGTGAGAGGTTTTTTTTCTTCCTGACGGGGTATAGAAACCCCCAGTGATTTCTCACAACTATATGTGGGATTTTTTGTATAAAAAATGTAAAAATAATTTCAAATCTAGGGACTAACCTCACAACTTATTTGCACCACAATCCCTTTAAGTCGAACATTTTTTATCCTCAAATTAGAAATACATGATGCCTAGGATTCGAACTCACAACCTCCTGAACACAATCTCTCCCTCTTAACCAACTCACCTCAACTGTCTTCTTGCTAGAAGTAAGATAAGTGTTTCTTTTAACTCTTGTTCTCATGATGCTTTATCAATTATTTAGTCAAATATATGACTTTAAATGGAAAAGTTGTCAACTACAAAGTTGTAGATTTCAATGAGAACTACATTTTTCATATATACATCACCTTCATCCAGCCTCATATGAATTTTGCAATAGCCCAGTGTTTGATTTGTACCCTCGCTAAAAGTTGTACTCCGTCGGCAAATCATTGCAATAACCGAGTGTTATCTTTACACACATTAAATGTATTTCCACTAGGTGATTGTTTGTAATGGCCGATAGTTAGCATTGCACTCACAGTAATTGTTGTACCCTCTCGGTGATTTCATACTATGACTGAGGGTTTTCTACCTACTGTCGGTTTGTGGTAAGCTCCATCGGTAAATCTTCTAATAGCCGTCTGTTTTTGTTCTACCGTGGAAAAAAGATGCACCGTCGGCCACCATATTTTTTCCCAACATCCCATATGCCATTACATTTCACACTCGGTAAAACTTAGATTTCTAGTAGTAAATGTAAGTATTTTCATCAACTTAGACAATAGTTAGATACCATATCGTAAACAAAATTATATAAGATTTAGTTTATCACACACGTACGATTAGTTCATCATACACATAGATCAAAACACAAAATAAAAGTAATCCTTGCTCAAAGATACAAATAGAAGCAAATACATAACACACTAAAAGTTTGATAATACTTAAATATCATATCTCTAGGAAAATTATATAACACTTATATGTAATGACTCAAGATTTATATTCTTAGTTGAATTAAGTTTAAAATAATAAATTATGTATTTATGAGTTTTTATGCATTTTTAGCTACTTATTTAATATATTTTCCCATTAAGAATAAGAATTTTTGAATTTTTGAGAAAAATTAAAATCTGATAAAATCTTGAAAATAATTTTTAAAATGTTATATTATCACTGGAACTTTCTCAAAAAAGTTTCATAATTTTTGGAGTTGGTTTACTAATTTTAATAATTAAAACTTACTTTAAAGATTAATTAAATTAGAAACAATTTTGAAATTAAGAAACCTTTTTGGGCCAAAAGAGTAGTCTTGGCTCAGCCCACATGTATATCCGGATATCTGATCTACCATTATCTGGATTATTCGAATCCGTATCTGTGTCTGACGGATAATAAGCTACCGAATCTGTATCCGTATCTGACAAAAAAAATTCGTATCCGTATCCGATTCGATACTATCTGACAAATATCCGATCCGACAGAATTCGTATCCGAAAATATCCGGATCAGTTGGAAAATATTCGATCCGTTTTCATCCCTAGTTGGATGTTTTGAAAGAGACCCCTGAGGTCCTATTTAAAGGATAGGGGCTGAAGGGTTATGGTTTGGGCATGACAGAGTTGGAAACAACCGGTTTGTCAACTTTCAATTTGGAATGTCTTTCGAATTCAAGTCAGTTTGCAGTTTTCTTCTAGCAGCAACATTACATAGGTTATATCTCGGTCATACAAACTCCAAATTAGGTGATTATTTTTTAAAAATTCAGCTAACGAATAGATTTTCAATTTTCTAGTTGTGGAGAATTTCTCAAAATGACGTCTTCATTGCCAAAGTTTCTTTGAAATTTGACTCTATTGTGGACTATAATTCTCTATACAGCCTGCCAATGGGCCCATGTCTTCCATATCCAAACACCAAATTTGGTCAAAAATAACTCTAAATTGAACTATTCGAATAGATATACAACGATTGAGTTCTACAGTTTTCCATTGGAAGCCAATTCGGTCACTGAAATCGCGTTGCAAACTGATGGACATATTCTATCCCATTCATTGTCATGATAAATATGGAATATCCCAATTTTCTTATCTCTTCGGCTTTCGTTGCTTCATGAATTGTGTGGAATCATCTAGAAGGAAAGAATAAGTATGCGTTCTTAATTGTGTGTAACAACCACTATTAATTTCTCCTAAGAAATTAGCATACATGTAGCAATCGTCCATGACGCCATGTCGTTGATTTGTTGAAGGCTCGATATTTCCATTATTGGAGAATACCTGAAAAGCTATTGATTGCATATTATACAGATCAAAGGATCGTAGCTGTGCCTAGAAAAGACGAACTTACCCCTCATTTGTACTCATAGACTAGTTGTCTTGATGGGGGTATTTTAGTCATTTGTATAGGCCGTTGAGCCTATGAATACCCCATGTATCGCTCATTTGTAACTAGAGCTCTCTTGAGCGATACAATAGTACATGCAAATTGATGATCCCTCGGGGACTAGCCTCCGAGACAACCCCCCCCCCCGATGGCCCAACAATAGGAGTAGGGTGGTTCCCTCGAACCCCTAAACCTATATAAACCTCTCTGTCACTTTTACACTCACGGACATCAGCCCGTTAAACGGCCTACATCCACCCCTCCATCGTGATAGGTTTTCACAACTACGACATTTGGAGCCATCCGTGGGGAGCATAGCTAACTCATACAAGGCTATGGTTCATACCAAGAAACACCACAAGCCTCCTCCATCCCAGAAGCACAAGGAGCACGAAGATGATCATCCTCCCCGATGGAACCCCCAGCATGCACCACCCTCAATGATCGATGCCATCCACCCTAGGGTCAACAATGTCCTACAAGTCCCAAGGCTCCCAGCCACGTCTTCCTCCCTCGAGCTGGCTGCCTCGAGCCCAGGGCAAGAGGCCCGTGGCACCCTAGCTACTGTGGTGTCAGGGGTTCCAGAGCTGACCCTTATCCCTAAAGCTCTAGATGTGAACAAGTGGCAAGCTATGGTTGAGGCAACCACGAGGCAAACTGTGGAATTCATGATGGCTTCTTATCGTCCTCACAGTGCCCCTCCGCACTTCTCACCACTCCCACCACCACCCTTAGTCCAAGAAAACACAGACCTAGGAGTGCGTGGAGGTCTAGCTTTCAACGGAGGTGAGCAAGGGGGAACTCATACAACCTCCCACCACTCACCCATGCAGTAGTGTCGAATGGGGCTCCCTTTTAGTCACTACATCCACTGAACCTAGGGTTTAGGGGGGCTCATCTTGTACCTTTGCAGTTCGTGCCACCACCACAACCCCCAAGGCCTGAGCTCATGCCCCCAAGGGCAGGAGTTTCGGGTCCTCCTCAACAAGCTCCTCCTCTTGCACAAATACGCTTGCATCTAGAGATAGTGAGTCGACTTCCCTCAACCGAGGCGGACCCCAACCTTCAGGGCGTGACATGGCCCAGGGTAGAAGGAGAGCCTCCAAGATCAAAGGTAGTCGCCCCCTAAGAGCATTTATGGACATTGCAGTTACCCATGAGTGCCCTCAAGGCTCAAAGGGCCTAGTCCCGCTCAGCCTAGTCAAGTGGACGGGAGGAGCTTCCACTCTATCAGCACCGGTCGTGCTCCTCCCTCACCAAGTCATCATGATCACTCCCGCCAGCGTAGGCACCGCTCTAGGGGAAGGGAAGACGAGTCTTTGGTCTCATGGCCTACTCAAATAGCTCATCAGTGGGAATACCATGGCTCTCCCAAATGTGGACATCTCTGCTTCCCACGGTAGAACTCTAGCTCTCCCAGCTTCGAGGAGTCTCAAAGCAGCCACTACCACCATGAGAGGTCGCTTTCCTCTCATGGGTGTGGTGGCAAAGGTAGCCCCAAGACTGGCAACCCCCGCGCCTGGGATATCTTCAAAGCCCCATTCTAGCCCAAGTTCCACAAGCCCAACATTGGGCCATACGATGGAGACTCCGACGCTATGCAGTTCATGGAGATCTACGCCACGGCTATCCAGGCTAGGGGAGGCGGGGAGGCAAAGATGTGCAATTACCTCCCGCTTTTCCTCTCAGGGATAGCACAATCATGGTTCTTCAATCAGAAAGAGGGGCTCTATCCACTCTTGGACCCAACTACTTGAAGAGTTCAGTGCACACTTTTAGGGGAGCTACAAACACCCCTTGCTTCCCAATCAGCTATTCAATGTCAAGCAAGCTAAGGATGAATCCACGTGAGACTTCCTAAAATGCTTTTCTCGGGTGTGAAGCCAGGTGGTAGATGCCCTGGACTCCAGGGTCATTAATGTGTGCAAAGTAGGACTCGTCCCTAGTGAACTAAACTAGGCACTATGGAGGGATCCTCTGAAAATGACCCAACAAATCTTTGGGATTGTAGAGAAATATGCACCAAGAGGAGGATGATTTGGCTAAAAAGGGGCTTCTCCCTCTAGCTGGTAGTGGTTCGTGATCAAGCCCTCCTTATAAAAGCTACATACGAGTGGGAGGTGAAAGTGCATCTAAGCACTTATGTTATTTTGGTGATTAATGACAAACGCATATAATGACAATGGCCCCGTTCGTTTCAGCTTAAATACAACTTCTGCTTAAAATAAAAGCGGAATGTCTGTCGAACAGGAGGATTCTAGACAGCTTCTCCCAGAATCAGAATCTGATTTGTACACGAAATCAGAAGCTGTCACCCACCTGATTCTGCGGATTCTGACTCAGATTCTACGAGTTTCGCCTCCCACGAGTTGTCGCAAGGCACAAGGGCTTCCGTCGTCGTCCCTATGCCCCCTTCACCACCCTCATCCGCTCATCCGTCACCGACACCGATCAACAATCATCATAGACAATCAGTTTGCCAAACGACCAGATTCTCCGGTCAACAGATTCTTCAGACAGCTGCTTCTCTAGACAGCTAACTATAATCCAGAATCTCCATAATCAGAAGCTATCCCGAAGGAGGCCAATATATGTAATTGTGTAAATGCTTAACTTAGTGCTTAATAAATGACAAACCTCTAATATGATTATATTGCTATGAGACTAACATGTTTGTTGCCAAGTTGAGTATTAGTCTCATCTATTTAGAGGAAAATCAAGTGGGATGGGTAAGCAAAGATAAGGTATGCAATCTCGGTATCCCTTCTATATTTGTTATTGCATTCCTCTTGTGCAAATGCATAGTGAACTCCAAGTAACATGTTGATTATATATATGTACATTGGTTCATTATGTGCTTTGCTTTTAGTATGCATGTATTAACTAGAGTTAAACTTCACATTGTTATATATTGACTTGGTGCATGCATGTCTTAGTTGTGTATCCTCTCATGCACTTCTCTTAGTGAAGTTTAATCTAGAGTTGGATCACATATTTACTCTTATTCCAAATATTATTTGCACATGTACAATTCGTGTATATTCTATCATGTGCTTCATTTAAGTAAAGACTGTGATCCTTGCCATGATTTAATTGATTCATCGTATTGGCAATTATCTCTCTAGTGCATATAGATCAATTACATATTCATCATGATGTACTTAGTAGAGAACATTTCTTATGTCAAGTGTTTCCATTTATATTGTGCTTCTTTATATGAAACACTTGTGGTAATCAATTGCTCACAAATATCAACTTGATTATATCTATTGAGCTTTTGGTACTAATGTATTTCATGAGTGGTTTGGAAAGAATTAGGTTCCAAGTGTGTATGATGACCAAGGTATCTTGGAGGATGACCGTTAAGCCGAGGTCAATAAGACGGCGGTGTCACCAAGAGTCGAGGACTAGGTCAAGATCGACTTAGCGTGGAGATCATCGGAGAGGATGATAAAGTCAAGGTTGATAGGACGAGAGTATCATGAGGTGAATCGAGTCAAGTTGGACAAGGCGAAGATGTCATCAACTATATGGTGAAGGTCTTCATACACCGGCATTAAGAAAGAAGACGGCAAGTGACTATTTCTAGACTTGTATTATCTTTGATTTAATTTGAGTCTAAGAATTATCGTACTATTAAGAGGGATACGACGTCGAATGACTTTTAGATGTGTCAAGTGCTCAAGTGATCCATCCTTGTGAAACTTAGAGAGAGAGTAGTGTTGGTGGTGCTAGAAAGTGAGAGTTGTAGGTCTCCCTTGGATTCTTTATGAAATATGTATTTATTCTTTGAGATTTGGGTAGTGAGACCTTGCTAGTTGTGTAGCCCTCGTTCTTAGCTTTCTGTAGAGTCCAAAATCACTGAAATTGGAGTCCGGTGTCAAAAGTTATGCTTGTTTTCGTCAGGCTACTCAGTCCAATCCAAAGTATCCGGATTAAGTCTGGAGTATCCGGGTTTTTCCTCTCAGTTAGGTCAATCCGGAGTATCCGAGTTGAGTCCAGAGTATCCGGGTTGAGTCCGGAGTATCCGGGTTCGTCCTCTCGGTTAGGTCAATCAGGAGTATCCGGGTTGAATCCAGAGTATCCGGATTAAGTCCAGAGTATCCGGGTTTTGCGCAGTCCCAACGGCTAGTTTTTGGGGATCTCTATTTAAAGCCCCCTCCTTCCCATCTTCAAAGTGGCCGTTACTCCACTGGTTTGAGGTGTTATCCTCTTGTTCTTGAGCCCCAAAAACACCTCTTTATCCTTAGATCTAAGTGATCCCCTTTGTGAGAAGGGTAGGGAAGAGTTTGAGGAGTGAAGTGTTAGATTGAGTGTGATTTGAGTTGTTGAGCACTTGATTTCATCTCCAAGCTTGTTCTTCATGAGCATTTGTTACTCTTGGAGGTTGAGGACTCCTAGATGGCTAGGAGCTCACTTACGAGCCACCGAAGCTTTGTGTGGTTGGCCGTGGGAAGTTTGTGAAGGCCGATTCCGCCTCCGTAAGGGAAGGAATCAAAGGAATGAAGACCGGCGAGTGCATTTGTGCAACACCAGGAGTAAGAGCGTTGAAAGAGACCCCGGCTGAAGTGTGACCGAGCTGCCTCAACGGAGATGTAGGATCCCCTCAAGGATCCGAACTTCGGGTGAAAAATCAACGTCTTCATGTTTGCTTCTTACTCTTGCTTTAGTATTTGATTTTGAATCTTGAAATTGCCCGATCTACTTTTCTAGTGAGTTTTCCGCTAGATCTCTATTTGCTTCAAGTATTCTAGGCTAACTAGTTTAATTTGGTGTATTTAATATCCCCCAAATAGCCTAGATTTCTTTTGCGAGCTGTTTGCTCTGGAGCATTCGGAATATCCGAATAGAACCCCGGATACTCCTGATAACTTGGACTATCCGGATATAACCTCGGACTATCCAAACTACTCGAACAGTTCGAAGTATTATTCGGACATTCTGAACTATCTGTATTCCGCTGCAATTTAGTTTTAAATTTTTTAATTCGCCTATTCACCCCCCCTCTAGGCGACATCCCCTGTCCTTTCAGGAGGCCGCCTGATTCTATAGCAATAGAGTGTGTGCACATGCTCTCTTGGTCGGGGACCTAGTGCTTAAAAAGGTTACCGACCCCGTAGCCTAGGGGAAACTTCATCCAAAGTGGAAAGGCCCTTACCGCACCTGCAGTTCTGGGGTCAAGCTCTTACTGCCTTTCAACTTTGGAAAAGAAGCAACTGAAGCGCACATGCAATGCGGACAAGCTCCGCAAGATTCACATCTAAGTCATATTGTATGCCCCTAAAGGCACCTATCATTATGTAGAACCTTACTTGGTTCAAAGTAATGAAGCAATGAGATTACCGCATGTGTTCCTCATTTGTACTTAGTGCAGGTTAAAGGAGTGCCCCATAACACACTGATGTTAGGGGCAATCTTGAATTACTAACCTCACGGCTCCTACACATTGTCCTTGTATGGGATTTCACTCTTGCGGTGCATAAGGTGCACAATCCCCGTGGTCTCCACTAGCAAAACTCTAAGGTGGCTTGCGCATCCATCGCCTCTACTATGGTAGTTCCTATACATTTTTCTTGTATGGGATTTCACCCTTGCAGTGCCTAGGGCGCACGACCCTCGTGGTCTCCCCTAACAAAAGTACAAGGTGGTCTAGGCGTCCATCACCCTAGAACGATGACTAGTGTCCTGTTGGACCCAGGGCATTAGTGACAATTTGGGCCTAGTGCCCAAGTTAATGGATGTGTTAAGGATTAGTCTTCCTTTTAGCCTCTAGGCCATGCGCTGAACGACCTCCAGGTCACTTTTGCTGCACCCATTGCAGGCATAGTCAGCTCTCAACACACTCAAACCCTTCTGGGGTATGATCACCTGTTCAAGAAACGGGTATGCAAATCAAATTAATGATATTTTCAAGAACTAGTTGACATCCTCTCCTAGTGGGCACGGGCATCCTCACAAGAATCCCTCAAGCCTTGTGCCTCGCATGGAGCCCTCACCCCCTATGAGGAGCACTCGCATGGCATTGAGCCAGAATTTGGCTAAGTCATAGGTGCGCTCGAGCAAATCCCTTGGCCTTGTGCCTAGCATGGAGGAGGCCTCGCCCCTCATGTAGAGCACGCACGCGCGCTAGTCATGGGTGCTCTTATGTGGATCCCTTGAGCCTCGTGTCTAATGGAACACTGTTCCTTGCATGAATGACTATTTGGGAATGGCATACAGAAAAATCATCACAGCATGCGCTTGTGGCCCTTGGGCGGTGCCCTTCGCTCAATGGCCATTGTACAGCACCTTGGCTATCAACAACAAGTGCACCACAAAGGGGCATTAATCCATGCGAATGCAAAACTAAAGGCTCTAGAGGATTCCAATATGTTCATTTATATACCTAACTCAGACATGATTATTGCCATGGGAGTGGGAGCCTTGCCACTACGCTAGATGAAACCAGTAGCTGCATCCCATGGCCAGCGTCATGCAGTTGCGCCCAGTGTCTGACACCCAGAGGCTGTGCCCTACACATCTACACCCTACGGCAACCAAGTCTCGTGCATCCACGCCCTGCAGCTAAGCCCCTTACGCATCCTGCACCTCTGTGGGACCACACTATGGCACCCTATGGTTGAGTGCTTGACACCTCGCACCCCTGCACACGTGCACGAGACATAGGATGAAGTGAGCATGCACAACTAGCCCTGGAATATCCCCGGGCCACATGCGTAGCGATACACCCCAAAGAAGCATCGGTCGGTCCACGAGCTGGCTTTCCCCACCGCTTCGGTGGGGGGCTGAGACACATGTGGAGCCCAACCATAGAAGGCTAGCTAGCTCTAGGTCAAATGGTTAATCGATCCCCTTCACAATTATTCACTTGGTCCACTTCTCTAGACTAACAGAATTGGGCTTACACCATTTGGTAGCCTGTGCAGGGTTCAACTTTTCGTTTTGTGAAAAAATTCGGACCATCCCAAAATCCGAAATTTCAGCCAAATTTCAGTTTTTCGGCTGAAATACATTCAAAATTCAAAAAGCAAAATTCAAATCCGGTTTGTTTTGCACCGAAATTTTGCCGAAATTACCCTGAAATTCGCCGAAATTACCTGAAATTTCGGACAAAATGCACACTTACTGAAAATTGGTTCAAACGATGTCAAAAAATTTTGAAATTTTTTTGTAGGTTCCTGACACATTATAGACATTCTCATAAAATTTTGAGATGATTATCAGTTCTGTGGATTTTTAAAAAATTCAAATATTGGTACTGTCCTGATGAAACATTGATCAGCAAGTTTGAACTGGATGAAAAATAGTGCAAACGATGTTAGAAAATTTTGAATTTTTTTTGGAGATTCCTGACATATTTATGATATTTCTGTAAAAATTTAAGATGATGATCACATGTGAGAAATTTTTAAAAATTGAAAAATTGGTACTGTCTTGGTAAAGCGCTGAGCGGCAAGTTTCATCCGAATGAAAATTAGAACAAATGAGGTTATAAAATTTTGAAAAATTTTTTGGATAGTCCTGACACATCCATAATATTCTCATAAAATTTTCATATAATTATAAATTTTCATGAAGTTTTAAAAATTCAAAAAGTGCTACTATCCTGTTAAAAGGCCGATGATTAATAATAGATTTATTTTAGCAATAAAAAATGTTTAAATTTTTTAAAAATTTTACATAAGGGTGAAAAGGAAATGCTTAATATCTCATAAACATTTTAAATTATGATCACGCTCCAGTGAATTTATAAAATTCTTATAAGGCACAGTGCCATTTATGTTCTTTCTCTGTTTGATTTTTTAAATATAATACAACAAATTAAGTTCAGTGCTTACTGCATTGATAGATTTTATTGAGCAAACAAAGGAAGTTGAAATTTTTTGAAAATTTTATAAAATGGTACTGAGGAAATTTTTAATCTGTCATAAAAATTTTAGATCATGATCACACTCGAGAAAATTTAGAAAAATCTAACAAATTTACTGTCCCAATTATGTCCATTAAGTTTTTGATTTTTAAAAAGATAACAAATGATTTTAAATTATTTTGAAATTTTTTTTGTATGTTCCTAAACTACTAAGTATGGTACCATAAATTTTACAAATCATTATCAAGCTTGCCAAATTTTTTAAAAATCTGACAATGTTTCTGCCCAAATTTTAAAAAATCTCAAAAAATTAGTTTTTCAACAAATTTTCATGTAATTTGACTTTCTTAGGGGTTATTGGACTAATTTCGGCCTAATCCGGGAATTAAAACTTAAAATTTGGATTAAAAACCTGAAATTTCTGCGAAATTTCCTGAAATTACTGTAGCAGAATCAAATTTTTTTTCACTTTTAAATTCGCCCGGTACACCATAATTCGGCTTGTCCCGAAATGCGAAATTTTGCCGAAATTTAGCGAAATTTTGATCCCTGGCCCTGTGCATATGACCTGTGCCTAGAGCCTTATGCTCGTGTTCCCTGGCACCACATCCTGGCTCACACCCTCAGTGCCCGAGCTCCTGGTGTTAGCGCCCTACGCCTGTGTGCCCCGACCAGGGATTAACTTTTCGTTTCCTGCAAAAATTCGGAACCCTCAAAAATCCGAAATTTCGGTTTTTCGGCCGGAGTACATTAAAAATTCAAAAATCAAAATTCAAATCCAGTTTGTTTGGTACCGAAATTTCCGAAATTACCTGAAATTTTGCCGAAATTACCCGAAATTTTGCCGAAATTACCCGAAATTTCGCCCAAATTGCACTGACTGAAAATTGATCCAAACAATATCAAAAAAATTTCAAATTTTTTTGTAGGTTCCTGACACATTTGATATTTTTTTGTAAAAGTTTCAGGTGATTATCAGTTATGTGGATTTTTAACTAATTCAAATATTGGTACTGTCCCGATGAAACGTTGATCGGCAAGTTTGAACCGGATGAAAAATAGTACAAATGATGTTAGAAAATTTAGAAATTTTTTTGGAGATTCCTGACATATTTATAATATTTATCTGAAAATTTAAGATAATTATCAAATGTGAGGAATGTTTGAAAATTCAAACATTGGTACTGTCTTGGTACAGCCCTAAGCGGCAAGTTTCATCCGAATGAAAATTAGAACAAATAAGGTTATAAAATTTTAAAACTTTTTCTGGATGGTCCTGACAAATCTATAATGTTCTAATAAAATTTTCATATGATTATCAGGTGTGATGAATTTTTAAAAATTCGAAAAGTGCTACTATCCTGTTGAAAGGCCGATGATCAATAATAGATTTACTTTAGCAATAAGAAAGGTTTAAATTTTTTAAAAATTTTACATAAGGGTGAAAAGGAAATTGTTAATATCTCATAAAAATTTTGAATCATGATTACGCTCCAGTGAATTTATAAAATTCATAGAAGGTACAGTGCCATTTATGTTCTTTCTCTGTTTGATTTTTGAAATATAATATAACAAATTAAGTTTAGTGCTTACTGCGTTGATAGATTTTATTGAGCAAACCAAGAAATTTTAAATTTTTTTAAAATTTTATAGCATGGTGCTGATGAAATTATTAATCTTTCATAAAATTTTTAGATGATGATCACACTCGAGAAAATTTAGAAAAATCTAACAAGTTTACTGTCCCAATTATGTCCATTCTGTTTTCCATTTTTTAAAGATAACAAATGATGTTAAATTATTTTTAAATTTTTTATATGATCTTAAACTAATAATTATGGTACCATAAATATTTTAGATCTTTATCAATCTTGTAAAATTTTTAAAAAATCTGACAGTGTTTCTACCCAAATTTTATAAAATCTCAAAAAATTAGTTTTTCATCAAATTTTCATGTAAGATCACTTTATTAGGGTTTAATGGACTAATTTCGGTCAAATCCAGCCCAAAAAAAGTCAAAATCCGGATTTGAAACCCGAAATTTTGCCGAAATTACCCCGAAATTCGCCGAAATTTCGGACAAAAATGCATTGACTGAAAATTACTTCAAACTTTGTCGAAAAATTTTGAAATTGTTTTTATAGGTTCCTGACACATTAGAGATGTTCTTATAAAAGTTTCAGGTGATTATCAGTTTTGTGGATTTTTAAAAAATTGAAACATTCAGGCTCTTGCTCTGTTTGATATTTGAAACATAGGCAATGAAGTTGAGTGCTCTGTGATTTTTGAAACTTCCGAAAGAATGAAGTTCAGTGCTTAGTGATTTGATTGAGGGAACCAAAAACTAGATTCAATCAATTGGAATCAATCTATAATTCTTCATGCAAGTAATTTTGGCGTTGAAGTTAGAAATTTAAAAGACATTTTGGTGAAATTTGGAGTATGAGTCACAGTTGCAATCAATCAATATTTGTTCATCCCACCAAGAACATACCAATATTGAATTTGGATAACAGAAATGTTGTGAAAAAAAGAATACCACAGAAACAAGTATTATCAACTTCCATAATCATTTGATGTGCTTACCATACAAAATACTTGCATGTACATCAGGTAATACTATGATTACTACCTCAAGTCGCTGCCCCGTCACACCTTGGCGTGCTATGACAAATGAAAATTGATGAGCAAAAGACAGTCAACCAACACACACTTTGGTGAAAGAAGCATATACTAAAAGAAATATGTTCAGTTCTTTACCATGCCAATGTTGTTGCACACGCCAACCAAGTTGTTGCAAAACATCCTGATACTATTCAGATGCAAATGAGAAGCAAAAGTCAGACAAGCCTAGTAATTGATGGATCTTCCATTGACCATTCTCTGAAACAATTCAGAACAAAAAAAATAGTGTTAATTTTATTCAAGAAAATTACAGTTGTCATGGTATGCAAGCTAGAAAAGACAAATACGTAGAAATCACATATTTATATCACAATAAAATCGATCTATATTTGCATAACATACCTACGAGTAGTAGTACTGTGGTTGTGACCCCACCTTGCTGTCGACAATGACCTCGTGATTCAGCCTTTCGTGTTGTTGCTTGTACTGCTCCCAGGTCATGCCATGCGGTTGCCAAGCAGACGAGTAGTGTTCATAGTGAGCAAGCCAGGTGCTGTAATCCTCAGTTTGAAAAAGGTACCTCACAGTGACAGATGAGTGTCGTGCGTACGGATCGGCATATGAATCAGTGTACTCAGACGGCCAAGAGATGCTCGATCCATCACAACTCTGTCTATAGCCGTACCCAATATCAGAAGTTGGAAAGCCCAAATGGCTTCCAGTCTGGCTGCTGCACCATGAGCCTTCATCGTGCTGTTGCTGTGCTGCTCGCCGCCCACCTCCACTACTCGATATGACCTTCCCCTTCCTACGGAGCTGGGTGCGTGAGCCACCTCTCTGCTACGATCTGGGTGGTGATTGTGGCTGTAAACGGATGCGCACAATATACTGCCCAGCGTCCGAGCCACCATCGTTCCCATCATCGTCGTCGGAGCTAGTATCTTCGCACTACTGTTCCTCAGAAGCGGTCTCAGTTTCATCGTCGCTGCCGACAATGGGCTCATCCTCAACAGGGGCCTTTCCTTTATGCTTGGCACGCTTGCTTTCTGCATCCCGCCTAGAGCTCCCGCTAGGATATCGTCGTCGGCGGTATCGGTGGCATGCTTCCTCTTGCCTGTGTGCGTGTCACCGATCGTGATCTCAGCCCACTTTGGGAAGCTCTTCCCACTTGTCGCAAATTACAAGTCACATTAATATAGTTTTTTGGTCTCGACACACAAGATTCACAGGTGTAATAAAGACCAATTGCATTGGTTACCTGTGGCCTTATCGATCTCTTCCTACGGGATCGACTCAACCACGAATCTTGCTGGGAGGGGTGGGTCGTCCGGGGTGTCCTCGTCCAGTAGGGGCTCCCCATTAGACCTGGAGTAGTCGAACCAGTCTGAAATAGGTTCACTGCCAACATGCATCGCACGCTGAATTAGGTGATCAAGTGGGTCTTCATCCTGTACCTTTCAGGTGGATTCATAGTCTTTCAGGCGAAGTCGCAGGTTGTAGTGCACGAAGATGAGCTTCTGGAGCTTTGCATAACTTAATCGGTTCCGCAGCTGCGTGTGCACTAATGCAAATGTGGTCCAATTGCGCTCGCAACCACTCAATGATACACACTGAGAGACTAAGCGCAAGGCGTACTTCTGCAACATTGGCGTCTTATTCCCGAATGACATCCACCATTGTGATGTGGAGTAAAAGAAAAGTGCATCAGTCAGTACACAACAACGTACCAATGCTTACAACTATGTCTTTACCTGCCGTCATTTGGCCACCAACGGCGCTGGCCTGTGCAAGCTGTGTGGCAAACCATCCCCTCTTCTGACGGTATACATCAGTTTCCTGTAGGGCCTGCACCGCGGAAGCTCGAATTTGATGTAACCGCTGAAATGATACATAAAATGATACGTAAACATTTTTTATGTATCATTTCAGCGGTTACATCAAATTCGAGCTAACGAGCCATTATCGAGTTGAGTCTTATTAACCTTTTTCGCTTGAAATTATCTTATTCCATGTGCATGCTTGCCCAGAAGGGAGCCTGGCTCTTTCTTTCCTCTCAATTATTGGCCATGCCCGTCCAGAAGGGAGCCTAGCTCTTTCTTTCCTCTCAATTATTGGCCATGTGCATGCTTGTCCTGGCATAAAATGATACATAAAATGGTACATAAAATTATGAAATTTTGAACCGGATGAAAAATAGTACAAATGATGTTAGAAACTTTAGAAATTTTTTTTGGAGATTCCTCAAACATTTATGATATTTCAGTAAAAATTTCAGATGATGATAAAATGTGATGAATTTTTAAAAATTCAAACATTGGTACTATCTTGGTAAAGCGCTGAGCGGCAAGTTTCATCCGAATGAAAATTAGAACAAACAAGGTTAGAAAATTTAGAAAATTTTTATAGATGTTCCTGACACATCCATAATGTTCTCATAAAATCTTCATATGATGATCAGGTGTCATGAATTTTTAAAAATTTGAACAGTGCTACTATCCTGTTAAAAGGCCGATGATCAATAATAGATTTACTTTAGCAATAAGAAAGGTTTAAATTTTTAAAAAATTTTACATAAGGGTGAAAAGGAAATGGTTAATATCTCATAAAAATTTTGAATCCTGTTCAAGCTCTAGCGAATTTATAAAATTCGTAGAAGGCACAGTGTCATTTATGTTCTTTCTCTGTTTGATTTTTGAAATATAATACAACAAATTAAGTTCAGTGCTTACTGCATTCATAGATTTTATTGAGCAAACAAAGAAATTTGAAATTTTTTGAAAATTTTATATCATGGTACTGAGGAAATTATTAATCTATCATAAAATTTTTAGATGATGAACACACAAGAAAATTTATAAAAATCTAACAAGTTTACTATCCCAATTATGTCCATTCTGTTTTTGATTTTTTAAAGATAACAAATGATGTTAAATTATTTTCAATTTTTTTATATGGTCCCAAACTACTAAGTATGGTACCATAAATTTTTTATATCATTATCAAGCTTTTAAATTTTTTTAAAAATCTGACAGTGTTTCTGCCCAAATTTTAAAAAATCTCAAAAAATTAGTTTTTCAGCAAATTTTCATGGAAGATCACTTTCTAATAGGTTATTGGACCAAATCCAGTCAAATCCGGTGCTCAAATTTTAAAATCCGGATTTGAAACCCAAAATTTTGGCGAAATATCCCAAAATTTCGCCGAAATTTCTGAAGTTACTGTAGCATTTTCAATTTTTTTTTGAATTTTTGAATTTGCCCGGCTTGTGTAATCAGGGGGGTCCGAAATCCAAATTTTCCCCGAATTTTTGACCCTTGGCCCCGACGACCAATGCCCTAGCGCCCAGCGCTAGCACGCTTCGACGCCTTGCGCTAGAGCCTCATTGCCTTGCACTCAGCGCAGTGTCCCATGTCACGGCCTTGACTCTCATGCCCTGTCCTAGCTAGGACGATGTGGCCCCTACTCCTACGCTCTGCACTAGAGATGGCCTGGTGCCGCACGCCCTGCGCCCTGTTTGATTGAGCGCCCTGCGCCTCACCTGAGTGCCATGTGCCCGAGAGTCCACACCTCATGTTCACACCCTACCAGCCTACGCCTTGCATCTACCCTTGTGACCAGCACCCCTCGATTGCGTCCCAAGGCCGAGCGCCCTGTGCCCACCCAACAGCTTGTTGCCTAGTGCCCAAGCACCTCGCGCCCTAGTGCCTAGGTTTCCGACCATTGATCTCCATGGCAGATCGATGATGGATAGAGAAGAGGAGAGCAAATCCAAAATCAAAGGAAAGAGGATAATGCAATAGAAGGGGTGGGGGCTATATCCCGTGAGAAACAGCCACAAGGGTAGTGCCCGGCTTAGGTGTTAGTGGTGGCAGCGCCTGGCTCGAGGGGCAGTCATGGATGCATCCGGTTCGAGTAACATCATTGGAGGCACTTGGCTTAGACAACGATGGCTGCGGTGTTTGGCTCGGGCAACAAGGGCAGCGCCTGCACTTGGCTCGGGCTAGTAGAAGTGGTAGTGGTGCAAGATGGAATTAGGGAATGGGACTTGATCATTCTCCCTTCTTGTGGATTCGTGGGCTAACCGGGCTAGCAGTTGGCTGGGCCAGCCCAAGCCTAAGGAGGGAGTAGCATGCAGGCCAAAAGCTACCTAGTGTAAGATCGAGGATGTGGACTAGAGAGGGGTGAATAGGCGACTAAAATTTTCTTCTACGATTAATTAAAATCTCGCTTAAGTACCTATATGTCAAAACCTAAAAGATAATAGATGTGGAAGTGATAACTAAGGTTTTGACAATTAAAACCTAAGTCAACTAGATTCACTAAGTGCACTAACTATTTATGTCTCTCACAATAATTTGCAATCTTAAATACAAACAATTAAACCATCAATTCTATGAATATAAATTGCTTGAGTGTAAATAAAGAATATAATGCAAATCACAAGAGACACAACGATATTTTACCGTGGTGTTCGGAGACTTGCCAGTCTCCCCTAATCCACGTTGAGGCAATCCCAAACTACTTTGGACTAGCTCCACGAATTGAGCACCCGCCTCGATTCCCTAGTGGTAGCTCTTTCCCCCTCCAGGTAGGTGAGCTCTGACCTTCACAACTTTGCTGAGCCTTCTCACAATCTCCTTGAGAAGGTTACCACACACAATGCCTTCACATATTGTCTAGGTGTCGGTAAATACCAAGAGTAACAAGTCAAGCCATCTAGCTTAAGCTCCACCATGTACAATGGTAATCACCGAGTGCAACACATGCATAGGCTCACTTCAAGTGCAACACATGACAAGAGGCTCTCAATCCTCTTCTAATTGCAAAACATACAATTAGAGCTCACTCTTAGCTCAAAAACCAAATTAGAGAGTGCAACACATGCACAACTCAATGACAAAGACCAATGAACTCTTTAAAACCACTGCTTGCCCAAATGCTAGCCCTAAGGCTCTTTTTATAGCCTCACCAAAGAAAACTAGCCGTTGGAGGGTAAAATAGGTATTAAATGCACTAAAACTAGCCGTTGCTACAGTACTCCGACACTACCGCCCATGTAGGACTGGTAGTACTGGCCTTTAAACTCAAAAACACCTTCTCTAGCAAATAACTATAGGAAAATGTAGTATTAGTGACACTCAGGCTGCACTACCACCTATGTAGGGGTGGTACTACCACATTTTTAGCAGAAAAAAGGTCATAACTTACTCCGAAGTCCGGTTTAGGTGATCTTAAACTTTTTGCAAAGCTTATCAAGAAGGCTACAATCTCTATGATTTTTCAAGATTTAAGTAGCCATAGATATTTTTAAAAATCACAAAAATTCTAATGTAGTCATTCAAGTCTAAAATCTGATTTCCTTGAAATCCTTCACATAGACTTGATCAAGACCGTGACTACAAGCTATCCAAAGTCAATAAGATCAAATCTTGAGCCATGTGATGATCATTTCATGATCAAAACAATTTTATAAAACATATTTTCAAATTCTAATCATATGCTCCAAGGTCAAATGCATAAACATCAATATTTTGCAAAACACATTTACTAACACTACCAGGGAAATGACCTTTAGTCCCGGTTAGCAACTGGTTTTAGTCCCAGTTGCCAAACCGGGACAGCCTATCCGGGACTAAAGGTCATAGATCTTTAGTCCCGGTTCGCTCAACCGGGACTATAGCCCTCCTACGGTGTAGAAAATATCTACAAAATATGGCGAACCCAAGACTCGAACCTGGAACCTCGTGACTCCAGCCTCACCCTTCTAACCAACCCACCCACCATCGCGTACTGATATACATAGAATATGCATTCCTTTTGAACTTTCCTCAAACGAGGCATCAGTACTAGTTCGTAACACGAACCGACATCTGTTTCCCTCATCGATGCGGTTAGGTTATTCTGACCGTGACTGATGTTCACATCGATCTGGGTTAGTGTTACGAACCGGTACTAATATACCCTGCCTTTAGTATCGGTTCGTGTTACGAACGTCATCGAAGCCCATAACGATCTGTAGTTAATGAACGCATCTGAAGCCTTCATCAGTACGGGTTCAAATCCAACCGGGACTGATGGGCCGGTATGGAAGGTCTGATCTGTAGTAGTATAATATAAATCTTGCAAACAAGGGAAATTAAGGTCACATCTTTGAGCCATGTGATGATCAACACATGATCAAACCAATTTGCAAACTCTAGTCACATGCTCCAAAGAATTGCACAAATACCAACTTATTTGCAAAACACATTTGTAAAACAACATCAAACATAAGCTTCTCCTATTTGCAAATCAAAGATCTGTGCAAAGAACACGTCAATAAAATTGCAAGCATATGATACAACTATTTTGCAAAATACATTCGCAAATATTTGCTGTATGCAAAAACCAAATCAAGATAATGTGAGCTAGAGCAAGTGGGATTGAGTTGTCAACACATGATAAGACTCAAGCTATAAGACTCGATCCCTCTTAATCGTACGTTAACCTATACTAGTAACCTAGTCTCGCATCCAAACACCAAGACCGGTAAAATATTAGGAACACATCCTTAACCCTAGTTAGTTATACCCTTGCCTCTCGCAACCACTTGGAGCTTTCATGATGATCGATTATCTTCTCTCCAAGTCAGAATCTTTATGTTGTTCATCAACACATGATGAACTCCTCTTGTTTTAGCTTCGGGATCCTCTCTTGACTCTCATCAATATATGATGACACACTTGTCCATTTATTCATGTCAACCTTGGACTTAACCTATTTCAAACTCATTGAAAGTGATAGTCCAAAACAGATGGTTGCCTCAATCATTAATGCACTCCATTAACACATAATGGATGCTTCCAAGACCTTTTAATGATTGACCACAACCCAAAGACAATTGATTAAAAGATTAATTGTGTCTTGATTATATTAATGCAACTAATGCTTTCATATACCTAAGAACTTTCGATTTCTCTAGGATCAATAACGTGAACCATCAACACATGATTAGTCCATTGTTGATTGAATGGCAACCAAACATAATTTAAATTGAATTTAAATTGTCATAATTATATATTAACTATACAAGTTTCATATACTTAATCCGATGGAATCTAAAAGTAATGATCCAATTTATATGGAGAGGTGGAAAAGGATCAATACTCTTAAGACCATTAATTACAGAATAAACTTCGTTAAATGTATGCATACAAATAATTGAACTTGAATCAATATGCACATTGTCGACGTTTGTTGTCGGCAATAATGAAAACGGGGCTCGGCGTCGAATCCAAACTCGATGGTAGCACAAGACGCAGGAATTCTACAGATTCGAGCTCTTGTGGAGGAGATAATACCCTAGTCCTGTGCTCTGGGATTATGTGAGTGTTTAGCCTATTGCTGATGATCTTCTGATGATGATGTTATCCTACCCCGTTTATATAACAGAGGGGTGTGGTTACAAAGGAGAGTCCTGATCGTTTACAAGGTGGAGATTGTATCTCTTTTCCTTATCTGTTGAACATGATAACGGTCAGGATTATGATCGTATCATACCTAAACAAAGTTGGTTGCTATCTTTAGAGTTCTCCTACTGCGCATGTTGAAAGTAGCCCAGGTGGTGTCCATCTTCATGCTGCTAGCCCGGCCCATCCTCTCCTAGATGATCCGTTGGGCCTGCCTTGTGGACACCTAGGGTTCATGTACTGCACAGTAGCCCCCAAGTGCTCTGCGATCGAGTTGTCATCCTCCCAGTTGCACCTTGGCCGATTTGTGCTCTATGCCAAGTGCTTTCGGTCCTTGCCATGGTTTCCGGACTGGTTCCTTCTTCGTGCCGAGTGCCACACTGTAGGCAAAGAGATTGTAGAGAACTCAATTAGCATTCCATGCTTAACTTTTCCATGTGGTACCCTAGTCCAATTATTGGGACATTGGCAGTCGGCCCAGCCTGGAGCATACCCTTGTTCAGGTTGACTTTAACCGAGTGGTACCTGTGCTCCATTGTCATGGTGCATAGCTTTTGCCCTATCATGAGGCGTACCATGGATTATCCGAGTGGTACCTGCATCTGATTTTCACGGTACGTAGCTGGCGACCCATCATGGGGCGTACCCTTGGAATCTTTGTTTTGAATCAACTTGTGGTATCTGATTCCGTTTTGTGCGGTAACCAGCACTCGACCTATCTTGAGGCATATCACAAGAAGACATTATGATTCGGTTTGGAAGGTGCCCAAATTCCATTCAATACGGTTACTGGCAATTGGCCCATCATGGGGCACACCACATACCAAACTAAATTTGGCCTGAGAGCATTTATGCGCGACAGTTGTGGTGCACAACTGGCGGCCCATCATGGGCATACCCTAGGTCGAGTCCAGACAAAATATGGAAAGCGAAATGACTTTTTCCCGCGTAGGGCGAAATTCAGCGTCGGTTCCTATAAATATAAGACTTAGTGAAGACAAAGAGGCTGTCTGCGCACTGCTCTCACTTGCCCCTTCATCTTCTGAGTTCAGATACTTCCGCACCAATTTCCGCCACTAGGGTTAGCTGCCACCGCATTCCCCAATCTTGCGTCGCCACTAAACTTTTCGAGAAATGTCTTCTTCTTCCTCCTTCCAGAGTGCTCCCGCGAAGCCCTCACCCCAGGATTGGGCTTGTCGGTGTACTTTGCACTGGGTTACCCTCTCCGTAGTAAAATGTGAGCCCAAGAGGTAGCTTCGCCCGTTGGCGCATACTGGCGAGTAACTGGCGATCACGTTGGCGAGCCCGTAGCCTGGCGAGCAACTGGCGATCACGCCGCCTTTCATTGGGCGGCGACCGTGGCACCTAGCGAGCGGCCGGGCGATCACGCCGCCGCCGGCGAGCCCACGTGGCCCCTGGCGATCACGCCACTCACACGACGGCGGCTGCGTGGCACCTGGCGAACGGCCGGGATCACGCCACGCCGGCGAGCCGTGGCCACTGGCGGCGACACGGTGATCACGCCACCTTTCGCCGGCGGCGGCTGCGTGGTGCCCTGGCGGCGGCGGGCGAAACCCGTGGCCCCTAGCGGCGACCTAGCGATCACGCCCTGCTCACCGGGCGAGTGGCCTGCGTGGCGCCCTGGCAAGTGGGCAGGCGTTCAGGCCCCCCTTGGCAGGCCACGAAGGCACCCAAAGGAATGAGGGGAAGGCTTCGCCTCGAAGTTTCCCTCCCCTGGCACGTCGTATCAGGGTCATTAATTGTAAAGGATTCAGCTTTCGACACGACGACGGCTCATCCCTCTGACGCCTCTTACCAACCCATCGCAAGAGCTTCCTGTCCCGAGCGGACCGGGCGAGGCCTCTCACCGACATTAAATGAAGTTCGAAGAACAAGGCCATGGAGGCATATGTAATAAATGAGTCGTGGGTCGACGTGGAAGCTGGAATGATGGGTGTAATTAAAGTGTTGTAGATAAGTATAACGCTTCCTTCTCCCCTGCCCGGGTCGGCTCGCCTATATAAGGGCTCCTCGGTGCATGGAGGAGGGGGCCGGTTGGTCGACTGAAGCAGAGGACACACCAAAGCAGACATAGAAGAGAACCCTTGTAAACACTTCCACCTTTCCTCAACAAAGAGCTAGCAGGACGTAGGGCTATTATCCAAACCGGGGGCCTGAACCTGGGTAAATCGTGGTGTCCACTGGTTTGCTGATCCCCGAAATCCATCGTAGAGAGATGCTAGGGTTTCCAACCATGAAGATGCCCTCTACCAAACCATATCTTCCGTCTAGGGAGTAGCTACTCTGTTCATTGACGGAATCTTGTCAAGCGAAATACGCCAATAGGGGCGCGCCAGGTTGAGGGCTAGTGGTTGGCTCATCCGGCCATTTCTCCAGTAGATTTCGGTCTTCTGTCCGAAAGGACCTCGCATCCAGTGATGGCGGGTTCACACTCGCAGCGGCAAGAGGTGGCGGAGGCCAGCATCACCCAGAGCATGTCCCGGCACTCTCGCCGGACGAGGGATCGCCTCACGCCGCCCCCGCAGGAGGGCAATGGTGCCCCCGTGGTGGTGGTCGAGGTTCCGGTTCGGCGCCGGCTGGCCATGGAGGCTACCACTCCAGCTCAGAACCTGCATGCGGTCCATCTCCTCCTGGACCACCATCAGGTGGAACTCGCAGGAGACACCCCGGCCACGCCGTGGCTGTGGGATATTGCGGGCCTTGTGGACGCAGCTCAGCTCCACGTCGGGATGCCCGACCGGTCTGGGACCATCCGTTCCCCTCGACCAAGGGTGCCCGTTGATCGCACTCAAGCTTCTAGCCGCCCAACTGGGAAGCGCTCTGGCCAGGCGGGCCAGAGTAAAGGCAAGGGCATGCAAGAAGAAGGTCCCAGCTCCACGAGGAGCCATGGGAACCTGAGGGCCCATCTGGAGCTCTGGCGCAAGCCAGCGGCGGCGGTGATTCGCGTGATCACTGCGGCGTCGCCCGGCGCTTCATGACAGACGGATGGCCCCTGGGGGTGAGAGTTCCCTCGACTCTCACCTTCAGAGCGAGGAGGAGGTCCGTTCCTCCGACTCTGTAGGGAGTCACGGTCCACCCTCCCCGGCACGGCTTCCTGGCTGGGGTCAGGGCGAACGGCAGGATCCCCCTTACGGCGTTGGATGCCAGGCGTTTTCTCGACGGCTGTGCCGCGTGGCGTGGCCCGAAAAGTTTTGCCCAGCCTCCATCGAGAAGTACGACGGCACCACCAACCCAGAGGAGTTCCTCCAGGTCTACACCACTGTGGTGCGTGCTGCTGGCGGGTCTGGCAAAGCCATGGCCAACTATTTTCCAATGGCCTTGACGGGGTCCGCCCGGTCCAAGCTGTTGAACCTCCTGCAAGGATCGGTGCACTCGTGGGAGGAGTTGTGCGGCCTCTTTATCACCAACTTCCAAGGCTCCTATCCACAGCCGGGAGTGGAGGATGATCTCCATGCCCTTGAGCAGGAAAGAGGGGAGTCGTTGCGTGACTTTATCCGATGATTCTGTCACTGCCGCAACACGATTCCCCGGATTTCGGAGCAGTCGGTCATCATCGCCTTTCGAAGAGGCGTTCGCGACCGCAAGATGCGGGAAAAGATGGTGACCCGCGACATCGCTACCACCTCTAAGCTCTTCTCCTTGGTGCACAAGTGCACGCGGGCAGCAGAGGCTCAGGCGCAGACCCGCACCTCGCCTGGCGAGGTAAAGGTGGTGTTCCTGAGCGTGGGCGAGCCCAGGAAGTCCGTCTTCATTAGCGCCAGCCTCAGTGCCAAATAGGAAGATGCGCTCGTCACCTTCCTCCGGTCTAATTCTGACGTGTTCGCTTGGCAACCGTTCGATCTGACTGAGGTCCCCAGGGAGGTGATCGAGCATCGACTGTCTACACTCCCCGAGGTGCGCTCGGTTCGCCAAAAGATCTGGCGCCAAGCACCGGAGTGCCAAGACGCCATCCGGGAGGTCTCTCATCCTGAGTAGCTTGCCAATCCTGTGCTCGTCAAGAAGTCCAACGGGAAGTGGCGAATGTGCGTCGATTTCACCGATCTCAACAAAGGCCTGCCCGAAGGACCCTTATCCCCTGCCGCGCATCGATCTCCTCGTCGATTCCACGGCGGGATGTGAGCTGCTGTGCTTTCTGGATGCGTACTCTGGGTACCATCAGATTAGCATGGTGGCAGAAGATGAAGATAAAACTGCCTTCGTGACACCCATGGGCGTTTATTGTTATGTCAGAATGGCTTTTGGGTTAAAAAATGCTGGTTCTACTTACCAATGCACCATGCATATCACTTTTCATCCACAGATAGGGCGCAACCTTGAGATGTACGTCGACGACCTGGTCATGAAAGTGAAAAAGAGCGAAGAGCTGATTGAAGACCTAGAGAAAACCTTTGCCATCCTTCGAAAGAATTGTTTGAAGCTCAATCCTGAGAAGTGCGTGTTCGGCGTACCCTCCGGAAAGCTGTTAGGGTTCCTCGTGTCCAAGCAGGGCATTGAGGTCAATCCTGACAAGATAGCGGCCATCGAACACATGAAGCCACCCGTTCGACTCAAGCAAGTGCAATGCCTGGCTGGTCGCCTAGCTCCCTCGGGCGATTTATCGCCCGACTGGGAGAGAGAAGCCTACCTCTTTTCAAGCTGCTGAAAAAGACAAACCACTTCGAGTGGACTGAGGAGACTCAACAAGCATTTGATGATTTGAAGCAGTACCTCTCCTCCCCGCCAGTACTGGTCGCCCCTCAGCCTAGCGAACTGTTGCTCTTGTACATCGCTGCTACCTTGGCAGTGGTGAGCGCGGTACTGGTGGTAGAGAGGGAGGGCATCTAGAAGCCAGTCTATTACATCAGTAAGGTGCTGCACGAAGCGGAGGCTAGATACCCTCAAGCGCAGAAGATGCTGTATGCTGTCCAAGTGGCGTCTAGGAAGCTGCGGTACTACTTTCAAGGGCGAGAAATTACAGTGGTCATTGCCTACCCTCTGCGAGAGATCCTTCACAACCGGGAAGCAGAGGGTCGTATCGCCAAGTGGTCAGTGGAGCTGGGGGAATTTTGTCTCAAATTTGTACCCCGCACCGCCGTCAAGAGCCAGAAGTTGGTGGAATTCGTTGCCGAGTGGACTCCCGCCGCTCCTAAATCTGAAGAAGCACCCGCGCCTTCCCCCTGGACCTTGTTTTTCGACGGCTCTTTTAGTCTCGAAGGCGCGGGGGTTGGAGTGGTCCTGGTCACCCCGACCGGCGACATCCTCCAATACGTGGTCGTCCTCGACTTCAAGGCCACCAACAACATTGCTGAATATGAAGGCCTGCTGGCAGGGCTGCGCATCGCCTCGGCGTTAGGCATCCAGCGCCTCCAAGTTAAAGGCGACTCCCTGCTGGTCATCAACCAAGCGCGGAAGGAATATCAATGCTCTGACCCTACTATGGCCGCCTACTTGGCGGGGGTCAGGAAAATGGAGCGCCATTTCGAAGGACTGGGGTATATCCATATCCCTCGATGCGACAACCATCTGGCGTACGAGCTTTCACAGCTCGCATCCTCAAGAGCCTCTGCTCCGATCGGAGTCTTTGAAGAAAGACTCTCACGACCATCCGTCATTGCCCCCGCTCCACGCGGGGAGGACAGCCCAGCCGTCGTTGCCCTCGCTCCACGCGGGGAGGACGGCCCAGCCGTCATTGCCCTTGCTCCATGCGGGGAGGGCGGCGGTGCCGCCTGTGCGGCACCCGGGGAAAAGCATGGCCCAATGGAGTACCCAGGCGATCATCGTGTGATCACCACTCTTGGCCGAGAAGGCCAATGGATGGACCCCATCCTAGCCTTCCTGCGAGACCGAGAGATCCCCGACGATGATGCCTCTGCTGAAAAGATAGCACGAAAGGCCAAGTGTTACACTCTGGTGGATGGGGACCTATACTGCCGAAGTAGAAACGGAATTCTCCTAAAGTGCGTCACTCGGGAAGAGGGGAGCGCCCTGCTCTCTGATATCCATGGAGGCATGTGCGGGAGCCATATGTCCGGCCGAATGCTTGTCGGCAAAGCATTCCGTCAAGGATTTTATTGGCCTACTGCCCTCCAGGATGCTTGCGAGCTGGTGAAGAGGTGCGAAGCATGCCAATTCTTCGCCAGGCAAATTCACCGACCAGCCCAAGCTTTGTAAACCATCCCGCTCTCTTGGCCATTCGCGGTCTGGGGGCTGGACATCCTGGGCCCGTTCCCACGGGCCATAGGGGGCTTCACCCACCTATTCGTTGCCATCGACAAATTTACCAAGTGGGTCGAAGCCAAAGCAGTACGTGCCATCACGGTTTCCGCTGTTATCAAGTTCATCCACGGGATCTTCACCTGCTTTGGAGTCGCCAATCGCATCATCACCGACAACGGCACTAAATTCACCAACACGACTTTCTTGGAGTTCTGCGAAGAGATGGGTACTAAGGTATGCTTTGCTTCGGTGGCCCATCCCAAGAGCAATGGCCAAGCTGAGCGTGCCAACGCGCTGGTGTTGAGAGGCTTGAAGACTAGAGCATTCGACCGGCTCCATAAGCGAGGGGCACGGTGGATAGAAGAGCTTCTGGTTGTGCTGTGGTCACTCCGAACCACACCCAGCCGAGCGACTGGCGAGACGCCCTTCTTCCTGGTCTACGGCGCCGAAGCTGTCCTCCCGTCTGAGCTGTCGTTCGGCTCGCCACGCGTCTCGGCGTTCAGCGAGGAAGGACAAGAAGACCACCGCGGTGACGACGTCAACCTTCTGGAGGAGGTGCGTGACCGGGCAACCCTGCGCGCCGCCCGATACCAGCAAAGCCTCAGGCGATACCACGCCGCCCGGGTCTGCGAGAAAACACTGGCAGTTGGCGACCTGGTCTTGCGTAAAATCAAGACGCATCTTTGGGCTCCTAACCTGTCTCCCAGGGCCCCTTTAAGGTGGTCTCGATATCTCGACCGGGCGATGCGGTTGGCTCGAGGATGATCAAGAGCTGGCCAACTCCTTCAACGTGGAGTTGTTGCGAAAGTTTTACCCCTAAAAAGCTGTAAGTTCCCAGTGGTTCGCTTTGACCGGTTGTGTGGATGAGTTTTCCCCCAGCTGGTCAACGGCTGCTGGTGATTAGCAAAGTTGTTTACCTTAAGAGCTTTTTCTTTATTCTCCTTGCTTGTCACCTAGTGGGAAAGCTTGCGTGGGGATGTCGTGCATTCTAGCGATTTGGCTGCTCTTTGCTGATCCGTGGTGACTCCCAGCCTTCGCGTCGTGCCCGAACGGGCAACCAGGAGCGTGAACCTGACACGGTGACTCAAACACGGCCCGCACACCTCGGTTCGGCTCAACGAAGCACCGACGGCTATCTCCGCGAGCACCGCATAAGCCCAATATCCCTCCTAGGAACCTGCTCCCCTACCACGCAACGTCGCGGAATAACCCCACGTCACAAGAGCTTAAGTCCCAAAGAAAGGGACCATGACATACCCGCGCAAGGACTTACGTCCCTTAATATGTTTTCTGCATGTTTTATGCAATGCCTACTTATGTTTTCAGTAGCCATGCGCAACCGTAGATGACGTCTTTGGGCGCTTTGTAGCTCAAGCGACCGATGTAACCCGTGGCAGCAACCGGCGGCGGTGGGCGACCACGCCCTGCCCACTGGGCGAGCGGCCCACGTAGCCCCCTAGCAAACGGGCGAGTAATCGTGCCCTGCTCGCCCAGCGAAAAGCCCACGTGTGGATCCGGCCGGCAGGTGGGTGACCACGCCCTACCTGTCGGGCGAGCAGGTGGGTGACCATGCCCAACTTGCCAAAGTGTTGGCCTCCATGACCAGTCAAGGAGCTGGTCGCCCAGTGGCCTATGTCAAAGATAAGTTGTTCACTTTGACAGTACCAACTTATTTTTTGTATTTGCACCCTGCTGGGTTGAATTATGCGTGGTTGTCATTGGCTCTCATAGCCCGATGGCTCCTTGCTGATAAACGGAAATGCCTAGCGTTTGTGCCGCAAAAACACGTGACTGGGAGTGCGAGTGTGGCACGATGACTCAAACGCGGCCCGTACACCCGGGTTAACTCCGCGAAGTCCCGCTGGCTGTCTCCGCGAGCACCGTAGGCCCGGTACTGCTCCCGTAAGCTCACCTCCTTGTTGCGCAACGCTGCGGTCAGGTTCCAAGAGATCACTGGAATATAAGTTCCAGAAGGACAAGAGTCAGTGACACCCTTATGCATAAACTTAAGACTTTGTTCGTCTACATTCTGCATACTTTGCACAACTCCTGTTCGCAGTGTTGCAATCACTCAAGAAATGCCTAAGTGTCAACCTAACCTGAGTGCTTAGGTTCGCATTATGACAAGGCTGGGGGCTGATCGCCCGAAGATTGAGTTGAGCGAGCACATTCAAAATGCGAACAGATGAACATGTCCAGGTGAAATCAAAATATGCCAACTTCATTACAGTTATTGATATTATTCTGGCATACAAAAACAGGAATAAAGAAGAAAACAAAAGAAGGCGGCCCGTGCCATCAGTCGCCATTGACGACTTCGATGCCCCCGCCATCATCTTCGGCCTCCGGCTCCATCACTGCTGCCGCGCCAAGGTCTGGGGCTTCCGCCGTCATCATTCTGACGATGTGCTCCGCGGCCTCCTGCATGCATGCCTGCGCTTAAGCCTCGTCTCCCTCAATGCCATCCACGACGGTCATTGGGTTGAAGGCGGCGTCGCGGCTGGCGTAGCACGCGAGCACGAAGGTTGCGGTGGCCCTGGCGACTTGCTGCCCTTCCTGGACGGAGCGAGCGGCCATGGCGGCGGGCAAACCGGAAAGCACGTCGGCAACTTGGGTGGTGCAGTGGGCGTACCGCATCGCTGTGGGCTCGAGCGGCTCACGGAGGTCCACCCCCAGCGGCGCCAAGACCCGCACCATGTGTCGGTATGATGACCGGAGCATGGTCGCGATGTTGTGCAGCGCTCGCCGCTGCTCCTCCGCTGCCTCCCTCCGCGCTGCCTTGGCCTCCTGTGCCCGGGTGAGTGAGGTCGCGCTGGTGGCCCTCTCTTGGGCCAGCTGCGCCTCTGTCCACTCCAGCTCCCCACGCAGCGCCACCACTTGCTGCGTCACGTGGACTTCGCGTTGGGTGGCTGTTGTGAGGAGAGTGGTCGTGGCTGCAAGCGCTTTGCCAATCTCTGCATGCAACGTGTCGGTCGGCGGCTGCAGGCGGGGCGAAGCGCGAGCGGGAGAGCTTAGCCTGGCGACATCGAGTCTGGCAGCCTCGGGGCCCCCACCAAGTTGCCCTTGGGCAGAAGACCCCGCCGCGCCTGTCGGCGCTGCGGACGTCTACACGGGTGGGGCGCTTTGGCGATCCGCCCTCGGAGGTGATTTGAAGCTGAAGGAGGTGGTTGCCACCGCAAGTCCGCTCGAGCGGGCACCAGCGGCGGTTGGACTCGGCGCCATTGGAGTTGACGTCGGTGGAATCGGTGCCGGTGGAGGCGGCGCCGTAGGAGTTGGAGTCAGTGTCGATGATGCCGGCTCCAAAGGAAGGGTGGCAGGCGTCGCCGCCCCAGAGGAAGACATCGCCGCTTCGGGTGCACTCGGTGGAGTCGCGGAAGCGATGGCGGCAGAAGTTGGGCTCCCGGTGCAGACCCTCTTGGGGTCCGCGCCAGGAGCATCCGGAGCAATAGGCCGTTTGCCTATGCTCCGGTCGAGGCCTGGGGCTGGTCCCTAATCACCAAGGGACCGCAGGCCGGCACCATGGCGGGACCAGTGGAGTGCATCGCCGGGAAGGATTGTATGATCTGGAGGCGTTCAGAGGACTCCAAATCATAGAGCGGTCGGGCCTCGATCGAAAACTCCAGGCTGCTGGGCTTCAGCGGAAAACAGCCACTAGGAAAGGCTAGGGCTATCCAGGTTTCCATCGCCTGGCATCAGAAGAAGACAGAAATGTTAACTGATGATGACCACGAGGAAGAATATGCATTCAAAGGGAAGAGTAAGGAGACTTACTACCTGGGTACATGCACGTCATGTCGTCGTCCCCTGTATATTGCCATGCAGGGTGGGCGCAACGACTTAGGGGGCTGATCCTCCGGGCCATGAAGTCCCGGATTACCAGCGCCCCAATCAGGCTGGCGCCCTGCAATCGATCAATGCGGGCCGCCATTGCCAGGAGCTCCGTCGTCTCCTCGACGGGTGAGCTCCAGCTCTCGCGAACTTCCGCCCGCGCGCAGGGTACCCCCAGAAGGTCGACCCCGCTGTCGTCGCCGACATCGAGCCAGTCGCTCCGCTATTTCTTCCAGTTGGAGTGAGGATGGAAGGGAATGTAGCGGGTGGTCGACCCATCGCGGAGCCGGAAGTTGAAGCTCTCGGCGACGCCGCTGCCGGAGGTGATGCGGCAGGTGAAGAAATAGCGAAAGAGGGGGAGATTGGGCATTACCCCCACGAACATCTCACAGAGGTAAGCGAAGGTGGAGAGAATGACGATGGAGTTGGGGGAGAGATGAAGATGGTGGATCTCGTAGAAGTGGAGGACAGTGAGGAAAAACTCAGAGAATGGCGGCACCAAGCCCGCCATGAGCCCCTAGGTGAAGATGATAATCTCCCCTGGCTCGCAGCCTGGTATGACCGACCCCTGGCAAGGGCGAAGGGAGCCCTTAGGAGCCATCTCGGTGGCGAAGTCCACCCGGCTCTGGCCGACGATGGAAGAGAGAAGAGGCTGCACCATCGAAGCAAAAACGGAGTTCTTCAAGCAAAGAAGGTGAAAAGACAAAGAGCAAAGTGTGAAGGAAACCAGAAGGCGTGAACTGTTGCGTGGGGGCGTGCATATATATAGAACCCCCGCAAAGACAGTTTGCGAATAGGCAGAAGGCATGACGTTTCGGGTCCCAAGAAAAATCGGCGGAAGTGGAGAAAACCGAAGCGGTTGCGTGCGCAAAGGTGGTGGGCCCATCCAGGAGCGCACTAGCATTAAATAAGGTTTGAAAAGCAAGCGGCGACGCTCGGGATGGCCACAGGGGCTCTTGTCGGTGTACTTTGCACCGGGGTACCCTCTTCGCCGTAAAAGTAACAGGCCCAAGAGGTGGCCTGGCCCAGTTTGGCGCCCTGGCGAGCAGCCTGGCGAGGAGCACATGTGGCCCCCTAGCGAGCAGCTTGGCGATCAAGCCTTGCCTGCTGGGCGAGCGGCCCGCGTGGCGCCCTAGCGGGTAGCCGGGGCGATCACGCCCTGCCCGCTGGGCGAGGAGCCCACGTGGCCCCATGGCGAGCAGCCTGGCGATCACGCCGCTTTCGGGCGAGGAGCCCACGTGGCCCCGGCGAAAGCACTGGCGATCACGCCCTACTCGCCGGCGGCGGCAGCGTGGCACCTGGCGGGTGGCGGGCGATCACGCCGCTCGGGCGGCGAGCCCACGTGGCCCCAGCGGCGACCTGGCGATCACGCCACCTTTCGCCGGGCGGCGGCCGTGTGGCGCCACAGCAAGTGGGTGGGCATTCGGGCCCCCCTTGTCAGGCCGCGAAGGCACCAAAGGAATGAGGGGAAGACTTCGCCTCGAAGTTTCTCTCCCCTAGCACCTCGTGTCAAGGTTGTTAATTGTAAAGGATTCAGCTTTCGACATGACGATGGCTCATCCCTCTGACGCCTCTTACCAACCCGTCGCAGAAGCGTACTGTCCCGGGCGGACCGGGCGAGGCCTCTCACCGACATTAAATGAAGTTCGAAGAACAAGGCCATGGAGGTGTTTGTAATAAATGAGTCGTGGGTTGATGTGAAAGATGGAATGATGGGTGTAATTAATGTGTTGTAGATAAGTATAACACTTCCTTCTCCCCTGCCCGGGTTGGCTCGCCTATATAAGGGCGCCTCGGTGCATGGAGGAGGGAGCCGATTGTTCGACTGAAGCAGAGGACACACCAAAGCAGACATACAAGAGAACCCTTGTAAACACTTCCACCTTTCCTCAACAAAGTGCTAGCAGGACGTAGGGCTATTATCCAAACCGGGGGCCTGAACCTGGGTAAATCGTGGTGTCCACTGGTTTGCTGATCCTTGGAATCCATCGTAGAGAGATGCTAGGGTTTCCAACCATGAAGATGCCCTCTACCGAACCATATCTTCCGTCTAGGGAGTAGCTACTTTGTTCATTGACGGAAGATCTTCTGAAGCTGATCAATGGCTTGAAGGAGACGAGTCTAACCGGGGTTGATATTGCTGTCAACTTCGCTCGGCGCCGTGTGCAGCCTCTCAAAGAGAGGGAACACCTAGGATTTGAACATACCGGGTTGAATGATCCCACCCGCGAGGTGCTTGAAGCCGTTCCCCGAGAGGTGCTAGTCGATCGGATGAATGAGCACTTTGCCCCAAGCACCGCGATCCTACTCCAGGGTCGTTCAAGACCTTTCTGTGCAAAGCACCGCCCTCCTGCGGTGAGCATTTTAGCATTTGCCAGTTTTTGATTGATCGCCTTTGACTAAATGCCGACTGGTTCTACGCTTCGCCACCTTCTTCAGGATCGGATTGCCTTCTTCTCCGACGCTCCCATTCCGCCCACTCCCCGGCACCAAGGCGCTAAGTGGAAGCAGCCTGTCGGTCCTTCAGCTGAAGGGTCGGGTGTCGAGAGGGGAAAAAGGGCAAGGTTGGAGGTGGCTCCAACGCCTTCACACCCGACCGGGGGAATTACCATTACGAAGCCCCCGGCACCGCACATGGCGGAACCAGCATCTCATGTGCTGCCTCCGAGACCCAGCGCGGAACTAGGCGCTGGGAAGGGGAAAGAGCAAGCAGTCGGGGAGGCTCAAGAACCACCCCGCGCGCCCGAGAGCTTATCGATCAAAGATCCTACAGCTCAGCCATCAGCACGATCGACTCCTCCTTGTCCCTGGTCTAGCATGAAACCAGATGCTCCCCTGAGTGGTTCTGCTGCTCAGGGAGTATCCAAGGTCAAAATAAGGAAGTCCAATAGGTTTGCTTCCCCATCAACTCTTTCTCCTGATCTGCTGAATTGTATTCTGACATCTTGTTTCCATAGGGTGCCATCAGACGATGTTCCTGTGGATGCTCCGACTGAGACAGTACAGGGGGATGAGTCTGGTGCTGCCATGGACCCGGAGGAGACGGCCCCGTTGGCTTGCACCACGCCTGGGGGCGCCGAAATGATCGCAGATCGAGCCGAGACAACCTCTCTGACAGCTGCTGGCCCCAGTGCTGCCGCAAAGACTCTGGGATCCAAGTCGCCTTTGCCTGCGCTGAGCATTCCGCCTGAGCCAACTTCGTGGCCAATGGCCCGGGAGCTTGCTGTCAGCGTCTCCCCTCTAGTGGAGGAAATTGCCCGAGAACCACGACCCGCTTCTCCCCGCCCTCGAACTCCGCTGCGCCTTGTTTTTCACAGTGACAATGGCGAATGGAAGGCTTTTGGCGATGAAGACGAGAAGCAGGTGTGGAAGGAGCTTTACGAGCACACCATCGAGTGCGCTCGGCTGATCCGGGTAAGCTATGAGTCCCTTTTTTTTGTTTCCAGCAAGCTGTGCATCTCCGTTGATCTTCTTCTTGTAATGCGAAGGTGGAGAGGATGACGATGGAGTTGGGGGTGAGGTGAAGATGGTGGATCTCGTAGAAGTGAAGGACGGTGAGGAAAAACTCAGAATAAGGCGGCATCAGGCCCGCCGCCAATGCCCAAGTGAAGGTAATCACCTCCCCAGGGTTGCATTTTGGCGAGACAGTGCCCGCCCTGAGGCGGAGGGCCCCTTCAGGGGCCAGGCGAAGGACGATCCCCAACCACGACTCATCCATCACCGAAGAGGGAAGCGGCTGAGCCATGCGGCCGGAGCGCTGTCTTTGTGCCGTGGCGGCAAAGAAGCTCGCAATGTGGAAGCAAAAGATGAAGGAAGCAAGAAGCAACAACGAAAGTGACAAGAGTGCGGATCGTGGAGAGGCGGACATGCCTATTTATAAGCTACACACGATGTCAGGTTGCGAGGAGTCTCGTCCCCACGAGCCGATGGTCCACAAAAAGATCATAATGGCACGAGACGACAAGACCCGAAGAGTTGTGGCGGTTGCAGAGAGAATCTATACAGTTGCGTGTGTAGGAGTGGGCCCTGTCCAGGAGCACGCCAAGGTCAAAAGAATATCTCTGAAATCTTCTAAGGCGCGCTCTAGGGCAGATCCGGGGGCTACTGTCGTTGTGTTGTACACCGGGGTACTCTCTCCACCACTGTCAGGTGGGACCGCGTGCCCAAGACATAGAAAGAAGAAGGTCCTGTATATAGGACTCAACCTGCTGAAGAGAGGCTTGGTAGGCGAACAGGACATGTGGCCGCCCGGCGAGCAGTCGGGCGACCAGGTCTCAACCCCGGGCAACCAAGTCACAACCCCCGACGACCAGGTCACGACCCCTAACGACCAGGACACGCGGCCACTCGGAGAGCAGTCGGGCGACCATGCCACGTGGTCATCGATGAGCAGGCGGGCCCATTGTCAGTCATCCACATAGATGGGGCTGGGAGGCTTCCACCCGAAGCCTTCGCCAGGATCATGACGTATCATAGTCATTAAATGCGCATGGAGCCTTTACGATGCGCCTGGGAGCCATTAAATAGGTGTGGTTCCCTGACGGTATGATGACTTGTCCCTCCGACTGAGCCAGCTCCACCAACTCCCGTTCCATCTGCACCTCCCAGGGCAAGCTGAGGAGATGCGTGTACCAGGCGTTCGTCACACAGCGTCTGAACCCTTTTGCTCGGGCCATCCGAAGACAGGCGGTGTTAAGCAATGGCGTAAATAAAGAGGCTCAGAAGGACAGTAGCGATAGGACTCAACACAATCAATGTAATTAATGTAAGACCACTCCCTCCACTTGCCCTAGCCAGTCCCGAGAGTATATAAGGGAGCTAGTGTGCATGGGGGAGGAGGTCGGTCGGTTGATTAGCTCACAATAGAGAAGAAATCCAAAGCTTGAACGATCGAAAGATCGAGCAAACTATGAACAAGTGGAATACTAGAGCAACAAGAGCTTGAGCAAGACGTAGGGTTGTTACCCGCAATGGGGGCCTGAACCTGGGTAAATCCCTGTGTGTTCTTTAGTTTCCTGTCCTGCTCATCACAAAAAGAGAGCCGAGAGTGATAAAGCTGCGAAGACCCCCCCTCTACCGAAACTCGGTTATACACTTGAACCAATACTGTCCGGCATAAACACGCCGACACCATTGAACTGGGCTAATCATAAAACCACATGTCTATTATGGACCAGACCTAACTCAGTAAGTTACCGAGTCTTGACATATGATGCCTCAGGTGGAAGACTAAACTTTGTGTGAGGTTAGGGGAGGGTGTGAGTGCGGTGGCATCATATCTTGAACAAGGATTGTTCCTAATCCAACGATAAGTCTCTCATATTCTTCTGCTCTATGTGAAAGAAGGGATAGTGAGTTTAGGCTTATTTGTAGGGTCTATGTTCAGATAGAGTTTTAAAAAGGTTTTGTTATTATCTTCTTAGTCGCATGTCGACGAGTTCATATAATGGCCAATAGTATAAGATTCATTATATCTTGTGGGTAAAGTGTATAACCTCTACAAAGTGTAAATCTATTCGGATAGTTATATCCCCGGTTATAGATAATGCTCGAGAATTTCAATTAAGAGTTAGATTTTATAAAAAAAAACTTGGGAAGGGAGGCTGTATGCCAATGGAAGTATTGGAAATTGATTAGGGCTGTGTTCTAGTTTATTCATGAGAAATACCTGAAAGTGATTTATTACTATTATTTGTTTTAATATCATTTCAATCTATTTATTGTATTCAATTGTAAGTGTTGCTTTATTGCAAAATAACCATATTAGCTATTCAGTTGGAATAAGCCTTACATATAGATATATTAGACTTGTATTCTGTGCACAACTTGTTGATTACTTTATGTACTCACTATTACCACAACAAAATCATCAGTTGAAGATGAGTCCACACCTATTTGAAGGATTACCAGGAGGAGGAAATTTTCTAGGGGGGCAAACCTTGTCAGTTGCCTGTGGTATATTGATGGGTTATCAACGAAGCTTCCATTTTGTTATTGTTTTATTTATTAGAGTTTAAGCCCTATGTGGTATAATATTATAAAGTCAACCATAAGGTTAATCAACACTCTTTTATTCAATAAATAGTCTTTTATTATATTTTTATTGTGTATGATTGTGATATTTCATCTATGTTACCACTATATGTACTAATGTGATCCTAGACTCGTGCAATATGCATAGAGGGTCTGAATTTGTACATTCAGGTCCTGACAAAGCATCTCACCATCTAGCAAAGCTTCTTTAATCTAGCCAAGTTCGAGCGCATGTGCATTTGCCGCTGTTATACCAAAAGCTGAGCTCAGTGCTAAAGAATAGGGTTTGGAGGTTGGAGGGTAACAGAGCCTTCATGTTAGCTACAGCCCTGCATTGGGGACGTGCAACAACTATGATATTGTGGAGCTTTTTAAGATACTTCCTCTGGTCATAAATAGTTATCATTTTAAACATTGATACAGTCTCTAAAACGCAATTTTGACCGCTAATTTCTATTATACTATATTTATAAAATGTAATAAAATTATTATTATGAATCTAGTTTTCGAGACAAATCTACACATATGATTTTTGTGTATCCAATTTAAATATCTAAAAAGATATTGACAATCAAAGTGAGACATCCCAGAATTATTCCTAAAAACAATAATAATAATTTAATTGAAATTATAATTTTGAGAATTTCCAGAGAATAAATAAACTTAATGGATTTTCTAAAATTTATTTATGATTTTCTAACATTTTCTCTTAATTTTTTGGTCTTTAAAAGTGTTTTTCCCATTTTCAAAAATTAAAAAGTAATTTCTATGTAAAAATAAAAATCAAATTTAAGTTGGAAATAATTTTAATAGTTCAAAATATCACAAGGTATTTTTTAGAATTTTTTGAAATTTATTTGCTACATTTCAAAAAGCTTTTCCTTTAATCTCAAAAAAGAAAAGAAATTCTCTCACTGACAGGTGGGACCAGACCCCACCTTCTTCAAGCTCCAGCCAAGCCCCCGCTTCTCTCTCTCCTCCATTGATGCATTTTGAAGGATCAAAATCCTGTGATTTCTTCACCCGATTTCTTTCTTCTTTGCGCCAAATCAATCCCCAACCTTCCTCTTCCCATCCCTAGCCAATTTCCCACAGATCCTACTCCCAAATTTTGCGTTTTCCTTGTTAGGCTGCCATGACACCTGCATCTCTTTCCTTCCCTCCGGCCATCCCCGAGCCTATTTAAGGTGAGCATGGTGCTCCCCTCCTTTCACTCTTTCCATTCTACCACTCGCTCCACTCTTTTTCTTGCCCTCATTTACCCGGAACGCGAAGCCAAAAATCATCGTCCTAGGCATCGACTGACATGCCCCCGGTGCCTCAGAGCTCCATTTCCTGAGCTATCCAAGTCATGAGGTGTGCCTCGCCGTCATCTCTCTTTCTCTCCCTCGATTTCAGTTTCCCCTCTCACATTGTGACTAATTTCGCTCTTTCCTGTCGTCGTTCGAATGCCTTTCTTCGCCGAATTGTGCCACTGTCTGGCTTTCACTGATGCCACCACCGCATCGGTTGAGCACCGCTCCACCACCCTCCCACGCTGCCCTCTCTCTATGATGTACACAGGGAGTCTACATGCTTGGAGAAGTAAGAGAAGGAAAAAAAGAAGAGAAGAAAACAAGGAAAAAAGAAAAGAAAGGGAAAATGAAAAAATAAAAAATTATGAAATTCAAATTTTGTTGCTGACATCATAATTTCATTTTTATTTAGAAAAATAATTCTAAAATTCAGAAAAAAAATCCTTTCTATCTTTTTTCCGTGATTTAAGTCTTCCAGAAGCCTGTTCTCCTCTGTTCTAACTCCGCTTGACCTCGATTTTCTTCCTAAATTCATATAAAATCCTAAATTACTTATTTATGCTTGCTTTGCATTTTGTTTGGATTTTATTTGAAATTGGCTATTTTCAACGTTTAGATTTCAGAGTGCTGGAAGAGTATCATATCGACAACTTAAAGCACCAATGCATTGTGCAAGGTAAGTTACTCTTTTGATCATATTTAACCCATATTTTAATTTATGTTTTAAATTTAAATTATTGCATGCATAATTTTAGCAAGTATAATTTCAATTCTAGTTTAAAATAAATAGTTATGTCCAGATTGTTCGTACCCACATTTGAAATTTTAATATCTTATGCTATTGTAGTCCTAAGTTATATGATGTATATCAAAATATTTAGAAATGGCTTAGACATTCTTAGACCTAGATGGTTATTCCTTAGTATTGTTATGCCATGGAATGTTGTAAAAGTGATTTTTTTCAAATTAAAGTGAAAACGTGATTTAGACCGGGTGAGAATGGTTATGAGGTGGCTTCATCTTGGTTCTGATTTATGGAAAGTCTCTCTTCGTCAATTAAGGACTGGTCTATGAGAAGTGATTGTAAAGCTTAACCATACTACAATAAGTTTGGTATAGGACAAATCTATCTAATTAATTTACAAAGTTCCATTGTCGGTTGTGCCAAATGGGTGGATTTTTCAGTGCAAGAGGGGGCTTCCGAATTGGACTTTCTAACCTATCAGCGGTGGAACCGTAGCGAGGCATGAATGCTTTGGAATGACACATTATAAAGGCCTTGTTATGATTTCTCTGTCGCACATCAAAGGAAGTGTGTTAATAGCTTGGCAACTGGTGATGATCATTTCTTATGAGTAAAGTTGTATAACTTCTACAGAGTGTAAAACTAATCGACTAATCGAGCCCACGATCATGGACATGCCGAGCAAACCTTCCTCGCGGATTAGACTTTGTTATTCAAAAGTGTTTTTTGAAAAATAATTTGTAGATGGAAGGGGTTCCATCTAGAAAATTTGGGATGAATCTATGGGATGGATCCCGTGTGGAAAATTGATTTAAAATTCAGTTTTACTATATCAATTACGCCTTGGGAATAAACTTTTGTATTTCAAATGTTGCTTTATGCTCAAAATAACCATATTTTGCCTTCCTTTGTTATCCCAATATTAATATTGCATCTTCTGTGTGACTTGCGAGTATTTTATATACTCACCTTGCAATATTTGTTGGTTTTAAAGGAGGAGCTCTTCTTCGGTGGTGAGGATTTTGACGACTAGACCGCTGCCCTAGTTGATTGCCTATGGTAGATTTTTTGGGCCCTACTATTTCTTTTTGCTTTCTGCTGCTATATTTTTAGTTGACCTGGGAGCCATATATGGCAAACTTTGATAATTAAATTAATAAAATATCTTATGATATGTTGTGATATCAACTTTGTTTATTGTGTGTGCTAAATTTTTCTGAACTAGTACAATATACATAAAGGGTTTGAGGGTGTTACTCCCAGGTCCGACACAAAGTTTTGAAAGTTTGATAGCACTTATATCCAAATAATAACTATTTGTAACTGAGGGGAGTATAGCCTATGCACACTATGCATTCAAATGTTTATGTCTAAGAATGCATCAGGCTAGGATGATCATTCTCTCTTTACTTAGATACTCCCTCTATTCTTTTTACTACATTTATGATTTTTCATGATCTCCACGATACGATTTTGACCGTTACTTTTTATAGCTTTATATTAAGATGAACCAGTACTAATAATTATAATATTATAAAAGTAATTTTAGTTATAAATATAATAATATAATTTTGTATAACCAATCTAGGTAGTTTTAAACCTATTAACAATCAAACTACAGAAAGTTTGAAAGCATGAATTATAGGACTTCAACTAAAAACGAACGGAGGGAGCACAACTTTAGGTACAACCCATTGGGAGTTTATTCGCACCTCCCACAAGCACTTATCGCATGACAATATTCATTTGGGCCATGTTTGGAAGCAATGTATTTTCATAGTTTCTAGATAATACCATGGTTTCTAAGAATACTATAGTATTTTATACCATGAGGTGTTTGGTTACCATGCCAACAAAACTCTGCATTAAAAACTATGGTTTGGTAGATACCATGATATTTTTGGAGTATTTGAAACTCCACTCCAACCCAAAGTTTTCATAGTTTTGGCTAGCTTCTTGCCTATTTCTACTCAAATACCATGGTTTGTGATGTTGCACCTAAACAATTGGTAGTTCCAAGGAATACCATGATTTCAAAGGGGTTTGGTAAAACCATAGTATTCATGACAAAATAATTGCAAACCATAGTATATCAAAACTATAGTTTTGAAAAATTATGCTTCCAAACAGGGCCTTGGTGTTTTTTTTGAATGTCTGGTGGTTTGCTTGCTTATATGTTGAATGTACTTAACTAGATGAATTTCCCACACAACTGTGGTTAGATACTACAGTACGTACATATGATTTTATTTGAAGATGGACTTATGTTTTTTATACAACTCTAATAGCTATAATTGAATATAGAGTTTTCTTATACACCTTTAACAGTTCTAATGTACATACGATTAATTTACATCATTATAATTTGAACTCATCAAAATCTTTTTTTCTCTCTTATCAATGTGGGAATTTCTAGCCTGCCTCTCAAAGAGAATTCAGTGGTGCATGGTTTCCTTTTCTTTTCTTTTAATGATATAAAGATCTTGACTCGCAACCACAACCAGAACCACATGCTTATGATTGAACCAAACACTTATTCTGATAGGTCCAAGTGAACCAATACTGGTCACCCAATATTTGTTACTGGCGTTCAACCAATTTCATGACTGGAAAGTCATAATCGTCTCAAAAGAAAACGTGACAATACTTCCAGTGGTCCACATCTATACAGTTACTACGAACGAAAAAAACCTCACCAATTCGTCTTCTGAAAATATAGATGATTGCGAAATGTTGGATTAATTAGCATGTACATTGCAGATTTTGCATTACAGCTAGATGCATGTCTAATTCTGATTTGCTGGGCTTTGTATTATATTGAATATATGGGTCTTTTTTCAATCGTCAAAGGACAATAAATCATAGAAATATTTAGAAATCAAGGAAATAGTAGACTCCAACCTAAAATTTTGAATTTGAATGTTTTTCTTGTTTGGAAGAATTGAGGAACTAAAATGCAACATATTGAAAAATTTACAGATTGAAATGATGTGCTTGATAGATAAAGAATATGAAATACCTAATAAAAATTTAGAAAGCTACTTTTATGATTTTTCGCTTTAAACTTTATATCATAGAATGCTACTCTCTGTCCTCCCTAACCTACAACCAAATATTGCATTGCTGCACCAAATTGTAGAGAGTATGGGGACTTGCTTGTGAAATTCGACATTCATATCTTCTACAAAGGCCCACCGCCTCACCACTTTACCCTCCAAATAAGCAATAACGGCCACTCGATCACCTCTCTTGCGTTCTGGAGCCTTTCCGATAAAGTTTACACAACTTCATCTTCCTTATCAGGTAACTTTTACACCTGTTCATTGCATCTTTTCATGCTTCCCTTAATTATACTTTTGGTACCACCCTTGATGTTTTTGGCTTCTTCAGTTGCTAATTGGTATGCAGAATACATGCGCATATACAATATACAAAAATGATTGAGGATACAGTTGAGATTTGTTCTGAACAAAATATTTTATACTCCCAACAAAGATTCAGTGGACCAAGGAAATTTTTGTCAGAGACCAAGAATGGGTTGGGCACTGCGCATCACCTACATGCCCGAAAATTTTAGTGGAATTTTGATTAGATGGTAGACTTTTCCAAAATGCAAAATATATATTATTTCAGAGAGGACTTCAAGACCAGATTTTTCACCGCAATTTTGGAATAGGAATTCCTGAATCCATGTTCTATAGAAGCAATTTTTTTCTGGACCCTTGGCTCAATCTTTTTTTTTTTTTTTTGCATGTTTGGTTCCTATCCAAACGAAATTGCAAATCTTTATCATCTTCCCTCAATCATTTTTTTCTACTGAAGCGGGAAATTTCTCCTTCTCTTCTGTAATTTCAGGTAGGATGTAGTTCTCATGTTGTTCCTTCACTGGACAAGAGCAATGTCGAAAACCGTGAGCTTCACTGCCAATATCTTGCCTAAAATGCTAAAACCAATGGCAGACAATCCTCTTCTAACATAATAAAATTGGTCCTACATCTATGTTAAACTCCTCAACAGAAACCTTCCATTATTTGATTTTAGCACACCAACATGGCACAGCTAACCCTACAAGTTACCATCCTATAGCTTGTACTGTTGGCTTCCATGTTACTTGCTGCGCAGGCCAACAATAACTCCGCAGGCTCTAGTGGTCAGGTCCGGCTAAATTGTGGAGCATCCGGCTTGCACACTGATTCTGATGTTAGGATTTGGGTTGGGGACACTGGCTCTGGGTTAACAATATCGTGATTATCGGCTCGAATATCGCTATAATCGACCGTATCGAGCCGTCTAGGCATTTAAAACTAGTCGGTAAACAGGTTCAATAAAAAAAATAAAAAAAATTGAAAAAAAAATACTTCGCAAACCGGTCAAAAATCGACGAAAATTGCTCAAAAAAATTGGCCACCAAAAGAGTTCAATTGGTCAGTCGATTATCGAGGAATATCAACGGATTATTGAGGAATATTGACTGATTATCGGTGAAAATCGATTTTTTTTCAAAAAAATTGATTTTGAAACCCTTCAATTTTTTGACCGATTATCTATGAAAATCGGTACCAACCCGGGACGACCTTCGAGGTCAAATGATAATGTAACCCTGGACTGCACTAGCTCCAAATTCGCTCAATCATTGAACGGCCTTGAAGCCAGTGCCTTAAACCTAGTCCCTTCGCTCCCTTCCATGGTCCCTTACAGGACAACCCGTATCTTCATATCAAATTAATAAAGCTTCAGAAAAGCTGCACGGTTGATAGCTGCAACAATCTGTGTATTGAGTATTTGGCAAAGTATTAAGGTTGCTCTGTTGTCAGAAGTTCAGAACAGCAGGGCTGAAGTTTTCGCTGGGATTGTTTCGCCGAGTCTACTTAGCTCTGTGCAGGTTTAAACTCTGGTGCGACAACAAAGTTTTGAAGATCAAAACTATTACTTGGTATCAGAGCACTAGTAAGCTTTTCTTCCACGAGGTTCTAGCTCATGACTATAACAACGCAACAAGCGAAGGAGGCTGGCGGAGTGCCGATTGCCTTCCCGATGCTGATGGCGTCTTTCTATACAATATGGACGAGGCCCTGATGGACACCCAGGGAAACTGGGAAGCGATAAAGCCTGAAGCCAGCATGGCTGTGGAAGAGAAGATCGACAAAGGCGAAATCGTTTCTGTTCTAGTGTATTCCGGAAGATGTTCTTCTCCAAGTCGCCAAGAAGACAGTGAAGGATGTCTGGGATGCACTAAAAACAAGGTTTTTGGGTGCAAACCATGTACGAAAGGCAATACTTCAAACTTTGAAAAATGAGTTTGAAACTTTGCGGATGAAGGACGAAGAATCAATAGACGAATTTGCTGGGATGTTGAGTTGTATGGCAGCCAAATATAATAGCCTTGGTGCCATGCGTGATGATGCAACATTGGTCAAGAAATTATTGGACTCTGTACCAGATAAGTACATTCAACTGGTAGCATCAATCGAGTAATTCTCAAATCTGGACAAGATGCCATTCGAGGAAGTAATTGGTCACCCAAAAGCCTATGAAGAAAGAGTTCGAACTCGTGTCGGCAACAGTAATTTAGGACGAACCGAAGGCCGCTTATTGCTGACACAAACCGAAGGGCAGACACGGCAAAAGGCAGGCCACAGCAGAAACTCACCCACATCAACAAATGACAGAGGTTTTGGTAATAAACCCGAAGGGGTAAACTGAGGAGGCTGGCGCAGCAGAGGCCGTGGAAAAGGCTGAAATGGTAGAGGCTACCATGGTGTCCGGTATGACACAAGTGAGAACAGCAGATCCACTCAAGACAAGAGACACATCAAATGCTTTAACCGCAACAAATTCGGGCACTATGCGTCGGAGTGCAGGCTTCCGAAGCGCAAAGAAGAGGAAGCAAATCTGTCAAAGGCTCAAGAGGATGATCATGCTCTTCTATTGACAATATGCAAACAAGGTACCAAAAGCATGATTATGCTTAATGAAGATAGAGTTGTCCCAGATAGCTTCATCAAAGATCACAAGGAAGAGAGATATTTGGTACCTAGATAATGGCACAAGCAACCATATGACTGGACAACAATCTTACTTCACTGAATTTGATGAAAATATTGTTGGACATATTCGATTTGGGGATGGTTCAACAGTGCAAATCCTTGGAAGAGGTTCAATACTGCTGGAATGCAGAAATGGCGAGCATCGCTTAATCACCGAAATATATTACATTCCCAGCCTCCAAATCAATATATTGAGCCTCGGATAGAACACTGAAGCAGGTTGCAAGGTGGTGCTTGATGGAGCACTATTAAATGTGTATGATCAAGAAGGAAGGTTGCTTATGAAGGTCAATCGAACAGATAACCAGTTGTACAAAATTATGCTACATACAACAGCACCAGTATGCCTCACGGCTAGTATTGATCAACCAGCTTGGCTATGGCATGCGCGTCTTGGCCATTTAAATTTTCGTGCCATGAGGGACATGGTGACTAGAGGTTTAGTGCGGGGAGTACCAAGAATAGAGCACTTGACCCAGTTGTGCGAAGGCTGTGTATTTGCAAAACAATGCAGGAAGCCGTTCCCATTGCAAGCTCAGATTCGAGGAGAAGAACTATTGGAGCTCGTTCATGCCAATCTATGCGGGCCGATTACACGACTAACCATGGCGGGTAATCAATGCTTTCTACTTTTGGTTGATGACCGTAGTCGATTCATGTGGGTATACTTCCTCAAGTCTAAAGACCAGGCATTCGTTGCATTCAAAAGATTTAAAGCTGTGGCTGAGAACAAAAGCAGATGTAAGATAAGAATCCTAAGAACAGACCAGGGAGGAGAGTTCAGTTCTTATCAGTTTTTAGACTTCTGTACCGAAGAAGGCATACAGAGACATCTCACCACACCGTACACACCACAGCAAAATGGGGTAGTAGAAAGACGGAATCGATCGGTGTTGAATGTTACAAGAAGTCTACTAAAAACAATGGGAATGCCTGGAGCTATGTGGGGAGAGGCGGTAAGACATATTGTGTATCTGTTAAATCGTATTCCAACAAAAGCAATAAAAGGTGCAACAGCTTACGAAGTTTGGAAGGGCAGAAAGCCCAATCTTGAGCAGCTAAGAGTACTTGGATGCACGGCATATGCTAAGGTGCCAGCAGTCCATACTCGAAAGCTAGACTATCGCAACAAAAAGAGAATTCATTTAGGAATTGAGGAAGGGAGCAAGGCATGCATATCGCCTCCTTGATCCCGAAGAGGCAAGAATTTGTGTGAGCCGAGATGTAATATTTGATGAAAACAAGAAACGCAACTGGGACTGGTTAACTACAGGCAATTTAGTGTCAACTGAGTTCACAATACACAGTTTGACAATGACAAGAAAAGATGATACAGGAAATGCCGATCCTCCACATCAAAACTCGGGGTCAAAGACAAGCACTGAGGAGGATCAACACGCAGCACAGTCTGCCTCACATTTAGATTCAGAGCTGGAAACTAAGCAGGAACCTAAGCAAGATTTAACCAAATCTGCAGCAGCTTCACCGCAACAAAGTCCAACTGGTACGTCTCCCATGTCCTCTCCAGAAATGGCATCATTGAAAATGAGATCACTGGCAGAAATATATGAGGAGACCGAGGGATTGCAGACATATGAAGAATTAAACATAGCTACACTAGAGGAACTGACATCTTTCAGGGAAGCAGTAGGTGATGAGGCATGGAAAGAGGCAATGCAGCATGAAATCGACTCAATACAAAAGAATGGTACCTGGACTTTAACAGATTGCCCAGCAGGAGTGAAACCAATTGGTCTCAAGTGGATCTACAAACTAAAAAAGGATGCAACTGGAGCAATTGTGAAATACAAAGCAAGACTAGTAGCCAAAAGATACGTGCAGCACAAGGGAGTGGATTTTGATGAAGTTTTTGCCCCGGTAGCAAGGATGGAAATAGTGAGACTCCTCCTGGCACTTGCAACTTAGAAAAGGTGGAAAGTGCACCATCTTGATGTGAAGTCTGCATTTTTGAATGGGGAACTCCAGGAAGAAGTCTATGTCACTCAACCAGAAGGCTTTGTAATCAAAAACAATGAAAGCAAGGTATATAAGTTATCTAAAGCTCTTTATGGATTGCGGCAAGCACCAAGAGCATAGAATATGAGGCTTGATAGAACTCTGAGGGAACTTGGCTTCCAGAGATGCCCTCAAGAACAAGCCGTGTACAAATGAAATTCAAATGGCAGTCTGTTGATCGTTGGAGTGTACATAGACGATTTGATAGTCACAGGGGCAAACAAGAAAGAAGTAGAAAAATTCAAGGAACAGATGAAGAATGAGTATGAAATGAGTGATTTGGGACTTCTCTCTTACTATCTGGGAATAGAAGTTAACCAGAGCAGGGAAGAGATCACATTGAAACAAACCTCATATGCCAATAGAATTTTGGAGCAGGCAGGGATGAGTGAATGCAACTCATCGAAATACCCAATGGAGCAGAAGCTTCAGCTGGACGAGGATGAGGCTAGAGCATCAACAAATCCAATAGATTACCAGTGACTAATTGGGTGTCTACGATATCTAACACACACACGACCAGACTTGAGCTATTCTGTTGGACTGGTTAGTAGATTTATGGAGATACCAAAGAAGAGTCATGAACAAGCAGTGAAACATATACTGAGATATGGCAAAGGAATGACAAACTTTGGTATTGTCTACCGCAAAGGACGTGATGGGGATTTGATTGGATACAGTGACAGCAATCTTGCTAGCAACATTGTTGACCGAAGAAGTACCACCGGTATGGTATTCTATTACACAGGAAGCCCTATTGCATGGAACTCTCAAAAACAGAAAATGGTTGCATTATCCTTATGTGAAGCAGAGTTTATGGCTGCCACTTGTCAAAGGTTAGTGATCCACAACACACTTATGCTTGGGTACCTTCGAGATATGCAGGATCAAGCATGCAATCAAGAACACGTGATGTAGACAGGTTCGGGCCTCATCGTCGAGAAATACCCTACTCCTGCGTCGGCGATGATGGAGATCAATCAAAGGATTACAGACCAATAGGGGTATCCCTGATTACAAGGAAGAACTACGAATCTGGGGAATGGCTAAGCTATGGCTTGTAGATGATGATGGCTGGAAGCTCATGCACTATGCTGGTTTGCTGTGGGTTGCAATTGTTTCCTTCTGCCTTGTTCTCGCTTCCAATTGGCATGTCCTGGATGACGTCCTCCCTAGTCCTTATATAGCGGGCTGGAGTACCGAATCGTAGTTGATAAGGAGTCTTTTTGTCGTTATGATCCCCGTATCGTGCCTGAATTCCCATAACCACCGGGTGTGTTCGAGTAGGTCTCCTCGTATCAGGAGTATGACCAGAGCTTTCCCTGCATGGAGATATCCTTTCCGTGTATACCATATCCCGCTGGTTCGGGCTAGAGATATACAAAATATCCTGGTACCGATGAAGATGTATATGGTGAGATTTCCGACTTTACGGTGCATGCCCATATCCCATATATGGATATTCGACAGTAGCCCCCCAACTTCACTCAGCGGAGGATCCGTCTAAGTGCTTGGTCAATTACTGCCAAACTCAGTTTGGTCGAGCAATGCCTCGCCTGCCTATGGTCGAACACTTCGAGCGAGTTAGGAATCGCTAAGTATCGAGTAGGTTGTGCGGGGTCGAGCGCCTCGCTGCAAGCCTAGCTCGAATTCTTAGGGTAGCTTTATGCTGGTTGGTGTTGGCCAGTAAACCTGACTCTGAGCGGAGTTGGAACCATCATCAGAAATTCTGAACGTTGAGCAGTTGGAGCATTTATTGCTCACGTCGTGGCGAATACGGCCCCATCATTCCACTTTTTTTGGCAATCGACGTGCCGTTCGGCGGAAAACGAACTGTTGTGCTTGGACACCTTTTAGCTTATAAATCTTTGAATTTGGAACTATAGCCGTTTCATATATTCGTCCTCAGCCTTCCTCTCAAAGCCTCCATCTTGTTTCTTTGAGCCCTTGTGTCTCTGCACCTTGAGAAATTTCCACTTCCTCATTTTGCACTAATGGCTTCTAGTTCCTCTGCCAACCCAAAGGCTACTGCGTAGCCGAAGGAGGCTGCGGCAATGCCTGTTGAGGGGCCGGTCTTCAGTGACAAGACTTATCGGCAAGTACGGTAGACATCCATTACGACGGAGAAGCGTCTCGCAGAGCTGGAAAAGGGTGGCCTCATCCCTCCTTGAGCGTTCTTCCATTGGAGGCCTTTTGTCGGTGAGGACTATCTAACTCCTAAAGATGAAGATGAGACTATAGTTTTTGAATCCTTTTTCCATTGTGGCCTTAGATTTCCCCCTTCTGCTTTTCTGCTGGCCGTTTTGGACTTCTACGGAATCTAGCTTTTTCACCTGAACCCCAATTCCATTACAATGCTCAGAGTTTTTGCCCATCTTTGTGAGGCCTTTGTGGGTATTAAGCCTAGTCTCAATCTGTTTCGCCACTTCTATCACCTGAAGAGGTCAGCTAAAAATGATGTCATTGGGGCTGTTGGCTTCTATCTCCACAGCGGTGCTGCCAGTGCATATATTCCCATGCTAGTGACTTCTTCTTGGCAATCGGACTAGAAGAAGCGATGGTTCTATATCACCTCACCGGACACAGTTAATTTTCCTTTGTCTTATCAACCTTCTTTCCCAGTTTCTACCACCTCTGGATGAAAGTCCCTCCATCGACGGCGTGGAACATGCGCTACGACGAAAAAATCGAGCAGATGAGAAAGAGGGGTCTCTCCAGATGGCATGTCGCCCAAGACTTCTCAATATGGCAATCGAGTCTGCTGAAATGCCGAGATCATCTGGCCTAGGAGTACTCTGGGGACAATGATGCGACCAGGGACAGCTCCGAAGGTAAATGACACTGACCTCTTTTATTGCTCTTTTTCTTTGACACAGTTGGTGGCTGACGAACCGCTTTACTAACTAACAATTTTATCAGATGCAAACATTTCTACTCAATTGAGCAAAATCTTCCACGGGTCATATCCTGGCCCCTGCACCGTAGAGTCTTACTGTCTAGCCAATCCTCGACTGGAGGTATGTATCGAGTACTTACCACTACTACCATACCGAGGCATACATCATGGCTTAACTCTTCTTACCTTTTTAGGAGGTTGAGCGCGACGAGCACAGTGAGCCACTCGAAGGTGCCACTGACCTGGATGATGAGCCAGCTCGAGTTGGCGGGCTTGCATCGGGCTCAGCCTCCACCGGTGTGGGGTTGTCCGTGGAGGATAGCTCCTAGCGAGGTCGAAGCATCTCAGGAGCAAGAGGTGGTGGATTCTCCTCGATCAGGGAGGTCAGCATCGCCATCACTCCAACCATCTACGAAGTGTCGCCAAGTGTTGTCACCAAGGGCTTCTGACCAGGTGACATTCAATCGATCGCTCGGATGCTTTGAGATCACAGCTGACGTGATTCGATAGCTCTTGGAGGAACAACGAGATAGTTGGGTTGTGGACGCGCAAAGTCTAGCAACTGCTCCGTAGGCATTTCTGCAAGAAGATTCTCCATTGACCGGAATAGTTGAAGAGGTGGAGTGACTAATCAATTACTTTACTTGTACCCCGAGTCATTGCTAATACTCGTCTTGTGTGAACAGGCTGCTACTCCGGTCATTGACTCACCGACGCCGCCACTCTGACCAGCCGGGCTAGTCAAGAGGGCAGCCACTGGGACCAAGCTGGTCCCAAAAAAAACATCTAGCTCGCAAGAATGCGTGCAGGTGAAGTGGAAATCCATGAGCTGGGTTTACCTATTCAGTTACTCTCTATGCCTCTATCTTCTTTGAAAGACGTCACATGGGAGCTCCTTGCAGGAAGGGCACGTCTAGCGGCGTGGTCGAGGGTGCCACTGCTCGCTCCTCATCGCCGTCGAACATGATCGAACTGGCTTTGGCTAGCACCTCGCCGCCATTGGATACGGTTGTAGCCGCCCCGGACAGCTCCTTGCCTCTAGCAAACATGGCGACATCCACGTCGGCTGATGCCCTGCCTTCGTCGAGCACAGACGCGATCATTCTGGCCTTCGAGACACTGGCCGCAGCCACAAATTTGCTTCATCCGCCTCTCCCAGCGCCCCTCGAATACTGGTCGATCCTAGAGCCAGATCTACAGGTACGTACGTGAACATGCTTAGCCACTCTTCGGCTTTGGGCTTGTTTTTCCTTCTGTTGCCTTTTTAACTACTTCCTAATACCTTCTGGCAGCGTACTTCGGAAACCCTGCAGCATGTTAAAGCATTCTGCGAGCAAGCCAAGCAACAGAACGCATGACTCGTAGCTTCCCACCAGCAAATTACTCGGATGAAAGATGCCGAGCTGGTGGGACTCCGAGCAGAGCTGGAAGCCGCCAGGGCCGATGCCGATGCAGAGGTGAAGAAGCTGAGAGGAACTCTAGCCAAGTCTAAGAAGAGGGAACAGAAGCTAACAGCGGGGGCAGAGATGCTAAAGGCGAGGAACTCTTCTCTGGATGCCACGTGCGCCAAGACCGAGATCGACCTAGCTAAGGAAGAGGCGGACTTGAAGGTGTTCGAGGGAGAGAAGGCTACAGCAGGCACGGCGTTAGCCGCTCTGTAGTCGAGAACTCTCCCCCACATGACCATCTTGGCTCGTCTCGCATCGTCATCCCTGCTTGGCATGATCAATTCCCGTTATCCGAACCTATACCTCGTGTGCTTGGAGGATGGTTTGGCCTGCGAGGATGGCAAAATCACCAATATTATCAAGTCCTTCAAAGATCAGGCCGAGAGGTTCATGGACGGATTGGAATTGTGCCTTGATAGCGAGCCCGAGCGAAGCCCTTAAGCTTCTTGATGTAATGGACCTTGTGCCAGTTCTTCAATCTTTTTTGATGAAAATGCTAACTATCTTGCTTGTCCATACGTGTCTTGCCATTTGGTTCCTTACTGATGAAACAAAGGAGATGTGAGTGGATGCAGATTCGATTAGCACTTGTAGGCCTACGCTCACACTTTGACTGTTCCTGCACACACGACTTAAGAGAAATTCTTGTTAAATTCCTGAGCCCCCGACCTTGTGCCCAGAGAGGCTGTGCATAACCTTTGTGCCGTGTAGACAACACTAAGAATTATGCAATTCTTTGCCAGCCTCTATCAACCGTATGGCTTAGACTGCACAGCAAACTCGAGCTTTATCGGGTAGCGCATGTAGAATTGATTAGATGCCTCGTCTCCCACTGGCCACTGAGCATTAGATGTCTGACAATCTGGTGCTCGTTTGCACGCAGGATAGAATTGCTCGTCGTCGGGTTCAGGCATGGCTGCACTTTGGCTTCATTTGCTAACCCGTTAAGCATGAAGTCGAGTAAATACGAATAAAGGAATTTGCATTTATTTAAACTAATAATAATAATTCTTGCCTACAGTGTACTCCGCTCGATAGCCGTATCGATTAGAGGAAAACTGACAAAGGGAAAAAATTTGGACAAGGTATCGGGTTACCTATGTACCGTGTATCGAGTTACCTGTAGCCCCCAACTCCCTACTCGATGAGACTATCGGGTGGGTAGTAAAGTATAGCTGACAGCTGACATCATGCTACGATTCTGCTCTCGGCCTCTACTTGATAGCTAGATCGAGGTGTCAGTGGAGCGTCAGTCTTGCGCATCTGTCATTACTCCTAGTCCCTTACTCGATGAGTGTCTCGAATCGAGGACTGGGCTAAGCAGAGGTGAGAGCTTGAGCAATGCCAATCTTCGACCTCCAACTCGATAGTTGGTTTGCGACGAGCAGACATAAATATCTTAAAAAATAACCCTCAACCATACACCTCGGTGGTCGAGCCCCCGGGCATACTTGGTGGAGTTTCATGCTTAGCGGGAACATGATGTGGCCCCTAACTTCCTGCTCGATTACACCATCGAGGAGACAGTTGGGTATAAGCGTCACGTCCAGTGTCCTTTGGCTATACACACCGATAAGGCTTAGGGCTGCTTTAATTACTGAGGACTACTGCAGCTGTCGTGTCCTTTGGTCTTCGCATGGCCCATCATCACTCGGCATCTCTTTGTCTTCCACATTTTTGCAAGAATAAAGAGGAACGCCTCATAGATTGGAACTGACGCGGACTCCCATTGGTTCGCGATGTCTGGCCTAACTCACTCCCCAGCCTATAAATAGGCATGAGTTCACGGTTACTTGGCATCGCCTTCTTCTTGCGTTGGCCTTGTAATGTCTTCATCTTTTTCAAAACAACTTCATGGCCTCCTCACTGCCTCCTTCTCCCTCTTTGGAGATCCTCGAGGGCCTCCTGCTCGGGAGGCTTACCCTGGGATCTCTCCTGAGCCTCCAGCCGTGGGGCCCTCGCAGCCTATCATCATCGTCCTTTCCGAGAATGAGGATGATGAGATCGACTGGGACGCAGTAGAGAAGGAGGTTTGGCCTGAGGAGAAGGAGGAGAAGATCGACTGGACAGCCGTTAAGAGGGTGGTGTGGCCTGAAGAAGAGGAGGTGATGAGCAGACTGCACGTTGCTTCCCCACAAGACCATGCGGCCTCTGCTTCCTTTGCGAGGGTCGCCGCCTCCTCTAACACTAGAGGAGAAAAAGCCGAGGCCGCCCGCGTCAGCATTGGAGGTGAAGCTCAACACAGCTTCATCGGTCCGGCGCTTGCTCGCCCTTCAACCCATCACGATGGTGCCCGAGGGCATTCGGTGGGACAGGGGTGTGTCTCTTCCCACCAACTGGTCGACACCTGCTCGCCTCCTCTTTTAGCCCACTCCAGTGAGGTCACCAGCCCATTCTAGGGACTATCAGCTGCTTGTCTATGAGCGAGGAAAAGAGGAGGTGAGGTGCCTTCGATGGCAAGTAGCTGTAGGGTGCCTTAGGGAATCATGTCTATAAAATGTAATGGGAACTTTTTGTTAGTACTGTAAATAAAACGACATTTACTTACCTAGTGTCTTTTGTTCTATTTGATCTTTGTCTATGCGACGTTTTTCTTTCTTTCTTTTACATATGGAATTTCTTTAGCTGATCGATGTTCCACGAGTTCTCAAATATCACGCCATCTATTATAGATAGCCACACCGATCCTGGCCGGGTAGCCTCCACTACAACGTAGGAACCTTCCCACTTGGGCGATAATTTGCTACGATTATCTTGCTTCTGTACCTTTCGTAGTACTAAATCCCCAACATCGAGTTCCTTTTCTTAGACCTTTGTGCTATGGTATCTGCGCAAGGCTTGTTGATACTTAGCCACCTAGATGGATGCTCGATCTCTGTACTCTTCGAGTAGGTTTATGTCGCTTGCTCATTCTTGATCTTATTCCTTTTTAGAGTAGTTCTCCACTCGAGGTGATTTGAACATTAATTCAATCGGGAGCATTGCTTCTGGTCTGTAGACCAAGAAAAATGGAGTCTCATCGATGGCTCGACTAGTCGATGTTCGGACGGCCCATAGCACCGAGGGAAGTTCTTTTACCCATCGAGTCGAGTAAGCTTTTAGCCTATCGAATACGCGGGTCTTAATTCCCTGCAAGATCATGCCATTAGCTCGCTCAACCTAACCGTTACTCAGAGGATGAGCTACAGAGGCGAAGCAGAGTCTGATTCCCAGTTCTTCGCAGAAGACTGTAAAAGCACTGCTTTTGAGCTAGCTACCGTTATCGGTAATTACTCAATTCAGGATCCGAAATCAAGTAACGATGCTCCTCATGAATCTCTTGACTGCTTATGAGGTGATGTTCCTGATGGGTTCAGCCTCGATCCACTTGGTGAACGTGTCGATAGCCACGAACAGGAACTTATAACCTCCTTGGGCTCTCGGGAACGGTCCCAAGATGTCCAAACCCCAGACGGAGAAGGGCCAAGATAGAGGAATAGTTTGTAGGGTTTGGGCTGGTCAGGTGGTTTGCTTACCATAGAATTGGCAGCTTTTGCATTTTTTCACCAGCTCGCAAGTATCCTGGAGGGCAATTGGCCAGTAGAACCTTTGTTGAAAAACCTTTCCAACTAGAGTGCGATAGGACGCATGGTTGCCACAGATGCCTCCATGAACATCGAGCAATATTTTATTACCCTCTTCCTGAGTGATGCATTTCATCAAGATTCCGTTACTCCCTTTTATTACCCTCTTCCTGAGTGATAGAGCTTGCCGTCTACCAATGCGTATAGCTTGGACTTACGTGTAATTTTCTCAGCTGAGGCATCATCGTCAGGGATTTCTTGACCTTCGAGATAGTCTCGGAATGGTGTCATCCAGGTAGCTCGCGTTCGAGTAGTGCAACTTCCGTGTCTGCAAGTTTTGCCTCACTGACCTGATCAGTCTATTAGTCGAGTTGGTTAGCATCTACTTCTCACGGAGAAGAGACAGACAGTTTGGGGAGTTTTTCAATGAAGACTCCCAAGGGTGCAGGCGAACGGGACGAAGCGAGCCTAGCAAGTTCGTCGGTAGTAGCGTTATCACTTCGCTTGATGTACCTTACCTCAAGGCCTTCGAACTTATGCTTTAGCTTGCAGATCTCATTCAAGTACGCTGCCATATTGTCATCTGAGCATTAGTATTCTTTCTGCACTTGGTTTACGACTAGCTGTGAGTCCCCTTTCACGAGTAATCGCTTGATTCCTAGTGCTACGGCTATCCGAAGCCCGTTGACCAGTCCCTCATATTTTGCAACGTTATTCAAAGCTTGAAAATCAAGTTGGATGACATATTTAAGTTCCTCACCTATCGGGGATTTAAGTACGATGCCAGCCCCCAAGCCTTGAAGCATGAGCGAGCCATCGAAGAACATCGTCCAGTGATCATCGGGTGTCCTGGCTTCTTTTTTCTCGACATGGGTTCATTCTGTGATGAAGGCCGCTAGAACTCCTGATTTGACGCTGGTCCTCGATGCAAAATCGACTTTGAACTCATTGAGCTCAACTGCCCATTGCGCAATTCGCCCTGTTGCCTCTCGATTGTGCAGTACATCCTTGAGCAGATACATGGTCATCACCATGATCTTGTACGCCTGGAAGTAGTGCCACAACTTTCGGAAGTCATCAACACGGCATATATCATCTTCTGTATCTGAGGATATCACAATTTGGCGCCATGTAGGACTTCGCTCACGTCATACACCGACTTCTGGATTTTGGTCTTTTTCTCGGGGCAATCCCATTCGACCACTAGGACCGTGCTTACTACTTGGGGGATAGCTGCAATGTAAAGAAAGAGCTCCTCTTTTTCGTTAGGTGAAACCAAAATTGACAGAGATGATAAATACCTTCTTAGATCTTGAAATGCTTCTTTGGCCTCCTTTGTCCACTCGAAGTTGTCATGCTTCTTGAGCAACTTGAAGAAAGATAGCCCTCATTCACCCATCTGAGAGATGAATCGACTAAGGGCAGCAATGCATCCTGTAAGCTTTTGTACCTCTCTTAGTGTTCATGGAGGGCACATCTGATTTACCACCTCGATTTTGTGTGGGTTGGCATCGATGCCTCGACTAGACACTAGGAAACCGAGAAGTTTGCCAGACGAGACGCCGAACGTGCACTTCTCAGGATTAAGCATCATTCGATACTTCTTGAGGTTGTCGAATGTTTCGCTGAGGTCACCGATTAGAGTGCCCCTGGTTTTTGATTTTACTACGATGTCGTCAACGTACGCTTCTACATTGCATCCTATTTGGGACTTCAAGCAATTCTGAATACAGCGTTGATACGTTGCACCAGCGTATTTCAAGCCAAAGGGCATCTTTACATAACAGAATACACCGAATGGGGTAGTGAAGATAGTTTTCTCTTCGTCCTCCGTGGACATGCTAATTTGGTGATACCCTGAATAGGCATCTAAAAAACTTAGCAATTCACAACCTGCAATGAAGTCCACTACCTGGTCGATGCGAGGGAGAGGGGAAGGGTCCTTAGGACACGCCTTGTTGAGGTCGGTGTAGTCAACGCACATTCTCCACTTGCCGTTGGCCTTCTTTACAAGGACTGGGTTTGCCAGCCAGGTTGGGTGACGGACCTCTTGGATGAAGCCAGCCTTCAGGAGTTTGCCGACCTCCTCTTGTATGGCTTGCTTTCGGTCCTCTATGAATCTGCACTGCTTCTGCACCACGGGACCCCAAGCATGTAAGACAATTGCCATGCAAACACGTCGTGGTTTGCCCGAAGGGAAGTGACGAGCTCGAGTTCCTATTTGGGGTCGAGGTCGATGCCTACCTTGACTATCTTGGATGGCTCTGCCGGGTCCAGGGGCACCGCTTTGACATCTCCACAGATCTTCTTGCCCTTCCTGCCATTGTCGATTTGGTTACTGGCGACACTGTTGGATGTGGAAGCCTGATCATTACTTTTGGGTCTCTGGCGCTTAGCCTTCTCGTTGCTGGCACCAGCTGCCGATCTACCTAGATGCTCGGCCATCTCCAGGCTTTTCTTGTCACACCTGACCACCGCGCGCCGGTCCCTCTTAATTATGAGGACTCCCTTTGGCGCTAGCATCTTAACTGTCTGGTTCGCATAATGCATAACTGCCATGAATTTGGCTAGCATTGGGCGGCCCAAGATCACATTATACACGGTCTCGAAATCTTCTACGTCGAAGAGGATCTTCTCAGTGAGGAAATTGCCCGGCGTGCCGAATGTGACTGGCAGCTCGATTTGGCCTAGTGGGGTTGATGATGAGCGTGGAGTTATGCCATGAAATGGCTCAGCTTCAACTTTTATCTCGGTCCAGGGAATTCCCATGTTATCTAATGTCTTCGCGAAGATGAGGTTCAGTGAGCTCCCTCCATCGACTAAGGTTCGGGCGACCTTGACGTTCACGATGGTGGGCTCGACCACCACAGGATATCGACCTAGATGCAGGACCGTGGTCGGATGGTCTAACTGGTCAAAGGTGATCGACACCTCTGACCATTTGGGAAATCGGGGGAGAGATGGCATGGCCAGGTTGAGCTCTCTCTCGACTGCCTTGTATTGTCTCTTGGACTTGTACATGGCAGATCCTCCGAAGATATGTGCCAGCTTATGCTCAGCTCCCCAATATTCGGGCTCATCATCCTCGGGCTTGTCTTTAGCCTACTCGATGCCACGCTCGGCAAGAGTGGCCTTGAGCTTTTCCTAGACCTTCTTGCTGATCACCTGGCATTCGTCGAAGTCGTGTTTGTCTGAGTGGTGGACGGGGCAATATTTGCTTCCCTCACGGCTTTGGCCTTTGTTGTCACCTAGATTGTGCATTTTTCCCCTCTCAACCGTAGCTACGGTGGAGTCGCCCTTACGCTTCTCCCCGCAGCTCTTGTTCCTCTTAGCCCCTTGCTTGGATGACTCGGGCTTGTCGCTACTAGGCTTCGGGGTGTCGAGGTGGTCTCGGGCTTCTGCGCGGATGGCATACTTATCCGCCAGCTCAAAGAGCTCCTTAGTGGTTCTGATCTTCTGGGTGGCAAATTTCCCCTTCAGATCTCCAACCTTAACCCCGTTCTCAAAGGCAATGATCACTGCCTCATCCGAGATATCGAGGATCAGGTTTCGTTTATCATTGAGTCATCGATGAAGAAATTGCAAGAAGAACTCTCTGGCTTCTACACGGTAGATGCAAGTCCTTTGCTTGTTCGGGGCATTCATACATGCCCTAAAAATTGGCAATGAACTGGGCCCGTAACTCAGCCCATGACGATATTGATTGAGGAGGGAGTTTGAGTAGCCAGGACTTGGTGTGGGATGTACACATACCAGGTATCTGCATAGCAGGCCTACGAGGCCCAGCTGGGCACAGCGCAGTCGGGCCAAGCGCAGGACAACAGAAGCCACCAGGGATGCGCCAAGACATGCCAAACAAGGAGGTCTTAGAGATGGAGACCGAGCTGGATTAGGTAGGATACGATTGTAATCTAGACCGTTGCGATACGGATAGATATGGGAGTTATAACCCCTACTTTGTATCCGACTAGGACTCCCTCTTGTAACCGCCCTCCTTTGTTATATAAAGCAAGGGACGGGAGAACATCAACACATGATCTCATCAGCAATTAGCTAGCCACATATAATTCCAAAGCACAGGACTAGGGTATTATCTCCACCGTGAGAGCCCGAACCTGTATACATCCGGTGTCCCGTGCTACCATCAAGTTTGGATCCAGCACCTTGCCCCCTTTTAATTATTGCCGACAACAAACGTCGACAGTTGGCGCGCCAGGTAGGGGCTGCGCTAAGATCAATCTCAGCAGGCTTGATGGTGATTTTCAACGAAGACATGGCCGTCTTTGCTTCGGCCCAGGCGTTCCGCTTCAGAAGTCTGGATTTCATCACCGACAATTTTGGCCAACTCACCCTTTCAGATTCGGACCAGATCTAATCTGGAAGTGATTTTGCTGCTCTCCTAGCCGGGCTACCACTCAGATCGGGGTTAGGCGTGGCCATCTGTCCCTGGACGGTAAGCCAAAAGTTTGTCCCCCGTTTTGAGCAAGAACCGGCTAAAGATAAGCCCCGAGTGGAGAAGGACGCCAGAAAACCACTCGGATTTGAAGGTCAGTCCAATCCATCTGCTTGTTCTCTTGACCCAGAAGATAAGACGGAAAATTTTCAAGACTTTCGTGGCGTTTTCGTAATCGAAGACCCGCAAACTGAGTCCCAGCAGCAGAAGGATGCTGCAAATGCTGCAAAGGCAGATCACCTTCGTCAAGAAGGCTGCACAAAGTCTCTCCAGAATAGAGGCCGCAATGTTAACGAAGAGATTTTGTAGATGAAGATGGGGAACCAGTCGGTTTTTCATACTCCCCAGTAGAATATCGTCGCTTCAAAGACGCTCCTCGACACATTGGGACCAATGGTTAGCTCCGACAGCCCGGCTGCGCCGATCGTGGCCCAAGTTCAAGCCATGGTGACGGTGGCAGCAATTCAGCAACATCAGGAAGAACCAGGAGAGAAAGAACACTCCCGCACTCGCATAGTCAACTCGCAGTCGGGCCAGGCGCGAGCTTTGACCAGGAGAAGACGCCCGGCAATGCATTAGCCGTGATCTCCGGGAAGACTTGAATGCCAGGCGAAGGGATCGGGAGGATGAAGAGCGCCACAGGCGCAAAGATGACTATGAGCGTTTCGGCATCCGCCACGATGATAGAAACGACCGCAGGGGCCATCACCGCCGCGACAAAGATGATAGTGAAGACCGTCGAGTCAGGTCACCCTCTCGACGCTCCCCACGCCGGCGCACCGATGGGCCTATTGAGGGAATTCGGGCCTTCACCCACCGGCTCCGCCAAGTGGTCTGGCCTGAAGGATTCAACCCTAAGGGCATTACCAAATTTGATGGAGAAAGAGATCCAGAGGCTTGGCTGCAAGTCTATTCCCTAGCGATCATGGTAGCTAGGGGCGATCACAACGTGATGGCCAACTATCTACCGGTCATGCTTACCCCTTCGGCTCAGGCCTAGCTCACCAGACTTCCAGCGAACTCTATAGATTCCTGGGGAGATTTTTGTGAGCAGTTCATCACCAACTTCCAGGGTACTTACGAACGACCTGGGACTCAATGGGACCTGTATCAACTCCACCAGAAGAGGAGCGAAACACTCCGGAAGTTTATTCGGCGTTTTATGCAAAAGAAGAACATGATTAGGGATATTTCGAAAGCGGCAGTCATTGCGGCGTTCCAGAAGGGCGTCAACGACCCCGACTTGATCAAGAAGATGTCCCGGAAGCCGCCGACTACGGTAAGGGAGATGTTCGAATTGGCAGACCGCTACGCAACCGCCTCGGATGCCTTGGCCGAGCGTCGAGACGATCGTCCACGGCATAAGGACAAGAAGGATCACGCCGAGTCCTCCCGATAGCGTGATAGGAAGCGGAAGCCTGAAGAAATAGTGGCGACAACCGAGCAAGGCCGACATCGCGCACCGCACACAGACGACTACGATGCGGTAATGGAGGCAACTTGCCCTTTCCATCCTAAGGGGAAACATGCTGCGAAGGATTGCTTCATTCTGAGGAGGTTCGCCAAGGAGTCTAGAAAGCGGCCGGCCAAGGGTGAAGCAAAAGTTGAAGAAAAGAAAAGGCAAGATCCCCCTAAAGATGATGAAGGCGAGTATCAAAAGACGGATTGTGAGCTCAATTACATATTTGGGGGTTCAGCTGCTTATGAGTCCAAGCGAAAGCAAAAGCTTACCGTTCGGGACATCAATGCAGTTATGCCAGCAACCCCCCAGTGCCTTAGATGGTCCGAGGTCCCGATTGCCTTTGACTGCTCGGATCATCCGGATCACATTCCCTATCCCGGAAGATATCCACTGGTGTTGGACCCTGTGATTCGCAGTGTTAAACTCAAGAGGGTGCTAGTTGACGGGGGGAGTGGACTCAACGTCCTCTTCTCCAAAACCTTCGACAACATGAAGATTCCTCGCTCGGAGCTAAAGCGGGGCTCATCACCGTTTCATGGAGTAATTCCCGGAACCTCTTCGGTCCCGCTTGGGCAGATCACTTTGCCAGTCATGTTCGGGACCAGAGAAAATTACTGGACGGAGTACCTCAACTTCAAAGTGGCTGATTTCCAAACGGCATACCACGCCATCTTGGGAAGGCCAGGTCTTGCCAGATTCATGGCAGTGCCCCACTACACCAGGGCCGAAGGGCATAATCTCCATCCGCGGCGACGTCAGGCAATCGTTCATTTGCGACAGAGAGAGCTGTGAGATGGCTGAAACTCTAGAGGTGGTAGCCGACAGGGAGAAGATCTGACAGGCAGCTGCACATCAGCAGGATGAAGGAGAAGTCCCAGTCAAAAAATAAGCCAAGACAGGCATGAAGCCTGACGAGGGGACTAAGGAGGTAATCCTTGACCCGTCCAACTCAGCTCAAACGGCTTTGATCGGGATAGGACTTGACCCCAAATAGGAAGACGCACTCGTCACCTTTCTTCGGGCCAACCGGGACATTTTTGAGCGGAAACCTTCCGACATGCCCGGTGTTCCTAGGGAGGTGATCGAGCATTCTCTCAATGTCAACGAGAAGGCCAAGCCTATCAAGCAGCGGCTCCGACGATTTGCTCAAGATCGCTGAGAAGCCATCAGGGAAGAAATCACTAAGCTTTTAGCAGGCTTTATAAAAGAAGTGTATCATCCCGACTGGCTAGTGAACCCAGTTCTTGTTCGCAAAAAGAATAAAAGCTGGCGCATGTGCGTTGATTATACCAATCTTAACAAAGCATGCCCGAAAGATCCTTTCGGGCTGCCTCGCATTAACTAGGTGGTAGATTCGACGGCAGGCTGCGAACTCCTTAGCTTTTTGGATGCCTACTCAGGGTATCACCAGATCAGGCTAAAAGAGGAAGACTGCATCAAAACTTCGTTCATCACTCTGTTTGGGGCATTTTGCTACGTCACAATGCCATTCGGTTTGAAAAACGCTGGTGCAACCTATCGGTAGCATAATCTGGCGGTGTTTTCACACCGTCGGACGCGAAGCGTGGAGGCATATGTCAATGATGTCATTGTCAAGTCTCGTGCGAAGGAGGATCTCATATCCGACTTGACCGAGACATTCGAAAGCCTAAGGGGCTTACAAGATGAAGTTTAACCCTGAAAAGTGTGTCTTTGGAGTCCCCTTAGGAAAACTGCTCGGATTCATTGTGTCACAGTGGGGCATCGAGGCAAACCCAGAGAAAATCAATGCTATCCTAAAAATGAAGCCTCCAGCTAACCAGAAAGATGTCCAGAAGCTCACAGGTTGTATGGTGGCACTCGACAGGTTCATTTCCCGCTTGGGCTCGCGGGGAATGCCTTTCTTCAAACTTCTAAAGAAGCAGGGCAATTTCCAGTGGACGGTTGAGGCGCAGCAAGCATTCGAAGAGCTCAAGGCATTCTTGTCATCACCACTAGTACTGGTCTCACCAATGCTCGAGGAACCCCTTTTGCTATACATTGCTGCAACGACTCATGTAGTCAACGCCGCAATCGTCGTAGAGCGGGAGGAAGCAGGGCACCTTCAGAAGGTCCAGCGGCCAGTGTACTTCGTCAACGAGGTGTTAGGAGAATCCAAGGTGCGGTATCTGCAGGTGCAAAACTTGCTATACGCCGTATTGCTTACCTCACGCAAACTGAAGCACTACTTTCAAGAGCATTTAATTTTGGTTGTTACAACTTTCCCGCTTGGAGATATTCTCCACAATCGGGAAGCCACTGGGAGAATTGCAAAATGGGCGGTCGAACTTGGAGCTTTTGAAATATCCTTCAAGCCGTGAACGATAGTAAAATCTCAAGTGCTCGCTGACTTCACCGCCGAGTGGGTGGAACTGCAAACCCCTATGACTACTGAAGAACTCGAGTACTAGACAATGTATTTTGATGGCTATCTCATGCTCAGCGGCGCAGGGGCTGGTGTGGTGCTCATGTCTCTGACGGGCGAGCGTTTGAAGTATGTTCTTCAGCTCCATTTTCCGGCGTCAAACAATGCCGCTGAGTACGAAGCACTCATCCATGGACTTCGCATCGCGATATCTCTCGGTGTTCGACGACTGACAATCCGTGGCGACTCCATGTTGGTAATCAACCAAGTTCAAAAAGATTGGTCGTGTGTCGGAGACAACATGGCTGCATATTGCCAAGAAGTGAGGAAGCTCGAAGACAAGTTCGATGGGCTGGAACTCATTCACGTGCTCCGCCGTGACAACGAAGCAGCAGATGAGCTCGCAAGGCTAGGCTCCAGTCGGGCAACAGTACCAGCTGGGGTGTTTGTCGAAGAGCTCCATAAACCTTCAATAAGCCAACAGCAGGAGCCAAGCAAATCAGAAGAAGCACCGACTGAAGAAGAAGTCTTAGTCATCAATCCTGATTGGACAGCTCCTTTCCTAAACTACTTGTTAAAAGATGAGCTACCCAAAGACCGCGTAGAGGCAGAGCGCATCACACGCCGAAGTAAGAGCTACATGGCGGTCGGCGAGGAGCTTTTCCGAAAGAGCGCCTCCGGAGTCCTAAGGCGCTGCATATCGGAGCAAGAAGGGAAAAGTCTCCTCAGAGAAATCCACTCGGGAATTTGCGGGCATCATGCAGCGTCAAGTACCCTGGTGGGCAAAGCTTATCGTCAAGGCTTCTTCGGCGATCGCCAGATCGACGCGGAGGACATCGTTAAACCCACGAGGTTGCGATTCTTCGCTCGATAAATACACGTGTCGGCGCAAGAGTTACAAACCATTCCGATCACCTGGCCGTTTGCAGTCTGGGGGCTCGACATGGTCGGCCCATTGAAGAAGGCTTAAGGCGGTTTCACTCATCTATTCGTCGCCATTGATAAATTCACCAAGTGGATCGAGGCAAAACCTGTCGCCACAATCACGGCGGCCAAAGCCAAAGAGTTCTTCCAGGAAATTGTGGTAAGATTTAGCGTACCAAACGGGATCATCACGGATAATGGAACTCAATTCCGAGGTGAAGAATTTCAAGATTGGTGCGATGAACTCGACATCAAAATCTGCTTCGCCTCCGTGGCTCATCCAAAAAGCAACGGTCAGGTGGAGCAGGTGAACGACATGGTTTTGCAAGGTTTAAAAGCAAGGATCTTTGATCGCCTCAAACCATATGCTACTCGATGGGTAAAAGAATTGCCTTCGGTACTCTGGGGGCTGAGAACTACTCCCAGCAGGGCTACCGGGTAGTCACATTTTTTCCTAGTATATGGCTCAGAAGCGGTCTTACCCACCAAGTTGACATTCGGATCCCCTCGGGTTCGGAATTACAAGGAGGCCGAGTCGGAGGAGAACAGGATAGAAGATATCAATCGATTGGAGGAAGCCAGGGAAGTCGCAGCAATCCAGTCGGCCAAATACCTCCAGGCCCTGTGTCACTATCATGATCGAAATGTTCGGGGCTGTGCCTTCTCTAATGGAGATCTGGTCCTAATAAAGAATCAAAAGTGCGAGCACAAGCTCTCTTCAAGCTGGGAAGGTCCCTACATCATCGACGATGTGACACGCCCGGGGGCTTATAGACTTAAGCGGGAAGACGGTGCTATCATCAGCAACTCATGGAACACAGAGCAACTATGTCATTTTTACTCTTGAAAAAATTGTGCATTAGCTATGATGTTTATGAATAAGATTCTTTTTTCATATTGACTTGCTCCTCAATTGATGCTAAATTAAGCAGTAAGTCGGGGGCTACACCTAATAGTGTTGCGCATGCGCAACACCTCTTCTGAGTCATTTACTATCTCTTACATTAGAAATACTGTTCGAGAATAAAGTTTTTTCATATTGACTTGCTACTTAATCGATGCTCAATTAAGCAGTAAGTCGGGGGCTACACCTAATAGTGTTGTGCATGCGCAACCCTTCTTATGAATCATCTACCATCCTTTTTTCCACCTGGTGATCATGATTAAGTCCGAATATTTTAGTTCTTGATTGTGAAACCCTGACCCATGAACGGCAAAATCTAGCTACTCAAAGAAGCGCGCATGGGAAAAACGCGCTCGGGGGCTAGACTAGTCGGTCAGGGCGCTTAAACATAAAGGACGAAAAAACCACCCGGACAGATCGAAAGATCAATAGGGAAATTAAGATAATATTGTCCCAAGTGCTTGAAGTCCATATACACCAAAACATTGCATTACTATTTTTTGCAGAAATAAAAAATTACGCCCGGCGCACGCGCCCTACGGCTTCAATGAGGGCGTCCCGAGCCTCGACGAGCTTCGGAACGACCTCGATCATGGCGTCGACGGTGGTGGCGTCGCGGGCCATGGCCTCCATCTCCGCGACCTCGGCCATGGCCAGCTCATATAGAGCCCAGAGCTCGGCAAGGTCGTCCTCTTCTTCGGCAGGAGACGGAGGACCCTCGTCTTCAAAATTGAACATCGGCTCATCCGCCGGGGGTGGAGACGGCGGGGCCTCGTCGTTGGACAGGAAAAGCTCGGGGGAAGACGCCATGAAGAATCTGAAGAAAAAAGCAAGAAAAAGAACTTAGAGAAGGGTGATCGCTCACGCAGCGGTTACGCCCTTATATGCACGAAGAGCGAAAGACAAGCAGTGAGTAGGAAAGGCCAAATGCAGAACTAGCAGCGATCAAGAAGACGTACGGGCGCAAGCTCCGAAGTGGCAGACGAAGGAGCGCTTGAAGAAAGAAGATGAAGAGGCAGCTGGATTGCGGTAGTGCGAAGTAGATTGCTACGTTCGAGGCAAGACCCACTCTTATAAGGGGGCGACGTCAGGCTCTGCCTTAAGTGGGAAAACGCTTCACATTCTGTGTGTACTAGGCATGTCCTAGTGCACGCCTCGAGATGGGCCAGGCGATGCGCACGATAATTGCTATGCACAGGAGTCTCAGGATGGGCCGAATTCAATTTGGGTACAGCAGTGTGCTTACGATGGAACCAAAAAGCCGGACTGCTTTTAAAAGCAGAATTGGGTACCTTCTGAATCAAATTCAACCCCAAAAGAAAAAGGTCTCTCAACTACAGCATTCAAAAGCAAGACATAGCACAAATAATTAGGCATTCCTCCAATGAGCGAGAGAACAAGTGCAGGTCAAGCCTCTAAATACAATGTTTACATGGTGCCCAAGTCCAAATTCTCAACTAAAGCAGAGGCGGTGTCCCTGACTTCGTCAACAAGGGCAAGCGCCTAATCATCGTCAACAGTATAGGCGAAGCCTTCCTTGATCGCCACGAGTTCCACTCGGGGATATAGGGATTTCACAATGGCCAACACCTGACAGGCGCTTATGGTCGCTATCTCCTTCAAATGCGCTACCAGCTTCTGGGGCCCCTCTGCTAGCCATTGGATCGTGGCATCTACGTCATATGGAACATCGCTGGGCCTGACCTCGTCAGGGCTCAACATCCGCAAAATTCTCTCGGAACCCTCCTGAATTCTATCAACTCGCAGCTCGGTGGATTTGATCTTCTCATCAAGAGAACGATACTGGGCTTGCGAGTTGACTCGGTGCACTGCATAGCCAGTCGCATCAGTCCAAGGTCACTGCAAAGCGCAAAAAAGAATAAAAAGCGAGTCGAGAGTAAACATTCCAGCTCTCTTTCCAGCTTGATCGTCTCGGCTTTGGCTTCCTTCTCAGACTTCTTCAGCTTCTCGGCCTGCTCGTTGGAGGACTTAAGCTTCGACCAAAGATCTGTAGCAGCGAAGACTGAAGTCAAGATGGGGAAGGGCGAGTCAAGCAGTAGAAAGCCAAAATACGGACCAGTGCAGTCAGACAAAGGAATTACCATCAATGGAAGACGTCAGATTCAGTTTCTCCGCCTCGAATGCCGAGACCTGGGCCCGAAGCTTTTCCAGTTCCTCTCGGTTCTCGATTCGGGCCCGGTTGAGTTCCTCCTGCAGCCTGATGCGGACTCACTCGACCTCGGCTTCATAATCCTTCCTCATCTTGGTCCTCGGGAGGAATTCCCGGATAAGGGCATTTCGATCTCGAGCACATTCTGCCAGGCGCTGAAGACGGCAATAGGAACAATGAGGACGTATCGTGTATCACAGACAATTCGGCACAAGCAACTTACGCTGTCAAGGCGAAAGCAAGTATAAGCGGCGTCGTGAACCGATGCCCATTCCTCAGCCTCATCCTCGTCATCATAGGATATCCCATCATCATATTTGTCGAAGAAGGCAACCCGTATCGGAGAATCTGGGCGGGGGGGCCGAGGGAGTTCTTCTGGTGGAGGTGAGTAGCGAGAGGGCTGGGGGAGCATTCTGGTAGAGGATCAGCAGCAGGATCAGCGGTGGGCTCAGGCGGCACAGTTTGACTAGTAGGCCCAGGAGGAGTTGGTGGCCGGGGGCTGGTCGGGTCCGAGCCAACCTCGGTGTTTGGGGCCACGGGGGCAGTCGGAGGAGCTGTTGCCAACTGCTCCGCGGCCACATCAGGGACAACGAACTCGGCCACAGCCGGTGCACGGCTTCGGCGGCGCTCCTGGCGCCTTCAACCCATCGCTCCTGGGGCTCTGATGTGGCGCTCCACAGGGAATCTTCTTTGGTGGGCTCTCTGAAAGAAAAATCAGTCAGAACATGACCCGAAAGAGTAAGGAAGAATGAGCAAGGAAACTAACCTGTCGGATCTTTTTATTTTAAACGCCGAGTTCTTCCGGGCAGAAGGACCATGGGTAGAAGAACATGTCTGCACACATGGAGCAGGAGACAAAGGGTCTCTGGTTGGATGCGGAGGCAGAGGCACGCTATCGGCCGAATGCCGGGTCGGGGGCTCAAGGACCGTTGGGGCCGCGGATTGACTTGAAGACGACGAAGTCGTGAGGGGGGAACGAACGGCTGCCGAGTCCCGAACCTTCGGGCCTCCAGTCGGGCGCACATTTGCCACTATTTTCCTCCTCTCTTCCTCAGACACATGGACGACCGGACGTTTTCCCTTTCCCAAGGGGTCTTCAGCTTCGCTCGCCTTGCTCTTCTTGGGGCTCGGAGTCGGGGACGGGGTGCGAGCTGGGCGTTTTCGCTTAACGCTCTTGTGCACTGGGAACTCGGGCAACGGCGCGTTGGAAAAGAAGGCGTCATGGTCCTGCAAGTATGGACAAAGCGCATACTCAATCACAGTTAAGCAAGAATCAGAACGCCCAGTTCTGGGAAACAAGAAGGCATCTTACTGGAGGTGGAGGTTTCGATTTTTTGAAGGGTCGTGGGCATCCGTCATTGATAATCGGGACACCCGGAGCAAAGAAGTCGGCCACGCGACTAAGGAGTGTTTTCTTCGGAATCGGCTCAGGAACCTCCCGAGTGGGATCAGTTGGTCCTTCATGTTCATATCCCAGGTGAACTCTCTCCTTGAGGGGCTGAACTCGGCGCGAGCCAAAATTGAGAACGATGGCCACTCCGGTGAGTCCGTTCTCCTTCAAATCAGCGATCATCCCCATGAGGTCTACTACCTGGTCCATCCCGTCACCCGAAGGAAGTGATGTCCAATTGATTGAGGGCTTGGGTGGCGCTCCAGAAAAAGCAGGCAAAGAAGGCTTAGGATTGGAGCAATAGAACCATTCCTGGTGCCAACCCTTATTTGAGGTTTTGAAGGGAATGGCAAAATAGGTTTTCTTCAAGCCGTCCCTCAGCTGGAATCCGGCACCTCTGACTGCTTTGGGGGAACTCTTGCTAGGGAAAGGTTTGAGGAGAAAAAGATGGCGAAAAAGATTGAAATATGGGTGGATGCCAAGAAAAGCTCACAAAGATGAACAAAAATGGCGATTTGAAGGATAGAATTGGGATTGAGATGAGTCACTTCAATTCCGTAGAATTCAAGAAGACCTCGAAAGAAGGGGCAAGCAGGAAGGCCAAATCCGCGTAGAAAGAAAGATTCGAAGATGACCACCTCTTCAGTGCGAGGAGTTGGGCAGGATTCACCCACGGCAGGACGAGCAGAAAGCATTACCAATGGGGGAAAATGCCGGTGCGTACTAGCTCCTCCAGCTGCTTGTCCGTTGTCACAGAGGTGGCCCAATCTTTGGCTGACGCGGACGAAGGAGCGTTCTTGGGAGGAGAAGAAGACATCTCTCGGGCGGAATTAGCCTGCGACCGCGTTGGATTGAGGAGATGAAGGATGCTAACCCTAGTGGCGGGATTCGCGAGAGGAACACCGAACAAAAGAAGATGGAGGAGCAAATGAGCACAGTGCACATAGAACCGTCTCGGTCGCACCTAGTCTCATATTTATAGGGAGCGGTGTTAGCTTTCGCTTTGAGCGGGAAAATGCTTCGCCCTCCGCATAACTTGGGGTTGCCCTAGGGCGCGCCTTGAGATAGGCCCGAGGCTGTGTGCAGTGAATCACTGTACACAGGCTCAATTGGGCCAAAACTAATTTGGAAAACGGTACGCCCCACGATGGGTCGAAAGCTAATGACTGCATCAAGCAGGATTTGGGTACCTTCCGAATATAAACATCCTCTTATGATATGCCTCATGACAGGTCGTATGCTGAATACCGTTCGAAACAGGACCAGATATCATAAAGATAGTTTAAAACATAAAATCCAAAGGTACGCCTCATGATAGGCCAAAAGCTGTGTGCCCTGGCGCACAGGTACCACTCGGCTAATAGCCAAACATTAGAAGGGGATATACTCCCTGCCGAGTCAGGTGCTGGCTCAATAAATTGAGTTAGGAACCACTCGGGAAAGTTGCACGTGGGGGCTTTATCGAGTTCTTCACAGCCTCCTTGCTTACTGCGATGCACTCGGCTACCTAAGAGACCAGTCGGGAAGCCTTGGAGGAAAAATGGCAATCCGACCGCAAAGCACTCGGGGGATACTGTAGGATGTACACATCCCAGGTATCTACAAAGCAGGCCATTGAGGCCCAGCTAGGCACAGCGGAGTCGAGCCAAGCGCAGGACAACAGAAGCCACTAGGGATGCGCCAAGACATGCCAAATAAGGAAGTCTTAGAGATGGAGACCGAGCTGGATTAGGTAGGATAAGATTGTAATCCAGACCATTGCGATACGGATAGATATGGGAGTTATAACCCCTACTTTGTATCCGACTAGGACTCCCTCTTGTAACCGCCCTCCTCTGTTATATAAAGGAAGGGACGGGAGAACATCAACACACGATCTCATCAGCAATTAGCTAGCCACATATAATTCCAGTGCACAGGACTAGGGTATTATCTCCACCGTGAGAGCCCGAACCTGTATACATCCGGTGTCCCGTGCTACCATCAAGTTTGGATCCAGCGCCTTGCCCCCTTTTCGTTATTGCTGACAACAGACGTCGACACTTGGCTACCCCATCGAGAGTGGTGAGCAGGTAGTTGGCCATCACCTTCTCGTTGCCTCCGGCTGCTCTCATAACTGTAGTATAGATCTTCAGCCATTCAACAGGGTTAATTTTCCCTGAATACTTCTCGACCAGACCAGACTTGAACTTGTCCGGCCATCTGACCGCGCGCGGTGCTAGGGTGAACGCCTTGCACCCTTCATCGTTGTCTTCCGGGGTTATCCGGCATTGTCCTCTATGCGCATCTTGCCGAGGGGGGAACTTGTGTCGCGGTGGCGAGCGATCCCTTGAGGGTGGAGATTCGCCCCAGCATGCATGTCGCACTAGAGATTGACCTCTTGAGGACGTGAACTCATTGTCCCACCCCTCGCAGTCTTCACGATCCTGCTCTTCCCTTCGATCTCTCAGAACATCACGCAAATCGCATTGATCATATGGGATTTGCTCTCGGAGATCTCCCTGATATCCTTGGCGAGGGTTCAAATGGACTGTTCCAGAGTTGCGATGACCAGAACTAGCCACCGTTAATCGTGCTACCCGACGACTGTCATGAGATGGTCCCAGTAGACGGCTTCAAGCACCTTGTCGACTTGGCTGCTCGAACCATGAATTGACTGCTCGAGCAGTCTAAGCTTGTGCTGCATCGAGCAGCATCTTCGTCTGGTCAAACACCGGCATCATTGGGTTAGCCGGATCCAACGGTGAGAGTGACTTCAATAGTATGTGAGCGCACTGGACGTTAGCCTTAGGAGTACTAAAGACGTCGCTGGAGTGGCTTTGACAGGATGATGTTGGTAAAACACGGCCAGGTGCGCCATTGTGGTCGCGTTGCCAAAAGGTCTGTTGCCCTTGGAAACCTGGCACCTGCGGATGAGGTGTCGTTGGATTGACAAGGTTGAGATGCTTTGATAATTTGACCGTGATCCCTATAGCAGCTGCTGCCGTTGGGTCACGACGATGGTCCACTGTACCAGGAGAGACGTCGTTTGCGGTCGCATGCACTATGGCGGCTGCCACTCCCTGATCTCGGGGTGTGCTAGGTGAGACACAGGGGTCCTGGCTGCTCGTGGCTTCTACTCCTAAGTCCAGCTCTTGGGAACTTCCTGCAGTAGCGCCTTTATTAGCCCTAGCCATGAACACGTGTCGATCTGTATGACTGTTGCAATGACTGCTAAGGTCATAGTCGCTGCTGTCACTGTCAGTGTCAACGCACTTAAGGATGCTGGGCTCCAGAGGGTCAAACTCAATGAAGCACATATCTCAGCATAAGTCCTTGGAATAGGACTCAATGAAGCCACTGTGCTCGAGGTTACTGGCCGGCCCCATCGGTATAGCATGATCCTAAAGATGATCTCAGATCCCATTGGCGGGGGTTGGCGGATGTCGAGAATTCTAGCGTGGGCGCACACCGAAGACATGCTTAATCTGCAAAAATAGTTGAAGGCCCCTTACCTGGCGCGCCAGCTATCGAAGGTTATGTTATGTTCCTGCTTGATCGAAGAAGCAATGGAATGGAAAATTAGAGAACTGGAGTTGGGGAAAGAACAGCAAATGGAAGAGGAGAGTTGAGGCTAAGTCTATTCAGGTTCTTCGATGTTTCCCATGGCAGCTGCTCCTTTGCTTTTGTAGTGCCTTCCCCTCTCAACCGAATGGGCCTCGTGTGAGCCCACTTGCTGCTCGGTCCAATAGCCTAGCTTCCAAGGCCCACGTCCGTGACATTCCTCCCTCCTTGAATTTCGGCTTGTCCCCAAGCCGATGATAGCAAACCATGGATTTCTTTGGGCACCGCCTTGGACAATGAAGCAGCGCAGGTGAGGAGCCTCGATGGTGATGGTGGCGTCTGTAGCAAATCGACATGTCCAAAATTGATGGCGACCTTGATCTCGTCATAGGTAGTGACTTCTCAAGCCTAATGATCAAATCAACAACAGAGCGTCCATGGTAGGAACACGGAAAGCCATACCGATCAACTTTCCATTGAGAGCAGAAGCACTTTGCCCATAGCTTTGTGCGGCTCGGTCTTTGCTAAGAATGATGTTGAAACTGGCGCCGCTTCCACAGTCTACACTCTGAAGCAACATTACTTGGTTTGATGCCCATATATTTCTCCAACCAAGAGAGATAGTTAACGTGGAATAAAGATTTGAGCATGTCTTACGGAGAAGATCCTCTTTGAGAACAACACAAAAGATTCCCTTGTAATATGTAAGGGTATTGCTCATTTTTGTATAGATCAAATAGTGCACATGCATCTTCCTTGTTCTCAATTATTTCACTAAGCTTCAACCCAACTTTAACCGTCGACAAATTCTATCTGCAAAGATCTTTTGCTTGGTGACAAAATCTTGCTTTGTTTATGTGGAGCACCAATGGACATATTCAGAAAAGTGGTTCCTCATCCTTAACTTCTTTGACCGAAGGAACTTGTCCACTTAACAGATATTCACTAAATACTAAACTTCTTGCGGTAAGGATTCGGTGTCCTCGGCTCAATTGATTGATAAGACTTAAGGTTGCAATACATGTGAATCTGCGGTAACTCCAAAGAAATGAAATAAGAGCTAATGGTACTTGATGAGCCAATGTGGTTAGCTAACGCTATGCCTAGCATTATGCCAAGGAACTTGCTAACCATTCCTCGAGCTTCACTCTTCGTGATGACCTCGGCAAAATTTCTTTGGACGATAAAGCCAACATAGAAACAATTTACGGTGGCAACAGATCAAAGCATTGCCGACGACCAGCTCGATGAGCTGCCCCAATAGGAACAAACAGCGAGGAACACGGTCAAAATTTCCAGCCCATAAGCTATGTTCTCCGGAAGATCCATAAGCAATCGCCACCCCTTCGGTTAACATCGAAATGCCGCCAAAATTTGACAACATTATCTTGCTCAAGTAACCCAACCCATCCTTCAAGACCCAATTCACTCGAATCTGCGATCGGTATAGCGTCTTTCCCAAGCCAACCGCATACAATAACGCTTTGTGTGGAAAGCACGCCGATCGGCTCACGACACCACACCACGCCACACCACGGCGAAGTCTGCGGTAGTCATTGCTCACTGTGTGAGGGTACCCATCGAGGAGCAAGCGGTGAACAAAGCAATTTGAACAACGCCGCCATGACCGCTCTATCTACCTCCACAAAGACATCCAACTCATCACGGCCACCTCCCTCTTCTCGCCGCACATGGGTGGTGGCCATGGTCAGTAATAACCCCACAAAGAACCTTGGGCGTTGCTATCCCACAGGTCCATTTTCCATGACAAACATTCCATTGTACATGCCGGGACAACCATCAAGGCATAGTTGAGGAAGGAATACACACCCTTAGCAAATATTGTCAATACCATACAGAGCACTATTATAGTAATCATGCACAGATTTGGACTTGCTTGGCACTTCTACCATTGGTGTGTATTCTCCAAATTCGCACCATCCTCCTTGTCCTCAATAGCGGCGAGTATAGTTGAAGCCCTGTAAGGTGCAAATGATCCACCCTCGGCCTTCTTCTTGGCATCTGCTAGTCTTCTCGACAATGCGCTCATCACACTCCTCCATTAGCCGAGTAAACCTTGAATCACCATATGCATAGGAAGAACTCAATTCAAGAGCAGCCTTTGCAGTTTGATATTCTTCAAGCTTGACACATGCGGCGCCTTTCCGTAGGTACGCTTTATGCATCGAAGGATCAAGTTCAATCGCTTTGTTGGCATCAGCTATAGCCTCAGTGTAGTTGCCCAGCTTGGTGTGCGCCTGGGCGCGGTCGGCGTAGAGCTCGGTGTTGGCACCAAAGCTCCTCAGAGGCATTTCCTCAAACACCTTCCATGCGCAAAACTGCTGCACCTCGACTTGAATAAGTGGAGCAGCCAGAACTCTGGGGGAAATGGCGGTGCTGATGTTGTTTGTCATCGTGTTGTGACCAGTGACGAGATCCTCGACGCATTCAACTGGTCTGACCACCTCCCGTGACTCGCCCACCTCTACGACCCCGGCAACATCGCCCGCCGCTGTGCAGTGCTCGTCCCGCGTGTCCACGCCTTCGTCCGCGGCGTCATCGACGAGCTCCTCAGTGATGGCAGCCCCCATAGATCGCCCTCTGTGCAACTCGACGATTAACTTCTCGCATAGCTCGATGATCCGGTCACTGGTAGCGATTGCTCTCTCAAAAGCGTCGGCCATAACTTGGATCGAAGGCTCTAATACCAATTGTTATGTTCCCCCTTGATCGAAGAAGCAATGGAATGGAAAATTAGAGAACAAGAGTTGGGGAAAGAACAGCAAATGGAAGAGGAGAGTTGAGGCTAAGTCTATTCAAGTTCTTCGATGTTTCCCCTGGCAGCTGCTCCTTTGCTTTTGTAGTGCCTTCCCCTCTCAACCGAATGGGCCACGTGTGAGCCCACTTGCTGCTCGGTCCAATAGCCCAGCTTCCAAGGCCCACGTCCGTGACAGGTTAGTGATCGACAACACACTTATGCTCGGGTACCTTCAACATATGCAGGATCAAGCACGCAATCAAGAATACGCGATGTAGATAGGTTCGGGTCTCATCGTCGAGTAATACCCTACTCCTGTGTCGGCGATGATGGAGATCAATCATAGGATTACAAACCAGTGGGGGTATCCCTGATTACAAGGAAGAACTATAAATCTAGGGGATGGCTAAGCTATGACTTGTAGATGATGATGGCTGGAAGCTCGTGCTCTATGCTGGTTTGCTATGGGTTGCAATTGGCTCCTTCTGGCTTGTTCTCGCTTCCAATTGGCATGTCCTGGACGACGTCCTCCTTGGTCCTTATATAGCGGGCTGGAGTACCGAATCGTAGTCAATGAGGAGTCCTTCTGCCGTTATGATCCCCGTATCATGCCTGAATTCCCATAACCACCGGGTGTTTGAGTAGGTCTCCTCATATCAGGAGTATGATCGGAGCTTTCCCTGCATGGAGATATTCTTTCCGCGTATACCGTATCCCACTGGTTCGGGCTAGAGATATACAAAATATCCTAGTACCGATGAAGATGTATATGGTGAGATTTCTGACTTTACGGCGCATACCCATATCCTATATTTGGATATTCGACACCACTGCCGCCACATATGAGGCAATTTGGCTGTGGAGCCTGCTTGGAGAATGGACCACGAGTGTTCCAAAGCAAATGACATTGCGAGTTGATAATAAGTCTGCAATAGCGCTAATGAGGAACCCTGTTTTTCATGGAAGGAGCAAGCATATTGACACTAAATATCATTACATAAAGGAATGTGTGGACAATGCGTTGATCTCTGCTGACTATGTCAGCACCGATAATCAATGTGCAGACATACTGACAAAAGCCTTCGGCAGAATGAAATTCGAAGAAATGAGAGAGCTGTTGGGAGTCAGGAGTATCCTTTGACAAGCCAGGATTAAGGGGGAGCGTATTAGTTGTAATCCTAACTTAGTAAAAGAAGCATCCGAGAAGTCGTTGTATTCCAGTCAGTCCAGTGAGTTGTGCCGGATTCAGCACAGTAGTGAACTCGGTGGTAAAGTCAGAAGTTGAGTCGGTTTGAGTGTTGTAATTCGAGTCCCTTTGTAATCACAAAACCTATAAAAAAGATAATAAAGCTTCAAAAAAGCTGCACAGTTGATAGCAGCAACAAGCCGTGTATTGAGTATTTGGCAAAGTATTAAGGTTGCTCTGTTGTCTGAAGTTCAGAACAGGAGGGCTGAAGTTTTCGCTGGGATTGTTTCGCCGAGTCTACTTAGCTCTGTGCAGGTTTAAACTCTGGCGCGGCAACAAAGTTTTAAAGATCAAAACTAACAGTGAATCCTAATGGGGTGACAGGTGGTGGAGGGAAATCAAAGGGCGTTGCCCCAACAGCCATAGCTGGAGCTATGGGTGGTTTCACATTACTGTTGACTGCCTGTTCCGTCTTTTTAGGCGTCATCTGCAGACGAAAGAAGTTGGCAGCAAAGGATTATTGCAATATTGACAATAGACGTTTGGCTCATCTAATTCAATGCAGCAAATTGCCATCAAATCTTTGCCGCCAGTTTACGTTCAAGGAAATCGAGGCTGCCACCGGTAGCTTTGATGAAAACTTTCTCCTTGCAAAAGGCGGGTTCGGGAATGTGTACCTCGGAGAGATAGATGGTGGCACCAGGGTGGCGATCAAGCGTGGCGATCCGCTATCCAAGCAGGGTGTTTATGAATTCCAGACAGAGATCGAGATACTGTCCAAGCTCCGACACCGCCACATCGTGTCTCTTATTGGCTACTGTGAGGAAGAGAGTGAGATCATCCTAGTATATGAGTACATGGCCCATGGCACCCTTCGGGAGCACCTGTACAACACCAAGAAGCCACCCCTACCATGGAAGCAACGCCTGGAGATCTGCATTGGCGCAGCCCGAGGTTTGAATTACCTTCACACCGGTGCAAAGCAAACTGTCATCCACCGCGATGTGAAGACTACTAACATCCTGTTGGATGACAAGTGTGCGTCAAAGGTTTCAGACTTCGGGCTGTCCAAGGCCAGTCCGGACATTGACCACACCCATGTGAGCACTGTGGTGAAGGGCACCTTCGGATATCTTGATCCCGAGTACTTTGAGATGAAGCAACTCACCCAGAAATCGGATGTCTACTCTTTTGGGGTCGTGTTGTTTGAGATCCTGTGTGCACGCCCTGTGATAGATATTGGGCTTCCAGAGGAGCAAGTGAGCTTGCGTGACTGGGCGCTGTGTTGCCAAAATAAAGGAAAACTTGGCGAGATCATCGATCCCCATCTCCGGGGAACGATATCTCCCGAGTGCTTCAGGAGATTTACAGGGTGTGCCTTGCAATGTGTTGCTGATCGTAGCATCGATAGGCCATTGATGGGAGATGTAGTTTGGAATCTAGAGGTTGCACTCCAGCTTCAAGAGAGTGCGAAGGACAACAGCAAGCGTGGTGAAGGTACATCCTCATCGAGGACATTACTACACATGATTGCCAAGGACACAGACAAACTATCAACTCACTCAATATGATGCACCCCAATCCCCGATGACAACCAACTACAGGTCAGTATTTCGTTTCATTTTGCAACCCATGGTCTTTTCCCCACATGTTTTCAGTTTTACCAGCTAATTGCTGTATATATGGTCCGTTGATTCGTGATATCCTGATGATCTTCTGATAGCCATTTCAAATTCTTATCTGTTGTATGATTAATTAGTTGATGTACCAGGTTCATAAATATCTTTTTTACTGAACGATAAGTTACCTTGTCTAACTCATAACCAGGCTACTATCCATGCAGTATTATCAGACATTCGCTGAGCTGTCAGATATCTGATTACAAATCTATAAGTTGCATGAGGAGGAATTCACCTGGAAGCAACGGAGATATCTTCTGCAGAAGTTTGAGGTGGAAGTATTGGTACTAAAAGACATAAAAATGGCAATACTCATCCAATAGCCAAAATTGCGTTCTAATATCTGAATCATAGGCCTGAATGCTATATCTCTTGACGCTGATCCCTTATCATTATGACTTGTGAGTCTACCAGTAAGAACAATGTCATCTGTTTCTTCAAGAGGGGAAAAAATGATTTCATCTGTAGACGCAAAATATTTTTGATGCTTCAGAATCAAGTTGAATTTTGGTTGTCATTGCTATAATTTCTGTAAAAGATGCTTCCTTATTTTCTTTCATAATGTCATCAATCACAGGGACGCAACTACTTAAAATCGGGTATAGCTCACATTAAACTCGATTGGATCTTCTGAAGAGGAACAGAACTGTCTGCACTTCCTTTGCTCACAGAACTCTGCAACTGCCCCCCTTGAGTGGGTGTCACTCCATTAGCTGCCTTTTCACTCTGCAAAGCTTGGGTCGAGCTTAAACGAATGGGAACACCATGGACAACATGGCTTAGATTTACAAAGGCCCGAATAATCGCAAAATTGAACAGATTATTTTCTTTATAGATATAGCAGTTGGTAAGGACTCTTTTGTGATGTTTTCAGGCAAACATCGCTTCTTGAGATAGCTTGTCGTTGGGCTGCAAGTCGTGCACATTTTGTATGTTCTTCCGAAATCGTGAAATGGCTGCGTTGGTCTGTGGCCTCCAACGCAGGACTTGCAGCTTTGCATCGATAGGTTATATGAATGCAAGGGCGCGTCTATTGGGCGCACGCGCTTGGACGAGAACTAGGGCACGCGGCCCGGCTCAGTGGCTCACGTGCAGTGCACGCGAAACTAGTTTGTCGTTTTCCCTTGCTTGCAATGCAAGGGCTTGTTTGGTTGGCATTCGGACTCCTGGGAGTCGAGCCCTGCAACGACTCAGTAGGCACAGCACGGCTCAAAGCAATGGTGGACTGGGTCAACACGACACAAGCGCTAGGGCGGCCTAAATTTTAAGCATGTCGGATTGTTGAATCAAAAAGCTATGTCTGGCGGAGCATAGCGAAGGCCTATCGCTAGGAGGCTTAGGCCGGAGCAGAGTCCAGGCTGGCCCATCAGGTTGCTCCACCAGAGAAGCCCAAGAGGGGGTTGCGGGGGGCCGGAGCCCCCCACGGTAGGGGTCGTTACGGATTTGTTTCCAAGTTAGACACTAGTTCACCACCATCTATATAATAGCTATGTGCCCGTGCGATGCAACAGAAACTCAATTTGCGATAAAAAATTATTTGCAAAGAGCACTAACCTTATCTGAATAATAATATTCATTCTGAATGTGCAATGGTTAAATGTTTAAATCAATTCATTGAAGCATATAAATTTCAAGCACCTATTTACAAACTCGAGCTTAGAATTATCTTTAATTTGACAAACTTAAATAATAACATCACAGCACTTGTGATTGTACATTTGTAATGCTATAATTCAAGATCGATTGATCGACCAGAAGAGGTATCACTTGCTGCCATATGGGCGCAAAGGCATTGAAGAGGTATGCGTCATCCGTATGTGGCGGCCACCATCAGCGGCGTGCGTGGCTCATATGTCTTGCTCCGGCTAAACCATAGCCCCACCCCCATTAACCAGCTCCACCGCCTCCTCGCCTCCCCCCGTGAGCGCCTCCCTCAATGTATTGACATCATCCACCGCGGCGAACTCCAACAGCGCCATCACCCTATCTCGCCGCCCACCACCAGTGACCTACCTCTGCGTGCCGCATCGACGAGATCAAGAAGGTTGCCCATTACCTCCACTCATCGAATAAGCTCAACACATTTGTTGAAGAGACAAGAAGTGATAGGGTTATATAGATTCAGCAACCGAGGAGATATCTATGGAATCCAGATTAAGAAATTATCGATTAAGGAAGGCAACAAAAAGGAAAGAAACGAGAAGAGACCCAACTCCATGAATCGGAACTCTGCTTCCTATGGAATGGAATCAATCCAATCCAATCCAAAAAGAACCGGGAGCTATCGCTGCCGATTCGAATGCCAGATCAAATAGGAGATAGGAAAGCAATAAATAAGTCATGCATATTCATTTACCTCCTGCGACGGGATGATCCAATCCAATCTACTAGGGTGGCCACTGCCCGCTTCCCACTTAGCCACGCGAGTGCGCATATGTATCGGGGTGAGGGTGGGAGAATGGACGTACCACAACCAACTCCTAATTAGAATTAGTAGAGATAGAGATAACAAACTTATCTAATCGCGTCATGCATAGCACTACTCATGCTGCTGGCCGGTCAGAATCAAGACCATACGTGATTAGATAAAAAGAAAAGATGATCTTATCTACACATGCAAGTAAATATTTAATGGAAAGGATACATATGGCAACTCAAAGGCACATAGTAACTCAAAAGCTGTATACGTGCAGTATATGGAAAAAGAATCGGCCGTGCAGTATTTAGAAATAGAACCGACTGATTGAGATAAGAGTCTGATACACCGCAGATTACGCATGCATGCATATCTAACCGAATTAAAATTTTCTCCATTCGCCAATGTATAGAAGATCATGACAATGACTGTTTTGTGGGTATGCAAGAAGGGGGAAATGAACCACCACCACTAACTCGTAATTAGAAGTAGTAGAGATACCTTCTTGTAACCCGCACGGGACGATTTTTGATCCCTATGTTTTGCAACTCTCCAAAAAGAGTGAAGATTTGCCGGCTGGCGCCTGTAGTTTTTTTTCATCAGGGTTTTTCACGTTAAATCTGTGTCCCTTGTTCCTTTTGATTTGATCTCCTTCATCTGTTGTGCATGTCGATTTTCCTAACAAGTGGTATCAAAGCCACATTCTTCACCTGTTCAATCTAGGGTTTCTATTGACATGGCTTCATTAAAGTATGATCTTCCGCTGCTGGATCTGGACACACGATTCTCTCTGTGACAAGTCAAGATGCGGGCAGTGCTGGTGCATACCGATCTGGATGATGCGCTTCAAGGCTTCGGGAAGCCCGACCAGAAGTCTTGGTCCGACAAGGAGAAAAGGAAGGATCGTAATGCTTTGTCCCAAATTCATCTTCATATATCCAACAATATTCTGCAGGAGGTGTTGTAGGAAAAATCTGCCTCTGCCTTATGGCTCAAGATGGAATCGATTTGCATGTCTAAAGATCTAACCAGCAAAATGCATATGAAGATGAAGCTGTTCACACACAAGATGCAAGAGGGTGGTTCGGTTCTAAATCATCTTTCAGTCTTCAAGGAGATCTTTGCTGACTTACAGTCTATGGAGGTAACTTATGATAAAGAAGACTTAGGTCTACTTCTTTTGTGCTCGCTACCTAGTTCGTTTGCAAACTTCCGAGATACTATATTATATAGTCATGATACACTAACCGTGAATGAAGTTTATGAGGCCTTGTAAGCCAAGGAAAAGATGAATCTGATGGTACACTCGGAAGATTCGACCTCCAACTCCAATGCAGAAGCTTTATCTGTTCGTGGCAGATTCGAGCATAAGAAATCAAACAGTGGCAATAGAGGGAAAAGTTCGAATGACTATAGGGGTCACTCGAAGTCGAGAGGCAAAGAGTTTTGCAGGTATTGCAAAAAAAACAATCATGACATCTCTGAATGTTACAAATTGCAGAACAAAGAAAGGCGAAACAGTAAATACACACCAAAACCCAAATCTGATGAGGATGGTAAGGCCTCTGTTGCTTCTGATGGTAGTACTGATGGTGATGTTCATATTGCTTTTGCTGGATGTGCTTCAATGGATGCTGTCCACGAATGAGACGCGGACGCACTTGGGGTGGGCCAACGGGGACCCCATGTGGCGTCTCCGGCAGGCAGCCATCGGGTCGGCGAAAGACATCACCGGAGGGCGCAAATACACGGTGCTACTGCGACGCCGCCACAAATCTCACCCGAGAAGCACACCACCAAGCAACCCACAAGAAACCTCCCCAAAAAACACAATCAAATTGGGAAAAACTCTAACTAACCAAACCAAGAAAAAATCCCAACGTTTTGTCGAAAGGCTTTGCACGAATTGGCAAGAAAGATGAATAAAACTGCAAGATTTAGGGGGTTTTGCTGGGTTCAGCGCCACAGATCTGCCGTTGCCAGTGATCTACTACTATAGCTCACACTCCAAGAACTGGGTCAAACAAGCAAAGGCACTAGAAATCCCAACACAAGGCCTCAAATCCAGACCAGAGACAAACATGTGAAACCGGATTTGGGCTCCCTTTCTCGGCTACTCCGGACGGATCGGAGTGGGGAAGCAAGAGATGAAGAAGTCTTGGGATGTTTTGGGGGGCTTTAAGAGGGTTTTAGTGGTGTTTAAGGGCGGGAAAGGAAGGCGTGAGGTGTTCGTGGGCTGGACCTCGGAGAAAAGGTGGTGCTATATATTTATTGCACAGGTGGATGCCACTACCGCTCTTGATCTTATCACTCCTTGTGATTTTATGCTTTTGCCCTCCGCATGACCCCTTTGCAGGGTTAACCATATCGGTTTGGAGAAAATCATTTAAAATTTGAATTTTAAAAATAAGAAATGTTTAGTCAAGAATCGTCAAAAATATTTCAAAATCTAAATTTTTGAAAAGAAAAATAAAAAATCTACTATTTCCATGGAAAATCGGCCAGACTAGTTGAACTTTTTAGTGGTTGATATTTTCGAGCGATTTTCTTCGAAAATTGAGTGATTTTCATATATTTTTGACTGGTTTACGTCGTATAAATATTTTTGAATTTTTGATTTTTTTAATTGGACCAGTTTACTAAGTGGTTTTAGAAGCCGAGCTACACCGATACGGCTGAAAATCGTGATTTTTCAGCAATTTTCGTCGATTTTGCGAACCCTACCATCTTGCATGGTCCAGCTAGATCATTTTGATAGCGAATTGATAAAAATTTTGGTGAAATTTTGTCAAATCTTAATAAAATCTCATATTTTGGTCAGGGACGAGATTCAAAATCCCGGTAGAAAGAAGAAATTTGAAAATTAGGGTTTGCTACAATAATTTTGGTAATTTTCAGTATTTTGTACCAATTTCGAACCAATTTCTTTGTGGAGAATTGTAATGACTCTTATGAGGAATACATGTGAAAAGATTGTAAAAAAATACATATGCAAATTATATAACCCTAAACCCTAAATTGGATTTTGGTCTTAAATGATGTATTTCGCTCTAAGCCCTAACTTAGGTTTTAGCCTTAAATTTTATTTCGATCTAAACCATAAACCCTAACTTAGATTTTAGCCTTAAATGATGTATTTCAGCCTAAGCCCTAACTTAGGTTTTAGCCTTAAATTATATTTTAGTCTGAACCCTAACTTGGATTTCAACTTTAAATGTTGTATTTCGGTCTAAATCTTAACTTGGGTTTTGGCCTTAAATGATGTATTTTGGCATAAACCCTAAACCCTAACTGGATTTCAGCCTTGCATTATGAAATTTAGCCTTAAATTGTATTTTCAGCCTAAATCCTAACTTGAGAATTTTATACGCAAATACTTAGTATTTTGCATTCAAATTGACATAAAATTTGATAAATGCTTGCTTGATTTTTTTCATATTTTTTCCCAATTTTTTTAGCCTCAAGAGGCCAATTCACATGGGCTTTCCCAGTTTCAAATTTTCCTTTTGAATTTCATCTAAAATTCTACAATCTCACTAAAATTTTGAATTTCGGCCACCCCGAGATGTGATCCGAAAATAAAATTTGAAACCTTGGATAATTTTGGCCTTGGTTCTTTTTGCGCTGGGGTTTTCAATTTTGTCCTCCTCCTCCTCCTTCCTTGTTTATGCCCGAAACGTGCATCGTGTGATTCGAATTTGGAGAGGTATGAATTTGAGTTGATGCCCATGCCCAAGTCCCAACTGGTGGCCTGGTTTGAATAAGGCTCTGCTTGGTATAGTTATAGGTTTTTTGAGAAGTAGCTTTTAGCTAAACTGCACAGCTGAGCTGTATGACTGCATGACTGAGCTAAAGAGATTTGGTATTTGGTAGTCTTAGTTTTAGTATAGTTTTTAGGTGTGAGGGATGCGGATTAGGAATGAGCATGAGAGAGTGTGGTTTAGGATTTTATTGTTGGTAGAAGGGAGTAATTTTCTCCAATTCTGATGGCAAAATCAGAATACCAACCCATCGAAACCGTGAAAAGTTACCCTAGACTAGTTTTTTGGCTTTCAGTTTCTCCTAGTATAAATAAACTGCTGATTTTTAACTTCTTATTAAAAAAGCCAACCGTTTATAACAACTTTTAGATCTAAAGGAGACTGTCCTAAACATGGCCCGATGATCTTTTTCCGCTAGGTACTTGGACAGTTGCTCTGTTTTCTACAAAACATTTGCAATTGCTCCAATCATCTGCACCGTGAGTTTCGTGCAGACACGCTATTCACCACAACGCGTGGTAAGACTATTCACCACAACTCAGGGCTCTCGAATGCAGACTCGTGGCCATCTTGTTCGTTCTTCCCAAGATCAACCTGCTCGCTTTTGCTCACTCTCACCCGTTGACATACCTCACACGCACTCCCTGACCGCTTGCTCGAGCACGGCGCTATCACCCCTCGACGCCACACTAGTGATTAAATACGTTCTCGATACACCCAATGCCCACGCCTTCTCTCGTCGTTCTCGTTCAAGTCGACACTAGTGATTAGTGAAGCTGTCGCTGCTCCTGTTCAAGTCGACATTAGTTAGGGCGTCACACATTGAGGTACCGCCACCACCGGGGTATGTGCTCGTCCGCCGGAAGGTGAAGCCCACCAGAGATGGACCTTGCACCAGTAGCATGTTTTTGCCCAAACACTAGCCATAATCTTTTTTATTTGAATCGGATTCAAATTTCTTAAAATCATATGAAAATCTCTCCAAATGGATTTTTGTTTTCCTGAATTGACTTGGATTTCTTTTAGATTTGAGTTGAAACTTTCTCAATTTTCAAAATTCCTTGGTAGATTTTTCACTTTTTCTCAAACTGAAATTGCCCAATTTGAATTTTCCCGATTGAAAGTATACGACTTGAAATTTTCTTAATTGAAAATTTTGAAGTTTAAATTTTTCTTTGTTGAAATTTCCTTATTAAAAATTTTTGAGTTGAAATTTTCCTAATGTCGTGACCCGAATTCACCAATTCGAATCCACTGTGTTTTACCACACTAGTCCCAGGATCAATGCTACTGCACACAGCTTAACATCGGTAAGCATCACATCATACACAACGATAAGAATAATAAGACTTTATTTATTTAATATAACTAGTGTATGATCTTATGATCACTTACATTATTTAGCCACATGGGCTAGACTGAGAGTAAACTTAGACAAATGCAGCGGAAAATAGCAAAAGATGTAGATGTCCCATCAGCACACCACAGGCGACTGACAAGGCTTGGCCTACTCACTCATATCCACCTGGAAATCCTCCTCCAACACGGGCGATGATTCCTCCACTGTTGTTTGCTGTTGATGGCAAGGGTGAGTACAAAAGCACTCAACAAGTTGTGCACAGAATGCATTTTCTACCATAGCTATATGCAAGGCTTATTCCAAAGAATGGCTAGGGTTCTTTTGCAGTAAAGCAGCATTTGTAAACACATACAATACATAGATTGAAAAGACAGTAAAACAAATAATAGCAACAAATAGATTTAATGACTCTCAAGTAAACCAAGTTTCCACCTAAGTCAAGTTTCACCATCCACATGGCTTCCCGCCATCCTATTCAGTTATCCATTTAATTAACTACCCATTGGCTGTAATTCCCGAGCATTGCTCAATACCATGAGCACGGCTATCCAAATAGTTTGTACATTCTGCAGAAGTTATGCACTTTACCCACACGATACAACCATGCACCACACAGGCGAATGATCATAACAAAGCCTTTACAATGCATCATCTTAACCCAGTACTACCCGCTGAGGTTTCAACAATGATGGGTTACACCACCACAACAGGGTCCCCCTCTTGCGCCATGTGAGTTTCCTCCGTACACCCGGACTCACACCACCACGATAGTATTTAAGCTAAGACTTTGCAAATTAGTCATCTAAGCTGCCCCATAACAGACATGTGGTTGCATGATTGAGTCGGGTCAAAGGCTCGCAAGGTTAAGTCCTTAAGATTGATCAAACCAATACTTGCACACACCCTCTGCCCATCGGGCCCACCCAGGCACACTTGCCCTTGCCACTTGCTTCGATCTAAGTGATTACCCACCCAGTTGATTACCAAGCACCACGTGCTATACACAAATCAATATTGTTGCGTGACATCCATCTGCACAACAACTCAATCTCATCGTGCGACCACACATAACACACAAGTTCATATTATTGTTCCATATTCCATTAATCAAGATTAATAATCAGCAATTCATGAACATGTGATGACGTGGCATGGCTAAGCACTCTAATCCGATCGACCATCCCATGTTGATTTCATTAATAACTAACTATAGTAATCAATCTAAGTTGACAAGTGAATCATGGCATACAATTGACAAGGTAGGGTGTAATTCAATGGGTATACTAGCTAAGTCCCAAACTAAGTTGAAATCATTCATACACATGAAATAATATGTAATAAAGTAAAAACAAATTAGCAGTTTGCAAACATGGGTGCAACATGATCAAAGCACAACTTTCCTTAGTTAAGCTCTGATCTTGGTCTCAAGATTGCTCTGAGTTACTAATTCCTCCTCCGAGCGTCACACAATTCAACGTCTACACGAATCGAGAAAAAATAGCAAATAAACACCAAAAATAGAGAACAAATGAACTAAAAAATTCAAACCAAAGCTACCATTAGATAGATCTTAATTTTACAAATTTTTAAAATTTGAATCACCCAAATCGGAGTTCGTATGAGGGAGAACGAGCCCTCGGAAGATTAAAAAATCCAAAATCCTAAAATTGGAAAATCCGAAATATCCGAATTTTTTTGAAAAGGAAAATCCGATTTATTGTGTCGGTGGCGTTAGCCCATTGTTGAACCGGTCGGTTGTACGTGGCGCAATATCCACCGCCGAACCAATCCAACGGCCACCATCAATCTAATGATGTGGCGAAACGACGGCTACCCGATTCGAGATCTAACGGTGGATCTTTACCCAAGCCATTCTTGTTGCCCTAATCAGCGTGGCACGATCGCCGTTCATCCAAGATCAAGCGGCAAAAACCTTACCCGCGGTGTCTTTGCTCCCTCGCGACATGACTCGATCCTCGGCGTCCACGGACGATCCAACGGTTGGCAATGCTCGAGCTCGACAATGAAGGTGCGGCGGCGTGGTTCCACCGGAGTTGAAGAAGATGACGAGCCCGACAGCGTTTCAACGCTCTCCGGCGTGGAAGAAGTGGCGGAACAGGTGCGTTTCGATGTGATGAACTCGAATCCGACTTCGGCGCGGCGGAAGAGTCACCGGCGGCGGCGGAAACACCTCGGCAAGGCTTTGCAAACTCCGACGAGGTACGACGGCCGCTATGAGGCTCCTCGGGCGACAGCGCTACAGGCAAAGGGCGCGGCTGGATCTGTCGAACCTCGGGCTGGGGTTCAAGCCCTTAAATACCCCTTGGTGTGCGCGCAAACTTGGAAATCATGGCGGCGGCGGCGCGAATCTGGACTCCGGCGTCGTCTCGGAGAAGAACTCCCCTCCACCGCACGATCATGATCGAACGGTCAAGAAAGAGACACGGCGCGGCACGATCCTAACCGATCAACGCATTTAACGGCCGAAAAGGGTTAGGGTTCGGGTTCGTCCCGACAAACGGCGATCGCATGATTAGGATCCGACGGTTGTGAGTGGTTAGGGTTCCACATAGCGCGCGGCTTGATGACAACCGTTGGATGGCGATCCAACGGCGCACGTTGCTCCCTTCGGAAGAACCGGCTGGTTGGGCCGAACAGGACTCGGCCGGCCGAGCACAGTAATGGGCTTTGGCCCGTTACTGTTCCGAAGGAATTTTCGGCTTTTTATCCTTTAAAATAATTAAGAAAAATAATTTGGTTTATTGAGGTAGTAAAATCTCAAAAATACTTTGAGACACTCTGAACTAAAATAAAATATTTTTGGTAAAACTTTATTTTAACCTTATCCATTTATAATTAATTCTTGACAAAAGGTAATATACTTTTAATTCAAAATAATTCAAATAAATCTCAGAAAATCCAAATAAATCCAGAAAAATTCATAAATGGCATAAATTGCAAATAAACACTATTAGATAAATAAAAGTCAAAAATTTGGGATGTTACAAACCTCCCCCCTTACGGAATCTTGACCCCGAGATTTAGGGCTGACTAGAGAATAGGTTTGGGAATTCTGCCTTCAGATCCTCTTCACGCTCCTAGGTTGCTTCGTTTTCTGAGTGATTACTCCATTGAACTCTGCAAAAGCGAGTAAACTTCTTTCTGGTCCTGCGCTCCATTACGTCCAGAATCTTGATCGGCTGCTCTTTGTAAGTCAGATCCTCTTGCAACTCGATTGCTTCTAACAGTGTTTGCTCTGCTGGCACTCTGAGACATTTCTTAAACTGAGACACATGGAACACATCATGCACACCTACCAATGACTGAGGCAACTCCAACTGATACGCAACCTCTCCTCGGCGGCTCAAGATTTTAAATGGTCTGACAATCCTGGGTGCAAGCTTTCCTTTGACCTGGAACCTCTTAACACCTTTAAGGGGAGTGACTCTGAGATACAAAATCATTAGGCTCAAAGCTCAATTCACGACGACGGTTGTCAGCGTAGCTCTTCTGTCTCGATTGCGCTATTTTCAGCCTTTCTCGGATCATGGCAACTTACTCTTCGGCCTCCCTGAGAATCTCAGGCCCAAATACTGAACGCTCTCCCATTTCATTCCAATTCAACGGGGTACGACAAGCACGTCCATATAGTGCCTCAAATGGTGACATTTGCAAACTAGCCTGGTAACTATTATTATAGCTGAACGCTGCATATGGCAAACTTTTATCCCAAGATATACTATAAGATATCGCACAAGCTCTCAACATATCTTCTAGAATATGGTTAACTCTTTCCGTTTGGCCATCTGTCTGTGGATGATAAGCGGTGCTGAAATTCAGACGAGTTCCCATCGCTTCATGCAGTTTGTCCCAAAATCTGGAGGTAAATTGGGTACCTCGATCCGATACAATTTTCTTAGGCACATCATGCAAAAATACAATTCTTGACATGTATAATTCTGCCAATCGGTCCCCTGAATAAGTTGTCTTTCTTTGGAATGAAATGAGCAACTTTAGTCAACCGGTCAATGATGACCCATATGGAATCATACCCTCTCTGAGTCTTGGGCAATCCCGTGATGAAATCCATTCCAATTTCATCCCATTTCCATTCCAGAATCTTCAATGTCTGCAACAATCCGGCGGGGTTCTGGTGCATTGCCTTTACCCTCTGGCACACATCACATAATGCCACATGCTCTGCCACTTCACGCTTCATACTTGGCCACTAGAATCTCTTTTTAAGGTCTTGATACATCTTGGCGCTTCCTAGATGAATAAAGTACTTAGAATCGTGTGCTTCCTCAAGAATCAAGTTCTTAAGATCCTTCTCATTTGGCACACAAATTCGACCTTTAAACCACATGGTTCCTTGTTCATCTACTGAGAAATCCTCTGCCAAACACTCTTCTTTCTTAAACTTGATCTTGTTGATCTTCTCATCCTTACTTTGCCTCTCCCTGATTTGATCCTCTAGAGTTGGCTTTACTTCCAAGGCAGCTACAAATCCTTGCGGCACAACCTCTAATGTCAACCTCTGAAACTCTTCACACAATTTTGGTTGATCACTTGCTACCATCACACTTATACTGTGGCTTTTACGACTCGTATGCCGGCTACCACATTAGCTTTTCGGGATGATAATGGATTCCAACATTATAATCCTTAATCAATTCCAACTATCTTCTCTGCCTCATATTGAGATCCGATCGAGTGAATATATACTTCAAACTCTTATGATCCGTATATATCTCACATCTATTTCCAATGAGATAATGTCGCCATATCTTTAAAGCATGCACTACAATTTGCTAGTTCCAAGTCATGCGTTGGATAATTTAATTCATGTGGCCTCAATCGCTTTTGACGCGTAGGCCACTACTTTGCCATTCTGCATTAATACACAACCAAGACCCTGCCTTGAGGCATCACAATAAATATCAAAACTGCACTGCACATCCGGCAATACTAACACAGGTGCAGATGTTAACCGCTTCTTTAGCTCATGAAAACTTTGCTCGCACTCTGGTGTCCATGCAAACTTTTTCTTTTTCTTCAACAATTGCGTAAGAGGTCTCGCAATCGTCGAAAATCCCTCTATGAACCGTCGGTAATATCTTGCCATTCCCAGAAAACTACGGATCTGGGTAACTGTCTTCGGCTGCTCCCAATGTAACACAGCTTCCACTTTACTTGGATCCACAACAACTCCTTTAGCGGTCATTACATGGCCAAGGAATTCTACTTTCTCTTTTCAAAAGTCACACTTACTGAATTTAGCATACAACTGTTGTTCTCGCAACTTCTCCAAAACCATTCGCAGATGCTCTGCGTGCTCCTCTTCTAACTTGGAGTACACAAGGATATCGTCTATAAATACCACCATAAATTTATCCAGATATTCCATGAATACCTTATTCATCATATTCATGAAATAAGCTGGGGCATTCGTCAGTCCAAAGGACATGACCGTAAACTCATCATGTCCATAACGGGTAGAGAACGTAGTCTTCGATATATCTTCCTCCCGAATCCTCAACTAATGATACCCTGATCGGAGATCTATCTTGGAGAAAACTCCTACTCCTCTCAGCTGATCAAATAAATCATCAATCCTAGGCAAGGGGTACTTATTCTTGATCGTCACTTCATTAAGTGCACGATAATCAATGCACATCCTTAAACTTCCATCTTTCTTTCTAACGAACAAAACTGGCGCTCCCCATGGGGAAGAACTTGGTCGAATAAAACTTTTTTCAAGCAATTCTTCAATCTGCTTTTTCATCTCGACTAGCTCATCGGTTGGCATTCTATACGTCCTCTTTGCTATTGGCGTTGTTCCAGGTACTAACTCGATGTCCCGGTTGTTAGTGATATGCCCTAGAGGCAATCATGTGAGATGATTGTATCATGCGTCTATGTTCAGGTACTTATCAGTTCCATGAATAAATGTCACTCCTTTGTTCATTGAGTATGACTTAATTGTGAAACACATTGGTTATATGATATTATTCTAAAACGATCCCTGGTTACATATCATTATGTGGGACAATAGTGATTTGACCAAAGACATGTATTGATTGATGGTAATGTTTCACATACCATAGATATGGAGATATCAAATCAATAATGTGGGCACATGTTAAAGAACATAGGGTTGATAGACCCACCCGAGACACCGATGAGATTGTTATCTTAGAAGTGCCATCGAGTATAGTCTCGAGTGGTATACCTATACGATCCTTTGACACGAGATCCTTATTGATTCTCAAAGATGTGTAATTGCATACTTTGAGGCTATCAAACGCTTCTCCGTAATGGGAGTTATAAAGTTAGCTTACGGGTATACCATGAAACATGACGGAGATATAAGAGATCAAGATGGAATTTGCCCTCCTTGATAACGGAGAGATATCTCCGCCCCTCGGTGTGGATGGATATGAAAAGTGCATGGCCATGCCAAAGTGATTAAAGTGTTAATCACTTAATTATATCCATTACATTGACGAGTGAATGGGTCGAGCTATCACAAGGATGGCACGATCTTGCCTTGAGCTTGATCGGTATCGCGTGGCAAAAGGATCGGTATATGAGTATATCAAGGTTCACCGATATGATCATTTTGTGCATTCGGGGACGACATGTCCCGCTAGGAACCGCCAAGTCGATGGTCTGGAAAAGAGATTTCCAGGGCTATGGCCGTTTGCGCAGGAACCTAACGGGTCACACACTTAACGGGTTGGATCATGTCTGATGGATTGGATCCATTAGTGGGTTTACACGGATTTGGATCCTCTGGCGTCTTAATGGATTTCACCAGAAGATCCATTAGCGTGAGTCCTAATGGGCTTCTATCGTAGAAGGCCCGTTAGTGCACTCTATATATAAAGGGGCGTGGGGGTGTGCTGCCATGTGGTTCACCTCACCTCGAAACCCTAGCCGTCGCTCCTGCCAGAAACCCTAGCCGTCGCGCACGTGGTGCTAGCACACCGGCGCACGGCGTTCCTTCCCTGGACGTGTGGATACCATAGAGGCGCCGTTGCTCGCTCTCTCGGCGATCGGCGATCGGTTTCACCTTCTCCAACTGCGCGTGCACATCTACATCCGCCGCGCGTGCACTGCGGCGAGAGACGCTAGGGACTCCGGCAACCACTCGGCAAGCACTCGGGCGGTCCGGAGACCACTCGGCGAGCACTCGGGTGATCTCGCAAGCACTCGGCCGAGCAATCGAATCGCTCGACTCGTCTGATTAGCTTCGAGCACGCGGAGGCTTCACCCACTCTACTTCACGCTAACGTGCTCCAAGGGTAATGCTCCATGATCTTTGACTCGCATGTATCCTGGTTGAATGCGTAGAAAATTTTGTTTTCGGCTAGTGTAGCATACGCGTTCTCCAACACCGGTTTGGTGGCATGCCTGGTAAATCCTCAGGGAATACTTCCGGAAAATCTCTAACCACTGGCACATCTTCTAGATTAGCAACCTTCACGCTGTTGACTATTAACTGACCATCACGAACTGCGGTTGCACGCACTTCCACTTTCTTGCCACTAGGGCTTTCTAGGGATACCATCCTTTGACCACAATCCAAAACAGCCTTATGCTTGGATAGCCAATCTATTCCTAAGATAACATCCAAGGTCTGGGTATCTAACAAGATAAGATTTGCTAGGAACTCTATCCCATTCATAAGCAACTTAACTCCCAAACACCCAAGGCTAGACCGAAGTTCAGATCCTGGGGCTTGGACTAAAAGCACACACTTAAGATTCTTAACAGCAAAACCATTCTTCATTGCAAAACTCTGAGAAATAAACAAATGTGAAGCTCCAGAATCAAATAAAACTGTAGCTGGTACTGAGTTAACCAAGAACTTACCCAGTACAACGTCTGATGCTCCCTGGGCTTCATCTGCTGTGATGTGATTGATCCTTCCACGCATTGCTGTCTGAGGCGACGCTCCTAAGTGCACTGGCACTCGATTACCTCCTGTCTCCGGAGCTTTAGCTGGAGTAGTGCTCAAATTGAAGCGGACTGGAGTAACATTTCCCTTCTTCGGACACTTGTTGGCGAAATGTCCTGGCTCATTGCAAGAGAAGCATTTCTTGACAGCAAACTGCTGACTTCCTGTTGGTGCATTGCCTCCTGTTGCTGGTGTCTGAAAATTCTGACTAGTGGGGCGAGGTGTCGGAGATGATGCCCTACTTGGCAACTGGGGTTGAATACTGGCAAACTGTTGAGGTGTCATCCTCAGCCTAAACTGATTAGGTCGTCCTGCCTGACTAGCCATTCTGCGCTTGCGGTCTTCGCCTAATTCCTTGCACTTATCCTCAAGAATCAAGGCCTTATTGACTAACTCTTGGAAATTAGGGAAATTGTGGGTGATCAGTCCCACCTGCAGTCCTGAGTTCAGCCCTTTCAAGAAACGGGACTGCCTGGCCTTGTCTGTAGCCACATCCTCAGGTGCATAGCGTACCAACTGAGTAAACTTGTTCAGGTACTCAGCCACTGACTGGCCTCCTTGCTTCAACGCCCTGAACTCCTCCTTCTTAAGATCCATCATTCCTTCGGGCACATGATATTGGCGGAAAGCAGCTAAGAACTCCTCCCAAGTGATCGTCATGGGCTTCATGAGCAACAAGAAGAGTTCTCCCACCATTCTGCCGCAGTTCCCTCCAGTTGGTGTGAAGCATACAACACTTTCTCATTGCCTTCACACTGCGTGATGTGCAGCTTCCTCTCAATGGTCCTTAACCAATCATCGGCCTCCAAAGGATTGGTGTTGCCTGAAAATGTTGGGGGACGAGTCCTCATAAAGTCTGACAGTTTGGAGTAAGGACGTGGCCTATTGTTGCCTTGTTGCGCGTTGTTGCCTCCTGTAGTTTGACCGGCCATACTTTGCATCTGTTGCATCATTGTTTGCATAAGTTGAGTCTGCGCTGCTAAGAAAGCTCCCAAGTTCTGCATATCCACTGGCGGTGCTGGCTGCAGTGGCGTTCCATCATTAGGACTGTCATTCTGGCGAAGGCCACTTCCTGACGCTCCATTATTGCCACGAGTGTTCACCATCTGCTTGATTGATTCTTAGGTTAGGAAAGGTAGAAGTAGCATAGATAAGATGTAAGAGTTCCTAAGCGGGGGCAAAAAGGTTTAACCCAAACTTTAAGATCTTTATTAATTATACTTGGTATGGTTGCTTACAACAGCCTAAGGGCAATGCAACACATACTGCACACCCAGCAAACAATAAGAACCAAACTAAACACGCAACCTTAACGTCTATTACAAATGGTAAGACTTCCTTATTGACGCGACTTGATACCCAAGTCTCAACTTAGCCCTAAGACTCCTACTCCTCCAGCCATCCCCCACAGGAACTCCCTGGTGGGTACACTGGCGGGTGAGCTGGCGCTGGCGCGAACTGATCTCAGTGTCCCGCAACCGGATGCGCTTCCTGTTCCTCATACTCAGACTTCATCTCCTCCGATGATGTTGGTGTAGCACGGCCTCCCTCCTGTAATGCCTCCTCGAGCTCCATGACCTTCTCCTCATAAGCCACTCGGGTCTCGTGCAGTTCCTCTTCCGCAACTCTGAGCGCTTCATAGACCATCCTCAATTATGCGTCAGTGTCGCGGGTATGAGCCTCTTGAGCAGCTGCGAATCGTGCTAAGTGCACTGTAGTAGCATCCTCCCCTTGAGTGACGCGTGGGTGCCAAGCATCTCGTACTATGGGGTGAAGTAGAAACACGGTGCCGTCCAGCTCGCGGTAGTAGTCGTAGCAAATCCTCCGTAGGGCGAGTTGTGAAGCCTCCTGAATTCCAATCTCCCAAGTAGCCCTCCTCACCGTGATGCTGATAGGTTGGCTTGTCTTCTCACCGTTTCTGGCGTAGATTAAGAGTTTACACACCACTCCTCTTGTGGATCCGTTGACGATCCAAGTCCGGCCTTGATACATCGGCCTGGCGAAACCTCCCAAAACATGAAGCACCCTCCAGAGTTCTGTTACGTAGCCACCCTCACACTCTCCGTATGATTGTGACCTCCTCATCTATTTAAAAAGAGAAATAGATAAGTCCACCACTCTCAAGCGGCCACGAGAAAAACAAATTTTCAGCAAAGGTAAGGAGCAGAGAATAAGAAGAGTCAAGAGTGTTGTCTTAGTCCTCTTTGGGTTTTTCTTTAGAAAATAGTTTTGGACTCCCTAAGATACCACCATGCTAACTAGGGCCAAGACCTACAGTCAGTATGCTCTGATACCATCTCTGTCATGACCCGAATTCACCAATTCGAATCCACTATGTTTTACCGCACTAGTCCCAGGATCAATGCTAGTGCACACAGCTTAACATCGGTAAGCATCACATCATACACAACGATAAGAATAATAAGACTTTATTTATTTAATATAACTAGTGTATGATCTTATGATCACTTACATTATTTAGCCACATGGGCTAGACTGAGAGTAAACTTAGACAAATGCAGCGGAAAATAGCAAAAGACGTATATGTCCCATCAGCACACCACAGGCGACTGACAAGGCTTGGCCTACTCACTCATATCCACCTGGAAATCCTCCTCCAACACGGGCGATGATTCCTCCATCGTTGTTTGTCGTTGATGGCAAGGGTGAGTACAAAAGCACTCAACAAGTTGTGCACAGAATGCATTTTCTACCATAGCTATATGCAAGGCTTATTCCAAAGAATGGCTAGGGTTCTTTTGCAGTAAAGCAGCATTTGTAAACACATACAATACATAGATTGAAAAGACAGTAAAACAAATAATAGCAATAAATAGATTTAATGACTCTCAAGTAAACCAAGTTTCCACCTAAGTCAAGTTTCACCATCCACATGGCTTCCCGCCATCCTATTCAGTTATCCATTTAATTAACTACCCCTTGACTGTAATTCTCGAGCATTGCTCAATACCGTGAGCACGGCTTTCCGAATAGTTTGTACATTCTGCAGAAGTTATGCACTTTACCCACACGATACAACCATGCACCACACAGGCGAATGATCATAACAAAGCCTTTACAATGCATCATCTTAACCCGGTACTACCCGCTGAGGTTTCAACAATGATGGGTTACACCACCACAACAGGGCCCCCCTCTTGCGCGATGTGAGTTTCCTCCGTACACCCGGACTCACACCACCACGATAGTACTTACACTACAGTAAACTGTCATTTTTTCGTCGGCCAAGAACCGTCGAAATTAAGCTTAGAACCGACAAAAATAGTTGTTTTCATCGGCCAACCGACGAAAATTAGCCGACGACAACAAACAAACGAAAATCAATACATTTTCGCTACCACTACCGATTTAAAATCAATACATTTTCGCTGGCCTACAATAGCCGCATTTAAAATATAGCGCCACGACCGACGGTATGTATGCGTGGATAGAGATTTTCGCCGCCTAAACTTTAGCCGATTTAAATATAGATCGATTTTCGCCGACCAATAGTTTAGCCGATTTAAAATATAAATCTTATTTTCGCGACCAAAAGGTTAGCCGATTTAAAATAGTAGTTCGCTTTCGCAGTCTATAGTGGAGCCGATTTAAAATACTCATCATATGTTCAATCACCTTCTGGCCGAAGCCGAAAAATAGCCGGGTACAAAGAAAAAATAAAATTCAGAATCGATACAAACCGAAACATACCATACAAACCGATACAAACCGAAACATGCCATACAAACCGAAACATCCATACAAACCGAGCTATCCATACAAACTGAAACATCTCCAAAACTCAGTCCATACAAATTGGTTCATACAAACTCAGTCATTTGGTCCATATGAGACACAATTAGTCACACCCCACCCCAAAGAACTCCGATCTCCAACACAATCAAGACAAAAGAAATTAATTCAAAGGCACCACGATCGTAACTATCCATGCAACAAATTACTAATGAAAAAAAGACTAACTAGAGCTTCCACCTAAGTTATGGTTGCAATTATTTATATTTTTTGACTAGAATCCAACTTAAATGGGAAACTAATACAAACTATGGCCAAATACAATTATCTTTGCAAAAAAATAAATAGTCTTATCCTATGGAATATATACAAACAAAGTTCTACATGTGTTTGTTTTTATTTGTGGGTTTTGTAACACCTCAAACCCACACATGTCTAGAAGGTCACAGAACCGTCAGAAAGGTAACTCACATGCCTAGCTAGCTACTTCCCATTACCAACCTTCTCGATTTTCATGTACTAATTTCAAGAGATTTAATTTTCTCTTGACTCATAGTATAAAATGTCTTGCTTGTCGCTCAATGAAATGTAACTCATGCCGTGTCTTATGATTCTTTCCAAGCATTGTTTACCAACACGGCAAAGAGTCAAGACTAGATTTCCCTTTTCATTTCGCATAATCCTAGTGCGAGAGATGTGAAAAGCGAGAGGTGATAATGTGATGCCACGTAAATAGACACTAATATCCTATCTCGATGTCATTGACTTGTTATTAAACTTTTGGTCTCAAACGAGAGGTGATAGCAGTCTACTCACGGTTTTCATTTCAAGTATCCAATGCTCTGAAAGTAAGCTAGCAAGATGCTTGGTTTTGCACAACGAGAGACATAATAATTAAACTACCCAAAGCAAGAGTTGAACACAAGACATGCGTGATGTCGCCTACCAACAAAAATGAGGATGACTCGAGTGCACATGTGCGCTACTACCAACAAAACCCTCACTTATCTATTCTACATAACCATTAACCATATGTATATATGTAATGATCAATACAGTAATCTTACAAAAAGAAAGATGTCGGTGCTCCTGTTTTGATCAAAGCACTAGTCATTCAAATCTGATAAGCACACATATGGAGGTGTGGATGTGTATTCGGAAGATAATTAACAAGTTAATGATGGGAAAGTAATTAATATCTTGAGCTATCAAGGAGAAAGCCAGTAAACAACCAATCCATTCGAGATTGAACAAAATCCATAGTGGTCTTAATTACATGCCGCAGATGCTCAACTAGGTACTAGACTTAGAAGTTCCAAGGTCACCCGATTGCCTCAATCTGGATGCCGCTGTGGTGGCCGGGGAAGCGAGGCGGGGGGCGGCAGAGGGCAGCCGTTAAGCTAAGACTTTGCAAATTAGTCATCTAAGCTGCCCCATAACAGACATGTGGTTGCATGATTGAGTCGGGTCAAAGGCTCGCAAGGTTAAGTCCTTAAGATTGATCAAACCAATACTTGCACACACCCTCTGCCCATCGGGCCCACCCAGGCACACTTGCCCTTGCCACTTGCTTCGATCTAAGTGATTACCCACCCAGTTGATTACCAAGCACCACGTGCTATACACAAATCAATATTGTTGCGTGACATCCATCTGCACAACAACTCAATCTCATCGTGCGACCACACATAACACACAAGTTCATATTATTGTTCCATATTCCATTAATCAAGATTAATAATCAGCAATTCATGAACATGTGATGACGTGGCATGGCTAAGCACTCTAATCCGATCTGACCATCCCATGTTGATTTCATTAATAACTAACTATAGTAATCCAATCTAAGTTGACAAGTGAATCATGGCATACAATTGACAAGGTAGGGTGTAATTCAATGGGTATACTAGCTAAGTCCCAAACTAAGTTGAAATCATTCATACACATGAAATAATATGTAATAAAGTAAAAACAAATTAGCAGTTTTGCAAACATGGGTGCAACATGATCAAAGCACAACTTTCCTTAGTTAAGCTCCTGATCTTGGTCTGAAGATTGCTCCTGAGTTACTAATTCCTCCTCCGAAGCGTCACACAATTCAACGTCTACACGAATCGAGAAAAAATAGCAAATAAACACCAAAAATAGAGAACAAATGAACTAAAAAATTCAAACCAAAGCTACCATTAGATAGATCTTAATTTTACAAATTTTTAAAAATTTGAATCACCCAAATCGGAGTTCGTATGAGGGAGAACGAGCCCTCGGAAGATTAAAAAAATCCAAAAATCCCTAAAATTGGAAAATCCGAAATATCCGAATTTTTTTTGAAAAGGAAAATCCGATTTATTGTGTCAGCTGACGTTAGCCCAGCGCTGAACCGGTCGGTTGGCACGTGGCGCAATATCCACCGCCCAGAACCAATCCAACGGCCACCATCCAATCTAATGATGTGGCGAAACGACGGCTACCCGATTCAGATCTAACGGTGGATCTTTACCCAAGCCATTTACTGTTGCCCTAATCAACGTGGCACGATCCCGGCCGTTCATCCAAGATCAAACGGCAAAAACCTTACCCGAGCGGTGTACTGCTCCCTCCGCGACATGACTCGATCCTCGGCGTCCACGGACGATCCAACGGTTGGCAATGCTCGAGCTCGACAATGAAGGTCCGGCGGCGTGGTTCCACCGGAGTTGAAGAAGATGACGAGCCCGACAGCGCTTCAACGCTCTCCGCGTGGAAGAAGTGGCGAACAGTGCGTTCGATGTGATGAACTCGAATCCGACTTCGGCGCGGCGGAAGAGTCACCGGCGGCGGCGGAAACACCTCGGCAAGGCTTTGCAAACTCCGACGAGGTACGACGGCCGCTATGAGGCTCCTCGGGCGGCAGCTTACAGCAAAGGGCGCGCCGATCTGGTTAACCTCGGTGGGGTTCAAGCCCTTAAATACCCTTGGTGTGCGCAAACTTGGAAATCATGGCGGGCGGCGCGAATCTGACTCGGCGTCGTCTCGAGAAGAACTCCTCCACCGCACGATCATGATCGAACGGTCAAGAAAGAGACACGGCGCTGCACGATCCTAACCGATCAACGATTTAACGGCCGAAAAGGGTTAGGGTTCGGTTCGTCCCGACAAACGGCGATCGCATGATTAGGATCCGACGGCCAGAGTGGTTAGGGTTCCACATAGCGCGCTTGATGACAACCGTTGGATGGCGATCCAACGGCGCCGCGTTGTTCTTCGGAAGAACCTACCGGTTGGGCGAACAGACTCGGCCGCCGAAAGCACAAGAATGGGCTTTGGCCCGTTCTCGTTCGGGCGAATTTTCGCTTTTTATCCTTTAAAATAATTAAGAAAAATAATTTGGTTTATTGAGGTAGTAAAATCTCAAAAATACTTTGAGACACTCAACTAAAATAAAATATTTTTGGTAAAACTTTATTTTAACCTTATCCATTTATAATTAATTCTTGACAAAAGGTAATATACTTTTAATTCAAAATAATTCAAATAAATCTCGTAAAATCCAAATAAATCCAGAAAAATTCATAAATGGCATAAATTGCAAATAAACACTATTAGATAAATAAAAGTCAAAAATTTGGGATGTTACAAACCTCCCCCCTTTACGGAATCTTGACCCCGAGATTTAGGGCTGACTAGAGAATAGGTTTGGGAATTCTGCCTTCAGATCCTCTTCACGCTCCTAGGTTGCTTCGTTTTCTGAGTGATTACTCCATTGAACTCTGCAAAAGCGAGTAAACTTCTTTCTGGTCCTGCGCTCCATTACGCCCGTAATCTTGATCGTTTGCTCTTTGTAAGTCGATCCTCTTGCAACTCGATTGCTTCTAACAATGGTTTGCTCACGGCACTCGAGACATTTCTTAAATCGAGACACATGGAACACATCATGCACACCTACCAATGACCGAGGCAACTCCAATCGACACGCAACCTCTCCTCGGCGGCTCAAGATTTTAAATGGTCTCGACAATCTCGGTGCAAGCTTTCCTTTGACTCGAACCTCTTAACACCTTTAAGGGAGTGACTCGAGATACAAAATCATTAGGCTCAAAGCTCAATTCACGGCAGCGGTTGTCGGCCAGAGCTCTTCTCTCTCGATTATGCTTATTTTCACCTTTCTCGGATCATGGCAACTTACTCTTCGCCTCCTCGAGAATCTCGTGCCCAAATATCAACGCCTCCCATTTCATTCCAATTCAACGGGTACGATAAGCACGCCCATATAGTGCCTCAAATGGTGACATTTGCAAACTAGCTCGGTAACTATTATTATAGTTTAACGCTGCATATGGCAAACTTTTATCCCAAGATATACTATAAGATATCGCACAAGCTCTCAACATATCTTCTAGAATATGGTTAACTCTTTCCGTTTGGCCATCTGTCTGTGGATGATAAGCGGTGCTGAAATTCAGACGAGTTCCCATCGCTTCATGCAGTTTGTCCCAAAATCTGGAGGTAAATTGGGTACCTCGATCCGATACAATTTTCTTAGGCACATCATGCAAAAATACAATTCTTGACATGTATAATTCTGCCAATCGGTCCCCTGAATAAGTTGTCTTTACTGGAATGAAATGAGCAACTTTAGTCAACCGGTCAATGATGACCCATATGGAATCATACCCTCTCTGAGTCTTGGGCAATCCCGTGATGAAATCCATTCCAATTTCATCCCATTTCCATTCCAGAATCTTCAATGTCTGCAACAATCCGGCGGGGTTCTGGTGCATTGCCTTTACCCTCTGGCACACATCACATAATGCCACATGCTCGCCACTTCACGCTTCATACTTGGCCACTAGAATCTCTTTTAAGGTCTTGATACATCTTGGCGCTTCCTAGATGAATAAAGTACTTAGAATCGTGTGCTTCCTCAAGAATCAAGTTCTTAAGATCCTTCTCATTTGGCACACAAATTCGACCTTTAAACCACATGGTTCCTTGTTCATCTACTGAGAAATCCTCTGCCAAACACTCTTCTTTCTTAAACTTGATCTTGTTGATCTTCTCATCCTTACTTTGCCTCTCCCTGATTTGATCCTCTAGAGTTGGCTTTACTTCCAAGGCAGCTACAAATCCTTGCGGCACAACCTCTAATGTCAACCTCTGAAACTCTTCACACAATTTTGGTTGATCACTTGCTACCATCACACTTATACTGTGGCTTTTACGACTCAGGGCGTCGGCTACCACATTAGCTTTTCCAGGATGATAATGGATTCCAACATTATAATCCTTAATCAATTCCAACTATCTTCTCTGCCTCATATTGAGATCCGACTGAGTGAATATATACTTCAAACTCTTATGATCCGTATATATCTCACATCTATTTCCAATGAGATAATGTCGCCATATCTTTAAAGCATGCACTACAGCTGCTAGTTCCAAGTCATGCGTTGGATAATTTAATTCATGTGGCCTCAACTGCCTTGACGCGTAGGCCACTACTTTGCCATTCTGCATTAATACACAACCAAGACCCTGCCTTGAGGCATCACAATAAATATCAAAACTGCACTGCACATCCGGCAATACTAACACAGGTGCAGATGTTAACCGCTTCTTTAGCTCATGAAAACTTTGCTCGCACTCTGGTGTCCATGCAAACTTTTTCTTTTTCTTCAACAATTGCGTAAGAGGTCTCGCAATCGTCGAAAATCCTCTATGAACCGCCGGTAATATCTTGCCATTCCTGTAAAACTACGGATCCGGTAATCGCCTTCTACCGCTCCCAATGTAACACGCCTTCCACTTTACTTGGATCCACAACAACTCCTTTAGCGGTCATTACATGGCCAAGGAATTCTACTTTCTCTTTCAAAAGTCACACTTATCGAATTTAGCATACAACCGTTGTTCTCGCAACTTCTCCAAAACCATTCGCAGATGCTCAAGTGCTCCTCTTCTAACTTGGAGTACACAAGGATATCGCCTATAAATACCACCATAAATTTATCCAGATATTCCATGAATACCTTATTCATCATATTCATGAAATAAGTCAGCATTCGTCATCCAAAGGACATGACCGTAAACTCATCATGTCCATAACGGTAGAGAACGAGTCTTCGATATATCTTCCTCCCGAATCCTCAACTAATGATACCGATCGGAGATCTATCTTGGAGAAAACTCCTACTCCTCTCACCGATCAAATAAATCATCAATCCTAGGCAAGGGTACTTATTCTTGATCGTCACTTCATTAAGTGCACGATAATCAATGCACATCCTTAAACTTCCATCTTTCTTTCTAACTAACAAAACCGGGCGCTTCCCATGGGGAAGAACTTGGTCGAATAAAACTTTTTTCAAGCAATTCTTCAATCTGCTTTTTCATCTCGACTAGCTCATCGGTTGGCATTCTATACGTCCTCTTTGCTATTGGCGTTGTTCCAGGTACTAACTCGATGTCCCGGTTGTTAGTGATATGCCCTAGAGGCAATCATGTGAGATGATTGTATCATGCGTCTATGTTCAGGTACTTATCAGTTCCATGAATAAATGTCACTCCTTTGTTCATTGAGTATGACTTAATTGTGAAACACATTGGTTATATGATATTATTCTAAAACGATCCTCGGTTACATATCATTATGTGGGACAATAGTGATTTGACCAAAGACATGTATTGATTGATGGTAATGTTTCACATACCATAGATATGGAGATATCAAATCAATAATGTGGGCACATGTTAAAGAACATAGGGTTGATAGACCCACCCGAGACAACGATGAGATTGTTATCTTAGAAGTGCCATCGAGTATAGTCTCGAGTGGTATACCTATACGATCCTTTGACCTCGAGATCCTTATTGATTCTCAAAGATGTGTAATTGCATACTTTGAGGCTATCAAACGCTTCTCCGTAATCAGGAGTTATAAAGTTAGCTTACGGGTATACCATGAAACATGACGTGAGATATAAGAGATCAAGATGGAATTTGCCCTCCTTGATAACGGAGAGATATCTCCGGCCCTCGTGTGGATGGATATGAAAAGTGCATGGTTATGCCAAAGTGATTAAAGTGTTAATCACTTAATTATATCCATTACATTGACGAGTGAATGGGTCGAGCTATCACAAGGATGGCACGATCTTGCCTTGAGCTTGACCGGTATCGCGGGCAAAAGGATCGGTATATGAGTATATCAAGGTTCACCGATATGATCATTTTGTGCATTCGGGGACGACATGTCCTGCTAGGAACCGCCAAGAACGATGGTCTCGAAAAGAGATTTCAGGCTATGGCCGCTTATGCAGAACCTAACGGGTCACACACTTAACGGGTTGGATCATGTCCGATGGATTGGATCCATTAGTGGGTTTACACGATTTGGATCCTCCGGCGTCTTAATGGATTTCTCTTGAGAAGATCCATTAGCGTGAGTCCTAATGGGCTTCTATCGAGAAGGCCCGTTAGTGCACTTTATATATAAAGGGGCGGGGTGTGCCGCCATGTGGTTCACCTCACCAAACCCTAGCCGCCGCTTCCCGCCAGAACCCTAGCCGTCACAAGACGTGGTGTTAGCACACGGCGCCGGCGTTCCTTCCTCGGACGGTGGATACCATAGAGGCGCCGCTGTTCGTCCTCGCCACGATCGGGCGATCGGTTTCACCTCTCCAACCTCGCGCGCACATCTACATCCGCTGCGCTGCACTGCGGCGAGGAGACGCTGGGACTCCGCAACCACTCGGCAAGCACTCGGCGGTCCGGAGACCACTCGGCGAAAGCACTCGGTGATCTCGCAAGCACTCTGGCCGAGCAATGGGAATACGCTCGACCACGCAAAGGCTTCGAGCACGCGGGAGGCTTCACCCACTCTACTTCGCCGCTAACGTGCTCCAAGGGTAATGCTCCATGATCTTTGACTCGCATGTATCCTGGTTGAATGCGTAGAAAATTTTGTTTTCGGCTAGTGTAGCATACGCGTTCTCCAACACCGGTTTGGTGGCATGCCTGGTAAATCCTCAGGGAATACTTCCGGAAAATCTCTAACCACTGGCACATCTTCTAGATTAGCAACCTTCACGCTGTTGACTATTAACTGACCATCACGAATCGCGGTTGCACGCACTTCCACTTTCTTGCCACTAGGGCTTTAGGATACCATCCTTGACCACAATCCAAAACAAATTTTATGCTTGGATAGCCAATCTATTCCTAAGATAACATCCAAGGTCCGGGTATCTAACAAGATAAGATTTGCTAGAACTCTATCCCATTCATAAGCAACTTAACTCCCAAACACCCAAGGCTAGACCGGTTCAGATCCCGGGCTTGGACTAAAAGCACACACTTAAGATTCTTAACAAAGAAACCATTCTTCATTGCAAAACTCGAGAAATAAACAAATGTGAAGCTCCGTAATCAAATAAAATCAGAGTCGGTAATCGAAGTTAACCAAGAACTTACCCAAGACAACGCCCGATGCTCCCCGGCTTCATCTGCTGTGATGTGATTGATCCTTCCACGCATTGTCGCTCGAGGCGACGCCCTAAGTGCATCGGCACTCGACACCTCCGCCTCCTGAGCTTTAGCCGAGTAGTGCTCAAATTGAAGCGGATCGAGTAACATTTCTTCTTCGGACACTTGTTGGCTAAATGTCCTGCTCATTGCAAGAGAAGCATTTCTTGACAAAGAACCGCCGACTTCTGCTGGTGCATTGCCTCCTGTCGGTGTCTCAAAATTCTCGACTAGTGGGGCGAGGTGTCGAGATGATGCCCTACTTGGCAACTGGGTTGAATATCGCAAACCGTTGAGGTGTCATCCTCACTTAAATCGACAGGGTCGCCCCGCCTCGACTAGCCATTCTCAAGGCTATGGTCTTCGCCTAATTCCTTGCACTTATCCTCAAGAATCAAGGCCTTATTGACTAACTCTTGGAAATTAGGGAAATTGTGGGTGATCACCCCACTGCAGCCCCGAAGTTCACCCTTTCAAGAAACGGATCGCTCGCCTTGTCTCAGAGCCACATCCTCGTGCATAGCGCATCAACCGAGTAAACTTGTTCAGTACTCACCACCGACCGCCTCCTTGCTTCAACGCCTCGAACTCCTCCTTCTTAAGATCCATCATTCCTTCGCACATGATATTGGCGAAAGCGCCTAAGAACTCCTCCCAAGTGATCGTCATGGGCTTCATGAGCAACAAAAGAGTTCTCCCACCATTCTCCGCAGCTCTCCGCTTGGTGTGAAGCATACAACACTTTCTCATTGCCTTCACACTGCGTGATGTGCAGCTTCCTCTCAATGGTCCTTAACCAATCATCGGCCTCCAAAGGATTGGTGTTGCCTGAAAATGTTGGGGGACGAGTCCTCATAAAGTCTCGACAGCTTTGGAGTAAGGACGGGCCTATTGTTGCCTTGTTGCGCGTTGTTGCCTCCTCGTAGTTTGACCGCCATACTTTGCATCTGTTGCATCATTGTTTGCATAAGTTGAGTCTCATACGCTAAGAAAGCTCCCAAGTTCTCGTGATATCCATCGGCGGTCTTGGCCGCAGTATGCTCCATCATTAGGATCGCTATTCTGGCGAAGGCCACTTCCTGACGCTCCATTATTGCCACGAGTGTTCACCATCTGCTTGATTGATTCTTAGGTTAGGAAAGGTAGAAGTAGCATAGATAAGATGTAAGAGTTCCTAAGCGGGGCCAAAAAGGTTTAACCCAAACTTTAAGATCTTTATTAATTATACTTGGTATGGTTGCTTACAACAGCCTAAGGGCAATGCAACACATACTGCACACCCAGCAAACAATAAGAACCAAACTAAACACGCAACCTTAACGTCTATTACAAATGGTAAGACTTCCTTATTGACGCGACTTGATACCCAAGTCTCAACTTAGCCCTAAGACTCCTACTCCTCCACCATCCCCACAGAACTCCCCGGTGGGTACATCAAGCGGTGAGCCGATAGCGGGCGCGAATCGATCTCAGTGTCCCGCAACCGGATGCGCTTCCTGTTCCTCATACTCAGACTTCATCTCCTCCGATGATGTTGGTGTAGCACGGCCTCCCTCCTGTAATGCCTCCTCGAGCTCCATGACCTTCTCCTCATAAGCCACTCGGGTCTCGTGCACTTCCTCTTCCGCAACTCTGAGCGCTTCATAGACCATCCTCAATTATGCGCCAGTGTCGCGGGTATGAGCCTCTTGAGCAGCTGCGAATCGTGCTAAGTGCACTGTAGTAGCATCCTCCCCTTGAGTGACGCGTGGGTGCCAAGCATCTCGTACTATGGGGTGAAGTAGAAACACGGTGCCGCCCACCATGTAGTAGTCGAGCAAATCCTCCGTAGGGCGAGCCAGAAGCCTCCCAATTCCAATCTCCCAAGTAGCCCTCCTCACCGTGATGCTGATAGGTTGGCTTGTCTTCTCACCGTTTCTGGCGTAGATTAAGAGTTTACACACCACTCCTCTTGTGGATCCGTTGACGATCCAAGTCCGGCCTTGATACATCGGCTGGCGAAACCTCCCAAAACATGAAGCACCTCCAGAGTTCTCACATGAGCCACCTCACACTCTCCGTGATGATTGTGACCTCCTCATCTATTTAAAAAGAGAAATAGATAAGTCCACCACTCTCAAGCGGCCACGAGAAAAACAAATTTTCAGCAAAGGTAAGGAGCAGAGAATAAGAAGAGTCAAGAGTGTTGTCTTAGTCCTCTTTGGGTTTTTCTTTAGAAAATAGTTTTGGACTCCCTAAGATACCACCATGCTAACTAGGGCCAAGACCTACAGTCAGTATGCTCTGATACCATCTCTGTCATGACCCGAATTCACCAATTCGAATCCACTATGTTTTACCGCACTAGTCCTGTGATCAATGCTAGTGCACACAATTTTAACATCGGTAAGCATCACATCATACACAACGATAAGAATAATAAGACTTTATTTATTTAATATAACTAGTGTATGATCTTATGATCACTTACATTATTTAGCCACATGGGCTAGACTGAGAGTAAACTTAGACAAATGCAATGAAAATAGCAAAAGACGATATGTCCCATCAAGACACCACAAAGCGATCGACAAGGCTTGGCCTACTCACTCATATCCACCGAAATCCTCCTCCAACACGGGCGATGATTCCTCCACTGTTGTTTGCTGTTGATGGCAAGGGTGAGTACAAAAGCACTCAACAAGTTGTGCATGTAATGCATTTTCTACCATAGCTATATGCAAGGCTTATTCCAAAGAATGGCTAGGTTCTTTTGCAAGAAAGCAAAGATTTGTAAACACATACAATACATAGATTGAAAAGACAAGAAACAAATAATAGCAATAAATAGATTTAATGACTCTCAAGTAAACCAAGTTTCCACCTAAGTCAAGTTTCACCATCCACATGGCTTCCCGCCATCCTATTCAGCTTATCCATTTAATTAACTACCCTTGATCTGTAATTTCGAGCATTGCTCAATACCGTGAGCACGGCTTTCCTAATAGTTTGTACATTCTGCAGGTTATGCACTTTACCCACACGATACAACCATGCACCACACAGCCGAATGATCATAACAAAGCCTTTACAATGCATCATCTTAACCCGGTACTACCCGCTGAGGTTTCAACAATGATGGGTTACACCACCACAACAGGGCCCCCCTCTTGCGCGATGTGAGTTTCCTCCGTACACCCTGACTCACACCACCACGATAGTACTTACACTACAAGAATCATCATTTTTTCGTCGCCAAGAACCGCGAAATTAAGCTTAGAACCGACAAAATAGTTGTTTTCATCGCCAACCGATTTAAAATTAGCCGACGACAACAAACAAACGAAAATCAATACATTTTCGCTACCATCGACGAAAATCAATACATTTTCGCTTACTACAATAGCCGCATTTAAAATATAGCGCCACGACCGACAGTATGAAATGACGTGGATAGAGATTTTCGCCGCCTAAACTTTAGCCGATTTAAATATAGATCGATTTTAAATCACCAATAGTTTAGCCGATTTAAAATATAAATCTTATTTTCGCTCGACCAAAAGGTTAGCCGATTTAAAATAGTAGTTCGCTTTCGGTCTATAGTGGAGCCGATTTAAAATACTCATCATATGTTCGTCACCTTTCTGGCGGGCCGATTTAAAATAGTCGGGTACAAAGAAAAAATAAAATTCAGAATCGATACAAACCGAAACATACCATACAAACCGATACAAACCGAAACATGCCATACAAACCGAAACATCCATACAAACCGAGCTATCCATACAAACCGAAACATCTCCAAAACTCAGTCCATACAAATTGGTTCATACAAACTCAGGTCATTTGGTCCATACAGACACAATTAGTCACACCCCACCCCAGCAACCTGATCTCCAACACAATCGAAGACAAAAGAAATTAATTCAAAGGCACCACGATCAGAACTATCCATGCAACAAATTACTAATGAAAAAAGACTAACTAGAGCTTCCACCTAAGTTATGGTTGCAATTATTTATATTTTTTTGACTAGAATCCAACTTAAATGGGAAACTAATACAAACTATGGCCAAATACAATTATCTTTGCAAAAAAAATAAATAGTCTTATCCTATGGAATATATACAAACAGGTTCTACATGTGTTTGTTTTTATTTGTGGGTTTTTGTAACACCTCAAACCCACACATGTCTAGAAGGTCACAGAACCGTCGCAAAGGTAACTCACATGCCTAGCTAGCTACTTCCCATTACCAACCTTCTCGATTTTCATGTACTAATTTCAAGAGATTTAATTTTCTCTTGACTCATAGTATAAAATGTCTTGCTTGTCGCTCAATGAAATGTAACTCATGCCGTGTCTTATGATTCTTTCCAAGCATTGTTTACCAACACGGCAAGAGTCAAGACTAGATTTCCTTTTCATTTCGCATAATCCTAGTGCGAGATGTGAAAAGCGAGAGGTGATAATGTGATGCCACGTAAATAGACACTAATATCCTATCTCGATGTCATTGACTTGTTATTAAACTTTTGGTCTCAAACGAGAGGTGATAGCGATCTACTCACGGTTTTCATTTCAAGTATCCAATGCTCGAAAGTAAGCTAGCAAGATGCTTCAGTTTTGCACAACGAGACATAATAATTAAACTACCCAAAGCAAGAGTTGAACACAAAGACATGCGTGATGTCAGCTACCAACAAAAATGAGGATGACTCGAGTGCACATGTGCGCTACTACCAACAAAACCCTCACTTATCTATTCTACATAACCATTAACCATATGTATATATGTAATGATCAATACAGAATCTTACAAAAAGAAAGATGTCGGTGCTCTGCTTTTGATCAAAGCACTAGTCATTCAAATCGATAAGCACACATATGGAGGTGTGGATGTGTATTCGAAGATAATTAACAAGTTAATGATGGGAAAGTAATTAATATCTTGAGCTATCAAGGAGAAAGCCAAGAAACAACCAATCCATTCGAGATTGAACAAAATCCATAGTGGTCTTAATTACATGCCGCAGATGCTCAACTAGGTACTAGACTTAGAAGTTCCAAGGTCACCGATTCGCCTCAATGCAGATGCCGCTGTGGGTGGCCGGGAGGACAAGGCGGGCGGCAGAGGGCAGCCGTGGGAGCGGTGACGTGGTCGAGGAGGGCAGCCATGGTGGGCGGCGTGGCGACCGGGCGAGGGCAGCCATGGAGGGCGGCGGCGATCGAGGAGGGCAGCATGGTGGCCTGGCAAGGCTTGGCCGGGGAGGGCAGCCAGGGGGGGCGGCGTGGCGGCCGAGGGCGCGGGGGCGGCGCCGGCCGGGAAGGCGCGGCGGGCGCCACGGGGAGGAAAGATGGGATGTGGCGGCGAGGAAAGATTGAGTACACAAACAGCGCGAGGCTCAACCCCGTAATACCTAAACCTCAGATTTTAAATCGGCCTCGGTCCTTGCCGATTTAAAACATATTTATTTTCGCGGCCCGTGTTTGAGCCGATTTAAAAATAGATATGTATTTTCGCGACTAGGTTTATAGCCGATTTAAAACGTAGTGACCGCCAACCCGTGTCGAGTGCACGAACCCTAACTTCTATATTTTCGCTTACCAAATGTAGCCGATTTAAAAATATATATATTAATCGTCAAGAATTGTTAAACCGATTTAAAATATATATAGTAATCGTCGGTTTTAGTTAGGCCGATTTAAAATATATGTATTAATCATCGGCTTTTTCTAGGCCGACGAAAATACATTTTTGGCCGACGAAAAATGTTGGTTTTCCTGTAGTGTTAAGTTAAGACTTTGCAAATTAGTCAGCTAAGCTGCCCCATAGTAGACATGTGGTTGCATGATTGACTCAGGTCAAAGGCTCGCAAGGTTAAGTCCTTAAGATTGATCAAAGCAAGACATGCACACACCCTCTGCCCATCGGGCCCACCCAGGCACACTTGCCCTTGCCACTTGCTTCAATCTAAGTGATTACCCACCCAGTTGATTACCAAGCACCACGTGTTATACACAAATCGATATTGTTGCGTGACATCCATCTGCACAACAACTCAATCTCATCGTGTGACCACACATAACACACAAGTTCATATCATTGTTCCATATTCCATTAATCAAGATTAATAATCAGCAATTCATGAACATGTGATGACGTGGCATGGCTAAGCACTCTAATCCGATCTAACCATCCCATGTTGATTTCATAAGTAACCAACTATAGTAATCCAATCTAAGGTGACAAGTGAATCATGGCATACAATTGACAAGGTAGGGTGTAATTCAATGGGTATACTAGCTAAGTCCCAAACTAAGTTGAAACCATTCATACACATGAAATAATATGCAATAAGGTAAAAACAAATTAGCAGTTTTGCAAACATGGGTGCAACATAATCAAAGCACAACTTGCCTTGGTTAAGCTCCTGATCTTGGTCTGAAGATTGCTCCTAAGTTGCTAATTCGTCCTCCGAAGCGTCACACAATTCAACGTCTACGCGAATCGAGAAGAAATAGCAAAGAAACACCAAAAATAGAGAACAAATGAACTAAAAAATTCAAACCAAAGCTACCATTAGATAGATCTCAATTTTACAAATTTTTATAAATTTGAATCACCCAAATCGGAGTTCGTACGAGGGAGAACGAGCCCTCGGAAGATTCAAAAATCCAAAAATCCCTAAAATTGGAAAATCCGAAATATCCGAATTATTTTTGAAAAGGAAAATCCGATTTATTGCGTCAGCTGACGTCAGCCCTGCGCTGAACCGATACGGCTGGCATGTGGCGCAATATCCACCGCCCAGAACCAATCCAACGGCCACCATCCAATCTAATGACGTGGTGAAACGATGGCCACCCGATTCAGATCTAACGGTGGATCTTTACCCGAGCCATTTACTGTTGCCCTAATCAACGTGGCACGATCCCGGCCGTTCATCCAAGATCAAACGGCAAAAACCTTACCCGAGCGGTGTAGTACTCCCTCCGCGATGTGGCTCGATCCTCAGCGTCCACGGACGATCCAACGGCTGGCAATGCTCGAGCTCGGCGATGAAGGTGCGACGGCGTGGTTCCACCGGAGTTGAAGAAGATGACGAGCCCGACGGCGTTTCGACGCTCTCCGGCGAGGAAGAAGTGGGGAACGGGTGCGTTTCGACGTGATGAACTCGAATCCGACTTCGGCGCGGCGGAAGAGTCACCGGCGGCGGCGGAAACACCTCGGCAAGGCTTTGCGAACTCCGGCGTGGTACGATGGCCGCTACGAGGCTCCTCGGGCGACGGCGCTACAGGCAAAGGGCGCGGCTGGATCTGGTGAACCTCGGGCTGGGGTTCGAGCCCTTAAATACCCCTCGGTGTGCGCGCAAACTTGGAAATCATGGCGGCGGCGGCGCGAATCTGGACTCCGGCGTCGTCTTGGAGAAGAACTCCCCTCCACCGCACGATCATGATCGGACGATCACGAAAGACACACGGCGCGGCACGATCCTAACCGATCAACGCAAATAACGGCCGAAAAGGGTTAGGGTTCGGATTCGTCCCGGCAAACGGTGATCGCATGATTAGGATTCGACGGCTATGAGTGGTTAGGGTTCCACACAGCGCGCGGCTTGATGAAAATCGTTGGATGGTGATCCAACGGCAAGACGCTGTTCTTCTAAGAACCTACCGGTTGGGCGAACAGACTCACCGGCCGAGCACAGTAATGGGCTTTGGCCCGTTACTGTTCCGAAGGAATTTCCGGGTTTTTATCCTTTAAAATAATTAAGAAAAATAATTTGATTTATTTGAGGTAGTAAAAATACCAATAAAAACTCCAGAAAAACCTCAAAAATACTTTGAGACACTCTGAACTAAAATAAAATATTTTTGGCAAAACTTTATTTTAATCTTATCCATTTATAATTAATTCTTGACAAAAGGTAATATACTTTTAATTCAAAATAATTCAAATAAATCTCAGAAAATCCAAATAAATCCAAAAAATTCATAAAAGGCATAAATTGCAAATAAATACTATTAGCTAAATAAAAGTCAAAAATTTGGGATGTTACACCTAATTAGAATTTTTTTGAGTTGAAAATACAACAATTTAAAAGTTGTAGAGTTGAATTTTTTTGCTAGTTGAAATTTTTTTGAGTTAAAATTTCCCAAGGTGATTTTTTTATTTGAAATTTTTTCTAGTGAATTTTTCTATGCTAGAATTTTTTTGAGTTGAAACTTCCCAATTTGGAAAATTTCCATAAAGAAACTATAAATTTTATTAAGCAAAATAGTATCATTACCAGATATTGAAACTTTTTTAACAGAAGTAATCAACATTGAATAATTATACTCATTAAATAGTTACATCTGGATTCAATCAAATGAAACGCATTGTATCAAATATTTAATTTACAATTACAACATGATTACAAAAATGAATAGTTGTAAAAGTAGTGAATAAAAATTTGTCTCCAAAGTCTTCTGTCATCCAAATCTTGAATAACCTGCAATCAATAAAAATATTGCAATCATCAGTAAGATAATAAATTAATAATGCAAAAAGAATTGAATAAATTTAATTGAGTCCAAATTAGAATATTTGTTATCGCTCTCTAAGGTACCAGATGTTGTTTGTGGGCCAATTCAGCACCTCTAGCGATTTATTCGCATCATTCGGCAATTTCTGCAAACCTATTTTAAGCCGTAGAAGTGCGTATTTTAGAAAATATCACGCGGTAGAAATTATTTTTGCCCTAAGTTGAAAAGCACAGTAAATTGCATATAGTTGAGATACTGTGCTTAAGAGACATGTAAGGATCTAGAAGCTTCACTCCAGCTGTCTGCAGAGCTTCCTCGTATAAACAGCTAGCTTCCAACCATTAAACCACACTCATTCATTCTCCTATATGCACAAGCCACACACAAGCAACCAGAGAAGAGAAGCTCAAACTACTAGAGAGGAAGACAAGAGCTCAAAGATAAGAGCCAGAAGTCAAGGAGGAACTGGCAGGGAGATCCCTAGGAGCTAGAAGCTCAACTAGGAGATTAAGCCAAGCTAGTCAAGAAAGCAAGCAGACACTCTACTTCCTCTTCACCGGCCATTTTGCAACCATAACCTGCACTGTATTATCTTTTTCCCAGCCTCAAGTATTCATCCATACCCATCGTTCCAGTAGGATCAACTTTGCCAATACGTAGCAATAGCAAGTAGAGTAGCAATCAAATGGCAGTAGAGATTGAGTAGTCTTAGATTAGCCAAAATCATGATAGACCAAATATTCTACCTGTTGATCTTGTCATCGCAGAGGCATAAAAATGAAAATGAATGCTAGAAATCATAGTCTGGATATGCCAAACTTTAGATAGAAAGAGATCAGGAGGTAGAAAGGGGTGGAACGGGTAAGAAACCCAGCCCGGTCGGGCCGTTGTGACGTTGGCGCTAGCTAGGTGCAGGAGGCCGGAGGGAGCCAGGCGAGGGAGGAAGACCAGAGGTGCTGACGTCAGGGCCAAGTGGCTGGCCAAAAGAGCTAACACCTGGGAAAAATGGGGAGAAAGAGAGCTATAAGGAGAATGGACAGAAAGAAATGAGGAAGCATATAGAAGCATCAGGAAGTCGACTAGATAGGACCCGGCTGGTGGAATAGACAAAAGAAATAAAAAAGAAGAGAAAGAAAAGAAAGAAAAAGAAGGAGAAAAAGAAAAATAAGAGAAAAATTCAAAATTTCTAAAATGTGTAAAATTTGCCTCTTTACTGCAGAAAAATAATCATAAGACCAGTCATATACTAAAAGATGCATAAATAAATTGCAGTCAATAAATGATCAGAAAAAAAACAAAGAAAAAAGAAGAGAAAACAAGAAAAATTTAAATTTGAGTAAATCGCTAAAATAATAATTATCTGTCTCTATGAAAGATTTAAAATCAATCAGATCTATTGAAATCCGTTAAAATCAATTAAATCAGTCAGTCAAGCTATTAAATTAAGCGAGACCGTATAAAATCGAATAAGGCTCTAAAAATCGCAAAGTTATTTTTATAAATCTTAGAATAATAAGATAAGCACGTTGGATGATTTAAAATATGCAAAAACCTATTTGCTACTAAATATGGCATTATGTAATTTTAGGAAATAAATCAAATTGGACCGCAGATCAATCATCGGGTGATGACGCTTATTTCAACCAAAATCTAGACAAGCAATCTATGACCATACTTATTTTGGTATCAATGTTTTATTTGGAATATATGTAGTATCATTGGTGCATGAAAAAATGTTTTAAACAAAATCCAAATTGGTTGGTTGGATTAACTGCGAATGCATTTATGATTGTGATTTTTTTAACTCAACCGACAGGTGTGGTCAGGGTGAGTTGTTATATGGTGGGTAGAGAGTGCCATGTTTGATGTTGCCAGTGGGACCCTCTACATAAGAATATAATATAAGATTAAAACAACTACACTCGGGCAATAAGCCGTATTAAATCGTATCAACCATAGTGTGTGAAAACAACCAGAAAAGGTTGTCCTATGATGGTGTTCAATCTTCATATTGGATAAGCTATGATGTGTTAAACTGGCAATGCCAGGTGCCCAAAGAAGGACACAGTGATAACCGGTAAAGGTTATCTGATGCTATATTTTAAAGCCACTGGTGGAGTAACTCCGATTTTAGGAAGCAGTTCAACTAGTTATCTCAGGTCATAGTACCACTGATTCGTGTTGTAGCACAATTGGTTCTTGGTCAGGGTATATGGGTATCGACCGATTTCGAGAAGGGGTACAACTAGCCATTCCAGGTCATAATGCCATCGAATCATTAGAGTACAACTGGTAAGTAGTCAAGGTTGGAGATTTGAAATACTAAAGTACTGATAAATATTCTGGGTTCTCAACGGATGTTAAGTTCACTATGAGTGAAGTGATACAAAATCTATGCGAGATCAAAATTATGAATTCATGCCTGCCTCCTGGAATGGAGGCTACGGAAGCTTTCTCATCTACGAGTGTTAGTAGCAATTTCTCAAATTAAAAATTGAAACACAAGTTTTTCCTAAAAAACTTATTTTAAGTACTTGGTTCTGAGGGATGGTTTTGTGGAATGGAACTAGTATTGGTTCCGGATGATAAAACTCATAAATGCATAATTCTTACTAATGCTTGCTGGGTACATCTTTGTACTCACTCTTATCTACTCCCTCTTTTCTTAGACTCTAATTGCTATGGAGGCTCCGATGAGGAGTGGATGCATAATCAGCAGGAGCTGGGTGATGAGGAGGCAGAGTTCGACCTAGAGGACTGTGTGAGTAGAGGCCCTTATAGTAGAGGCTTTCGTTCTCCGAAATATTATGTATAATTAAGTGTTGCAATAACTTTTGCTGTAAATTATGTAATATGACAGGTGGAAGACTCTAAGAAGATACTGCGTTTGGAGTGTAATAAAGTTCCTATAAAGTCTCTAATTAGTGTTCTGCTGCAACACTCTGAAATGGTGTTTTAACTAATAAATTGTCGGGCTAACTCGATGAGCTATTAGTTAATATGCCCTTATCAGTATAATTAACTCAGGATTAATGACACCACTACAGTTATTATCTAGGGTTAATTATGCAGGTTGACACATTCCAAGTGAAATTTTTTTGTTTCAAATTTTTTTCAAGTAGAAACTTTTCGAGATGGAATTTCCCTAGTAGTAACTTGCTCAGTTTGATCTTTTTTGAGTTGAAACTTTTAAATTTGAAATTTTCTAAGTTAAAATTTCTTTTTGGGTTGAAATTTCCCAATTTGAAATTTACCGTGTGAAATCTTCCAGATTTGGAGTTTCTCCAATTGAAAACTTCCCAATTTGAATTTTTCCAATTGAAATTTCCTCCGTTTGATTTTTTTCAAGTAGAACTTCCTGACTTGAAATTCCTCAGTTTGAACTTTTTTGAGAAATTTTTTTTCGTGTTGAAACTTTAATTTAACTTTTTTGAGTTGAAATCTTTTTTTGAAATTTTATGAGTTGAAGTTGTTTGAAAAATCAAGTGGAGGAATTGGGAAGCGAAGGGGAATCCACACTCACAGCCAAGAATAGGGACGAGAAGGGGAAACCAAGGAGGGGTGCTGACTATCCGCACGTGGCATCTTAGGGGGATTGCCCGCTATGAAGACTGGTGAGGATGATGTAACACTCTAGTTCAAATTTCACTCATGGTTCAACCTACTATAGGGTCGGCCCACTCATGCACAGCACCATACTTCAACTTTTGTTCTCACTTCATGTAAAAGGATTAACTCGGTTGTGCTATGTTTAGACCCAATAGACAGTATATACTACTATAACTTACTTTATGCAAACGGTATGAGACTAATCCCACCACTACTCTATATGGGCCTTCACCTCAACGTGCCTAGGTATTACAGTTGACCTCACATTAGTTGTACCCAAAACGTTTTGTAAAATTGTTATTCCAAATAGGCCATTGGTCTCTCAAAAGAGTGGACATGAATGGAAGTTTTGTTTTCTTTAATAGTCATCAGTTTCTACAGAAAGTAAATCAATAATTAGTTGTGAGGTTTAATTGTTGGGGTTGAAATTTAGAGTCCAACTGCGCTTAGTTTTTTTTTGAGCACCTGATTTTTGTCCACAGGCATTCCAGATTTCCACTTCAATGAATTTACGCGTTCTTCGGAGGCTGCAAAGCCAAGGAACATGTAGCGCGTTTCGATTTTGCATCTAATGATCAAGTGCTAAAAAAATAGTGAACTTAAAAACCATGATTACCACATAGGTTCAACTATGTACTCTCGGAAAGTTTTCTTGTGTTGCGCATAGTTTTGAGATGGCTTGTTCACAGAAATTGGCATGAAACTTACATTGGATTGGCATGATTGGAGCTGGGTAGACGTGGACACTCGGCCCATAGCCCGGCATGACACTGTGCAGAACGGGCCGGGCCAGCACAGCACGATTGCTCAAGCCGTGCTGGGCCTGCCAACCGGGCACGATGGGCGGCCCGGCATGGTATGGTGAGATGGGCCGTGCTTGGGCCGGTACGGCCTGCACAGAGTTTCGGGCTGCAAGGCGACATGCCAATCCGCCTGCACATGGCCGGGGGCAAGGGACGGTCGACCCATGTCGTCGTAGCCGTTATCGTGCGCCTACTGTGGCCGTGGCCTCGCGCTCACTTGCCCACTATGCCACACAGCTGCCTCGTTGCTCGTCCCTCCCCTCCCTGCCCACCCCTCCCCTCCCCAAGTACCTGGCTATGGTCGCCGTGGCTGTGCCCAACCCGCCCGTCCCATCGCCGCATCATAGTGCTCGCGTGGCCGCGCTCGCCTCACCAGTCCCGGGGACTAGCCTCCCCGCCTGTCCCTCCCCTCTCCACGTACCTGGCCGAGTCACCGTGGTCGTTGTGGTTGGCGTGGTCGTGCCCGCGCCGTGGCCGCTATGGACCTACATCCCGCTACCTCGACTCCTCCCGCACGGCTGTTCCTCCTCCCTCCTCCTACGCGGCCGCTCCGCCTCCCGCTTTCCACGCGGCACTTTGCCTCCTGCATAGTCGCTCCTCCCGTGGCTGTTTCCGCTCTGCCTCCCGCGCGGTCGCTCCTCCCGTGCGGCACTCCGCCTCCTGCGCCGTGGCCACCTCGCCTCTCGGTCTGCTCACCTCCCGTGCCACGCAATGTCCGCCTCGGTGGGTGAGTGGAGGGGAGCTTGACCCATGCCAATGGGAGATGAGAGGGGAGGCACGGGGAGGCGTCGATGAGGTGGTAGGGAGACAAGACGGGGGCGGGGAAGACGAGGTGGAGGGGAGGTGGGAGCCGGGCAGAGGGACCAAGGGAGGTGGCGCGGCTGGCTCGAGGGAAAAGGGGAGAATGGGAAAAAAAGGGCACTAGTGGAGGGAAAGGGAAAAAAGGGAAAAAGGGAAAAGGGGAAAATAGGTGAAAAATAAAGGAAATGGGGAGAAGTACAAAAAAATAGAGAAAAATAAAATAAAATTATAAAATTCAAGTAATTAAATAAAATTATAGGCACTTGAATATTCTAATTTCTAAAAAAATTGCCATACTTGCCTCCCGCACTACCTCACTTCCCGTGCAGTGATGCGGTGTTCGCCCGCAATGTCCACGCTGGAGGGGAGGCAGATCGATGCGGAGGGGAGGCCGATCGGGTAGAACAAGCATTGATATGATCATGTCCTTGTGATTGGGGTTCCCGATGATTTGACTTTACATAGATGACAAACCTGACTAACTCGGTCAGATATAAACCTAACCCATTAAATATAATAACCAGAATATATCCTCCTCCTACTTCTCTTCACCTCTCCCACGCCAATGTCGTCGACCCCCTCTTATGTACCCGTACCACCATCATTGGCGTTAGGAGGTGCAGTAAAAATAATCACTATCGGTTCTGAGGTTAGATGCAACTGTGATATAGCACTGGGCACATCACAATCAGTTCTTATATGAGAAGCGATAGTGATGATCACACACATCTTACAAAAGAACAGATTGTGATGTGCACATGTTCATCACAATCGGTTCTTTTGTAAGAAGCGATAGTGATGTGTATGATCATCACTATCGCTTCTTACAGAAGAACCGAGTGTGATGTGAACATGCACATCACAATCGGTTCTTAATAAGGAAGCGATAGTAATGTTCATGCAGATCATTATCGCTTCTCCCGTAAGAACCGATTGTGATGTGCATGATCATATCACTATCGCTTCTTATTTGTAAATTGATAGTGATGAGAATGAACATCACTATCACTTCGTAAGTAAGAACCGATTCTGGTGTGCCTCGCTAGGTTATTTTATACCACTCATTCTGAACTCGATCTCCTCTGTTTTTCGGAAATGTTCTCCGCCGCCACCTGAGAAAACAGCTCATATTTTGTGGTTGGAAGCAATATTTGGGTGGGAAAAAAATTGAAGCCAAGTTGAAAATTTTGAAGCCAACCCTGAAATCCGTTCACTATTTTGCAACTGTAATATTAATTGAAATGTTGTCTCAATATTTGAAATAGTTAGCTAGCCGCTGCTCCAGTTTTTCCTTAATTTTATTATGTGAAGTCAAATTGCAGATGGACCGTGAGGAATGGATGTATCAGAAAAGTCATGTGAGTGATGAATTTCATAGGGGTATTCAGGAATTCAAAAAAATTGCAGAAAAAGGCATGGTGAAGAGGGGTGTAAACTTCATATATTGCCCTTGCATTGATTGCACCAATCTTAGAAGATTTTAACAACTCAGCTCAGATTGAGGACCACTTGATTCGACGTGGCTTCGTGAGGAATTACACGTGTTGGATCCATCATGGGGAAACTAGTAGTACCCTTCTGGTATGCAATGAAGACATGGTGGAAACCGATGACGAGTTGCAGCGTGATATGTTTGAGGAGGCCAATTTAGAGCAAATGTTGCGGGATGTGGAGGGAAATTACACGGAAAGATATTTTAAAAAATTTAAAAGCTTAATGGAAGACGATTCCACTATTCTGATGTAAGTGGATGGGACTCTCACATGGAGTGAAGGTCGACAAGAGAGGTTTTACTCTAGTGGATCTGAATAGACTCGTCTACAAAGATGACCCGTTTATCCTTAGGAAGAAAGCAAATCAAGTCTTCTACGTGCGTGATCCCGCCAATCCAAGGTTGCATGTTGTCCTTCATGGCAAGCGGCGGATCGTTGGTGTCGAAAATATCGTAGATGAAGAAGAATACAGCCAATTTGATGAAATACCTCCATTTGCAGATGGGCCTGTCTTAGCGGGGTCGACGACGATACACATGGAACCAATTACGTGCGAGTAGATCATTAAGAAGGGCAGTATTGTAAACAAATGGATAATTGTAGATAAATGGACTATTGCACTGTTTATAAAATATTTTTCAATGTATGCAGTGTATAAATCCAAGTTGAATAATTGCTTTTGTTTATGTGCTGTGAAAGAAAATTTGTGCCATATGTTGTGAAAGAAAATTCCTTTGCATCAAATTATAGTTGGGAAAGCTCGTAAATAGTTGAAAGTTCATTTCTGAAAATGTTCAAACAACTTAGGAGTAATTTGAAAAAGGTTTGACTTTTCTACGCTGTAACATCCCAAATTTTGCCTTTTAACTTAGCTAATACTGTTTTATTGCCATTGGTGAATTTTGTGAATTTTATGGAGTTATTGGATTTTTCTTGGATTTATTTGAATTATTTCAAATTAAGTATATTAACCTTTTGCCAAAAACTAATTATAAATAGATAAACTTAAAATAAAGTTTTGCTAAAAATATTTTATTTCAGTCCAGGATGTCTCAAAGTATTTTTGAGATTTTTCTTAGTGTTTTTATTGCCCTGTCGGGACCCGAATATGCAAATCCGGACCCTCTGTGTATATCGCACTAGTCCAGGATCACGCTAGTGCACACAGGCTCAACATCAGTGAATATCACAATCATACACAACGTAAATAGATAAAAGACATAATATATCAAATATTACCAGTTGTATGACCTTATGGTCAACTTACTTAACAAGGCCTCATAAGGCTGAACAACAAATAGAACTGCAGCGGAATGAAGATGTAGGTAACCCCTCAGTATACCACAAGCAACTGACAAGGCTCGCACCCTAAACATTCGTCTCCTCATGGTACTCCTTCTTCGGCACTGATGATTTTTGTAGGCAAGGGTGAGTACACCAACACGTACTCAACAAGTTGTGCACAGAATGCAAGTCTACATAACTATATGCAAGGCTTATTCCAAAGGAATGGCTAAATGGTTCATTTGCAACTAAGCAGCATTTAAAAACACATACAGTATATAGATTGAAATGACAGTAAAACAAATAACAGTAATAGATAGATTCAGTATTTCTCAAGTAAACCAAGTTTCCAGTCCTAAGTCAAGATTCAATTTTCCATGGCAACCTGCCATCCATCCCAAATTTTCAAAAAGTCTAAACCCTTGACTGTAATCCCCGAGCTTTGCTCAATACCATGAGCACGGCTATCCGAATAGATTGTATACTCTGCAGAGGTTATGCACTTTACCCACATGACATGATAATCTCTTTTGTGCCTAGCCATTAGCAAACTTCGTTTGGTGTGCCGGTAGAGAATCATGACAAAGCCTTTACAATGTTCTGTCTTAACTCAGTACCACCCGCTAAGGTTTCAACACCGAAGGGTCGATAACCACTACAGGCCCCCTCTTGCGCCATCTGGGTTCATTAAAAGGATGAACCACCCCACCATCGGTAGTACCAAAGCTAAGACATTGCAAATTAGTCACTAGGCTGCCCCATAACGTATATGTGGTTGCATGATTGACTCAGTCAAAGACTCGCAAGGTGTCCTTATGGTTTGATCAAAGCAAGACATACACATACCCTCGCCCATCGGGCCCACCTCGCATAACGCCCTTGCCACTTGCTCCGACCCAAAATCATAACCACCCCAGCTTGATTACTAAGCACCACGTGCCATCAACAATTCAATATCGTTGCGTGACATCCATTGCCACCACAACTCAATCTCATCGTGTGACCACACATGACACACAAGTTCATAACATTGTTCCATATTCCATTAGTCAAGATTATTTATCAAAGATTCAAGTACATGTGATGACGTGGCATGGCTAAGCATTCTATTCCGGTCTAACCATCCATGTTGATTTCAGATAACCAACTATAGTTAACCAATCTAAGGTGACAAGTGGATCATGGCATACAAATATCAAGGTAGGGTGTAATTCAAAAGGGTATAATACCTAAATCCCAATTTAGGTTGAAATCATTTGTACTCATGAAATAACAAGTGATAAGGTAAATCAAAATAGCATGCAATCTAATTTATGGGTGCAACATGATCAAAGCACAACTTGCCTTGGTTAAACTCCCGGTCTTGGTCTAGAAACTGTTCTTGAGTTGGTGGCTCCTCATCCGAAACGTCGCACAATTCAACGTCTAAGCGAATCGAGAGAGAAAGCAAATAAAAACCAAAACCAAATAGCAAATGAACTCAAAAATTCAAATAAAATCCACCATTGGAAAGATCTTAATTTCACAAATTTTTCGGAATTTGAATCACCCAAATCGGAGTTCATATGTAAAGGTTATAACATTTAGAAGTGTTGAAAATAAACTAAACTCTGGAATTAGAAATTCTAAATTTTTCCAAATTATTTTTATAAAGAAAATCTGAATTTTCCTACCCCGGCTTGTACGGACAAAACGTGGCAAAATCTAGACTGATGAACTCAATCTAACGGCTACAGGTAAATCTACTACGACTCAATATTAACTGTCCGATCTAAATCCAACGGTTGATATTTAATATGAAACGCTTGCCGATTCCAAACGTTATGACTTAATCCCGATCGCTCGATGAAGATCCGACGGCTGACGAAGCTTCTGATCGGCGATGGCTGGACCACGTGCGAAAACTCGCCGGACTCGAAGAAGACGACGATCCCGACGGCGATCTCCTTCCCGGGCGTTGCTCCGGCGGAACTAGGCGCACGGGATGCTTTTCGGCGGCAACTCGGCAGTCCTTCGCGTTTTTCCCGAGCATTGGCGCGACTTGCTCGAAAATCTCCTGGCGCTGCTATCCCTCGCGCGATTCTGCTGCTCGCTTCCTCTGGTGATTTCTTTTCGTCGCTTGGTTCCTTCGACGAGACCACGCGCCGTTTAAATATGCCGAGCGCACATACTACTCCCGCCCAAGCCGGACTCCGTGTCCTCGTCGAATTCGGTGCCATCCCTAACTCGGGAATTTGGAATCGCTACGGAGGAAATCCCAGCGCTCGGCCTTTCGTTGGCGCCAACGATTTGATTCGACACGTGTGGCTTCTCCTCGCATGGAAGGACTTCCGAGTCCTTGATTGCTTCGCTAGCGCTAGATATTTCGATCGCTCGTCGTTTAAGTCCTTTATACTTTGGAGACAACGGAGGAGTCCTTCGCTGATTTTGGCGCCAGTTAAAGAGATTGACTCGCTACCCGTCGGAGAACGGAAGGAGTTCCGCATGCAAATAACGTTATTTCCAAATCGACCGGCCAAGAATCGATTTCCCAATCCGATTCAATCCCGAGAGAAAAAGATATTTCCCAAAAATACTTGAGACCTTCTATACTCAAATAAAATATTTTTGGGCAGGCTTCATTTTAAATTTCCTTTTTATAAATATTTCTTAACAAAGCCAGATATACCAATTCAAATGATTTAAATAAATCTCAGAAAATCCAATAAATCCAGAAAATTCACAAAAATTATAAATTGCAATAGAATAATATTTAATACACAAAAAGCCAAAAATTGGGATGTTACAAACCTCCCCCCCTTAACAGAATCTCGTCCCGAGATTCAGGGCTGACTAGAGAATAGGTTTGGGAATTCTTTCTTCAGATCCTCTTCACGCTCCCAAGTTGCTTCATTTTCTGAATGATTACTCCACTGAACTCTGCAAAAGCGAGCGGACTTATTTCTGGTCCTGCGCTTTATAAGTCAGATCCTCCTGTAATTCGATAGCTTCTAACGGCGTCTGCTCTGCTGGCACTCTGAGGCATTTCTTAAGCTGCGACACATGAAACACATCATGCACTACTGCTAATGACTGGGGCAACTCCAACTGATACGCAACCTCTTCTCGGTGACTCAAGATCTTAAATGATCCAACATACCTAGGTGCGAGTTTTCCTTTAACGTTGAACCTTTTCACACCTTTCAAGGGAGTGACTTTGAGATACACAAAATCATTAGGCTCGAAACTCAATTCTTGACGACGATTATCAAGATAATCGTTTCGCCTCGATTGTCTTTGTTCTCGCCTTTTCTCGATCGTGGCAACTTGCTCTTCACCTCCCCGAGCATCTCGTGCCCAAATATTTAACGCTTTTCCCGCTTGCTCCAATTTAACGGGGTACGACAAGCTCGACCATATAAGGCTTCAAATGATGACACTTGCAACCTAGCCTGATAACTATTGTTGTAACTAAACTCTGCATATGGCAAACATTTATCCTAAAATGCAACGTATGATTTTGCACAAGCTCTCTAAGAATGATACGTGGTGCTGAGATTCAAGCGAGTTCTCATTGTTTCTTGTAACTTGTTCTAAAATCTTGAGATAACTTGGATACCTCTATCGGACACAATCTTCTTAGGCACCTATGCCGTCATCAAGCCCTGACATATACAGATCTGCCAAACCACCTTTTGAATTCATAGTCTTTAGTGGTATGAACCGTGTAACTTTGGTCAATTAATCAATAATGATTCCTCCGAATTCGTATCATTTATGGCTAATTCACACTAGGGATCCTTTTAATGATTTGCCTCCTATAGGAATCTATAATGATTTGCAATGAACCTTTGGATCTCTAATGCCTTGCCTTTATTTTCTGATATACATCACATCGAGTATCATGTCCAATAGTTTCGCTCTTCACCTTAGATCACCAAAACCTTTCTTAAGATCTTGATTCTTTTTTTTTGCACTTCCTGGGTATATCAAGTATTTAGAATTATAAGTTTTCTCAAGTATCATTTTCTTAGGATTTTCCTATCCGTATTAATCGGTTCGACCTTGAATCCTCATGGTATCCTAATCACTAAAATTCTATTTCTTAGCTAAGCCTTCTTCTTGACTTGATTTTGTATGCGTTTTCCCTTGAACTTTGTATGATCCAATCTCCTAATGTTGGTTTCATTTTCAAAGCAGCTATGAAACTTTGTCGAATGACTTTTAGTTTCAGCCTCTCAAATTCCTTGCATAATTTTGGTTAACTTCTTTTTATTAACATATCCGCACTGTGGCCTTATAACTCTAACGTTAACTACCACATTGACTTTATTAGAATGCTTATGGATTCTGACATAGGAATCTTTAGTCATTTCTAGCCATTTTCTTCTCTCCATATTAAGATTTGACTGAGTAAATATATTTAGACTCTTAAGGTTCATATCTATTTTTGATGGAATAGTGACACCATTTTTCTTCGCGCACTACAACGGCTAACTCCAAGCCGACGTAAGGTAATTTCAACCGCCGATCATTTATGCAACAATGTCGGTTCACTTCTCGATTATGTCCAAACATCATCCTTATATATTGAACTACTCCGCACACTAGTAATACCAACACACGCGTAATGGTAACCGCTTCTTCAACTTCCAAAACTATTTTCACAATCTAGCGTCCATGTAACTTTTATCTTCAACAATCGCATAAGAGATCTAACTGTTGTCGAAAATCTTTTTATGATACTATCTTGCCCTTCCTAGAACTTCAACTCTAAGTAACGGATTTTGGTTGCTTCTAATGTAACATAACTTCTACCTTGCTTGGTTCAACAATAGCTCCTTTAGTAGTCTTTGCATGGCTAACGAAATTCCACCTTTTTCTTCCTTAAATCACATTTGTTGAATTTAACGTACGAATGCGAATCTCGCAAAAACTCATTTCTAGGTTCTGCATATTTTCCTCTTGTCTTATAGTATACTATAGTGTCATCAACCATGAATTTATCAATTAATCCATAAACATCTTACTTATCATGTTCATTAGATATGCGGGGCATTAGTTAATTCAGGAGATTTAGCCAAAACTTTTATTGTTCATGTAGAGAACGAAATTTTAGAAACATCCTTCTCATGTCTCCTAAGTTTATGATAGCCTAAGCGAAACTTTGTCCTAAAGAAATTCCAATTCTATTCTCAACTGTCCAATCATGTAGTCGATCCTGATATTGGATACTTGTTACTGATATTTTATTTATTTAGAGCACAATTTAGTGCACTCTCCTTGATCTTCCATTTGCATTTTAATGAACAAGAATTTCCATGGTGATATACTAAGTTTTCAAAACTTTTCCTAGTAACTCTTCGATATGCTTCTCTATTTCCCACTAATTCCTTAGTATACATTTTGACATGGTTTTTTTTCCTATTGGGCTGTACCAAGCACTAATTCGCTCACAAATTGGGTCTTTCGATATGACGGTATATTGGCAAATTCTTGAGAAATATACCATGGTATTCTCTGACAACTAGCACATCTTCTAATTGGCAAACTCCACACTATTATCCATCAGCTGGCTAATCACAACTATCATCACTCTAAGAGAATTTTTTTTTCAAGGTTTTAAATCGATATATCCTTCACCAAAATATCCTTATGTCTGAGTATCTAACTAATTTCAAGAATAACCTAATTATCTACATAATATGATTTACTTTGGAACTTAAATCATTTACTAAGCACTGAACCCTTAACGTTCTGGCGGATCCAAGCACAACTGAGCACTTAATGACAAATCCTCTAATTAACAAGTTCTCACTGGGTCACTAAACTAGCCACTATTTCTCATGCATCATTTTCAGGTGAACCATAAACTCAAGAATACTCTTAGAGAAACATCTAACTCATCGTTTCCATTATTGCTTTTTCATTCCAATACTCTGTATACTAATGCATCAACTAATTCTGCTTTATTTCTTTTGGGCAAGGAAACCTTACACGAATTCATCACTAATCTCTTTGCTTTACAAGTAGGGTTACGACATTGCACTAAATAAACTCATGGCTCCCGACTTAGTGATTTAGCATTGGCGCCGGGGCTTCGGCAGGCGGAGTTAGGATTGACTCGAATCGACGTGATCGCTTTCCTTTGAGGGCACTTATTGGCAAAATACTCGTGTTTGCGGCAATTATAGCAGAGTCTAGGGTGAACTCCTTTCTTGAGCATTCGTTGATAGTATCTTTACCTAGACGCCTTTTCTTCAATTGGTTTTCGGGCAAATTTCTCCTGCAACTTCACCGCCACCCTTGGCGTTATATACCGACGGAAGTAACTTCGTATTCCCATGGTCAGAGGAAATACTTGTTCTCTCCGTGGGCATTGCTTAACAAAATGGCCTTCTTCCCGACAAGAGTAGCACAACCGTTTGCATCGTTTTGCCTTGATGGGTGCAACTGTGTACTCATCTTCACTCTTATAATCTAGGGTTGGTTGCTTCCAAGGGCACTCTCTAGACCAATGACCTTCTTTATCACACAAGAAACATGCCGTTGGTGATTGCCACTCACTGCTTTCCTGATTAAGGTTGACAGTTTAGGAGGTCAGTGTTTTTAATTCTCCAAGCGACGCCTCTGGGCAGCTAACTTTCCTCTTATTGATAATTCTCGAGCAACTAGGGTCCGTAGATTCTTCCGCTGATGTTATATCACGGCGACACTATCGGATCTAGGGACATTGAGGTGGGCAAAGGATCTCGACCTTCACAAAGGTAACATGTGATGTTGCCCATAGGACATTCTTCAGGAGAATGGCTTCCTTCACAACCGGAGCAATTGATCGCATGCTCGTCTGCGGTATGTCCTATCTCTCCACAGCGAATGCACGCACGATCCTTTAACTTGTCTAGTTGTCTAGATCTCTAACGAGGTACATTGGTGGTATTCTTCTTTGAATTTATTGCGCCATATCATTCCCAAGGATATTCTCAGATTTGTTTCGCCATTGCTTGCATCAACCGAGTCCGAGCGCCAAAAACTCTTTGAAGCTCTGATATCTATTGGTATTGACGGTTGAGGAACTAATCCATCCTTAGAGTTTCCACTGGGTTGATTTCCACTTTCACTAGCTCCATTGCTATCACTATTCTGAACCATCTGCTTGATTACCTCAAGGGTTAGGGAAACGAAATTAGCATAGATAAGGAGCAAGAATCCTAATACAAGGGAGATAGGTTTTAACCCAATAACTTGAACAACCAATATTAATAACTTGGTATGGCTGCTTATATAAGCCTAAAAGCTTTGCAACACATACTGCACACTCAGCAATCAAGAAGAACCAATTCAACCTAAACACACAAAACTACCGTCTACATGGGCGACACTCCTATCTTAAGGAACGCGACTCCCACACATGAGTCTCAACTGGCTACTTGAAGTACTGAGTCTTCTAACTCTTGATACACTTCATTGATCCACTCTTCCATGAGCTTGATGATTCCTTCCATCATGATCATTATGGTAGCAACAGGCACTCGATGTCTTCTCCTGAGGTGTGGTATATCGTCTTCTACTCAAGGTAACTCAGGTAGGATTTTTAAATCAATTTAGCAGAGGTAAGAGAAAGGAATTTCAGCAAGGAAAAGATAGAATTTTGGTAAGGGCAGAGATAGAAGAATGAGATAAGTCAAGAACACATTATTCTTCTAGGTTGGGTCTTTTATTTTAGAAAATAATTTTGAAGGACCTATAGGGACGACCAACTATCTAGGGCCAAGACCTACAGTCAGTATGGCTCTGATACCACCTCTGTCGGGACCCGAATATGCAAATCTAGACCCTCTGTGTATACCGCACTAGTCCAGGATCACGCTAGTGCACACAGGCTCAACATCAGTGAATATCACAATCAAACACAACGTAAATAGATAAAAGATATAATATATCAAATATTACCAGTTGTATAACCTTATGGTCAACTTACTTAACAAGGCTGAACAACAAATTGAACTGTAGCGGAATGAAGACGTAGCTAACCCCTCAGTATACCACAGGCAACTGACAAGGCTCGCACCCTAAACATTCGTCTCCTCATGGTACTCCTTCTTCTAAGACCGATGATTTTTGTAGGCAAGGGTGAGTACACCAACACGCACTCAACAAGTTGTGCATGTAATGCAAGTCTACATAACTATATGCAAGGCTTATTCCAAAGGAATGGCTAAATGGTTCATTTGCAACTAAGCGAGATTTAAAAACACATACAAGATATAGATTGAAATGACAAGAAACAAATAACAAGAATAGATAGATTCAAGATTTCTCAAGTAAACCAAGTTTCCATCCTAAGTCAAGATTCAATTTTCCATGGCAACCCGCCATCCATCCCAAATTTTCAAAAAGTCTAAACCCTTGATCAGAATCCCGAGCTTTGCTCAATACCGTGAGCACGGCTATCCGAATAGATTGTATACTCTGCAGAGGTTATGCACTTTACCCACATGACATGATAATCTCTTTTGTGCCTAGCCATTAGCAAACTTCGTTTGGTGTGCCGGTAGAGAATCATGACAAAGCCTTTACAATGTTCTGTCT